>CM029678.1:9731785-10331785 GCA_017311315.1 Dendrocalamus latiflorus | reverse complement strand
CATACCCCTTAGCAACCAGATGAGCTTTGTGTCTCACGACTGCACCATCCGAGTCTTTCTTAACTTTAAAGACCCATTTGAGTCCTATGGCTCATTGTCCACCAAGAAGATCAATGAGGCTCCACGTCTCATTATCCCAGATTGATTTCATCTACTCTTGCATTGCCAGCCGCCAGCACTCTTCTTTTTCAGCTTTAATAAATGATGCCAGCTCTTCAGCACCTAACAGACATAAACCAAAAAACTTGAGATGGATTGGTTTGGTGGCTTCATATAGGTCACTCGGATTGGGCTCCCACAAGGGTGCCTCCTAGGATGATGTTGTTGTGTCTCCAGATGTCACATGCTCTACTAGTGTGACGGGCGTTCCTAGTGACATTGCGTCACCTGTGCCCATCTCCAAGTCTGGTGCAATGCCATGTCCTTCAGGAGCGACTAACGGCTGAGGAGTAACTAGTGCATCTTGCTCTTCTAGTTCAGTGTCATCTACAATAACATGACCTATAGGTTCCACATGTTCAAACAAAACATTAAACACCTCACTGGATGATGGATGATCATACTCTAATGATCTGCTTCAATCCCATTCCTTTTCTTCTTCAAAGACTACATCCCATGTCACGCAAACTCTCCTTGCTGCAGGATCATAGGCACGATATGCTTTCGAACTGCTCTCATACCCAATGAAGACCATTGGAGTACTACAGTCTGCCAACTTGCTGATATAACTGGCTGTCTTCTTGACATGTACCACACACTCGAATGTGCACAAGTGATGTACCTTTGGCTTTCTCTTACACCAAGCTTCATATGGTGTCATATCGACCACACTTTTAGTCGGTGCATGATTCAACAAAAACACTGTGGTAGTGATGGCTTCTCCCCCAAAACTTGCTGCGTAGGTTCTTGCTCTTCATCATGCTTCGAGCCATGGTGACGATGTAAGTCCAACCTCCATTAAGTTTATTTTGGTGATAATGATAAATCTAATTGTGAGACTAATTTGTTTATTAATTATGATATTGCTTAGTCTCATTTGAATAAAAAAAGTGAAAATCATAAGAGGTATGCATTTGACATCATCTGACATCACATTTAATCCTTGTGTCATGATTCTAAAAGTGTGCAAATGTGTTTTGCAACTTGTTAGGAATTATGTTTATCCTTGTGTGCATGATACTAAAGTTTGCAAATGTGTTTTGCAAAATTTGTTCAAGTATCTGCAATTTTTTAGGACAATTGGAACTACCGTAATGTATTATGTGGTACTACTGTTGGACGGAACTACCGGCGTTGTAATCATGGAACTACCACGTGCGTTGGTGGTTGGAAGACCTGTGCGGTTGTTAGATTGAGGAGGCCGACTAGAGAGGGTGAATAGACGGTCTAAAAAATTCTTCTCTAATTAATTATCAATTTATATTTGGCTAAACCAAGCAAATAATGTGGAAGCTTAACTCAAAAGGATTTAGCACAAATAATACCTAAAGCAACTGGGTTCACCTAAGTACACCAACAAGATAAGCCTATGTCAAGGTTTGCAATCCTAGGATGATAAGTAATCAATTTAATTCTATGAATGTAAATTAAGCATAAGAAAATAAACCATAATTGACACAGTTAGTTTTTACCGTGGTGTTCGAAGACTTACCGGTCTCCCCTAGTCCACGTTGGGGTTAGCCCAAACGAATTAGACCAGCTCCACAAATTAAGCCAAAACACTTTAATCCACTAGTGGTAACTCTTTCCCACTCTGGATAGGTGAGCTCCAACCTTCAAAACTTTGTTAGGTCTTCTCACAACCTTTTTTGAGAAGATCACCGTGGACGACCTCTCCAACGTCGTCTAGGAGTCGGAAAACTCCAAGAGTATTAAGTCAAGCCCCTTGCTTGACTCTCACCATGTGCAACTGATGCACACCACTCAAGTAGATACACAATCCACCACTAGATGTAACACATGCAATCTAGAGCCTTTCTCCCTACTCACAAGGTGCAACACATGCACAATTGAGAGGAGAACCTCACACTAGCTCAAGAGAGTGAAACGGAGTGCCAAAAGTTATTTTCCAACCAGCCACAAGGAGGTATATATAGCCCACACTTCAAAACTAGCCGTTGGGATAGAATAACAGGATTTCCGGAAGTACTGCATGCAAACGACCGGTACTTCCACTCCCCTCAGCAATGGTCAGAAAACTAGCCATTGCAGACAAACCAGGTAGTTCCGTCATGCAAAGTCCGATACTACCGATCATCAGAAGTACCACAGCACTCGTGCGGAACTACCGATTTCCTTAGGGATGAGAAGAGTCCACATAGGCCACTCTGGAAAAAACATACCGCTACACAAGCTGAACAATCTGCAAATCAGAAGTACTACTCACACAGAGCCGGTAGCATCGCTCACTGATTAGACCGCTCACACAGAGCTGATCGGACTGCTCACATAGAGCTAGTTGAAAGTAACCGATCATCGACTACACTGGTCCCTGACCATGCCGGATGGTTCGACCACTCAGGTCTCCGACCACGTTGATCTCCAACCATGTTGTTCGGTTCGACCACACTAGTCTCCGACTATGCTGGTATCCGACCATGCTGGTCTTCGATCACGTTGTCTGGATCAACTACACAGGTCTCCGACCATATTGGTTTCAACCACTTAGGTCTTAACCACGTCAACCATGTCGATTTTCGACCACGACAATCTTCCATCACACAGATCTCTGACCACCACGTCGATCTTTGACCACATTGAATCAATCATGTCAGTTTGATCATGTCGATTATGACCACATAGGTCTCGACCACGTCGGTTTCGATCACACAAATCTCAACCACGTTAGATCCAACCGTCTTCATTCGACCACACTGGTCTTCAATCACACAGATCTCGACCACGTCGGTTTCAACCATGTTGGTTTTGATCGCACAGATCTCGACCCCACCAGTTCTAACCACGTTGGTTTCGACTACTTCAATCTTTGACTACGTCAACCTTCGACCACATAGATCATCGACCACACAAGTCTTCCAACCACCAACAGACATGGTAGTTCCATGATTACAACGCCGGTAGTTTCGATTAGCGGTAGTACCATACAATACACTGCGGTAGTTCTGATTTCCCTGAGAAGTGCATACACTTCAATAGATTTTGCAAAATACATTTGCAAACTACAGTATCATGCATACAAGATTATCCATGATTCCCAACAAGTTGCGAAACACATTTGTATACTTTTGGAATCATCACACAAGGGTTATATACATGAGCTTCAACCATTTGCAAAACATATTTGCAAATAAAAACGTTATACTTGGACTTCAAACACTTGCAAAACATATTTGCAATGTATAGTCCTATGTTACAAGAATTCAACACATGAGTTTCAACTATTTGCGAAACAGATTCGCAAATACAAGCCTCATGCTAAGAGCTAGAGTAAGTGAGGTTGAGCTATCAACATATGATAAGACTCAAACTACTAGACATGACCCCTCTTAATAGTATGGTAACCTATACTAGCAATTCGGTCTTCCAACCAAACACCTAAACCGGTAAAATGTTATGAACACATTCTTAGCCCTAACTAGTCATATATTTGCCTTACGCATCCCCTTGAAGCTTGATGACTCACATCTACACTTCAAGTTCGGGTTTTCGTGTAACAGCCCAGGTTTTTATGAAAATTAAAATAAATAAATAAATAATAAAAATTGGTTAAAATAAAATTTAAATTTAAATAAGTATTTTTGTGCCTAAGTTTTAAATTTGGATTTACCCTGAATTTCTGTTTTTTGAAAAAGCTGGATTTGAAAAGCAATTTCAGAAAAAACCTAAAATTATTAAATAAAATGATATTTTGATTTTCTATAAAAATCTTAATTTAAATTAATCATTTGGATTTACTTGGCTCTTATTTGATTTTTCAGAGCTTTCTGGAGTTTAAAAAATGAATTTTTGAAATTAAAAAGTTTTTTAAGTATGAAAATTAAATACCAACATTAGTTGGAAATAATTTTATTTAGTCCAAAAGGTGTCCAGGAGGTTCTCTGAATTTTTCTAGAATTTTTGGAACTATTTTTATATTTTTCTGAGGCTTAATGGAATTTCTAGGCTTTTCTGAAAATCCAGAAAATTAAAATTAAAATAATCTCCTCCCCTCTCCTCCGGCTGCCACGTGGACAGCCAGATGCCGGCCACGTTGCCCCATCCCAGCCGCCACTCCACCCCGCCTACCCCGTTCCGATGGCCGCCACGTCGCCCCCAACCCGTCCGCCCCCGCTCCTCTCTCTCTCTCTCTCTGCGCCCCGGGCCCACTTGTCGGGCCCGTCTTCTCCACCTCCTCCTCCTTCCTCCCGTCACCGCCGCCCGTTTCGCAACCGCCGCCCGCTCCTCCCGGTGCCCCTTCTCTCCCGTAGGACCCGCGCCCCACGCGCCCACTCCCCCGCCCGTTTCCCCCACGTTTCCCACTCGCGCACCCCCTCCTCTCTCGCTCTCCCCGAAACCGCCGCCGCCCACCACCTCCTCTCCGGCGACCGATTCCCGTGCACCTCCCCTCCCCCGACCCTATATAAACCCCTCCCGAGCACCCTTGTTTCTCACCCCATCTCCTGCCGCCCTCAGCTCCCCCTCTCCGCCGCCCCATTGCCCCCGCGCCGTGCGATTCCGCCCCCGCCGCCGTCGCCAACTCCAGAGAGGAATTGCCGGAGCCTCGGGCCGCATCGCGCCTCGCCGACCCCACCACCGCCTTCGCCGCACCCTTGCGCACCTCGAGGACCCTTCGGCCGCGCCTCCTCGTCGTCGGAGCACCGCCGCACCATTGAACCCGAGCCGCCGCCGCCTCTCCTCGCCGCCGGCACAACCCCGGCCGCCTCCGGTAGGGCCCGCACCTCCTCCACACTTCCCATGGCCCCTCTCTCCATTCCGACCACCGCCGTCCACCGGAGCTCCGGCGAGGCTTGCCTCCCGTGCGCTCTCCGGCTGGCTCGCCCGCGTCGGCCGTGTGCCCACGTGGCAGATGACGTGGCGCCCGACGGCAGCCACCTCGGCCGCTCCTGCCCTGTTGGCTGCCACGCCACCACCCCGCCACCTCAGCGCCTCCCCTCGGCCGTGAGCCCGGTCCATGGACCAAGGGCCCACTTGTCGGCCCCTCTCCCCCTATTTCCAATAGGAAAATAATTCCGGCCAAAAATAAAATCCTTGCTAACACAATACTAAGGCCATAAACCCCTTTTCCTTTAGGAAAATAATTCCAGAAATCCCCTTTTTCCATTTTCTTTAAATTTAATCTTCCCAGAGCCCGTTCTCCTTTGTCCTAACTCCGATTTAGCCCATTCAAATTTCTAAATTCATCCGAAATTCCCCTCTATCCATTTCTAGCCTCAATTTAAATATTTGAAGTCAATTTAAATTTAATTTGAATCTATTTGAATTTGGTGGGTTATTTTCACGTGTAGACTTCGACGATTCGGGAAAATTCTTCGACGAAGATTCAAACCAAGTTGAAGGGCAAGGCAAGTCACACTCCTTGATCATGTTGATCCTAGATTTCAAAATAAAATTATGTTGATTTAAATTATACTGCATGCATATTTTTATTCAACGTATTTCAATTCAGTTTTAAATTTAGTTATTGCCTACTTGTTAATTCCTCCATTGAATTTGAATTCCTCAATACCTTGTCACCCTAGAATCAAACTCTAGTTAATACATTAGTGTTGGCTAGAAAGTTTAATCAAATGCTTAGCCCTGCATAGTCATATAATTTTGATTTGGGATATCTTTCACATAAAATGATGAACTTTTCACATGAAATGATAAGCTTTTCAACTATACTCTTGACTTTGGTGAGTCAAGGAGTGTTATGAAATATTTTGAAAACAAAATAGCAAACTTGGTTTAGACTTAGGCAATTGGTTAGAGTGGTGGGTGCAGGCATGCTCTGTTGGTTGGAGCCGCAGTGGTTGATTGTCGTGCACGAGGGTATGTGGTTGGGCCTAAGTCAGATTAAGGACCGGTCTGTGAGCTACTGTTGCAAAGCCATCATCGTACTACCACATGGCTGGTATGGGACAGCCCTGGCTGAATAATTTGCAAAGTCCCAACCTGAGTCAAGTCGTAGGTTGAAAGTGAGCGTGGTTGGTGCCATGTGAAGTCTCACTTGGGCGAGCGTGGTTAAGCCATGAGAAGTCTCGTCTAGGCTCAAGAGGGGGTCCCGGTCTGGTGGATTCCTTACTGGGGTGAAACCTTAGAGTTAGCTTGGCTAGGTTGAAGGATTTGCATTGTAAAGGCCTTGTCACGACTCCTCGCCGCACACCTAAGGAAGTGTGTAAACCGATGGCAATATGGGATGATCATGTCTTATGGGTAAAGCTGTACAACCTCTGCAGAGTGTATAATCTATTCTGGATAGCCATGCCCATGGTCATGGGCATGCTGAGTAAAAGTTTTTCATGGATTAGACTTTGTTTTTTCAAAATGTTTTTGAAAATCTTGTGGATGGATGGAATCCACGAGAGATGAAAACCTTGCGGATGGATGGAATCCGTGAGAGATTGAAATCTGGAGAATGGATGGAATTCATCAGAGTTGCGCAGTGAAAGCGTGTGGATGGATGGAATCCATACGTGATCTTTTGAAAAAGATGGTCCGGGTGGGATGCCTGTGGATAGGTTGGTGTTTGGTCGGAGCCGGCACTGACGGTATTATTTTCGATTACAAGTATTGTTTTATTTACTGTATTAAATTCAGCAATTTTAATCTACTTATTGTATTTCTCAAATGCTGTTTTATGCAAACTAACCATATAAGCCTTCCATTGAAGCCTTTATCATTATGGTGCATTTTCCGTGTGACTTGCGGAGTACAAGTTTGTACTCACCTTGCTTTTTCCACACAGAGAAGGAAGATGTCAACTATGGTGAAGATCTGGACGAGTAGGCCGCGTCTTACTGTCGTTTGCCTGTGGGCAGGCTTGGGCTTCGCTTTTATCAGTTTGCTTCCGCAGTTCTTTGCTTTATTTATATTTGCCAATGGGCGTTGATGTAAGACTTGGCCATAAGGCCGTACCCTTTTATTTAATATAATCAGTCATTTGTGCTTGGTATTTATCTTTGTTGTACTGTGTGCACTAGCTGATCCTGGACTAGTGCGATTTACACAGAGGATCCAGGAGTCGTTACTCCGGGTTCCTATATTTCGTCTTTACACGCATCAACACATGATGCATCCTTTACTTGACCTCCATCAACACAGGATGGGTCTTCACTTGACTTCATGGTCAACACATGATCATCTCCTCTTGAACATGCATCAACTCCTCATGATGCATCCTTCACTTGACTTGATGATCTTCAACATATGTAGTCATCCTTAGTCTTCCTCATTTGTGGAACCTAACCTATTCATCCAACTCATGAAAAATGTTAGTCCACAAAAAATCGTCTTCAATTATCAAACTTCACCATTAACTCATAATAGAGCGACTAGATTCTACAATATTACTTTTTTGGTAATTCATGGCAATCTCAACAAATAATGAGATAGAAATTGAATTACGAGTATACATCATGTACACAACACTTGTATATTCTAATATAAGCTTTTAAAACAAAGCTTACTTATCTGGTTGTTATTAATCATTCTACCGTTAACACATAATGGAAAAACTAGATGACAACCCAATTATGAGTATATGTGAACTACAAAACCTATATATACTTAAGGGTATGTTTCAAAATAAATATTCGTAATATGTGAAAATGGAACATGGATCAATACTATTGAAATCACAAAACAAAGTGAACTCCCCATAAATGTGTGCATACTGGAATGTATTATGAAAGCATATGTATATTCAAGTTTGACTTATTTGGTGAAGTTCATTCTATATTCGGATCCGAGGAATGTAATAAGATAAGAATATGATATTGAAAGCATACTTCTTTTGTTTTTATCTTTTCATCCAAATGAGACAATGCAATATCATAATTAATAAACTTATTAGTCTCACAATTGTATTTGTCATTATTACCAAAACCAACTTAATGCAGTTTGAACTTACAGTGGTCAAGAACCAATGTGGTTGAATGCCAGAGTGGTTGAGCCAAAGTAGTCGAAGACTAATGTGGTCGAACCAATGTGATTGAAGACCTGTGTGGTCAAAGATCAATGTGGTCGAGAACCAATGTGGTCGATTAGTGTGGTCGAATCAACGTGGTCGAGATCTATGTAATCGAAACCAGCGTGGTCGAACCAGCGTAGTTGGAACTGACATGGTCTGATATCTATGTGATCGAGACCAGCAAGGTTGAACCGACGTAGTCAAAACTGACGTGGCCGGAAATCTGTGTGATCGAGACCAGTGTGATCGAAACCACCGTGGTCGAGGTCTGTGTAATCAAGACCAGCGTGGTCGAACTGACGTGGTTAGAGACTTGTGTGGTCAAAACAAACGTGGTCGAAGGCCAGCATGGTTGGAGATCAGTGTAGTCGGAGACCTATGTGCTCAATCTAGACAATGTGGTCGAATCGAACAACATGGTCGAAGACCTGAGTGGTCGAATCATCTGACATGGTCAAGGTTCAGTGTAGTCGACGATCAGAAGTTCTGGCTCTACGTGAGCGTACGACCAGCAAGCGGTACTATCGGCTCCGTGTGAGTGGTACTTCTGATTTGCGGAATGACCAACTTGTGCAGCGGTATATTTTTCTAGAGAGACACCTTCGTGGAGTCTTCTCATCCCCAAAGATATCGATAGTTCCACTTGTGTGGCATGGTACTTTTGATGGTTGGTAGTACTAGACTTTAGCCATCGAAACTACTGGATTCGCTGATAATGGCTAGTTTTCCGACCATTCTGAGCAGATTGGAAGTACTGGAGTTTCGCTGTCGGTACTTCCAAAAATCCTATTTTCTCAGATGTTTTGCTTCCAATGGCTAGTTCTTGCCATGTGGTCTTGTCGCTGTGCAAAGCTGTCCCGTCCGGTGTAGTCACTGTGCAAAACTAGACCGTCTAGTCTTCTCACTGTGCAAAGTTGGCCCGTGTGGCCATGTCGCGGCGCAAAGCTACCCCTTGTGGTCATGTCGCTGTGCAAAGCTGGTCCATGTGGTCTTGTTGCTACGCAAAGTTATCTCGTTTGGTGTAGTCACTACGCAAAACTGGACCGTCTGATCTTCTCACTGTGCAAAGCTAGCCCATGTGGTCTTGTCGTAGCGCAAAGCTACCCTGTGTGGCCATGACACTGCGTAAAGCTGGCCTGTGTGGCCATGACACTGCGTAAAGCTGGCCTGTGTGGTCTTGTCACTACGCAAAGCTATCTCATTTGGTGTAATCGCTGTGCAAAGCTGGACCATCTGATCTTCTCACAGCGCAAAGCTGGCCCTTGTGGTCTTGTCGCTGTGCAAAGTTGTCCTTTGTGGTCTTGTCACTGCGCAAAGCTGCCCCATGTGGTCTTGTCGCTTCACAAAGCTACCCCGTCCGGTGTAGTCCTTGCACAAAGGTTGAACATGATGCGGTTTATCATAAAGCATGCCATGACACTCAACAGGCTATAAAATGCATGTCTGAGCCATTGATAATAGGAACAACTATCTTCTCCATCTATGACAGACGCCGAGGGGCCAGTCGAACATGGGTCACTAAGGGGGGACCTTCCGCTCGAAAGGAGGGAGGACATCGGCGTTAACTATCGCTTATTGCCAAACAGGCATGCTCAACTAGTGTGGCCGAAATGCAGACACATGGAGGACACTGTCGTGCAGGTGGTGGAAGGCCATTTGGATGGTGGGCGACGTTTCTTCCGATACCCACACTCCAGGATATAATTAGGTAATTGTCTGTTTTATAGTACTGCTAATAGAGTTTTGATGTTAACCTTCCTTCCTTTCTAATAGGTGGCCAAATGCGCCTTCGTGCAATGGATTGATCCTCCCTATGAATGGTATGTTGCGAGGTATGTGGATATGTTGTGGGAGTGAATCCTTGACTTGGAGGCACAAATTGAAAGTCTCAAAGAGCACAACGATGACCTTCGTCAGCAGATGCAGTGTAAGAAAGGCAATGAGAAGGTCATACGATCCAACATGCTATTGCGTAAACCCTAGTTGCATATATGCTTGCCACTACAACGATGGCCAGTCACGTCCGAGATGGCCCCCTTTGCAACACTCCATGTAGGTAGCATGAGGCTCATTCCACCTGTAGGCACCGACGTATAAGGTTGTACCATAATACTCTCCCTTGTTGTCTGTGGTATTTTTCAATGTCGTAAAGCATGTAATTGAATGGTTTACATGTCGTTACGATTGCCATTAATTCAGTGCACTGTTCGAGTGGTACAGTCGTTGGTGCGGTTGTCATTAATTGAGTGGTGCGGGTGTCGACACGGATCGAACAAACAAACATCGTAAAGAGCAATACAACTAAGATCGCAATAGACCTGAACCATTTTTCCAACGCCTTCTGCTTCGCACGCCATGCCTTCGCATAGCTAATCTTGTATTTCTTCTCGATAGCCACCATGATGTGTGTGGCCTCCATGTCCTTCTTCACTACTATCTCTCCATACATCAGATTGGCTATAAAGTCCGACGTTAGGTAACGATGCCTCGGCAGAACACTACTGAGAATGCAGGAGTGCGGCTCCACCTTCGACACAATCCAGTGAGTCTCATACTTCGGTCTACATGCATGCACCCTCCAAGGACAACCGGCATGCTCACACTTCACGGTGTACTGCTCCTGGCTAAATTTCATGACCCGAAAAGTCCACTGCATGGACATGGCCCACAGCTTGATGGAATCCTGCAACGATGCCTTGTCAACAAACATTGAATGCAACTAAACCTCTGTGCCATGATACTCTCATGGTGATTTGTGCTTGTCATGTGCAGCAACACTCTCAACATCAAACCGGTTCCATTCTTGCAGGATGGAAGCTTCGTCCTCATCCGAACTGTCTTCGTCATCCTCCTATTGAGCTTTCTCTTCAGCTCAAGCCATCCGGTCATCGCTCTTCATTTGATGCACTGTGTACTCCATATGCCCCTCTTCATCGGCATGTCCTGTAGCCTCAGCATGCCATGACCATTCTTCCTCTCCTCCATGTACCGCGTCGGCCTCGCTATGAGCAACTTCCTTCTCTTCACCAACATACGGGGCACCCGATCTGCTCGCACCTCCCAGATGATAGCATTCGCATGACCTTGCACAACTTCTATTGGGCATGGTTGTAAAAGCATCACACACTCATATCCACGGCGCCGGCACCCTTGCATAAACCCCTTCCACGCAACGGTGCGCATTAATGTTCTCAACTCCCATCTGATGTCCGTGAGAGACCAGCTCCAAAACCCTTGTATGACGACGCTGCACACCTCAAGGTCCAAGAAAAAACTACAGGTGAGCCAGTGCATCACATCTGCGATTCGAACATTCTCGTCGTCCAGGTGTACCAAAGTGGCTTGCACAAAACTGCTCAAGTCAACACCATTCGGACCTTCACGAATGGTGCCAACACCATAATGCACTTTTAATGTAGTGGATATCGGTATTACTGATGTCTGCCTGTATATATTTTCAATTTTGCAACTAGCCAAAATGCATCGCACATTACGGAAGTACTGATGTACTGTAATTTACATTTCAACGACCATTCGCCTATCGTAACCAACTACACTACCCTCGTAGCATTAACTCCCTATCGGCATATCACACACCGACACCGCTCTTGTCTCGCTGCTCGAGCTATCTCCTACTGCAAATAATTCCTAATGGGTTTCGACAATTTATATGACATATCGATTCAAATGCCAATATACTAGTTATAACTGTATACGTGATTTTTCAATGTATTAACGACATTACATTTATTTGTAATTAATCATAAATGTTACGTATTATTGTTTTCTACAAAGCAAATTATTAAATTCTTTTAAAAGTATTGACTGAATTTTGAATAACTATAAATTTCTACGGAGGTTTAATTTTTATATAACATTGACTAAATTTTCTACAACTACAATTTTGTACGCATGCTAATTTGCTAATAATGCTAATTTTTACAACTGTGTTCACTAAATTTTCTATGACTTCTAATTTTCTATAACTACATTAACTAAATTTTTGTATACTAAAATTGTATTATTCTTTTCTATATCTACAATTTTATACGGATACTAAAACTAAATAAATTATGTACTTCATATACAAAATTTAAACTATAATATACAAAAATATTAACTCACAAAAGTCACGAAACCTCTCCTTCCTCTCCCTCCCCCCTCCTCCTCCCTCTTCTTTTCTCTCCTCTCCTCTCCTCTCCTCTCCGCTTCTCATCTTTCTTTCGCCTGCCTAACCGATGGGCGACTGGAAGCAGTCGCCCAATGGTTCAGCAACTGAATTATTTCGTCCAATTGCCAGCGGATTACTTGCATGTCGTGCAGTCGTTGGACGATAAGTTCCAGTCACCTGACGGCTCAGCGACTAGAGCCCATTTCTATAAAAAAAAAATTTGCGCACGTATATTTCTGTTGTTTCAAATAAAATATAAATTATTTATAAAAAGAGTCGCAAGCTTACAGCTACCACCCGCGGCATGGAGACCCCCCACCCGTGCGAGGCCAGCGTAGCGAAGGTGGATGGCGCCGTGCCGGCGAGACGCTACTTGAGGCGCCGTGCCGCGGGCGCGAAGAACGTGCAGGTTGGCCGGCTGAGAGGCCGCCGGCGTTCGGGCACAGGATCTTGCCTCGGAAAAATCTGCAGGTGATTGTTACTGACTAATGCGTATCATTGTACTTCACTCGTGCGTTACAGCAGGTACTTCTAGTCTTCTACGGATGCATTGGTGTGCTTAGCCTTGTACATACAGCTGTGCAACCCATGGAACTGGAAAATTGTTAAAACTTGATGACAAAATGTTCTTTTGCTCCTTTTAATCATGAGAATGACACCACTCCCAATTTTGTTGGAATAGAACCTGTTCATCATCCGACAATGTAGCCGAAACCACCAGCTTAGCTAATTGCCTAATTCTGAGATTTATGTGTAGTTCATAAAAAAATAAATATTTCTCTGTAGTTGAGGCATCTGCATCTCTAATTCTCGATGATCCATACAGCTTAACAATCCACCTTTCCCTTTGACAGCATCCTAAGGACAATGACTTAAAGCCTCTTTTTTTTTTTTTTGCGAGGACGATTACTTAATGAGACGGACAAATACTACTTTGATATGGCCCTGTCCGTTTCAGATCAAATGCTCCGTGAACCATGACTAGTACCGAGAGATCTCGAACACCTTGAACCATGACTAGTACCGAGAGATCTCGAATGCTCCGTGAAAATTCCAGGTTTGTTTGGAACATGTGAATTTGACGGTAAATAATATAATTCCTCTAGAGTTTTCACAAAATCATCCACTGCAAATGGGCCATATTAATTTGGAGTTACGTTCACATTACCTATGTGTATGATTTCTTTTCAGACAGGTCATGCACAGATCGCATACTAGTAGTAATATCATTTGAATTGATTATGCATGGTAATTTCGTTTTAATTCCTTTTCTAACGCGGCTAGAAATTTGTAGAAGCAGTGAGAGCTTCAGCTCACCCTGGCCAAGTCCGTCGCGAGTTGCCGCAAGAACAACCCGGCCAGCTCGTCGTCGCCGTCGAACCGCACCAGCCTCCGGTCGTGGAGATGCCCCGGCCCTGATGGCCCCGGCCCCAGGGAAGAAGCGCAGGGGGAGTAGAGAAAGAACCAGCGAAAACACAAAGGGGAACTTTCTTTTCTTTTGTTCCAGTCGACACACGCCTTCCTCCTCTATTCACTGTTTTTTCTCAAACTCTCCTAAGCTCTACAGATTTACATGTCTTTAAATAGGCCTCACGCTCATACGTCTACACCACTGCACGCACCCACTACTGCTACAACTTTGCACGACCACGACGCTCAGCCACCTGCCCACACACGCTCAGTCGCCTGCCGACTGCTACAGCGACTAGTCGCCGGCCTATACCAGGCAGTTCACCGACCAATGTATGGCTTACGTCATCCACGATGACCCATGCTGACGCCTGCTACAGTTACCACCAACTGCGTTGACTACTCCAGAGACTGGCCGCACGACCACAGCCACCAATCTGAGCTTGGCTTCGACCGTGGCGCTAAAGTTACGACCACTGCAGACACAGGCATCAAGACTACAGACACGCAGGAGCTACGACCGCGGCACTTATGTCCACAGCGCTGGTTGTTACGACCACACAGTGACCCGGTCGTTACGACCATGCACAACGTGGTCGTAATCGACCACCGACTATCGACTACAATAGCTACGGCTATAGATCATTGACCACGGCAGTTATGACTACCGACCATAGACCACAGTAGCAATGAATAATGATAATCAACCACGGCAGCTTTGACTACCGACTATCAACCACAGCAGCAATGACTACCGATCATCGACTACAGCAGCTACGACTACCGACTATTGACCACGGCAGTAACGACTACCGACCATTGATCACGTGTCGGACCCGGATTTTTCAATCCAAATCCACTGTGATTCACTGCACTATTCCCTGGATCAGTAGATAGTGCTCATAGTTTACAGTTCTGAATATCAAAATACATATCATGCGGAAGCGTAAATATAATAGTAAACTTACACATGGGCCGATTAGGCCGAAGACATTAAATTGCAGCAGCGGAAGAACGAAACACACAGGTGGGACCTTCAGGACATGCCCACGGGAAGCCAACTGGAGGTTCGCGACCTAGCCCTTGACATCTTCATTTTCTCGGCCAGCTTGTCCAATCTTGTTGCTGAGGCGAGGTGATTTGATTCCTGATTCTGAATTCTGTCGCAAAAGCGAGTGTGAGCACTCCAACCCCGTGCTCCGCAAGCCAACACACAGAATGCAAATATATAACATGCATGGCTTGTCAATGGAAAGGCATAGGGCTATTTTGTTTGCCAAAGAGTGCTTTTGAATACAATTACTAAAATTCCCTATGACCTAGCAGGTTTGCAATCACATTTTTAAACCATTAGTTGAAATAATCCATGTAAACATGTTGGCATCACACCAACTAACCTTATGGCATCGCACCATAAGTTACCTCTTGGCATCGCATCAAGGGCGGCATATGACATCGCACCATATGCTTATTGTTGGCATCGCACCAACAATCCTTATGGCATCGCACCATAAGTTACCTCTTGGCATCGCACCAAGGGCGGCATATGACATCGCACCATATGCTTATTGTTGGCATTGCACCAACAATCCTTATGGCATCGCACCATAAGTTACCTCTTGGCATCGCACCAAGGGCGGCATATGACATCGCATCATATGCTTATCGTTGGCATCACACCAACTAACCTTATGGCATCGCACCATAAGTTGCCTCTTAGCATCTCACCAAGGGCGGCGTATGACATCGCACCATACGCTAATTGTCGGCATCGCACCAACAATACATATGGCATCGCACCATATGTTTCCCATCATAATATTTTGAAGGGTATACCTTGGGCCATTAGTGTCACCCCAAGTAGCTAGCTTTCCTAAGCATGCCATATAAATAAGGACCTATTTTGTGAAATCATATATTAATTCTTACTATGGCGACAAGGTTCATATTTCCAAGTTTGGCAAGGAGAATAATTCACAATAGCAATAACAGGGTATATCTAACTTGTTGAAATCAAACATATCATATACCATGAAATAGTAGCATGCAAGTTGATAATTTAAAAGGAAATAACTTTGAAATGCTGGGTTCAATATGATCAAAGTGTTGACTCGCCTGGCACGGTTTACCGCGATCTTGAGTTCACTCAATGCTTTCTCTTGGGCTTCTGGTCTTTATCTTCGATTCGCTCTTGATCACGCCTGATCCTTTGATTCTTCAATATTCCCATATCTAATTACATGCTAAGCAACTGAATTCAAATGAAGGCAAATAACTCAAAAGATCCAAATAAATCCGATTGAACTCAGTTTTAGCTTTATTATGAGTTAATGGGTGATTCGGATGATTTGAGGCAAGGTCTGTGGTAGAATACGATGACCTGATCTTTTTATTAATAATCTCTTTTATTATTTTTGTATTTATCAAGAAAGTTCCATGAGTTAATTTAGACCTATACACAGATGTATGAACCTAGCCAGGGTTTAATTTATTGGTCGAGTGTTGCCATTTATGAATAGGGGTTCCACAGGCGAAGTATATGACTTTTAGCTTATCGACTTAATTTATACTACTAGTAATTCGAGATGTATCATTTTATGTGGTCCTAGTACCACCGTGTTCATTAAAATGAAACTTTTGCAAGGTCACTTTTAATGACTGATGATCCAACGGATTTTTAATAGACATGCTGACAAAATTTTCAGTTAAAGATGCCCTTTGACTTGACCCTCATCATTATCCTATGCATTTTTAGTGATTCAGAGCGATTTAATTCTAAGGGTAAATCCATTTAAGTTAGGTCGGCTTGTTGGATCAATTTATAATATTTAACTAAATCAAATGCTAAGATCCATTAAATTTTATGCCATGAAATCTTTAACTCATGTGAGTATACTTATGGTAAAAGATTAAGGGTATCATGTTATATCGCTCCCTAACTATTTCTAGTCAATAAAACATGCTAATATTGCTTGCGAATAATTGGCCAGGCTTGAGTTTATTATTATGACTACAATTCCTTTCTTACATTTAGCTAGTCCGATTTTGGGTCTTTAAACATTTTTGGATGATCCTAAACTACATTAGTTACTTATGTGTGGCATTTACTCCATTATTAAGGCTTCAATACTCTCATTTTATGACTCATTCAAATTTTTATTAGTTCCCATGGATTACCTCTTAACTTTCCTTAGCTTTCCGTTAATTGAAGTGATTAATACAAGCAAAACAAAAAGAAGGAAAGAAATGCGCCCAAAGGGATTCGAACCCGGGTGGCTGAAGTGAATGCGCAAGCGGTTAGCCACTCGGTCTCAGCGTGTTACCTGACGGCAGAGGCGAAGGAAACCAAATAAGCCGACGGTGGAGGCGCCTGGAACAGAGGGAGCTCAGGGCGGGTACGGCCGTCGATGGCGCCGGCGAGGGGCGGTCGGAGAGGAGTCAGGGATGACCAAATTGGAACGCTTGCGTTGAGGGGAAGCCGGTGGAAGGGGCGGAGGGGACTGGGGAGCTCCGAGGCGGGCCGGTGGCGAGCACGGGCGGCGGCGCGGGTTGAGCTCACGGCGCCGGCAAGCTGGGGTGAGCGAATCGCTCCGGTGACCGTGGGAAATGCTCCAGGGGGTTCCATAGATGGTTCCCGAGGGAGGGATTGGCCCACTGTGCCTTGGAGGGGAAATGGCGCTAGCGGCCGCGGTGGTGACCGGCAATGGAGAAGAACGGTCGGCGCACGTGCTCTGATGAACGGAAGTACAATTAACCCGGGGAGGAGGTGGAGGGATGATGGAGGCTCACGGTGACACGCTCGATTTATGGAGGGTTCGCCGGAGTGGCCGGGACGGCGTGGAGGCGCGGCGGCCTGTGCACGGGTGGAAGAGAAATAGGGGAAAGCCAGGAGAAGGCAGTGGGGCGCAGAAACACGGGAGGAGATTGCCTCCTACTTATGGCCGGAGGGAGCTGAGGCTGCTATTGTCGGAAGAGCACGGCTTCAGAGAGAGCAGAGCATGCGCGGGCAGAGAAGGAGCGGGCGAGGAAGTACAGTGCGGGGCGCGCGGGTCCATGGGCCAGAGAGAGGAGGGCGCGGGGAAGAGCGGGGCCACGCGCAGAGAAGGGGTGCGGCGAGCTGGGCCGACCGGTGGAGAGAGAGGCCGTGGGTTGGGCTGGGCCGACTTGGCCTGGTCTGACCCCCCCCCCCCCTCTCTTTTATCTTTTTTTATTATTAGTTTCTTTTGCTATTATCAATATATATATACTTATGGGTATATATTTGTATATATATTTATCCCCTATTTATGGTTTATTCCCCTAAGTGCCTTTTCTTGCACAATTTGTATATGCACACCTATATATACATACATACATATATATACATGTGTTTGTATTTTATTCATTCACTTTTTATTGCTATTTATGCCATTATTTTCAAAATGAGATTTTATATTTTTAACTTAGATTTCTCCCTTCTTATACTGGATCATCTTTTCAGATTCGTATTTAAAGTTTCGAATTTCTATTATTTGTATATTCCTTTTTATGGCATTACTAATATTTGTTTTTGTCTTTTATGAGTTCTTAAATTTTGAAACCTCAACCAAATTCAGGAAAACACCATAAAATCCAAATTCCAATAAAATATATTGTAAAATAATTCAAAAGCTTCACATTTTCAAATTTCAAATTTTTGGGATGTTACATCACGGCAGCTACGACTACTGACTATCGACCATGGCAGCAACGACCACCAACCACTATACAGTACATGACACACAAGTACATTTGGCTACGACCATTGTACAGTAGCTACGACTACCGAATATAGCTACAACCACTCTCAAGAACAAGATTATTTGCAACATTCAACCCCCTAATCTTGTTGTCATCCTTTGTGAGTGCCTCTTCATCGAACTTTACATTAGCGCCGGTTCATTATCGGCATCGACCATGACGAGATGCGCCTCCTCCTTCTTTGGCTCTACTTTCTTCAGCTTGCGGCACTTACTGGCAAAGTGCCCACGTTCCCCACAGTTGTAGCACTTCACCGTCTTGTTGGTCTTGTGATCGCTAGTGTCGAAGTTGTTGTCATCCTCGTCATCGTCATCATGGTCGTTTCTATAACCACGGCCTCTTTTAGCACGGTTATAGCCAAGACCACGGTCCTCCTTTGCGCCACTGACTGACCCTTCTCTCTTCTTCTTGTTGAGGGTCTCCCACTACGTGTGCATGAGCAACAGATGCTCACTCTAGTTTGTGTCGCTATAACTGGTTTGGACGGGCTTGTCGTAGGCTCTGTACCATCCGACGAGATCTTCGACAGTGATGGTCTTCAAGTCCACGCACTGCTCGATGGAGGTCATGAGCTGCATGTAGCGCACCGGGGTAGCCCGGAGAAACCTGCGAACCACGGCAATCTCATCTACCGTGGTGTCGCCCAACGCTTGGATGTCGGTGACGACCGACATCACCCGACCGGTGAAGTCTTCAACAGACTCCCCTTTCCCCACCTTCAGCCCTTCGAAGTCTCTCTTGAGGGTTTAGAGCTTGGCTTCGCGCACACGCTCGTGCCCCATGTGTGCCATCTTGATTACCTCCCATGCCGACTTCGCCGTGTCATTCCCAGCGTGGGAAGACATGATGTTCTCCGGCACAGATTGGTATATGGCATACAACGCCACCTAGTCCTTCTGGTACTCGGCAGTACCAAGCTCGACTGCTTCCCACACGTTCTGAGTCTGAAGAGCGACTCGCATCTTCATCGCCCAAATCGTGTAGTTGGTGCGGGTGAGCTATGGATATGTCAACGTCACCATGCTTTCCCTCTTCATAGCCTGCAAATTGCATGAACCAGCTCACAACAAGCCTCTCATTGCGGTCGGAGACAAACTCGTTCCTCCTCTTGGCTTGTTCTTTGACTAACGGAAAATACTGAGGATTCTTCTTCTCTGACTACAGGGAACAGTTGTGCTTCTTCTTCTCTGACGCACGGAGAACCAACTAACGGGAATCAGCAAGTTCTAACTCACTGACTCACGGTCTCTAACTGATGAAAAATACTGAGGATTCTTCTTCTCTGACTTACGGGGAACAGTTGCGCTTCTTCTTCTCCAACGCACAGAGAATCGACTAACGAGAATCAGTGAGCTCTGACTCTCGGACTCACGGGAATCACCAAGCTCTGATACCAAGTGATGGCCTAGGCCCCAGGGAAGAAGCGCATGGGGAGTGGAGAAAGAACAAGTGAAAAACACAGAGGGGAACTTTCTTTTCTTTCGTTCCAGCAACACACGCCTTCCTCCTCTATTCACTATTTTTTCTCAAACTCTCCCAAGCTCTACAGATTTACATGCCTTTAAATATGTATCACGCTCATACGGCTACATCACCGCACGCACCCACTGCTGCTACAACTTCGCACGACCATACCACTCAGCCGCCTACCCACACCGCTCAGCCACCTGCCCATGCCGCTTCGCTCAATCGACTGCCGACTGCTACAGCGACCAGTCGCTTGCCCGTACTGGATAGTTCACCGACCAAGGTGTGGCTTGCGTCATCCATGACGACCCGTGCTAACGCCTGCTACAGTTACCATCAACTGCACTGACTGCTCCAGAGACTAGTCGCACGCCCATAGCCACTGGCTTCAACCTCAGCTGTTCGTCGACCGCTTTTCCGATCTGAGCTTAGCTTCGACCGTCGCACTACAACTACGACCACTGCAGACACAAGCGCCAAGACCACGGACACGCAGGAGCTACGACCGCGGCGCTTATGACCACAACGCTGGTAGTTACAACCACACACCGGTTGTAAACAACCACACAGTGACCCGGTCGTTACAGCCATGCACAATGTGGTCGTAACCGACCACTGACTATTGACTACAGTAGCTATGACTACCGACCATCGACCATGGCAGTTACGACTACCAACCATCGACCACGGCAGCTTCGACTACCAACCATCGCCCACGACAGCTACGACTACCGATCATGGACCACAGCAGTAACAACTACTGACCATCGACCACAACAGCTACAACTACCGACTATCGACTACCAACCATCGACCATGGCATGTATGACTACCGACTATCGACCACATCAGCAATAACCACCGACCACTGTACAGTACATGACACACAAGTACATTTGGCTACGACCACTATACAGTAGCTACGACTACCGAATACAGTTACGACCACTCTCAACAACAAGATTATTTCAACAGACCCCTCCGCCACCCGGTCCTCCTCAACACCGGACGCGGCGGCCGCCGCCAAAGCTGCCCACATCTCCAAGAACCACCATAGGCCGCGCCCGTCCATCGCCGCATGGTGCACCGCCACGCCCCCGCCGCCTTCGACGAATTCCGTCACCTACGCACCCCACACATTTCAACTGTTAAGAGCGCACCAAAAAAGGATAGATTTACACACCTCAGCAAGCATTGAACTACACGCGTACCTGTGCCACCGTCACGGGCACCGGGAGCTCATCCCGGCCGATGTCCAGAACGAGCTGCCAGAGCATGCCCTCCTCGGCGAGCCTCTTGAGCTCAAGGTCCGTCTTTAGCCTCAACGAACGCGACACCGCAGGCCGCACCCTCCTCACCCTTAGGGAGGATGATGGATAGGGTGTGTGCCTCCGGTGAGTAGGTGAGCGCGCTAGCGAAGGGGTGGAAGGCTAGGAGAATCGCCACAAGAGAGGACCAGAGTACACGGACGATGCCCGAAAATAGGGAGCAGAAGTGGAAGACATGGTGGGCCGGGGGAAGCGCGACCTAGTACACATCGAAGGGGGACAACGGGACATAGAGGCCCAACAGCAAGAGCGGCACGCCTCTGCTCCCCGGCGGCGGCGCTCCTCGTGCGCACCACGGGCAGCATCTCCACGATCTTGGCACGTGACAGCCAGAGACCGCAAAGAGAGACGTGCAAAGCGTCTACAGCTGAATTACCCAGAAGGCCCAGTAATTTCGGCCGGTTAGCACGGCAAGACTGTCAGAAATAGGGCTTCCGGCCCGTAATGTGCGATCTAGCCCATGGTAAATGGAGTACGGGTGTTCCGCAGGTTAAGGGCTTAAGGCCCATTTGGATTTGGGTTATTTGTGTTTTTCATGCAAAGATTTGGGTTATTTGTTGAAACGAGTATTGCCATGCAGTTCTCTTTTTTTTCTCTCGAGGGGAGTATGGTAGATACAACTCTAAACATATGTATCGTGCATGGTGTAATATCACGAGAATTTTCTAGTACATGAATGTACATGAATGAGTAGAAACAGGTGCCCGAGTGATTCGCAAGAAAATATACTCGGAGAGAGAAAGAGAGCGATCGCCTTGAAATTCTCGAAGAAGATTATCACTAGGCATGAGTAAATGTTTGCGTTCTTTCAAAATGCGCAGGAAGAGGAGTTTGCTAAAGGATCTTTTGGGCAACTCCAAACACCCTTGAGGAAAAATTTCTACGTGAGTTCCTATTCCGTCAAATTCCTTTGTTCCAAAAACACATAAATCATAATTAAACATACCTTTCATTATTCTTTTAGTTAAAGCACGTGGATGGATATGTTGCAAACAACTTTTAGGTACAAATAGTCTATATCTCACTTTTCTTTGTTAATTTTCTACTTCTCCTGGTGCAGCATCTAGGATGAGTAGTCAATTGTTAAAAAAAATAGTATGTAAAATACAAAATACAAACACATATATCATAAAACATACCATTGAATATATGCATGGGAGAAGCTACAAAATACTAGTAAAAGGCTATACTCCCTCTAGTAAAAAAAAGTCATTTTAAGATATGTGTGGTTAAACTTTTGAAACTTCGGCTATTGATATATTTTGAAATATTTAGATTGGATACATGAAAATCATACGTATAGATTTCTCTTGAAAAGAACTTTCATAATATATTAACTTTATTAGATTTTATAAATATATTTTAATAAAGATTAGTTATTAAGTTGTGTTTTAGGACCGTATCGATATTGAAAATGACATATTTTTCATTGAAGTAAACAAAAGCTATATGAAAGAAAAATACAAAAACAATTAGGGAAACGGAGAAACGAACATGAATAAAGGGAAACAGAGAAATAAAGAGGAGTAAAAAAAGAACTGAATTTTCCTTTAAAGAAAAAGGGATACTACGAGGCGATTTTTTTCCTAAAAAATAGTAAATTTACACAAGTGTTGGAGTTAACAAGCGTGGTAATTTTTATCCTATTAAAATTTGAAAACTTGTGAAAATAATTTTTAAAGTTTTGGAACAATTCTCAAAAGAGAAAAACCACATATATACGTAGAAGAGTGTGTTAGATATGGCATTATTGGGCCCGTTCATATTGGTTTTAGGTTATAAATAGTAACATCTTGTAGAAAGTTGTACGAAGAGAGGAAACTCATATGCGGTTTTGACCGATTTAAATAAAGTCACTACAGTGTATGCTACAATCGACTAATAAATCCCGTCTTAAAAGACATTCTGTTTAAAAATTAGGTATTATAGAAAAACTATTTACTGTCGAACAAGGCCATATCTAAGCAAAATTTTAGGACCAAGCTCATTAGCATTAGCAAGAAATAAAGACAAATTGTGCACTAAGTTGAACATTTTTACTAGATATTCTGTGTTCACTGTAATTCCACTTTTTCCCCCACTATTGACTGCTGTCACCTCCAGGATACTTACAGTAAAAACTGTAAACGCCAAATAACTTGCACTCTGTAGTACTATGTAGTACTAGTGCCGGGGCTTGTGCAGTGTACTACAATCCTAGTAAAGGCCAAAGGAACGGTGGACAAGAGCTAGGCAGCCGAATGGATCAGACCAAGATCTGCGCTCGTGCCCACTATCTGGACCTGCTTTCAGGTGACAAGACGGCAAACCTGGCGAACCCATGATGGAGGCAGCTGTACGTGTGACGGGTCGTCGACAATGCACGCATGGGACAAATACAACGTTGCGTGCGAGTACGCGCACGGTCACGTCGGGTGCTACTGCTGCATACACGGTCAAGTCGACTTCTGCGAGCATGACTGGATGGCCCATGCATCAATCGATATATCACATGCAGCTGGCAGCCTAGCTAGCATCCGATCCTGCCGTGGATTCGTTCTCCTGTGCCCTCGTGTGCACGTCGTCCGATCGCGCGCCGGCCGTCCGGGGCCGTACGTTCCAAATCAGACGGCCGGCTCTATCCTTTTAAAGTGGCTGCTAGCTGGAGCAGTACGTTCGTGCGGTACGTTGCCCCTGCTGCCTGTGCGTTGTGTAGCTCCCGCTTATTTCAGCATCAGTTTCTGGTTTCTGTCTTATTTTTCAGTATTCATAAATTTTATTTTTTTCTGAACTTTTAGCTTTTTTGCTGGTTCTTTTTCCGTATTTGTTTGTGTTGTCCGTGTTGAGCTAGCATATTTTTTCTATTTTTAAATTTTTTTAGATTTAATTACATCAAATAAGTTACCTTCAGCTATAGTGTAATTTCAACCATAAATTACAGCTTTTCCGTCCAACCGAACATGCCTTAAGTGCATTATTGATTACTCATGTACACCGGCTTAGTGGCGTGCGTGCGTGCTCGTCCATCAGTTCAAGTGATCGAGTCGGACTGGCTGGTACTGTGGCTATTTCTATTCGAATGACCTTTGAAGATGTGTTTTTATAAATTTAGTCTCCTTTTTTGTAGAGAAACCAGCTTGGCAGGTGATTGCCATGAGTTCTCCTTCCTCAATAGGTTACCCGCATGGATTAGTATGCACTAATTAGTGTTAATTATATTTAGTTAATGTTAATCATAACTTTTAATTAGAGCTAAAGATAAGGCATTACTTGTTGCCGCTATAGGGGCTCAGCATGTTAAGGAGAGAGTTAGATTTATAAAAATAAATGTTTGAAGATTAAATTAAAAAAAATGTTGATAAATATTATGATGTTTTCTTCTTAATTATTATCTAGATTTGTGACGATTGAATTAGAGATCCAACGGCCACAAATTCTCTTTTCAAAAAAAAATCTCCTACCTCCAAAAAAAGCTATTAAATTTCTAATCTAACAGTCTCAAATTTAGATAATCGTTAGAAAGGAAATATCTTAATAATACCTAGACACATCCATTAAAAACATAGCTACAAAACCATTCGAGTTCGTCGCACTGATGCAGTGTGTATGCGTACGTGCCTACTTTACTTGGTCGACGATCTCCTGTTCATCCACGTACCCGTTTTGGTTGTGTGCATGCACGGTCCAGCAGTGAGATCGCAAGCGTACTACACGAAATCCAGCGACATAGCCAGTACAAGTACTACCACCTGGAAGTGTGCTGCGAGCTAGCCAGGTTCGTACATGTGCTGCCCTGTTCCACTCCGCTCCTGTGTGGACGCGCCCATTCGTCGTGCATGCTTGAGAGAGAAAAAAATCTCTCTATTCAGGCTTGACCAGTACTAGTGTAGTACTGTATACTAGCTGTCTGTTTGACATTTGTAAAGCGTTTACCTTACTATACAATAAGCATGCAGCACACCAGATTAACCTATTCCCCTTGTATCTTTCCTTCGGTGGTGACACCGTGAAAACCGATCTAGCATGAACTCGGCAGACTGGTTGCCAGCAGTATTACTATACGTGCATGTTTGAAAAGCAATGTGGACCACGACAACTTTCAAACTTCACATGCAAATAGTTCCCTTCGTGCCAAGTCATCTACTGCACATTAACAAGAACTTCCATGGCAACATGTATTAGAAGACAAGGATTCAAGAGGCTATAGCTAGCTCCGATGCTTTTGAAAGTTCAAACCGTACTAGAACTACAAACCAAGAGCCCTACAATTAAATCGATCATAAGAGTATCACCTGCAGTGAACCAATCTACCCTTCCAACAGTTCACCAATTTAACCATAATCGTAGTGGTTCCTTTATGACGATATTGAGTTTAGTTAACAAAGGTATCCATGCGCCTCTTCGTGAAACCCTGGTGGAATTTACTGTCCAAAATGCTGTTAAAACCTAAGAAAATTTTATGGTATATTCTACTGATAATAGTGGATAATAATAGAAATTAAATCTGACATTTGATTTCTTAAGTGCATTATAGACTTCTGAATGTCCATTGATTTAAAAAAGGGTAATTTCAACCTTTCTTCTTAACCCTAAATCTCCTTGCAATCAGGCTAACCGTATTATCTTGACTTAATTTCGAGAAATCAACGAAAAGGTCTTTCTCCACCTCGATGCCAGATTGCCGGCGCCCAACACATCGGCATAAACCAATGAGTACATGATCCAAGAAGGAATTGAAATTGAATACTTGATCGCATTGTTGGCTAAGTACGTACAAACAAAACAACTTTGAGTATAATTGCAATATGATCGATCAAACGTAGATACCTGTTTGTTCTTGGCCGCTTCTTGCCAAGGCCTCAAGACTAGATCAATTTATGTTTACTTAGGTGTGCTCTGATGTAAGGATCGATTACGCCCTTTTTTGTAATCATGCACGGCGCATGCTGTGATTTCACAGGAACACTTCTCTTCTTTGCTTGCGATTACTTGGATAAGTAGATATTGCTTGTTGCAGATTTGCGATTACTGAGGCTGTCAGGTATGCAGCACGATTGCCTGTTGCAGCCATGCAAATCAAGGCTGCATGAGATCAGTGGAGTTTGATGCGGCGTTTAAAGAACGGGACAAGAGGTCAATCCAATTACATTTTTGCCCATTGAGAATGATACTTCTTTATACTTGGTGGTGTAGTATAACCAAAGTCTAACTAACATAGTGTATTAAATTGAAAAGAATGGACGATCCATAGTATTTGGTGGGTACCGTAAAATAGCTCAAAGTCTGTCCTTTCCTTCACTCTTGGGAGGAAACCAAACCTGAGAACAAATCTTACATGAATTTTTTTGTGTGACCAAGGCAATCTCTCTTCGTATATATGCCTCTCTCCATCTATTACACGTGGGGGTATATAAAGGCACATTTACTAGTCGGGTGAGTGGCTCCATATGTCAGTTCTTGAACCCTCTGACTGGTCGATAATTAATGCCTAATGTGACGTGGACATGTCCTCCTTAGATTGGATATACTTAGAGTAACTCTAGCAGGGCCCCTATTTGAGCCTTCAAACTTCATATTTGAGGGCTTGAGGTAAAAATAGAGGTCCAGCAGGGTCCCTACTAGAGCCCTCAAATTTGAGAGGCCCCTCAAATCCCCCCTTCAACCCTCATTCCTAGGGGCTCTAGGCCAAGCCCTCAAAATACTGTTGAGTCGTTTTCCCCGCCCGCCTCTTTCCCCTCCCGAGCGCGCCGCCCGCCTCCCCGCTCTCCTCCGCCCGCCTCCCCGCCTGCCAAGTCCCCTCGGCCGCCAGCGCTCGCCGACGCCCGCCTCCCCGCTCTCTTCCGCCCGCCTCCCCGCTCTCCTCCGCCCGCCTCTTTCCTCCCGCGCCGCCACCGCGCCCCGGCGATTCCTCCCGCGCCGCCACCGTCCTCCTTGGCGGCTCCTCTTCCCCGGCTCCCGACGCATGGCGCGCACGGTGAGGATGCGAGGAGGCGGACGAGCGCCTCGGCCTCGCCGTCGTCAGAGGATGCGAGGCGGACAAGGAGGGAGAGAATGAGGAGTGGGTCCCATGTATCAGTTGTAGTGGAATGGATTTGAGGGCTTAAATTTGAGGGGTGCTGTTGGAGTAGATGCAAAAAAACAGGGCCCTCAAAAGTATGGGGAGTCCTCAAATGAAAAGTAGGGGCCATGTTTGGAGGGCTACTGCTGGAGTTGCTCTTACAGGCTACCGACTATACTTTGTTCCAATAGCTACCGAAGATAGCAGGCTATTTGTTATGGATTATTTAAACCTCGTCTAGTATGATATATCATTCGGGCGTTTTTCTTTAAAAGAATCCCAAGGGGTTAGCAAAACGGCCCTAACATGCCATTTTCTTGGTCCATGATAGATCCACAGCAAGTTTTGATTGGGCAGGCAGCATGAAAACATCTGCCACTGTTCACCCACACGGTACATGCATGTGTAACCCCACCGTGCACCAGCATGCATGGGCGAGTAAGTGCAACGAGCTAGCAACCAAAAGCGAGCGCCAACCCATTACCCCGAGTGCAAACCGCTGCCGCGCCAAACGTACTTGCGAACTTGGCACGCAGAGATATGTTCCAGCCTCCAGCGTACTTGCGAGCTAGCTGCAGCCTTTGAAGCCCTGGCTGGCTGGTCGGACTTGACCTGTCCATCCACTCCACTACACTGTCCACATGTGTATGTACGTCGACCACATGCCCGTGTCGTCTCGAGCCTTGCTCGGTCGACAGTGCTCGATCTCTGGGCATATGGAAATACATAACGGCACCACGAACGCGCAGGTAGCGGCCACTGCATCTGCATGATCTCTCTCCCTCCCTCTTCTTTTTGTGCTTACCTGCGCGCATGAGAGGAGACGGAGAGAGAGAGAGAGAGAGGAGAGAGAACGACACGCATGGGATGTCGGCGAGCGGAGGTGGCTCAGGGCAACGCAGATTTGTCTCGTCGAGATGTCGCCGGTGCAACAGTGCGCGCATGTGGGGTTTCGGTTATGTGGACGCGCCGCTAACTGTGGCGGCCGTACGCGCCGCGTGCGATCTTTTCCGGTCCGGAGCTGGGTGCGTGCGGCCACCTGATCGCCTCCACTCTTCAGCCTGTCGTCCGTCAAATCGT
The DNA here is from genome assembly GCA_017311315.1 of Dendrocalamus latiflorus. Lineage (NCBI taxonomy): Eukaryota > Viridiplantae > Streptophyta > Magnoliopsida > Poales > Poaceae > Dendrocalamus > Dendrocalamus latiflorus. The sequence goes on along the minus strand of CM029678.1, from coordinate 10,303,382 downwards.
CAGGATGCAGCGGTGCCGTGGTGGCTGTGGCCTGTAGCTAGCTAGGGTTACCTGTACTGTAGTACACTAGTACTAATTCACATTTTCAGCGCCTGTGGTCTCTCTTATCCCCAAGCCATGCGGAAGCCCGATCGACAGTTAATGCAAAAGGCTACTACCAGAAGAGGTGGCTGCCACCTTTAGGACTAGCCAAATAAGTAAAAAAAATACACATGGCTTATGGTGGAGGTAGCTAATACAATAAGTTGAGTAGATGTTACCTCTACTAAGGGCAGTCCCAATGGTGTATTGATGATGGTTTCTATCCTCATTAAATGACTTGCCACGTAGGCAAAATGCTGACATGGCAACGTAATTAATGATGAAAGAGAGCACAAATCCTAGAAACGATTTCCTCATGAAGAAATCAGGTCTTCTCTCCACCCAATGCACCAAGAAACTATGAAATCGCCATTGGGAAGAAACCACCAGTTCCTAGGGGGCTCGTAGCACACTCTCATTGGAGGAAGAAGATAGAGTTGGGAGAGAGAAAGAGAAAATAATTATTACTCGAAGACACCTCCACTGTGGAAGATAGTTTCTATAGATGATTTCTTGTGCTATGGAAATCGTGTCAGTTTCTTCCATTGGGACTGCCCTAAAGCACTCAAACATTTAATACTTGGATAAATACATCAGGGGTCACCTCTTGCATGAGGGGCAGCTTGCCTCTCTCTCCTCGTATGATGTGCTAGAGGTCACCTCTTGCATGAGGGGCAGCTTGCCTCTCTCTCCTTTTTTCTCTCTCTTCCACATAGGATTGTGTTGACGTGGATTTCGTTAGAGGCGACCTAGTCAGCATTATTGTACTTGCTCTAAGGGCACTCCCAATGGGATATTAATGTTAGTTTCTATCCCTATTAAGTATCCTGCCAACTAAGCAAAAAGTTGACGTGGCAGTCTAATTAATGAAGAAAGAGAAGAAAATCTGATGAAACCGTTTCTTAGGAGAGAAACCACGTCTACGCGTCAACCAAGGCACGAAGAAACCGCGACTTTGGCGTTGGGAGGAAACGAGCGGTTTCTACCCAGGTGGGGCCCGCGATGGGACTTCTCGCCGCTGATACTCCTCCGCGCTCACTGCCACGCCGCGCAGGCCGCGCCGCTGTCGCCCAGGCCGCGCTCGCCGTCCGCACAGGCCACGCCGCCGTCGCCCAGGCCGCTCGCCGTCCGCACAGGCCGCGCAGGCCGCGCTCGCCGTCCGCCCAGGCCTCCACACAGGCCGCGCAGGTTGCGCCGCCATCCGCCCAGGCCACGCTCGCCATCCTCTTGCCTCGCCGGCGTCCGGCGGCCTCCCCTCCCCCTCCCCCTCTCACCTGCTCTGCTTGTGCTTGTTCCTGAGGAAGAAGAGAAGACTCCGCGCTCGCTGCCAGGCCGCGCTCGCCGTCGCCTAGGCCGCTCGCCGTCCGCACAGGCCGCGCAGGCCGCGCCGCCGTCGCCCAGGCCGCTCGCGTCCGCACAGGCCGCGCAGGTTGCGCCGCCATCCGCCCAAGCCACGCTCGCCGTCCCCTTGCCTCGCCGGCGGCCTCCCCTCCCCCCTCCCCCTCCCCCTCTCACTTGCTCTGCTTGTGTGAGGTAGTTTCTATGGATGGTTTCTTGCTGACGTGGCTGCTATGAAAACCGTGCGTAGTTTCCAGCATTGGGACTGCCCTAAGTACTAATAATTCTACCTCAAGCATGATCCACAGTTAACCAAGGAGTTTATTGGAGACCATGGAAATCCCAAAACCTGAAGCAGAGAAGCCGTTATTCATGGGAAATATGCTGAATCCAAATCGAGGTGCTCATTTGAGCTTAAAACTTAAGCTTTTGACTTATTTCATACTCTTTAAGACTTTTTTATATTATAACTGTTTAGTTTTTTAGCATAAGTAAATTTAAAAAATTACATATCACTAACAATATAAAGAAAAAATCCTAAAAATGAAAAGTAAAAAAACAAAATTAAGAAACTAGAGCCCACGCTCAAATAAGCACAGCCAATGAACACTCCATTTTACGTGCGGAATAAATTGAATACCGTTCGCCCAATGGAGCTTCCCTATCCCCTTCTCCCTATTTCCCTCCCTATTCTCTCAATCTAAACCACTCACATCTCATCCAATGGCCAGTTTTTTTTATATATTTTCACCATTTGCCCATCCATAATAAATAATAAAAAATAAAATTTATTTTTTATTATATTTTTTTACAGAAATTATAATTTTTTTCTGTAAAAAAATTATAATAAAAAAATAAATTTTATTTTTTTCTGTATTTTTTATTTATTATGGATGGACAAATGATGAAAAAATATATATAAAAACTAGCCATTGGATGAGATGTGAGTGGTTTAGATTGAGAGAATAGTGAGGGGAATAGAGAGAAGGGGATAGGGAAGCTTTTTGTACGGATAATCCATTTTTTATTCAAAATTACAGAAATATACCCGCGGGAAATTTTTTTTACAAAAATAGGCTCAAGTCGCCCAATGGGAGAGCGACTGGAGCCTATCGCCCAACCAGAAGCCGATTCTGTACCTGTCGCTCAACCATTGGGCGACTGCATCCAGTCGCCCTCCCATTGGGCGACTTTTCATGCAGTCGCCCAATGGTTGAGCGAAAGGTATCAAATCTTCGCCAAAAATAGTGAAAATTGGTGGAGCTATTCTTCATACATCCAAAAGCCTTCAGAAAAAAATTGGAGCAATTTCGGCTACGGGATCAAAAGTTATAGCAGTTTCAATCGAGGCCGAAACGAATTTGAGTCCGCTGGGCACGGGGGCCTGAGTGCACTCGCCCAACCATTGGGCGACTGCATGAAAGTCGCCCAATGGGAGGGCGACTGGATGCAATCGCCCAATGGTAGAGCGATAGGGACAGAGTCGGCTTCTGGTTGGGCGATAGGCTCCAGTCGCTCTCCCATTGGGCGACTTGAGCCTATTTTTGTAAAAAAAAACTTCGCGGGTATATTTCTGTAATTTTGAATAAAAAATGGATTATTCGTACCAAAAGCTCCATTCCCGTTCGCCATGCAGCAAAAGTTGTCAAGGCTCAACAGTACTGCAGACACGTTGCTGGCAAACTACTACAGAACTCGAGACACAAATTAAAGCCACTAGTACTGATGAACACTGTTTTAGCGGAGTACTGATGAGCACTTGCACACTTCCCTAAACCCTATTCAAGTACTACTTCCCGCAACACAAAGACAAACTGGGATCGTGGTGGTACCCAAACTAGATCCTCATGCCCCAGGCATTGTACGTACGACTGAGCGGAACTGTTTACACAAAAATAATCCTGCAGCCCGAACGCCCAAGTTTATAAAAATAGCTTTTTCTGTAGATTTATTGAGTTTGATAGATGTTTATTGAGTTAAGAGGGCTCGGTAAGGTACTTGCTGAGCTACACTAGCTCGGGTATCACCTACTGAGCTTTCCTAGCTTGGCAGGTCACCGACAGCCGCACTATATACTTAATTAGTGCTAATTGTATATATTTAATACTAATTATATTTAATTAGTATTAATTATGAGTTTAATTAAACATTAATTATGAGCTGCAGTAAAAACGAATGTATAAAATTAGTTTTGAAAAAAGTACAGTGTTATGTACGTAAACAGTTCACCGAGGCGTGGCCGATCCACGTCATGCATGTATGCAACAATGTTTCGTACTGGCAGGCAACAATGGACCAAACAGCCGCGGTTACCGGAGATCGTACGTGAATTCTAGCAGCTCGCCGAGCAAGTACACACGCCTGTGAGTTGGAGGCCAGCACAAGGTACTCATGCAGCGACCTTAGCATAGTCTAGTAGCAGTGAGACACTGTCTCTCCGGCTGTGACGATCAGAATTCGATTTTAATCATCACAGGTTACATAAATTATTTGCGTGGATTTGTTACCGTGATTATACGGGAGCTAAACTGGTAGCCGGTAAATCATTGGTCCTAAGTGAATGCACTAATCCAATTATTCCCGTCTATTTTTAATAATCTAAAGGTACGCACCTAGGACGGTACGGGCACGAGCTAAGCTCGTTCCATGCGGGGTGAAACACGCGGCTCCGATGCCACCACCCGCGCGGGGCCCTAGCCGTTGACCGGCGGAGGAGGACGGGGGCCACGGCGTGACAGGACGGCCGGCTGCGCCCGCGCGGAGCGGACAGGTCGCCCAGTGGCCCAGTGCCTGCCGTAGGTGCCTGGCAGCAGCGGCGGCGAGGTAGGGGTCCCACCCAAGGCACACAGCGGCAGCCCGCGTCACGTCACGGTGGGCCCGGAGCGCCCATGTGATCCCCACGTGGGTGTGAATCTCGGGGACCGAGCTAGGTCCCGTTTGGCATAACTCTAGATCCAAGATCTATGCTGGATCTGTAGTTTGTTGACTAAATTACAGTGATTTAAATATTTTTATTTAATATAAATGAAATAAGTCATGTAAATGCACTTAACATGTCTGCAACTCTAGATCCAGGATTCCCTTGAACTATAGATGATCTAGCTCTAGGAAATCTACAGATTTCCTAGAGCTAGAGCTTTGCCAAACGGGGCCTAAATGGCCGAGGCCGTTTGTGCGCGAACTATGCGGCTGGAGCATGGACGTGGGTGGGATCGGTCTCGTTCAGTTACGGTCCTAATGGACCAGGAGTGTGTGACCAGTGGCTAAAATTTAATGGATAAAAACTTATATCAAATATATCCATTGAAAGCCTAACAAAAAAAAATATAACACAAATACATAGTTGTTATGAAATATGAGCTATGTGCTTAACGATAGGAAGAACGTCAAAAAACTATAGCAAATAGAGAAATACAATTTGAGCACATAAATAACGAATATTTAGTCTATCCTAGACGTCTATGATTTCTTCCTTAATAATAGAACAAGAACTAGAATATACAAAAGCAACATACAAAGTAAATCAAAACAATAATATATACAAATAAAATATATGAAATTTATATCCACAAGAAGCCAAACTTACTACTAGCACGAGATAGATCGAACTTGTGCGACCTCATACCCTTGAAAACCTCATATATAAAATGATAATATCTTGGTCCTCTTTATTTTGTATCCCTAATTTTGAATTGGTTAATCCTACGTAGAAATCACAAAACACATAGCACTAATTCTTCAGTCATCATTAAGAGTTTCAGTGGAACTATGGAATTGAAAGGGTAAATTGCTAAAGGATCATTTCAAATCATTTTCTCATTCAAAATTCAGATCGAGATAGCATTCAATATTTCAAGTCATTTTCTCATTCAAGATTTAGATCAGCATAGCATTCAATATTACAATTCATTTTCTAATTTCACAATTCAAATCGAGATAGCATTCAATATTTCAACTACATGTATCATACAAATTCCCATGAGGAGAGAGGAACCCACCATCGAGCCAATGTCGATCAACTGCCTTCTAGCGTCTGCAATCCGCTCCTCGTACTCATACCTCACGGACGCAAACCCTTAGGAGTCGCCAGTCCTGTAGGCTGCAACCATCGAAGCACAAACACATAAATCAGCTCTCAAAACCTCAAAATTTTTGTATCCCAATTCCTAAGCCACCCACCAAACCTACAAACCACACATAGATCAACCCCCCAAGTCGGGAATGACCCAACCGATTCAATCAAAGCTTCTGCTCGTGTCGCTCACCTACGGTCCCTGGGTATGTAGATGTCGACGACCTTGTCATACAACCTAGAGGAAGGCGCGCGCGGGAGGGAGGTGACACTAGTGGCACTGAAGGGAGGCGGCGTAGGAGGGAGGCGACACCAGTGGTGTTGGAGGGAGGCGGTGCAGGAGGGAGGCAACACTAGTGGTGTTGGAGGCTGGGAGCCTACACAAGAGGGAGGCAACGCTAGTGGTGCTAGAGACCGGGAGATGGGAACCAGCATTGGAGCCTAAAGGGAGGTGGTGCTGGAGGAGTGGAAGGAGGCCGGAGGCGCTGGAGTTGGGGCCAGACGAACTGATGAGGGTTAGCTACCCGCGACGGGGATCATGTGAATGACATAGGTGCTATGAGTTGGGCCGCTGGAGCCTCAGGCTATGGCCTACGTTGCCTCGGGCTGGGCCACTAGTGATTTTTTGGGCCTATATCGAAATAGTACCACTACTAATTTTTTTGGAACTCGGGCTATAGCCTACATAACCCGAGGTTCACATCCGTCCCTGTGAGATTGGCTAGATCTTTCGTCCTGGTCTATTTGGTTTTTGTAGTAATTACTATTTATTATACTAATAAATTATAGCTAAAAATCACAAAGTCATAACCAAAAGAATAGGACATTTAACTAGGTATATTAACAAATTCCTTTTTTAGATGATTAACCATCTCCTTGCTTAACACTAAAAAAGACGTTGAATGTCGCATGAATTTCCTCATTGGATGTGACAGTTCGACGAGCAAGATGGGCATTTGATTCGTGGTACCAAGTTGAATAGAATGGTCCCGTTTGAGGATGGTGTGGTTCTCTCGATTTTATCCAACAATGTGGTACAACATATAAACGAAAATATTCCTCATCAAACCAATTAAATAGAACCATTTCGATTAGAATGGAACTATTCCATCTCACAAAAGACCGATGCCTCGTCCGAAATAAAATGGTTTCGTCCCGTGAACCAAACGCTCCCTAAGCAAACTCGTTCACATGCACATAGACTCTGTGCCAAAATGTTTCTTCTTAGCAATTTTGCGATCACACTTATTCCACGTTGTTGCACATACTACTGTGCCCAACTTGCATTAGTTTCGAAACTTGTGATTTTCGCACCAGTACTCTCGCGTGATCTTCAAATCAAACTACTCACTCTATTTAAATTTATAAGATATATTTTTAATAATTTTATCTATAAATATAAAACGTATTTTATATTCTAATATAAAATTACTGTGACGTTTTCTTTATACCTGTAATAAATACCTAACTTTACTTTATATTTTTAATGCATACATTACATATAGTATTTAGATATAATAATTAGAGTAGTCTAGTTATTTTCTAATATTTTATTGATGTATGTAAAAAAATATATCTTATCAATTTAGACGGAAGTACTAGCTATATTGCCAGATGAGTCAAAGCCACTTTTATCATGTTCTGACATTATATTTACAAAAATAGCCGTATGCGCATCGTATTGACAAAAATATAATTTATGCCGTCCGGTGGGCGGGTAGCAGCGCGGAGCAGACGACGCGTGGCACCTGTCGCCCCATGAGCAGATGGCAAGTGCCTACCACCTGCCCACCAGACGGCAGGTGCCTGCTCCCGCCCACGGGATGGCAAGTGATTAAGTTAGCTAATTAGCCGACTTAATTACCTGCCTAATTCATAATTTATAATTTTTTAAATTTGTAAATATAAAAAATTAGCTCAAAAAATTATGAAACTTTTTGTGGAGCTTTCTAAGGTATTGTGGTACATTGTATAATTGTTTTGGAATTTTTTGAGACCATTTGCTATCTTTAAAAATTTTGTGGAATGATGTATAATTAACTAGACAATTAAACAGTTATACGTCACTCTAAGAATTTTTATAGGTATAAAATGGTCATGAAAAATTACAAAAAATTTTGTGGGAGCTTACGTATATAGTGTGCTATATTGTGTAATTTTTTGCACCACTTTACTACCTATAAAAATTATTGAAGTGGTACATAATTAAATCTAATGATTAAGCACTAATGGCTGGGCCTAATGATGTGCCGCCCAGCCATTGTATGGTAAGCCTGGCCTTCCGTCCTGTGGCCGGGAGGCAGGTAATTAGGCTTGGCCATTAGTTAGTTCTTAATTATTCATTTATTTACGCACTACTTTAATAATTTTTAGAGGTAGCAAAGTTGTGTAAAAAATTACGTAAAAATTATATAACGTAGCACACTATATACGAAAGCTTCACAAAAAATTTCATAAGTTTTTACTACCATTTGCTACCTCTAAAAATTCTTAGAATGTCGTATAACTGCTTAATCATCTGGTTAATTATGCCTCATTCCAGAAATTTTTAGAGGTAGCAAATGGCCTCAAAAAAATTGTAAAATAATTACACAACATACCACGATCTCTCATAAAGCTTCACAAAAAATATTAAAACGTGACAAAGTGGCTTTAACTCCTGCCAGACTTACCAAACTCGTGCACCGTATGCATGCACCCAATGATCCAAAATATCCATCTGCTTGCCGCTCAATGCCTTGCACGTGTTGTGGCCTCGCCGGGCACCCAATGATCCAAAATATCCGTCTATCTTGACTTTTGGGGTGCAAAGTTGCGATGGATTGCTTCATATATATCAAACTAGCCTCATAGGCGCGGCGGCACGCCGCGTCAGACACCGTGTGCACCAAAGTAAAAGAGGCGATAATTCGTGAGGAGTTTAAAAAAAAACAAAGGGCACATGCGTATTTTCGAAAAAGTTAAAGGGTTTTTTCGGAAAAAACCAAGGACCTGTACGTAAAAGGGTACATGCGTATTTTCAAAAAAGTTAAAGGGTTTTTTCGGGAAAAACCGAGGACCTGTACGTAAAATAAACGAAGCTAAAGGGCTCTTTTTGTAAAAAACCGAGGACCTGTACGTAATAAACGAGGACCCGTACGTAATTTAGGAAACCGCGGGGGGCTATCCTGCAAAGTGGAGGGGTTTTAAAAACTGACAGGTACCTTTTCGCGAGAAAAAAGGATCTATATGTAATTTCCGAAAAACAGGAGGGAATCGCCTCCCCCGGCCGTACGCAAAACCCCCCGCCACGCGCCGGCCGGAGCGCGCGGGCGGGGTGACGTGGGCGGCCTCCCCGCGCGCGGAACCCGCGAGGCATAATAGGTTTTTATTAGTGTTAAACACCAGTTACAGAAACTGCCCAATGTACAGTTACAAATGTACAGATGCCTTTTGATAAAGGCACCTTTTCTCCCACCCTCTCATCATCTATAAAACACTGTAAAGATTCAGAATAAAGGAACTTTTGCTTTTCATCCTCTTGTCTCAAATTCTTACAACACGTTATCAGCACACGCTCTGCCATCCACACACATACAACAGAACAAACGAACAAGAAGATTGTACGGGAGTCGATCTGATGGATGAGGAAATGTTCCTAGTGGATAGCGGTACTACTAACTCTATACTCAGGGAGATAAAATATTTCCAAACTCTCATAAAGAACAAAGGAAATGTTTTAACAATCGCTGGACGCGATGCTGTAATAGTTGGCACCGGTCGGGCCACTCTTATGCTCCCTATGGGTACATCGATAACAATTGAGGATGCACTCTTGTATCCCGATTCAACTCGTACCCTATTGAGTTATAGAGATATCCGTAAGAATGGGTTTCATGTTGAAACTCATGAGGACAACAATGAGGAGTTTCTTCTCATAACAAAAGATCACGGATATGGCAAAGAGACACTTGAAAAGTTTCCCTCACTCCCGTCTGGATTGTACTACACATACATCAACCCCGTACCACATGTTGCTTACAAAGTAATTTTCCAGAATGTTAACGCATTCTAAACTTGGCATGATCGTCTTGACCATCCTGGAATAGGGATGATGAGGAAAATTATAAACAATTCTGTTGGTCACACTTTAAGTGATGCAAAATTTCCCCAATCCTCAGATTTTATGTGCACCGCATGTGCCACTGGGAAATTAATTTTGAGGCCCTCTTACCTCAAAATTCATGCCGAACCTCTAAAGTTCCTTGAACGCATTCAAGGTGACATATGTGGTCCCATTCAACCATTATCTGGCCCGTTTAGGTATTTCATGGTTCTAATAGACGCATCTACACGATGGTCTCATGTGTGCCTTCTTTCCACACGGAACAATGCATTTGCTAAAATTGATGCACAAGTTATCAAACTTAAAGCACAATATCCTGAACATCAAATCCGATCAATCCGAATGGATAATGCTGTGAATTTTCCTCACGTGCCTTCACTGATTATTGCATGGCTTTAGGAATTCAAGTTCAGCATTCGGTCCCATATGTTCATACTCAAAATGGGTTGGCAGAATCTCTCATCAAGAGAGTGAAACTTATTGCAAGACCTTTATTACAGAATTGCAATCTACCAACATCATGTTGGGGTCACGCAGTCTTACACGCTGCTGACTTGATTCAATTGCGTCCAACTGCATACCATGCAACCTCCCCGTTGCAACTAGTACGTGGAAATACACCAATTATTTCCCATCTGCGGAAGTTCGGTTGCGCTACATACTTACCGATCTACCCACCGCAGCGTACATCTATGGGCCCACACAGGAAATTGGGGATCTATGTGGGATATCAATCTCCGTCGATCATTAAATACCTGGAACCCCTTACAGGGGATCTATTCACTGCCCGGTACGCTGATTGTATCTTCAATGAAGATCATTTCCCGGCATTAGGGGGAGGAATTGAAAACCACAAAAAATGCCAGGAAATCAATTGGGATGCCATAGACATCTCCAACTCTGATCCACGTACTTCTGAAACTAAACTCCAAGTTCAGAAGATCATTAATTTGCAACACATTGCAAATAACATGCCAGAAGCATTTACTGATTATAAGGGTGTTACAAAATCCTATAATCCTGCGAGAAATGTGCCGGAAAGAGTAGAGGTACCAAATAAAACTACTCAACTCCAAAGTAAGAGGGGGAGAAGTACGGCTATTTCTACAGATGCAGCTTCTAGCAAGCAAAGGAAAAGGAAGAACAATTCTTCTAACCCAGTAAATGCAACTCAACCTCACGTTGAGAAACACCCTATGGAGGTTCAACCTTCACATCCCACATCAACAGTGCACTCAATTACTGATGTTGGGACATCGGAACGCCCTGATGCAATCATTTTGGGAAATAATGATACATCACAAGGGGTGCTTGAAATTTCCATCAACTATATTGAATCTGGAGAATCATATGATAGAAAGCCTACAATTGTCGACATCTATTTCTCTGAAGCAATTGCAGAAATCATCCAAAATGATCCAGATCCTAAGACCATGGCAGAGTGCAGAAAGCGCTCGGACTGGAATCAATGGAAAGATGCAATTCAAGCAGAGATAACCTCGCTCACTAAAAGAGAGGTATTCACTCATGTAATACCTACACATCGAGGAATCTTTCCTGTGGGATTCAAATGGGTTTTCGTCCGGAAACGGAATGAGAACAATGAGGTGGTGAGACATAAAGCGAGGCTTGTAGCACAAGGGTTCACGCAGAGACGCGACATTGATTTCAATGAAACATATTCTCCAGTTATGAGTGGAATAACATTCCGATATCTTATATCTCTGGCTGTTCAAAATCGTCTATCTATGCAGTTGATGGACGTAGTGACCGCATATCTATATGGGTCACTTGATTCGGACATATACATGAAGGTCCCTGATGGAATCTCTATACCGAATCCAAACGCAAATCGCAACATGTATTGTGTAAAGCTTCAAAAGTCACTCTATGGCTTAAAGCAGTCGGGAAGAATGTGGTATAACCGACTTAGTGAGTTCCTTTTGCAGAAGGGATACACTAACAATGATGATTGTCCATGTGTTTTCATCAAAAAGTCCCAAACAGGATTTTGCATCATATCAGTGTATGTCGATGATTTAAATATCATCGGCAACCCACAAGATATTGATGAGGCATGCAATCATCTAAAGACGGAATTTGAAATGAAGGATTTGGGTAAAACCAAATTTTGCTTAGGAATACAACTTGAGCACCTTCATTCAGGCATTTTAGTGCATCAATCAGCCTATGTCCAGAAAATATTGGAGAAATTCAATATGGAAAAAGCATATCCATCGAAAACCCCCATGGTTGTTCGATCTCTAGACAGGGATAAAGATCCATTTAGACCCCGAGATGACAATGAAGAGCTATTGGGACCCGAGGTTCCATATCTCAGTGCCATCGGAGCGCTTATGTACCTTGCAAATTGCACCCGGCTGGATATTGCATTTGCGGTAAATCTACTTGCTAGATATAGCGCTGCTCCAACCAAAAGACATTGGGTAGGAGTGAAGAATATCCTTAGATATCTTCAAGGCACTAAAGATCTTGGTCTATTCTTTCAGAAGAATAACAATGTGGATTTAATAGGATATACAGATGCTGGCTATTTATCAGATCCCCATAATGCCAGATCTCAAACAGGCTTTGTATTTTTACATGGTGGAACAACCATCTCTTGGAAGTCTTCGAAACAGACTCTAGTGGCTACATCCACTAATCATTCTGAAATAATTGCATTATATGAAGCATCACGTGAATGTGCATTGCTTCGTAGAATGATTAACTACATACAACAAACATGTGGTATAGGTGCTATCGCATCACCTACCATTATCTACGAAGATAATGCTGCTTGCGTTGTTCAAATGCAAACGGGTTACATAAAGAGCAATATCACAAAACATATTACACCTAAATTATTTTACCCACATGAATTACAAGAGAGTGGGGAAATAAATATTCTGCAAACTAAGTCTTGTGATAATCTCGCAAACTTATTCACTAAGTCATTAGCAACCTCCACATTCCAAAAATGTGTTCATGGTATTGGTTTGCGAAGACTACGTGATTTGTAGATGTCAGGGGGAGAAATCTCCTAAGACTTAACCCGTTCAATACAAATATTGTACTCTTTTTCCCTTTATGAGTTTTCCCTCTAAGGTTTCTCATCAAGGTTTTTAATGAGGCAATATAACAACGTAAACATAAATATATCTCCATTTTCCCACAAAGGTTTTTAAAGAGATATAATCAAATATATGCCATATCATTTTTCTCCTTAAAATTTTCCCATTTGGGTTTTAAAGGAGTTTTTCATGGCATATCTACTCTACCGGGTTCTCCTCATATTTTTCCTACAGGGTTTTGGAGGAGTTTATTTCAAGATGATGAATCAAGGTGATCATGTGAAGATACATTGGTCAAGGGGGAGTGTTAAACACCACTTACAGAAACTGCCTAATGTACAGTTACAAATGTACAGATGCCTTTTGATAAATGCACCTTTTCTCCCACCCTCTCATAATCTATAAAACACCGTAAAGATTCAGAATAAAGGAACTTTTGCTTTTCATCCTCTTGTCTCAAATTCTTACAACAATTAGTACGCAGGCTGTCGGAGCCATGCACACGTATACGTGTGCCTACAGTTACCACGTACACGTACACACAGGAGCAGGAATTAAAATATGGCACAGTCCACCAGCGTATCTTAACGGCCTAAGTAACCGCCGCGAATGCAGCTCGTCCCGTTTCTCCTCGTCAGTTTCTGTCGACGATTACGTCACTGCTACAAATCACAAGGGTCTTTTTTTTACGACTTTTAGCCTATTATATTTTAAATTTTAGCTTTCTTTAAAAGTTGAAACAAAACAGATGTTTTTTAAAATAAAATTTTCAAACAATTTTTTAAGTCTAAAATTATATATATCATCCGTATCGACACTCCGTTGTCTATTACATTATTAATGAATATAAATAAAAACTATTAGTTGTAAGGAAAAGCTATCAACCACAGCTCACAAAAATAGAATCAAGTTCTTTTGGTGCCAAAAACTACTAGCTTAGCGGAGTCAGAGGAGGCCCCATGCTCGCGGTCGCCTGCTGCCATGGAGCGACAGCCGACCTTATGTGTGACCCTGGTGCTTCAACTTGGACGGTCGACGACAAGCAACACGGTGGCCACAACGGCTGGGTTGGTTGTGGACGGCGCCGCAGCACATGTCGGTGCGGATAACCATCTGTGTACCCGATTCTAGACAGCGGCATCACACACACTTGTGCCGACGGCGACACGTGCCTATTGGAAGAGAGCCATGGAGATCAAAGGGAGAATAAAATGGGAGAGAAGACACCGTGTGGGAAGAGGTGAAAATGTGGGGAGAGGAATTTGAAGAGGATAAAGCAGAGGGAAATTTTCAGATTTGGGTTTGGCTGTGGCGCCCAAATTTTGTTTCAACCTCGCCTGGAGGAAGCTCAAAATATCCCTTGGGTCCGGCATACCACTAGGGAACTCTGCCAAGTCAGCAAGTACGTGTCCCCTCCTTCCCTGGGTTCCCTTCCCTAGGTAGTGATTGAAATAGTAGGGAACTTACTATTTCCTGTGGATTCTTTGTGGGAAAGTAATAGGTAGGTTTTTTAGGCTAATGGTTTATTATTTATGGTTTAAATATTTAAATTCTATCTGTTTGTGAGAGGCAGTATGTAGAGGAAAATAGTCACATACGATTTTGATCGGTACAGCTGAACTCAGTACACTTTTTACTATAATTTTTTTATTGACCTGTCTTAAAAAATACACCGTTTAAAATCTAGTTACTATAGACAGTACAAGCATAACCAAATTTAAACCCAAAAAAGTATCATATGGGTTTGATTTTCAACTCTAGGGGAAGTTATACACCCTAGGGATATCGGTGAATTATAGTAATCGCGTGGTCGGTGCATGCCTGCAGGATGATGTCTAGTTCTAGCTGCTTCTAGCTGGTTCTTATATACTTTTGATGGTGGGTCCTTTTGGCTTGACTTATAGCTGTATTTGATAGTTTTTAACTTTAGTATGAGTATATATGTGAACAGTGGCGGAACCAGGGGGCTAGCAGGGGCCGTGGCGCTCCCCAACACAGTAATTTTTTTTAATACCCCTGTAAATATTTCAGTGCACAGCACAGTAAATCATCAATTCATCCATTTCTGATCATAATATTGTGATTTTTCGTTATGAATACTAACTACATATATAAAAACATTGAAAAAACCGTTGAGACATACACTTGATATATATATTTACCACACTTATGAGGTGTCATCATGTTTACCCGACCCCCCTTAATCAAAATCCCTGGTTCCGTCACTGTATGTGAACGAATTAAATACCGATAAACTGTTTCGAAAAAAACTATTTTCTATTTATTTGTTAAAAAAAGGCCGTAAACTGAAAAAGTAGGGCACTATATAGCTTACACGTACGTCTAACAAGCACGCATGTGACTATGTGAGTATGTGTGACCGACCAGCAATGTACGTATGACGCCCAATTAATGCTAACTAAGTCTAACATGCGTGCATGTGAGTATACGTGACCGACCAGCAATGTACGTATGACGCCCAATTAATGCTAACTAAGTTCAGGGAAAGACATGCGTACATACGAGCAAGCTGCAGGATGTACTGCTGCATGCATGGGTACACGTACTGGTCTGCATGCGTCTGTGTGCGGGCGTGCATGCATCTATGAGCGATCGAGGCCACGACGCCGTGCACCTGCACGCACCGCAAACGGTTCATGTTCTAAGGAGATATATGCACTACTACAGAAAGACTAATAGTAGACGGCAAATCACAGACGGTTTTGTGAAACCGTCTGTAATGTAAACTATTACAGACGGTTTTAATTTGAAGGCCGTCTGTGGTATTTGTGGCGGGAAAAAGGAGTATCACAGACGGTTCTTACTTCTGAACCGTCTGTGATACTGGAATATCACAGACGGTTTTTATTAAAAACCGTCTGTGATAATCTGGGATTATCACAGACGGTTTTTTATTAAAAACCGTCTGTGTTGTGTCGACTATCACAGCCGATTGTTGTTAAGAACCGTCTGGGAATGTTCACAGACGGTTTTTCACAAGAACCGGCTGTGATGTCCTTTTGTCTGTCATATTCTAGATCAGAGGTTAATATATAAGTACACATTGCTTCTAATAACTTAACTACAGAACTACTGAGACAAGAGGTCACAAATTAAAGGCAAATTTATTAATTTCAATTAGAGGCAAATTTATTACAAAAGTCGCACAGGTAAAGAGTTTCCCAGATTGTATTCTTTTGGGCTTCGTAAGCTTCTTCTTCCACTTGGGGATTTGGAGGATCAACCGCTAAATTCTCGAACGCCGTTAAGATTGCCCTTGTCCTCAGCACTTCCTCGTGCAGCCTGGGCAAATGATCAGCAGCATCCATAATGTCGTACAGGATAGCATGAAAAGATTCCTCAGAATCTGCCGTTTCTGCTTGATCGGCAAGGCTATCCATCAGTCTCTGCAATGCGTGTAGAGCTTCTTCCGCATTGCGCACATTGTGGAGAAGAACCAGGGTGAGGGCTGTTTCCCTTTCTTGAGCGGCAGCGAGACGCCTCCGTCGACGGCGGAGGATCAGGTCAAGCTGACGGATGCAAGAAAGTCGGGGAAGGAGAGCAGGGCGGGTGCGGAGAAGCTGCTCCAGATGCAAATTGCTGGCCGCCTGTGTAAGGTTCCGGCCGAACAATTCGTGATGAACAGATGAGAGGAAGGAGATGATCACAAGAACAGTAGTAGAAGCCATGTTGTATTAATTGTATATTGTATTGTACGTACGTAGAAGCTAGCTAGAGACCTGGATTAGGAGCACATATTTAACCTTTAGCACAAACGGTTCGTATACCCAAACATGAATGATATAGACGCTTCGTATAATGATCGAGAGGCGTTAATTAGACGATCGAAACACGAAGCGTTCTGGCATCGAAACACGTGCGAAGCGTTCTGGTATGAAGCTTATCACAGACGGGTTTTTATAAAAAACCGTCTGTGATAATTTATTATCACAGACGGTTTTTAGTTAAAAACCGTCTGTGATAATGACAAAGGCATTTATTGCGCTGCTCAGACCGCATCGTCTTCATTTCGATCCAGATCTAGCCACTGCTGCGCACTTTTTCACTCGGGAGGAAGCTAGAGCGATTTCAGGCCAGTTAATTTGGTGGGAAGAGGCAGAGATTGAGCTTTGAATTAAGATTCAGACTTTCCTGGTTGCTGTAGATATGGTTAGTAATGAAATTTATTTATTTTTAATTGCATTACAATTTAGGTGTGAGTAATCCATGAGTGGTTGTTGAAGATGGTTAATTAATTTGCAAAATTGTTGGTTATATAATAGCTATTGTGTTTGTAATATGAATTGAGCTAGGAAATTAAGTCTCAATATAATAAATGTGGTCGGTATATATGTAGTTATAATTAGTTATTCTAGATTTTAATAATATGTAGTTATAATTAGTTATTCTAGATTTTAATACTAAGTTGTTATATATGTACGTAACGTAGGACCGAAGTTGGATGTATGCCGCGAGCCGTGTGAGTGAAGAGTACATTAATGGCGTTTCTGCTTTTATAAGAGCCGCCGAGGAGGATATGTTGAATAAGGGGGTGGAATATATGTGCTGTCCATGCACCGACTGCGAGAATTTGAAGATGTTTAAGAACTGAGGGCAAATTGAAGCGCACTTGATTCGGAGGGGTTTCAAAAAGGATTATACGTGTTGGACCAGTCATGGCGAAGTGAATGATCATATGCCGCCGGATGACATCGCCGGT
Source organism: Dendrocalamus latiflorus (assembly GCA_017311315.1). NCBI lineage: Eukaryota > Viridiplantae > Streptophyta > Magnoliopsida > Poales > Poaceae > Dendrocalamus > Dendrocalamus latiflorus. Next base: position 10,285,992 of record CM029678.1, on the reverse strand, counting down.
GAAGTGAATGATATGCCCCTGGATGACATCGCAGGTGAAGTGAATGACATGCCGCCGGCTGATGTCGATTGTGGCTCGGATTCGGATAGGTTGCACGATGATAATCTGGATCAGATGCTTCGCGATGTAGAAGAGAACTATGATGAGAGAGAGTATGTTAAATTCCGTGGCTTGATGGAGGACTCAGAGAAACCTTTGTACTCGGGCTGCAAGTACACGAGGTTGTCGGGCGTGCTTGAACTGTTGAAATTGAAGGCAAGCAACGGTTGGTCCGACAAGAGTTTCACGACGCTGCTAGGTCTTTTAGCGGACATGCTTCCGGAGGGAAATGAGTTGCCTAAAACCACGTATAAAGCCAAGAAGGTTCTTTGTTCGTTGGGAATGGAAGTAGAAAGAATACATGCATGCCCGAACGACTGTATCCTCTACCGTAAAGAGTATGCAAACATGCATGTATGTCCGGTGTGCAACACATCCCGATACAAACGTAACAATCAATCAGATGATGGCGAGGGAACAGAGGCGAAGAAAGGACCTCCTGCTAAGGTGGCATGGTATTTTCCTATAATTCCCCGTTTGAAAAGGTTTTATGCAAATCCAAAGGAGGCAAAACTGCTGCGTTGGCACTTGGAGGAGCGCAAGAAGGATGGAATGCTAAGACACCTTGCTGAATCCGCGCAGTGGAGAAACATCGATAGGAGTTTTGCAGAGTTCGGTGCAGAACCAAGGAATATAAGGTTTGGACTGAGTACAGATGGAATGAATCCATTCAGTAGCATGAGCAGCCGACATAGCACATGGCCCGTGACTCTCTGCATCTATAACATTCCTCCTTGGTTGTGTATGAAGCGAAAGTACATTTTGCTGTCGATACTTATCCAAGGGCCAAAACAACCTGGGAATGATATCGATGTGTTCCTAGCACCGTTGGTGGAAGATCTAAAAGTACTGTGGAACGAAGGGGTACAGGTATGGGATGCATACAAACGAGAGAACTTCACTCTGCGCTCCTTATTGTTCTGCACCATAAATGATTATCCTGCCCTTGGTAACCTATCGGGCCATAGTATAAAAGGTGCCAAAGCTTGTACTCACTGTTTAGATGGTACCGAGAGTGTGTGGCTGAGACACTCACGCAAAACTGTCTACATGCGTCACCGCCGGTTCCTTCGGAGGGCTCACCCATACCGCAAGATGAAGAAACAATTTGACGGAGAGAAGGAAGACGGTTCAGCTCCAAGGCATTTAATGGGACGCGAGGTTTATGATATGGTTAAGGATTTAGATGTTGTCCTCGGAAAGGGACGTAAATTGAGGGCTCATGAGAAGAACACCTAGAAGAAGAGATCAATATTTTGGGACTTACCTTATTGGGAGTACCTAGATGTTCGGCACTGCATCGACGTCATGCACGTATAAAAGAATGTGTGCGACAGCTTGATTGGTCTCTTACTGAACATCCGTGATAAAACAAAGGACGACGTCAACGCACGGCTTGACTTGGCTGATATGCACATCAGGCCTGAGTTAGCACCGACATGCACTGATAATGCACGAACGTACCTTCCCCCTGCGTGTTACACTCTGTCCAAGGCTGAGAAAACAGAACTGTGCCAATGCTTGCATGGTGTCAAAGTTCCGTCTAGTTACTCCGGCAACGTGAAGAAACTTGTTTCGATGCAAGATTTGAAGTTAAATGGCATGAAGTCTCATGATTGTCATGTGCTGATGACACAGATGCTCCCTATTGCAATTAGAAATATTTTGCCGATCAAAGTCCGAGAGACAATCATGAGACTATGTTATTTCTTTAACACAATTGCTCAGAAGGTCATCGATCCCGAAGGACTAGATGCTCTGCAGGACGAGGTGGTGATGACTCTATGTCACCTTGAAATGTATTTCCCTCCTTCATTTTTCGATATCACGGTCCATCTCATTGTTCATGTTGTGTGGGAGATAAAAATGTGCGGGCCCGTATTCCTACGTAGCATGTACCCATTTGAGAGGTTCATGGGAATTCTCAAGTCCTACGTACGGAATCGTTCTCGGCCGGAGGGCAGCATCGTCGAAGGTTATGCAAGCGAAGAGGTCATTGAGTTTTGTGTCGATTATATGGCTCAGATTCAGCCGATAGGTGTCCCTCAATCTCGTCACGAGGGGAGGCTGAAGGGTCTCGGAACTATCGGAAGGAAAGCAATCACTCCAGATATGGACATGTATACTCAAGCTCATTTCACGGTGTTGCAACACATGACTGAAGTGGCGCCTTATGTGGACCAGCACAAGGGTGTGTTTCGGCAACAGAATCCGGAGCGGCCGGATGTTTGGATCATGAGGCAACACAACCGTCGGTTCAACCAATGGTTGAAGGAGCAAATCGCTAGGAGCTCGCAGAGTGAGACGCTGACATGGTTGGCAAAAGGGCCGACATTTACAGTTGTGACATGGCAAGGATATGACATAAATGGGTACACATTCTATACGCAGTCTCAGGATGTCAAGAGCACTAACCAGAACAGCGGTGTCCGCATAGATGCATTCAGTACCGATGGGTCGAGAAACTCGTACTATGGCTTCATAGAAGAGATTTGGGAGCTCGACTATGTGGTTTTCAAGATCCCCTTATTTCGCTGCCGTTGGGTGCATCTCCCACAGGTGAAGGTTGACAAGTACGGTGTCACGACCGTGGACCTCCAACGTGTCGGGTACAAAGATGAACCATTCGTACTCGTCAATCAAGTTGTTCAAGTTTTCTATGTAACCGACCCGGCAAATAAGAAACGCCATGTAGTTCTTCATGGAAAAAGGAGAATTGTCGGAGTGGAGAATGTAGTGGACGAGGAGGAATACAATCAATTTGACGAGTTACCTCCTTTTGGAAATGGCATAAGGGTCGACGATGAACAACGTGACGAAACTAGTTACGTACGCATTGATCATGATGAAGGGCTAATTTTTAAAGGAAATAAGCAAGTACAATAAGAATGTATATGTGAAAATGTGTGACAATTTTGAGATGTATATGTGAAAATGTGTGATGTAGTCAATTTTGAGATGTATATGTGGAAATGTGTGATGTAGTCAATTTTGAGATGTATATGTGAAAATGTGTGATGTAGTCAATTTTGAGATGTATATGTGAAAATGTGTGATGTAGTCAATTTTGAGATGTCTATGTGAAAATGTGTGATGTAGTCAATTTTGAGATGTATATGTGAAAATGTGTGATGTAGTCAATTTTGAGATGTATATGTGAAAATGTGTGATGCAGTCAATTTTGAGATGTATATGTGAAAATGTATATGTGTGATGTATTTGAGAATGACAAAATGTATCAAGAAATACACTGTGTGAATGCAGCTGGTTGGTGTTGTATATGAATGCAGCTGTTTGGTAGTTGATATGAATGCAGCTGTGTAGTTATTGGTGTTGTCTTAATTGCAACAGCCGACAAAGGCTTATCACAGACGGTTCTAAATTTAGAACCGTCTGTGATAACATATCACAGACGGTTCTACATTTAGAACCGTCTGTGATAGTAAACTATCACAGACGGTTCTAAGTTTAGAACCGTCTGTGATAATCTTCCTACATATACCCTCTCGCTAGGGTTTTCCGTGTGCGCTGCAGTTATTCGATTAGATCTAAATCCCGAGCCCGTCGTCGCCGCCGCCTCCCCGAGCCCTCGCCGGCTGCCTCCCCCAGCCCTCGCCGGCCGCCTCCCCGGACGAAGACGTCGCCGCAGCCTCCTCCTCCTCCGTCGCCGCCTCCCCGAGCCCGTCGCCTCCTCCTCCTCCGTCGCCGCCGCCTCCTCCTGCGTCGCCGCCTCCTCCTCCTCCGTCGCCTCCCCGAGCCCGTCACCTCCTCCTCCTCTGTCGTCGTCGTCGCCGCCTCCTCCTCCTCCTCCTCCGTCGCCGCCGCCTCCTCCTCCCGCGTCCCTAAGGTCACCAAAACCGTAAGGTCATCAAATCCCTCCCCGAGCTTCATGCTTACTGTTAGTGTTTAGGGTTGATGCTTGATGCGTCATACTGTTATGGTTAGTTGCTTAGTACATATTTAGGGTTGATGCTTCATGCTTACTGTTAGTGTTTAGGGTTGATGCTTGATGCTTCATACTGTTATGGTTAGTTGCTTAGTACATATTTAGGGTTGATGCTTCATGCTTACTGTTAGTGTTTAGGGTTGATGCTTGATGCTTGGTACATATTACATTGGTACATTGTTTTCTGCAGTAGCTTAATTAGTTTGCTATTTGGTACATATTACATTGTTACATTGTTTACTGCAGTAGCTTAATTAGTTTGCTATTTGGTACATACTACATTGGTACATTGTTTACTGCAGTTGCTTAGTTTACATTGGTACATATTACATTGCTTGTTGTGTTAGTATATAGTATATAGTATATAGTACATAGTATATAGTTTGAAATCATTTGGGTCCCCCTTCCCTCTACTCCTCTCCTCCCTTCTCCCCCTTCCCTCTACTCCTCTCCTGATCTCTTCCACCCAAATGCTCCATGTGACATACTATAGTGTTCCCGTTCAATGAACCGGATACACTAGTTTGTGTCATTTGCTTCATAGACCTTTGTTTAGGGATTTTGCTATTTGGTTTATAGTTTTAGCAACTAAAGTAGGTGCTAGGATAGGCACTTTGTTTAGAGACCTTGTAGTAATAGTATTACAAAATTCAAGGAAATTTTAGTACAGAAGTTCAAAAAAAAAAAAACAAATTCCCAGATTCTTCGGTGAGCAGCCGATATAGCCGACTTCTTCGGTGAGCGACTATCCATCTGCTTCTTCCCACTCCTTCTCTTCATCTCTGATCTCTGGATCACGTACGCCAGTAGCGATGATTCAGTTAGATGAATCATCGCTACTGGCGTACGTGATCCGGAGACCAGAGATGAAGAGAAGGAGTGGGAAGAAGCAGATGCATAGTCGCTCACCGAAGAAGTCGGCTATGTCGGCTGCTCACCGAAGAATCTGGAATGTCTTTTTTTTGCACTCTTGTATTAAAATTGACTTGAATTTTGCGGGAAAAAGAAGGACTTGATACATTGGTACATTGGTAAGATAGGCACATCACCCCCTCTCTATGTCCATATCACCCCTCCCTTCTCCCCCTCCCCTCTACTCCTCTCTTGTCTTGCAATTCAATATGATTACTTTCTCATCTTATCTTAATAGACCCACAAAATGAGCAACATGTCACCCGCGCATTCTTCAACATCATCGCCGGAGGCGTCCGCTCCAACATCAAGACGCCAAGGAAGAGGGCTATCAAAGAAGCCTGAGGGCCGACAGATCGTCACAGCGGTGAATGCATCTGGGGTCCCTATCCTTCCTCAAAAAGCAGTAAACGCATTCCGAACCATGGTCGGAGTAGTTGCACGAGAACGAATTGAGATCACATACAATTCGTGGAAGAACGTGCCTGACACTCGGAAACGTGAGCTGTGGACCGAAATTTTGGCATCGTTCGAGTTCCCAGAAGAACACCTGGACGCTGTGCAACAACAAACCTACAAAGCGGTGTGCAAAGCATGGAAGAACTTCAAGAGCACGCTTGTCAAGAAATACGTGGAGACGGAAGAAATGCCTGTTCATGAATACCCATTCCTGGAACCACAATGGGAAGAGTTCAAGGCGATGAAAACGACCGAAGATTTTAAAAGTACAAGTGTGGCGCACAAGGCCCTCCAGGCAAAAAATACACACCCTCACAGACTTGGCACAGCTGGGTATGCGGGTAAAATCGCGCAGTGGATGAAGGAGGATGAGCTGGCAGCTGCACAGGATATCGCCCCGCCGTTTTCCAATATCCCGGACGACCGCGCTCGAAATTGGATTAGAGCAAGGTCATCTACAACGACATCAGGGGACATCACCTTTCGAAACCCTTCAGACCAGCAAGTGACCGAGCGCCTGGTAAGATATCGATCGAACTACGTAGCTTGTAATTACTCCACAACTTCGTACGAATTGAAATGACATGTCGTGCTCTTGCAGGAAGAGTTGAGTTTTCAATCTACCCTGGGATCATTCCAGGGAACAAGGGAGAATGATATGCTCTCCGTGGCCTTGGGAAACAAGGAGCACCTGGGCCGTACGAGAGGCCTTGGGCTTTACGTTCATTGGAAACATGGTTTCCAAGATGACTCCGACATGTATCGGCGCAGGAAGAGAAACAAAGCCGAGCGTGACGCACAGCTACGAGAAGAGCTCAAGGCATCTCTTAAAGAGGAGCTACTGGGTTCGATGGCTGATATAATCAGAGATGAGGTGCGGAAACAGACAGAAAGTCAGCAGGCCGCCACCGCCGCTCCTGTGCTAGCTAGCCCGCACAACCATCCGAGTAGCTGCGCGTCCAATCCGACGCAAACCCAGTCCAAATTTCCTGTGGACGACATCCTGGTAATAATTATTACCTCTCGAATGCTTGATCCATTGGTAGGCCTATTCGAGTAGCTAATTTTGTATCGTTATGTAGGAGCCTACGACATGCAGGCTCCAAGTGAGATATGGCTCCATTCCCTTGTACGCTGCTTGGGGCCAGGCATATTCATCTGGTATCGGGGCCATGGTGCACGGTCAAGCTTTAGCGCCAGGCTTCGCAAAAGTTAATGTGGATGGTGTGTATGCCAATTTTGAGGTGGTCCCACTACCGAAGCCCCCCAACGACGAGATCGTGAATCTAGGACAGGCCATTGGAACATTCATCCAGTGGCCCAAAACTGACATCTCCCTGGAGGCTTCTTCACCGGTGGCAGGACCAGAAGTGCAGTGCGAACCACAGCAACTTGCACTGGTGCCATCTCCACACGGGCAGTGCGAACCACAGCTACCTGCACCGGTGCTATCTCCACGGGTGCTATTCTCGCCAGAGCAACTTGCACTGGTGCCATCTCCACACGGGCAGTGCGAACCACAGCTACCTGAACCGGTGCTATCTCCACGGGTGCTATTCTCGCCAGAGCAACTTGCACCGTTTATACCATTACAGTCGACTAGCATAAAGTCGACCCACAATCGAGGCAGTGGCCAGGGCAAATCAAAGACGAAGGATGATGACGATTTCCCGTCCATGCCATTGGCCCGTAAAATCGTGCTAGGTCAGCCGATGGTAGTCCAGGAAGAGCTCCAAAAACTAGGACTTGGTTGCCAAAGATTCCACCTTTGGTATATGGAAGAGTCCAATAAGCCAGCGGCAGAACGGCGCTCAGGTATAACTGTCAAATTCAAGCCGAAACATTTCTTGCACGAAGCTCAGGAATGTGTCTTCGCGGTGACCTTTGACGATATATTTGAACTTTTCACGCTCAACGCTCTCGACGCCTCACTCGTTCGATGCTGGACGCTGTAAGTCTGTACAATCACAGTCTCTGTTCACGTAATACCGATATATGTCACAATTTGTTGCTTTCCTATGTTATATATAGATTCATGCTGATCGAAGCTAGATCATCGAAATCACAAATTGGTTTCCTGGACCCACGCTTGGTCGCCATTGATACCATCATCGAGAATGCATCCTTCGTCGAGGACTATATTACAAAAGCACTGCTGGCTCACCAAGATAAGGAATTTGTTCTTATGCCATACAATGAGAAATTCCATTGGATTTTAATTGTAATTATACCAAAATGGAACAAGGCTATATACCTTGATTCTCTAAGTAAGAACAAATCCAAGTACACAGCTATCACCCGAATACTCGATAGGTAAGTACATTGTACATTGTACTCTTTCTTTTCTTCCGAATAACTAATCTAACTTTTTCGATAATCACTGATGGTTTTTAGTACAAAACCGTCTGTGATATCGCATAATCACAGACGGTTTTTAATGAAAAACCGTCTGTGATATCGCATAATCACAGACGGTTCAAAAACCGTCTGTGATAACTTGGATTATCACTGACCCATAATTTCAGACGGTTCAGAAAACCGTCTGTGATGACATTTCTGAACCGTCTGTAATGTGGATTTCTGTAGTAGTGATGGACTTCGGAGTTGAGACTTCACTTCATATGCAAACATATGCATGTACTGTTCCATTCCTTCGTCGATCGTCGGTATGTCCATTATATGTTATTCACTTCTTTGAATGGAAGAACGGCCGGCGCATGCACATGCATGGATCGATCATTGAAACTAGAGATGGAAATTGTACCCGTTTACCTATATACCCGTGGGTAAATACCTTAATAGAGCTAGGTATATGATATTTTCTTTACCTACGGGTATGGAAATAGGGGGAATACTCTATCCGTCGGGTAAACGGGCACGAGTATGGATAAGCTCTACCCGTACCCGCCCCGCCCGTTTACCGACGATATAGATTGACAGGTGGCGTAGTCATAGTAATAACTCTAATTACTATTGATTGTTATAAACTTTTCTATATATCTAATTGCTATTGATTATAAACTTTTCTGATAGCTATTATATTTCTTAGCAACAACTGTTGCTTATATGTACCTGTCATTAGTTCAACTCTCATATGATGATTCTCAGTTTGTGGGTAAACGGGTATGCCCACGGACGATGGGTATGGATGAGGTTTTTCACCCATCGTCCTTCGCTTATACCTATAGGCGTAAATCGGGATCGCGGATACAGATATGGACGAGCACCATCTGTACCCGCCGCGTTGCCATCCCTAATTGAAACTGCTATCTAGGGATCTATACATACCCCGTTTCTTTGAACGTACGTTCGTTGTATATGCAGGTTATATATGGCAATTAAGCCAGATCACATGCATCTATTCATCGTTCTCAGTGTATAGCGGACACGCCAAGCTGTGCAATAAGTCATATGTCTAAGATAAGCGAACCGTGCACATGTACAAACGGGCCGGGACGTCTAACCCATTTGGCAACAACAGTACAGGATACATGCCAAAATATGATCAATATTTTAATTCTAAATTTTAGTAGAAGACAAACACAATAAAAAAATTAATGATGCAATAAACGAATCTAACATAGACTACTCATTGTACTTCAAAAAATACACAAAGAAATTAAATATTATAATAAAGTCAATTGATCGTGCAAACGTCTTACTGCTTGGCTTGATGAAGAACAGGAAGCAGCTATGCTCGATACAATATAGAACATAGATGAAGTAACGAAGTGAGCGGTTACGCAGATGTGCGCTGCCCAGAAACCTTATTGTCACCACGTGCAGTTGTTCTTTGCGGTAATGGCTCGAAGATATCGCTTACCCTCCTTCATGGTGCACGCCGAGGAGGAAGGCTGGTGTGGTTCAGCTGCTCAATACCACAGTACAGCTCTCTAGCGAGGAGGTTGTATAAATTTGGTTGTCCTTAGGCCTAGACATCTCCATATCCTTATAAAGACGTGCAACAATTACTACTATGTAATTGATGGCATTAACTCAATTTAAACTGATTAACACACTAGTAATTGATGTTTAAATCATATTTAAACAGAATAAACGAGAGAGATAATCATAATTCATAAAAAATAAAAGGTAGATTTAATGTGTCAGGAGACGCGCTACGACACGGACACGATCGCTAGTTCGCAAGTCACGCGATTTTCACATGAAAATACGCCAATACGTGCGTGTATGCCCATGTGTGTGTTTAACCAAAATCCTCCTCATGCCATTCTCATACCATGTGTCACATATTTGAAGGAGTGACAATGGCTCCATCTTATAAATCATATTCCCTCTACTTGGCTAGGCAATAAGATACTAAATCATGTATGCTTAGGAATTTCTAAAGTAAATGGGTCTCAATTCATGGACCAATTTCCAACAATCCTCCACCAATTCTAAAGCAAAAAGAAGATGATAAAGATCGTTGAAGTGAAGTGTTGTTAATATACCATTCTTTTGATGCAAGTCCTGTACAGATTGAACTTACACCTATATTAGCAAAATTTATCTTCTCGTAGCTGATGAATGGACTACGACTTAAATTCACAGCCTTTTGTGATCACAATTCACTTAAATGTCAACTGATACTAGGCTGTCATGAATCATGCTTAAATGGAGTATTATATGGTCATGCTCTTTAATTTGCTCGTGAGCTTTAGAGAATGTCCTGTTTTCGTAAACTATGACCTCATAGTTAGACTAAAGTAGTTGTATTTATTTTAGGTATTCTGTAGGCAAATATATTTTTCCTTATTTGGGTACTAGAATATATTAAAGTTTTAAGCTAGCCTTACATACAAATAAAAGTATTTTATTTATTAAGGCATAAGTGTAATTGATATATACCCATTTGCTGCAACATCAATCTTCCCCGAACGAACAGTGAACATGGTCTACTAATTCTTTTGCATATGTGACAGGTAAATTTAGAGCAAGTACAATAATATAGCTAGCTATTAGCTACAATACTTCTCCACCTCATATGTAGCTAGCTGGAGAAAGTTTGATACAACAAGATAGCTATTACATTGGCTATATTGAAACACATAATTATTAGAAGCAAGTATGGATAGCAGATCACTAGTAATCATCATCTCTGTGGTCATGTATGTTGCTAGTGTATTCAACCATTCACCAGATCACTTACCTCACGGCTCACGCGGTCAGCCGGTCACAATCACGCACGCACGCGGCTAACGCCGACTGCTGACACGCAGTCACGCACACGCCTCACGGACGGCCGGACGGACAGGTCGGGCACTCGGGCAGGCGACGATCTCCTGATTCATGAGCCACTACCAGGGTAAACGGCGAATGGGGAAAATAGCCGGGCGCCAGGGCGACGTCGCCTCGTCCGCCGATCGCCGTGCCGCTCCGCTCCGCCTCTCTCGCTCGGGCTCGGCCTCGCTAGCTCCGTTCCGCCGCTCGGCCTCGCCCGCGCCCGGCCTCCCCCTCGGCGGCTCGGCCCCTCCGCAGCTCCGCTCCGTCCTCTGCCTCCTCGTCGAGCTGCCCTCCGTGCCTTTCCCCTCCGCGGCTCCGCGCCGAGTCGCCGACCGGCGACCGCCTCCCCCTTCCCGGCTCGGCGGCTCCCCCTCCGCTGCACCGGGTTGCGGGCTGCGGCGGCTCCCCCTCCGCCAGGCTGGGTTGCGGGCTGCGGCGGCTGCCGACTCCGCGACTTGTGACGCCGACTGGGCCTCACCGCCTCAGTGCTGCCGTCTCATGCTTTCTTCGACAGTTCGACTCACTCCGGCAGTCCGGCCTCTGGTTCTTCACCCTTCGGGCTTGGCGCTCGGCCGGGTCTTTGGCGCTCAAGGGTCACAGGATCGATGGTGCGCCAAACGCCAGCCTTATCGCCAACGCGGGCGACACAAAGGCTACAACTCATGTTTTCGCGTGATATCGCCCGACGATAATTTTATCGGCAGCTACGCTCTCTCTCCTCTCTTCTCTCCCTTCCAGCTAGACATTTCCTGACATGGCATAAGCTTGTAGCCTGTCTACTCAGCTTATTGTACCTGCTCTTACTCCAATATCAGCAACTAATGGACCCAAATTGCAGTTGCAGACATGCCTACAGCAGCAGAGCTCGGAGCATGCATGCACTCGCGGCAGAGGCAAGAAAATCCGCAGACAATCTGCACAGGACGTGAAAAAATGCGACTACAAACCTAGCCGTCGTAGGCTGCAAAACTTGCAGCTCGCTGCAGCGGAAAAGACAGTCCCGTGGGAGATCGATAGAGCGGGGATATATGTAGGGCTGTAAACGAGCCGAGCTCGGGCGAGCTTGGCCTTCCAGGCTCGAGCTTGGTAGAAGCTCGAGCCGAGCTCGAGTTAGGGTCCGAGCTTGGAACTGGGCTCGAGCTCGGCTCGGCCTAAGCTCGAGTAGGCTCGAGCTCGGCTCGTTGAAGCTCGATAACAATTAAAATGATTTATTATGCACTATTTTTCAATAATAAGAAAATTTTAAGTTCGAGCTCGGCTCTAATAAGCTCGATAACAGTCAAAATAATTCAAATACACACTAATTTTCAATAATAAGATAAGCTCGAGCTCGAGTTCGGCTCGAGTAAGCTCGGTAAGAACTAATATGTATTACTATTTAAGCTCGAATCGGGGCTCGCGAACTATTCGAGTTCGGCTCGGTGAAGCTCGCGAGTTCGAGATCAAGCTCGAGTTCGGCTCGTTTAAAGTTCGAACCGAGCTCGAATCGAACCTAGAGCGAGCCGAACTCGAGTAGCTCGCGAGCTTCGAGCTTTTCTTACAGCCCTAGATATATGCATGGCACGGCCAATCGAAAACCACAGACCAGCCGTCGTGCAGGCACTACATCACTGTGCCATCCCTGTATGCAGCCGCCCTCCTCTCCTGTTGCCTAGCTACCGATTCCGAGGGCTACATTTGGGTAGTGATCGATTGAGGAATTGGCACATATAATACTATGAAGATCCGTATTTATAAAAGTAATAATATACTCATGTATTAATAAAAATAACCGTTTTACCATTTGATCACTGGACGGCGACGCTGTAGAGCAGACACGTGCCCTATGACCGTGCGATAGGCACCTTGCTGCCTAGCCACCATGCGGCCAAGGCCTATAGCCCCGCCACTGGATAGTAGGTAATTAAACAAGCTAATTAAGCCGCTAATTAGTTGGCTTAATTACCTGTTTGAATTATATTTACTTCTTTTCTTCGATTTTTAAATATAGCAGATGAGTTCAAAAAATTATGAAATTTTATGTGCAGCCTTCCGACACAACGTAATTAGTTGTGTAATTTTTCTATAATTTTATCCAGTGTAAATGCTGCTCGAAAATTCATACGATTATGCTATTTGTAGGAGTTGTTACAGATAGTAAATGGGCTCCAAAAATTATAAAATTTTATGTGCAATCTTTCGACATAGTCGACATAATTGTCTAATTTTTAGGAATTTTATGTGCTATAAATTTGTCATGTTAATTTACCCGTAATTACCAATAGCTGATGCCCATTTAATTAGTGATTCAAATCGCAGGCCTCATGGCCACCATATGGTAGGCATCTTTTGTAGTGCATGACCTCTTTCATTTGCACATATGTTGACCGCTTGCTGCTATCCCCCCTTTCCCGCTGCCTCCTTCGCACATTTGTTAGTTTGTCCGTGCCGTCCCCCTCGCCTGCTCCCTTGTTCGCACATATGTTGTCATGTCCGTGCCATCCCCCTCGCCTACTCTCTCATCCATACATACGTCTGTCTTACCATACCGTGTCCCCTCGCCCGCGGTGCTGTGCGTCGACAACGAGTCTTTAATTTGCGGTGTTAGCTCACCGAGTTCGCTTTTCGCTAGGCCATAAATACGAAGCTCTCACAGTTGCTTATCGTTTATCTCAGTCACTCATAGCAGAAGCTTATTATCACACTCGTCGCTCATCGCATAAGCTCATTCTCGCGCTCATCGCATAAGGTCATTCTCACGCTCGTCGCATAATTAAGATTTTCTGGAGAGTAAATATCAAAGCAGTCGTCAAGACAAGTAATGTTTTATTGCATGATTTCGATGTTATTCCCGTAGTCATAGTTAACTAGTGTTATTCAGTTAGTCATAATTAATATAGTTCGTATTATGAAGTAAGTAGGTCATAGTAACTTAGCCGTAGTTTTTGTACTATTTTTGTGTAGGTACGGTACCCATAATTTGTTATTGTATAGTACCATTCTGCTTGTCATCATTTTTTGTTATAACACTTACTGCGGATATGGTTGTTGTGATTTCAGGTAGTCGCAGACATGAAAGACTTAGAAGTATTTTACGACGATGGTCTTGAACGGGCAGGGCCCGAGGGTTGGATCTATCGACATGCCAATACATACTGCTTCGGGCAGAGGGGCTCAACATGATGAATATTCACGAGCTTTGAATTTGCATCTGGAGGGAGTTCACACAGAGGCAATGGTGATGAAACTTGTGATCGAGAGGATCACCTGCATGAATGACGTGTGGGAGCTCATCAAGGTGAATAGGACCATAGCATGGAGGCAGTACATGCAGATTGCCTCCCTGCCAGAGGCGGCCATTTACGAGAGGCCAATGGTGTACCGGAGTTTCATGCCCATGGCGTCGGAAAAACATTGATGAGCCTATCCTCTCCACACCCGGGCAACCACAAGCCGAGGTTTAAGACGATAACACTGAATGTGCTACATCAGAGGGAAGAATCGCCCTAATTTCGTGCAGAATGATGGGGTGGACATGTGGTTGTCAACTCGCATTGACTGCCATGAGTATCTACTGGAGCAGGCGCTCGGGTTGGAGTTCACCAAGGACACCGACCCAGGCTCTAATGATACCGATGATGACACACAGTAGACGGGTGGTCCACTCGAGAGAATTGTGTCATCGAAGGTGCCCTATGTGTCTTCCAGACTCGATGATGTTGCGGTACGTTCTCTCGTACTACTGCAAGAAGAAGTGTCCTAGTGGGGGTTTTAAGCAGACACCCTCTTAGTTGGGCAGTGCTTCCCTAGCAAGACGGCTGTGCAACAAGCTATAGCATGGTACACCTTGTCTATCAGTCATGTGTACCGAGTGAACCAATCCAACCTAGCCAATTATGCAGTAAAATGCATAGGGGAAGGCTACCCTGCAAAGGTTAGCACTCAACAAGCAAATATTTTTGGCCCGGTTTTCTCGGTCAAGGCGATGATCGACCACACTTGCGAGCGTAGCAGGCCCCTACGCCATCATTGGAACGTGACTTCTGTATATGTGGCAAGCATCATTAGCCACCTAGTTGCAGTGGACATGTCCGTCTCCCCTAAGATGCTCATGTCAGAAGTTGCCAATGTGGTTGGATATTCAGTCAGCCATAGTAAGGTCCGACGAGGCAAGCAGAAGTTCATCGAGTCTATACACGGGACGTACAAAGAGGCATACAACCTTGTGTCAAGGGAGAGCAACCCCGTGGCGTCATAAGTTTCTTTGAGTGGATTCATTAACACGCTCCTGAATTAGAGAAATAGTCCCTTCTCTATGACACAGATAGTGTAATGTACGGGATTATGACGACCAACATGCCCAATGTGTACAACAGCGTCCTCAAAGGTGTGGGGTGCCTCCCCTTCACCACGATCGTGGAGGAGACATAGACTCGCACTATCAGTCATTTTGTCAATAGAGCCATTGTAGCCAGGCAACAAATACACGAAGACAAGAAGTAGTCTGAGAATATGCAAAGGCACATGGACTAGAAGATGGAGAAGGCCCGAATGCATGATATCCAAATAATCGATGGCCTTTGAAGGAAGTATGAGATCAGTCTTTGCGAGGAATATATTAACAGTCATGCCAGGGTGAAATGAAACTGGCATCCACCCTAGGTGATGTGGCCACATGCACCTGCAACAAGCCGAAACTCCTGCAGAAGCCATGCTCGCATGTGTACAAGGCATGTGCACAAATGAGGTACATGTCCGAGCTGTACATCTCTCAATACTATGACATGTAACACCTTTTCAGTACATGAAGTGTAGAGTTTCACTCATACGACTTGGACATAAACTATAGGAATCTTTGGCCGGACATGATGCAATGGGCCCCCAACAAGGACTTGAAGATAACTACAAAGGGACATCGGCAGATGCGACGCTTCCAGAATGAAATGGATGTCAGCCAATGTACCATCATTAGCCACACAGTGAAGTGCAAGGTATGCAAGACCTACGTGCACTCAATGAAGGATTGCCCAACTGACTGAGCTCGTTTGGTTGCCATTCAGTGTTGTGATTTCATGTATCTTTTTGTTTATCAAATTAATTCATGTTTGTACCAATTTAAGATGTACTATTTTATGCGGCGGTAATTGGCAATTAATCAATTGATTACTTAATTGATTAGCTCCATAATCTATTATCACATGTGATTATTTATGGCAACCACAACGACACATCAATTATTTAGTTACATGTTTTAGGCGATTGAATATAACCACACACAACGGGGGAGAACCATGATGCAAACATCTTCAGATGTGCCTTCTGGTAGAACGTGCCTAGCGCTCATGGAGTAGTGCGGAGGGGGGGGGCATCTCAGACGTGGCTGGCTGTCATTGTAGTGGCATGCACATGTGCAGCTAGGGTTTGCGCAGTAGCATGTGGGATCATAGGGTCTTCCTATGTTGATCTCCTCGTTGCCCCTCTTGCGCTACATCTATTGATGGATGTCATCGTTCTGCTCATTGAGATCATCAATTTACATTTACAACTCTAAGATTCAATTCCACAATGCATTTATGTATGTCACAGCATGGCGCTCATGGAGAGGATCGATCCAGCGAGCAAAGTTGCATTTCGTCATCTGCAAAAAAGGACGATTAGCATTGAAGCTTCATTAACACTAATAGAAAACAAACTATTGGCTAATTGTACTCCAGAGCGAGGGGGGATGGCACAGATAGAGTGACATATGTGCGGATGAGGGAGCAGGCGAGGGCGGATGGTAAGGAAGAGTGGCAAATATGCATGCGATGGAGTGGGCAAGGGGGATGGCACAAATAGAGTGACAAATGTGCCTGCAAGGGAACAGGCCAGGGGAGACGGCACGGACAGGGTGACAGATGTGTGCTTAAGGAAGTGGGCGAGGGGAGATGGCACGGACAAAGTGACATATGTGTGGACGAGGGTGCGAGTGAGGGGGACAGCATAGTGTAGGATCAAGGATAACCGACTAGAGGGGGGGGGGGGTGAATAGGAGATTTAAAAAATTTTCTTGTCTTCTAAATAATTTCTACAATTTTAATATGGTAGAAATTTAAAGCAATTGAAACATACACAATTCTAGTAAGTTTAGGGCACTATAAGTATAAATCTTTACAAGAGCCTCTAGCACAAGTAAATAATCACAATATAGTAAATATACAAGAGCTGAAAAAGAGACAAAGTAATAACCAATGAATACATGATGTTTTTACCGTGGTGATCAGAAACTTACTGGTTTCCCCTAATCCACGTTGAGGAAAACACAAGTGACTTGGACCGGCTCCACAAATTAAGCCTCAGCTCCTCAATCCACTAGTGGTTGTCCTTCACACTGAAGATGGTGGACACCAAACCACTCACAAGTCGATGCTCAACCACTTCAAATGAATGCACAATGAGAAGAGGAGGTGTGGAGTAAATGCTCAATGCTCAAAGATGTTCAATAGGGTCTCTTCTTTTTGTCCTTGGGCAGGTGGATGGGTATTTATACCCTGACCAACCAAAACTAGCCATTACAATGCATTCTCTGAAAAATTTAGGACGAGCGTAAGTACCACAGTGCAATGGCCGGTACTTCCGCACCTATTCTGACACAACAGTAATGACTATTTCAGAGCTTTTGAACTAGCCGTTGGAAGTTGGCGCGGAACTACTGTCGTTAAAAATATGGTAGTTTCGATAACGGGAAGTTCCGAAACATCGGTGCGGTGCTTCGTTTGGTTTGAGGCCGAGAGTTGGCGCTCTCTGGAAACAATGTTTCGCTCGGGTTATTTGGAGCTTCCATGCTTTGGAAGTACCGTTTAAGGCTACGGCACTACTGCTCTATGATAGTTCCGCTGTTGAAACTCCGATAGTTTTGTTTGCCGTAGATACAAAATCATCCCAATGGTGATCTCTGGAAAAAAGGTTCCGCTCGACTTTGACGGAGCTTCCGGAAAGTGGAAGTACCATGGTTTGCACGCCGATACTTCTGGTTGTCCGGACAGAGCACCGATCAATTCGGAGAGTGCTCCCTGCAAAAAAGGTTCCGCTCAGTTTTTCGGAGCTTCCGAGCGCCGGAAGTACCGTTTGAGGCTGCAGTACTACCGCTCTGTGGTAGTTCCGCCATTATATCTCCGGTACTTCTGTTTTCTAGATAAAGCACAGATTTGGCTATTAATTTTAGTTTTTAATGAATGCATGATCCTAAATTGATCCAAATGGCATAAGAATATGCTATCAAGCTACTCGCCATGATCCCTCTTAATGGTACGACATCTATCTTACAAACCGATCTTCCAACTTTTCTCCTAAGACCTTTAAAAATAAAAAGGATCCTAGTCTACATATACCTTTACCTTGAGTCACTTTGATCTTCATGCTGATCCTTAGCATGCGTCTAATCATCATTTTAGGGACTAAGCCTTTTAAACACTTAATAAACATGTCAGTCCCATATTCACATATATTCAGTAATTACCAAAACCAATTTTAGGGGCCTAGATGCTTTCACACAGACATAGTGATAAATATGCACGTGAGGTAGCAGGCAAGGGGGCGGCACGAATAGACTGACAAATATGCGCGTGGGGGGATGGCACAGACAGAGTGATAAATGTGTGCGCGAGGGTGTGGGCGAGGCAGTTTTGTGCAGCGATGTGATGGTACACTGGTCCACAAGTTGTCCAGTGTGCCCTTGCCTCATGGACGTGAATTTGCCCAAACCGAATTGGACTTGCAAAGCGTACGCTGCATGGGCTTAGCTTATAGGTACTACCCCTTCGACGTCGTGTTTTCTGCAACACAGCTAAATCACCACATCACTACAATAGAGAAACAATGGGAGGAGATCACCTGACTAGCAAGGATTGCAGCAGCACGCCACGGACAGAGTGACAAATGTGCCCGTGCTAAGGGGCCACCTCCTAGAAACAAAGCCCCCTGTACCTCCAATCCCAACCCATACCTGAATGTTCCCATCGAGTGTTCACTTTAGGACCCGCCCGTGGGGGAGACGCCCCCTCTTTGCTAGTGCAGGGACACATGCAACTTCTTCAAGTCCAAGGACTGGTTGAAATTGGGCCTGTGTTACTGGGTTTGTGTTAACTACGTCTAAGACTATTCCAACCGGCATTGGGACACAACCCGTTAGCGCCAGCTAGTAAGGATGGGTTAAATTGTATTCTTCTACTAGTTCCCTTGTATGGCACACACTAACAAGCTCTTCCCTCTTTCTACAGTGCCCAGATCCGTTATGCTCGTACTGTCAATGGATTGACCAAGAGATCCACCTGCACGACCAGTGCCAGCTAGACTATGAGGAGTGGGATGCACAAATGACATGTGAGAGGATGGAGGAGTAGCGGCGTGCTGAAGATCGAAGCGAGCGTATCCAGCGGGAGACAAAAACTCACCTGGAGGCGTGCAAGTGCAGGGAGCGCGAGGCTCACGAGGTGGAGCGCAAGAGAAAGCAGACACTGGCGGGCAAGGCCACTGCAGCCGGTGAGGGTTACAACGTTGACCTCGCGAGGAAGGGCAAAAGGCCGCGATCAACATAATAGTTCGACCCTCTTCGTCCATATGTGTACCATTCATAGTTCCTTAGCCTGCATGCCATGTAACCCTCTTATCGAATAAACTATCATTTTGTTATTGTTATGCCATTTATCCAAAGTTCTGCTCTGTGTATGAATTCTCTGTTGCATCGCAATATCATTTACCTTCGTACGTACGAATCATTACCACCTCAATCGTGTCCACAAAATTCTTCCGAAATTTATTGCACTACAACAATATACGACGATCACAAAATGTTATTGTAATTTTGAACAAAAATAAGATTATTTTAAAAAATCGTGTTACGGTGCTCCACCTGCCCGACACTCCTGAACACCAGCATCGATCTAGCAAAATTCAGAGTACATAAAATTTCCAAAAAATTAGAAAATTATGTCGACTGTCTCGGGAGATTGCACAAGGAAGTTCATATTTTTTGGAGCTTGTTTGCTATATGTAACAAATCCTATAAATATTGTAATCGTACAAATTTTTGAGCGACATTCACAACGGATAAAATTGTCAAAAATTACACAATGAAATTCGTTGTATCGGGAGACTGGACATAAAATTTAGTAATTTTTAAGCTCATTTGCTATGTTTGAAAATTCAAAAAAAAATAGTAAATAAAAATACTAATTCAGCCAGGTTATTAAGCCGGCTAATTACCATTCGGTGGTAGGGCGGTAGGGGGAGCCACACAATGGACGAGCGGTAGGCGCGCTGCTACACAGTGGCTGGACGGTAGACCCCTACCATACAGTGGTCATGCTTCGCTAGCCATGTGTCATATACATAGCGTTGTCGCCCGATAACCGGGAGACAAAAATACTATTTGTATTATTCTCATATATATATAACAATTTTTATATATATAGATTCAAAATATGTTATACGTGCCAAAAATTCAGGATCGATATATAGACGAAGATGTATACGTAGAGCTGCAGACTTCGATGAACCGTTAGGTTCTCTCACATCCAGGCCATAGCCAGGGTTATACTGTGACACGGAGGGAGTATTCTAACTTATAATTCTATGCTACTGCTTGCCTGGCATTTGTTTCAACGGCTGTACGGTACCGTGACGAGTTAGATGCCGTTTATGGTTTTTGGTTGTGGTTTATAATTTTTTTTATTATAGTTAATAGTTTTTGTCTGTATTTTTTGAGATGATAGTGGATGATGAAGATACTGATGTGGATAACGTACATAGTTTTAAACTTAGAAAGCTATTTCAAAAAAGTATCCTGTATATTTTGATTTTTGAACAAGCTAAATGGCTAAAAGAATGAACCTATTTAACAGAGGCTGGATGCAACCATATTCTGTTCCCACAAACGCCTTTATTTACATACTGGCTTTAGCTCGGTGGCGAATCTGTCGGCGACACACTGTTTCGACAAAATATGTACTCGTATTGGAGTAGTACGTACATAGGCACCAGTGGCGGATCCAGAATTTAGTTACGCCTCAGGCTAAACTCTAGACTCTTAACTAACGTCAATTTATAGTAAAATACTTGAACAGTAACGAAAATCAAATCTTAAAGATGAGATATAAGCACATAGTACCTTTGCACTGAATCCCAATGAGCTAATGTACCGCTCGACATTGTCTGATAACAAGTAGTTGGGGTCTAGGTCAAAATTCTCAGTAATCAAATTGTCAGATAGGTACTTGTAAGTTGTAACACATCAGCTGTAGCCTGCCACAAAAAAAAAAAATAATCGGCCAAATATCACACAACCTTCATAGCTGCTAGCCTGGTATCATCATAATGTGAGACAAAACACTAGAAATTGTAGACAACTACGGATTATACTTATCTGAATTTGTTTCTAAATAGAAATACCCACCAACTTACCTCATCAAGAACTTCACATGAAAGGAGTATAAAATGCATATTTCAATGGGGCAATATAGAGGGAATGGCAGAATGCATGTGCTACAATATTTCTTGAAGAGTGCACTTGCCCAGGTACAATCAACTTGGAGCAATTTAAGTATCATTCTATTTCATATACTGAATGATTGAGTTTGACCCTAGAGTTGATTCCTTAAAAGAGTCAACGAACAATTAGATCCTCATATATCTTTACATATCTAGGTATTAGATAAATTTATATCAAGAAAATATTAAGTACAATCTAGCAGCAAATCATTTTTTTCCTTTGTAATGGAGGTTCTGATTGGGCAACAGGCACTCTTAACAGACCAATGGAACATCATTTCAACTTCATGCAATTTCATATCAAAGCAAAAGTCCACTTGAAAGGAATCATTAGTCTAGAGAACATACAATTGACTCTAAGCTTAACTTATTACTTGCCAGTGCTGCTAACAGAGCATGCCGTAATTTGCCAGCCCCCTCACTTTTAATGGTTAGTAGAGCAATGACAAAGGGGCAAACCTTCCATTTCTTTTTTGTGCTTCTGAGGGAATTGTTGGCTTGGAATGTGTGTTTGTATCCACCATGATTGGATGAAATGAAACGTCATCCAAGGGCATTCGGATTTCATCAATAATTCCTACCATCCGAGCTTCAGACAGTTCATATATCACTCTGTTGTGTCACCTGAGAGCCCTACTTCCATCATGCCGTTGAGGCGTTGAGCTGTCCAAATCCAATCATACCATTCATTTATAATTTAGAAAAACAAGTATTCAGCTATCGGGAAACAATAAGCAAGCAACAAAAGATACTCAAGTGCATGCAGCATGCCAGTGACTCAGTGAGGAAAACTTTGTGTATAGCTTCAGTTCTTTGTATGTGTAACAAAACATATTAAAGTTCAAGACCCCAAGTCTAGGAAAAACCTTCGGTGCAAAATTGCTAATCATCGGTGCTGGCCAGGAGGGGGAAACGCAGCCACGCAGGGAGGGCCGAAGGGGGGCGGCGCAGGGAGGGAGGCCGCGCTGGCCGGGAGGGGGGTGGCGCAGGGAGGGGGGCGACGCAGGTAGGGAGGCAGTGCTGGCCGAGGGGGGGGGGGGGGGGGCGGGGCAACGTTGGCCGGGAGGGGGGGCCGATGCAGGGAGTGAGGCGAAGCGGGCCGAGGGTGACGTAGGGAGGGGGCGGCGCTGGTCAGGATGGGGGCTGTGTAGGCTGGGAGGCGAGCGGGCGGTGCTCGTCGGGAGGGGGCGGCACAGGTATGGTTTGGCGTTTGGGCGTATGGACCGCATCACTGTGTGAGACTGAGGTTGAGCTGGCATCGTCGGTGGGTGCGCCTTCCGCGAATGGGCCAAGAGCTGAAATCCTACCTGGGCTTAGAGCTGGGAGTGGGCTGACAGTGGTGAGAGTAGCAGCATGGCCGTATGCTTGTATGGATTACCTGGGCTGAACCTTTGTAATACTACTCGGGTTAGGCTACATGTATCTGGGCTATATACTACTAATATTTTTACATTCTGGGCTGAAGCCCACCTTGCCATAGGCCTAAATCCGCCCCTGATAGGCACCACTCTACATACACACACGGCGGCACACTGCTTCATTACATGTTGCAGAAATAAATGTGCGTGCTTTCCTATATATGTAGAGTATAAATGTAGATGAGATATTCGCTGCGGCAGGACTCAAGATATACGTACACGATCATACGTTAATTGAAAATTGCAAATTGAAGGCCTTGTACTTGTTTTGTATGCATAGATGATCAAGATATTTGCTGTGGAAAGAGGAAGAATTGTACAGTATGGATTTGAACACGTACGAGGCTATAATACGACAGTGCGTTTTTATAAAAACATTACGCAAAAGATAGCATGGTTCTCTCAAATTGTTGCTTAAAATTAAATGTGGGCTTCCTGATAGTTTTAGCAAATGACATGAGGTTCCGAGAAATGTCCTTGCCGAAAATTCAAAATAAATAAAGTGGTTTTTTAATCAAATTCTCTAAATAGATTTTAAGTTTAAAATTATACACATCGCTTTGTGTCAACATCTTCTTCATCGGTTATCGTAAAAAAAATAAAGATAAAAATTATCAACCAAAATCAATGAAGCACGAAAAAAAAAACTGGGCCTGTACGAAGCTACTCGGTCGTGCTAGCTATAGTTGCATGCACGTGTTGCAGAATATGTTGCACGCTAGCTGGCAGCTGCGTCGTACACGTACTTGCAACCTTTTGATCGCCGAGCGAATTTTGGACACTGTTGGATCTCTGTGCATCAAAAATTCTATTTTTGGCCCCCTGTGCAAAAAAATTTCAAAATTGGACCCCTCTCCACCGCGCGATCCCCACCGGCCGCCACTTGTCCCGGTCG
This sequence comes from Dendrocalamus latiflorus, assembly GCA_017311315.1. Taxonomy (NCBI): domain Eukaryota; kingdom Viridiplantae; phylum Streptophyta; class Magnoliopsida; order Poales; family Poaceae; genus Dendrocalamus; species Dendrocalamus latiflorus. Next base: position 10,262,531 of record CM029678.1, on the reverse strand, counting down.
TGCGGTCTGGTACCGCACGACCGCACTGTTCATCCGGTCGTGCGGTACCAGACCGCACGACCGGCCTGTATACGCGCCCGAGCGCGCGATCTCCCTGGCGACCGCGCGTCCGTCCGCCCGAGCGTGCGACTGCCTCCCTCGCCGCACGACTCCCGTCCCGCCACGCCCGAACGCACGTCCGCCCCGGACGACCGCGCGTCCGCCCCGGCCGACCGCGCGTCTTGTGCACCCAAGAATTGTCCACCCAAAATAAATATATATTTACTGTGTATATATATTTATGCATATATAAAGTAATTATTAAAAAAAATTGATGTGTGTATATAAAATGAGTGGAAAAATATGACTTTTGAAGTGGAGTCCACTGTAATACTTGTGTAATTTTTTGTGCAATTTTGAAAATTTAAAATATTGTTTGGTAGAGTACGAACGAAATTTGTGTGAAGTAACGATTAGTGTATTTGTGATTTTCATATATTGCTGACCGTGAAAAATGTGTTGAAGTGACAATAACAAATTTCGATCATGGTATGTTGTTTTATTAGAAGCAATTTAATGAAATTTTTTTTGAGCACAAATGTGATATGAACAATTGGACGAAATGAATGAAAGTGATATTGAACACGTGGGAATGAGTGCAGGAACTGTAATGATTATAAGTTTTGTTAATTTTGTAGTTGTGAAACAGAAAAAAATCTGATAAAATTGTAAAACAAGTTTATGTTGATTGGCTCGTTGTAGATGCATAAAAAATTACGGTAATTTTTTTAGGAACGATTGTGCGTAGAACGATCGATATATAAAGTGGTAAGTGACTTTTAGGGTTTGGTTTGTTTTAAGGGTTTGCAATCTCCGTGATTGTTTTAAGTTTTGGCAATTTTGTAGTTATAACCTGGGTAAAAATAAGATAAAGTTGTAATAAAAGATTATGTTCATTGTAAGTTGTAGATGCATAAAAAATTTTGGTAAATTTTTTTAGGAAAGATTGACTGTAGAACGGTCGATACATAAAGTGGTAAGTGATATTTCGAAGGTTAGTGAGAATTCGTGTACGGTGAGGACCGCTATGTTAATATTGTTAAATGAGGTGCTACGTGAATCATGAAATGCGAAAATACGAGACATTAAACTTCATAATACAGTTGGGAGTAACATGCCGCGTAGATTTTTATTACATGCATAACATATAGCATGATATGCGACTAACCCACCCAACTGCTCGTACGACCTACTGTGTGGACCGGGGCCACTTTCCCTTCCTTGCCCGCTCGGCGTTGAACTCCTCCGCGGCCTCTTTTGCCTTAGCCGCAATTTCCTTCTTTCTCTCGCGCTCCATCTCGCGAGCCTCCCGCTCCCTACGCGTGCACGCTTCAAGATGAGCTTGCGTCTCGCGCTGTATACGCAGGGTGTGCTCGTGCTTGCGGCGCTCCTCCTCCAGCAACTCCTTCTCCTTTGTGACATTCCACTCCTCGAAGTCGAGGGTCCATTGGTCCTCAGGGTGGATCTCAAGATCGATCCATTTGCGGTAGCCACACAGGGGCTCCGGAGACTGTAAACACATGAGAGATATTGTTAGTGCGTGCTGTGAAGGAGAAAAGGTAGGGGAAAATGGTGCATGTGGTCGTTACCGGCTGCCGATAGGTTGCGGTGTCAAAACGGCGGTTGGAGTAGTCACTGGAGTAGTTTGCGCAACCCCAGTAACGCATACCTAGACTGATGCGGTGCTTAGACTTGAAGAACTTGCACACGTCCCCGCACCAACAAAGGGGAGGTGTCTCCCCCTCAGGTGGTAGTTGTGGCGAACGCTCGGTGGGGACGTCCGGGATGGGGTTGTTGCTACGCGGGCGCTCTGGGGGGGGGACCTTTCATCGTAGCACGATGGGCTTGTTCTACCCGGGCTTGTATAGCCCTTATTTTCTCATCGCGGGCCGCAGCTGACCGTGCTATGTCACGGGTCTCCTCCCAATCCTTCACCATCTTGTCCCATTGCTTCTTCTTGCCTTTGTCCATCCCGGTTGGGTAAGAGAAGCGGGATGTAGTATGGGGTTTGGATGTGCAATGTTCGCTAGGAAATGGAATACATACCAATTTATAGGGGCCGTTTTGTCTCTACTCGTACGTCTAAAGCTGTTCCGCGTGGTCGTAGCAGTGAGTAAAGATGGGAGTGCTGTGATATCACTGAAAAAAGGCCCCGTTTTGTAATGTCCCTGAGCAAAGCTGCCCTGTTTTGTCATCTCACTGAGCAAAGCTGACCTCTTGTTGTCATGTCACTGAGCACAGCTGCCCTCTTTAGTACTGTCACTGCCCAAAGCTGGTATGTTTTGTCATCCCACTGAGCAAAGCTGCGCCGTTTCGTCATGTCACTACGCAAAGCTGGCATGTTTTGTCATCTCACTGAGCAAAGCTGCCCCGTTTGGTCATGTCTCTGAGCAAAGCTGCCCCGTTTTATCATGTCACTGCGCAAAGCTGGCATCTTTTGTCATCTCACTGAGCAAAGCTGCCCCGTTTTGTCATGTCTCTGAGCACAGCTGCCATGTTTTGTCATCTCACTGAGCAAAGCTGACCTCTTTTTGTCATTTGACTGAGCACAGCTGCTCTCTTTAGTAATGTCACTGCCCAAAGCTGGCATCTTTTGGCATCCCACTGAGCAAAGCTGCTCCGTTTTGTCATGTCACTGCCCAAAGCTGGCATCTTTTATCATCTCACTGAGCAAAGATGCCCCGTTTTGGCATGTCACTGAGAAAAGCTGTCCCGTTTTGTCATGTCACTGCGCAAAGCTGCCCCGTTTTGGCATGTCACTGAGCAAAGCTGCCCCGTTTTGGCATGTCACTGAGCAAAGCTGCCCCGTTTTATCATGTCACTGCGCAAAGCTGGCATGTTTTGTCATCTCACCGAGTAAAGCCGGCATCTTTTGTCATTTCACTGCGAAAAGCTGTCCTCTGTCATCTCTTTGAGCAGAGCTGCCCCGTGTTATCATGTCACTGAGCAAAACTGGCCTCTTTTGTCATTTCACTGCGAAAGCAGACCTGTTCTGTCATCTCTCAGAGCAAAGATGCCCTGTTATGTCACGTCTGTGCGAAGAACTGTCCTTTTATTCGTTTGAGGTGAATGCAGCAAGTTGTCTCGTTTGGTATAAGTAGCACGGTTGGGGTCCCAGCACATTGTTCAGTCCAACAAAGAAGTACCCTGTCTTTCGTGCTTGAACAAACCATGTCGGAAGCCGAGGGGCCAGTGGGATTTGGGTCACCGAAGGACGACATTCCCTTAGAAAGCAGGGATATGTTCGGTCCACAGTACCGATTGATACCAAGTCGGCGTGCTCAACCAGCGTGGCCGAAATGCAGACACAATGAGTACGCGGTCGTCCAGATCTTGGATTCCCTGAACGATGGCAGGCGACGTTTCTTCCGATGCTCACGCTCCGGGGTACAATTTAGTAATATTACATTTTTGTATTGCTTATGGACCCGCGAAGTTTACGGTCCGTTTTTTTGTAGATGGCAAAATGCGACTTCTCCCGCTGGATCGACCCTCCTCATGAACGGTATGTTGATCGTTATGTGGATACATTATGGGCTCGAATATGGGACTTGGAATACCGAATGGAGAGCCTCACTGAGGAGAACAACGACCTCCGCGAACAGATGCAACGCGAGAGGGGCAACGAGGAGGTCGTGAATATAGGAAGCTCTTATGATCCCACATGTTGCTGCGCGAACCCGAGCTGCATATGTGCATGCCACTCCCACGACGACCAGCCACGTCCGAGGCGGCCCCCTCAGCAATTCTCCATGTGGGTGCCACGAGGCTCGTTTGGCATGTAGGTAACGAGGGTTATGGTTGTGTCGTATTTTAGTTCATGTATGCGTTGAATTAAAATGTTGGGTGTACTACTTTCCATAAATTCTGTATGTGCAATGTATGTGTTGTTTCGTGATGTAAGTGCGTGACGCCTTCATTTTCTGGGACCTTCATGTTCTGTGACCTCTTTCCGTAACGATGTAATGTGCAACGTTGTTAAGCATGTGATGGATTGGTTGTTATCTTCGTGGAGTTGTTATCACAAGCCAAAAAAAATGCAATACTGAGCAAAGATGCCCTGTTTTGTCATCCCATTGGGCAAAGCTGGCCTCTTTTGTCATGTCACTGCGGAAAGCTGGCCTCTTTTGTCATGTCATTGCGAAAAGCTGTCCCGTTTTGTCAAGTCACTGGGCAAAGCTGCCCCATTTTGTCATGTCACTAGGCAAAGCTGGCCCGTTTTCTCGTGTAACCCAGCAAAGCTGCCCTTTTTTGTCATGTCACTGAGCAAAGCTGCCCATTTTTCTGAGGTCACTGCGCAAAGCTGGCATGTTTTGTGTCCGCACTGAGCATGCTGTCATTGCCTAATGCCTTCTTATTCTGTGGTCTTTGTGCGTGAGGCTGCCCCCCACAGGCTATAAAAGGGGGCCATTCCTAACCTAGTCCCGTGCCTTGTTATCACACAGCCTATAAAACGGAGCCATCCCTCACATACTCCCTTGCCATGTTATCAGTCACCTCCTGAGTTAGTTGTTCGCAATCTTTGTAGTTTTCTTTCGTGCTCACTCCCCCAGACTAGGCAATGAGTCAGCTCAGCACGTCTTCATGGGCACCCACGGTGATGTGCCCAAATTGCAACACGGTGGTTAGACGTAGGACATCACAGACGGCCGCGAATCCTGGGCGACACTACTACAAGTGCCCCCATCACTCGGTTAGTCTGATTGTTTCGGGTTCATTCAAATCGTGGTGGTATGTTTAAAAATTGTCTTGTCATGTAATCGCAGGAAGCTGCTGGTGGTTGCCGATTCTGGGTGTGGGAGGATGAAATGGGAAATAGGACAGACACTGTTCGCCGTGAGAGAGTTGTCGTGGGGGGGGGGGGTTGCGACCCCGTCGGGATGCGGCATCGTTTCGACAGACTAGAGTGGAAGATAAATTTAATGTTGTGTGCTATTTTGTTTCTTGTGTTTATTGTTATCCTAAAGTTGTAGTGCTGGAGATTCTCCTCGTGTATGTTGGCAATGTTTTATGCTATGTTGTCGTCAAGCTCTTTTGGTAATGTTTTATGTACGGTTGTGTTGTATTTTAGTTGTTGTGTTCGTTGGTGTGTTGGTGGTTGTACTACTTGCTACATTTCAGGTACGTGCAATGTATGTGTTGTTTCGTGTTGTCTTTGCGTGATGCCTTCTTATTATGTGGGTTGTCCCGTGTTGTCATCTCTCTGTTGGATGTATGCCCTAGTAAATCAAAGAACTTAGAGCAACCCTTTTATACTGGAAACCATCTTTGAACATCAAACCATCAAGCACTTGAAAAACATCACAAAAATTACAAAAGCACAATTAAAAAAATTCAGTCACCATCTCCTTCTCGCCGCCTCGTACGGCGCATATGATCCTCTGAGAAGGTGAACCTACTAGGGGAGCGTGGTGCATCGCGAAGATCGTAGCGCGAGGGCTGTGGCCGAGGCGGTGGTGGGTACAACTCTGTGGAGAATTGCGACGGCTGGCCAAAAATCATAGAGCTCAGCCATTCGGAGGAGGTGTCTACGTCTTGCTTAGATGGTACAACTGAATTAGGCAATGGAAAGTACAAAAATTGTTATTATATATAGCTTAGAACGTTAGTGCATACCGGGGTATGTGGCTGCTGAAATGACGATGTCGACGGGTAGTCGTGCATGTACTCCTGCGATGACATGCCTTCATAGGTCTGCCCAAACCACCTGTCCCGATCATCTAGGTTGGTCTGCATGGTAGGGACATACGAGGGCATCGGCCCCTCTGGTTCGTCCGGCGAGTCAGGCTCGCCCTCTGGAGTGGGCCCACGCCGGCCTGGAGAGCGCGGTCGCTCGTCCGTCGCCCTCCGTGATGACGATGCCCGTTGCGACGTGCTATCCCATCGCAATTGCTGCAAGACGAACATGTGTTTAGACATAATTGGTAAACGAGTGCATGAACAAATAGTTGGCAATTGTCAAACCGCCGGGCCGAAGCGCGTGAAGGCCGAGCGAGCGTCTAGAGTGGGCCCCCCTCGTCCTGGAGAGCGCGGTAGTTCCTCCGTCGCCCTCCGTGATGACGTCGCCCTCCGTAGCAGCGTGCTATCCTGTCGCAATTGCTGCAAGACGCACATGTTGTTAGACATAAATGGTAAATAAGCCGATAAAAAATAGTTGGCAATTGTCGAACTGCCGGTCCGAAGCGCGTGGAGGCCGAGCCACCGTAGCTGGCCCGACTCTCGGACTGGGATGGACGCGACGTCGATGGCCGTGCTGATGGAGGTGCTGACGGTAGCGCGGAGGGAGGTGGTGGTCCCTGGCCACGTCCGCCACCGCGTGTAGCAACAACGTCATCTCGGTGGCGACCACAACTCAAGCCCCGTATCGCACCCCTTGCAGTTTCGCTGATGCTGTGCATATAACCTACCCACCGAGATTCGGTATTTGACTTGCTACGTCGTATAGCCTCATTAGCCTCGTCGTCGATATGATGTAGCCGGTCCACCTGCAGGGAAACAAACAGTCAGTTCAAACGTAATCCTGCACTGCGTAACGATATAGTAATCTCGTACCGCCTGGTCGACCCGTGTCGCTAGATGACGGTCTGGACCTTCCTGTATAGCGGCCTCGTGAACAGCCTGAAGTGTAGGATGTGGCACCTCCCCTGTAGTAAGCCTACTGCGGGTCCATGGAGTGTACCAGTCAAGGTATGCCCTATACGTCGAGGGGTCGTCGGGGTCGTCCGGCCGTGTCTCATCCACAACCATCGTATCCGCATGGTCAGACCAAATGTCTGTCCACACCCGCTGTGTGGCTCTCCAGTCTTCTGTCGCTCGCCCTCTCCTCGATTGCCTGCAAGTTCATTGATACATTACAACAATTAGTAGGGTAGTGATATTGAGACTAATGCAGTAACTAAATTTGGGGTGTAGTGACATACCGGTGGGTGATATCCGCAAGAGGGCGTCCTGCCATGGGAGGGACATGCTGGTACAGCCCGAACTGTCACATGACTCGGTGTGGGCTGTATGGCTCGACGCACTGTGCGAACACCAAGTGGCAGGTCGTCATCCAGTACCTGTGATCCTGCTCGCACTGAAATGACAACCTGTTGGGGGCCGTGTTCGCAATGAACCGTGGAGACCATGGCCACCAGACTACGTCGCCAAACGGCAGAAGCTCGAACCTCTGGTGGAAATCCGTGTACGCACGTCTCGGTCTCTCCCTGGTCCACCTCAACTGACCATGCGTCCAACATGTACCCATTGTGGGCGCATCAACGGGATCGTAGCCATGATCGGGGCCGTACAACTGCGGGATGAGGGCATAAGGGTGCACAACAACACGACCAAAGGAAGGCCTGCCAACGGGGAAGTGTTCCCATGACCACAACTGAAGGAGAAGGTAGCAGGCGGCTAGGACCGGCTCGCTGGCCGCGGTACGCTGCGAGGCGTCACACAAGCCTCGGTGTGTGGAGCTAAGAACTGCTGATCCCCAGCTATACTGTGGCTGCTGACCAGGCCAGCCATCCGCCAAGGACTCCGCTAGCTGTATGTAGCTAGGCTGCACAGAGTCTCCAGTCGTGCTAGGGAACAAGACGTACCCGAACAGATATAGCAGGTATGCAATGAAGTGCGTCCGCACCGCGTCCTCATCTGCGTCTGCAGGACAGGTCATGTAGCGACGAAGCCATCCATGTGGCACCCCAGCTGCGTTGTCTCGGATCTGATGACCGAACCGGTGACCCAGACGGACCTTCCAATCTGCTGCCTTTGGGGGTGGCACCACAGCAGCACCACGGACGGGTAGACCTGTAATCATCGTGACGTCCTGCAGAGTAACCGTTATCTCCCCCCACCGGAAGTGGAAGGTGTGAGTCTCCGGCCTCCATCGATCAACGAGAGCGGACAGCAGTGGCGCATCATACTGGAACCCATGCGGTAGATCCAACATGTGGGCAATGGGCAGCAGACCGGTGTCCCGCAGAAGTGGGATGTACCGCTGGTCGAGACGCCAGTTCTCTTGGGGGCCCCTAAGGACGAAGCAAGGAGGCCCGTGTGCGTCTCCAGACAACCACACATGGCATCGGTGTTGCTCGTTCCAACGGGGGTCTAGCAGCTCGAACGCCATGTCCTGCCAAATAAGGATAGCAAGTTAGTGTACATTATAACAAAATGTGCAACAAATAACAACATAATTAACAACAAATATAATGACAGGGAAACGTATGGAATGTACCAAAACATACATAAAATGTGCACACGATCATGACCCACACGACAAGGAAACATATAGAATGTGCGAACACATACATAACATGGTAATGTGCAACACATAGCTACATCGAGCCAACAATTCAGCGTACACCTCCTGAATAATACATTACATATGGATTGTGGTTGGTACTACGGAGCGTTGCTTGATGCCGGCCTGTTTGGGCACTGACTGAGGGAGTGGCCAATCGTCTTGCATAGCCTACACTTCAGGCGCCGAACACGATCCCCTCGCTGGCTCTCATCCATGTCGTTGCGGATGCGACGGCTTTGTCGTCTTCCACGACCGACATGCTTCAGTGCATCGTTGGGCACCCACTTTATCTCCCCCGGCCATAATTCCCTGTAGTGCATGTCTACCCCGTAGGAATGGAACTCTGCACTCCATGTTGCATACAAGTGCTGCATGTCGTAGTACTTGGAGATGTACTGTGTCGACGCCTGGTTCCATACAGCGCAGGCCGCGTACACATGGGAGCATGGCTTGTGCAGAAGCTGGGGCTTGTTGTAGGTGCAAGATGCTTCATCACCAATCGTGCATACCTGCTTGCGCTCCCCTCTAATGTGACCCATGACATACTTCTGCCTTAGGCGGACCTCAAACTTCCTCCTTAAGCCATCAATGGGCTGAGCAATGTGGCATCGAGCCTTCTCCATCTTCCTGTCCATGAAGGCCTGCATGACCTCAGAGTATTGCTTGTTTTCCTCAAGGTGCTTCTGCGCCATCATGGCTCTATTCACAAAGTACCCGACGGTACGGTTCCAAGTCTCAGCCACGATTGCCGTGATCGGCAGGGATCTGATGCCCTTCAAGACACCATTGTAAACCTCGGACATGTTGGTTGTCATGATCCCATACCTTGCCCCACCGGTGTCGTGCAACAAAGACCACATTTCCAAGTCAGGTGCATTGGCCTGAACCCATTGTGAGAATGGTCCGACTCTTGTGGATCCCCCCTCCACGGCCCCTGCTTCTGTATACACATGCTTCGTAGCCTCCTGATCGAGCTGCCTCTGCAAGGTGTCGAACTTCCGCTTTTGGTTCTGCATGCATAGCTTCTTGAACATCTTCATTAGGTCCTTGCTACGGAACCTTCTATGGAAGTTCGCTGCAATATGCCTCATGCACCGGCGGTTCTTCACATCAGTCCACTGGAAGGGGGGCTACGTCCCATTCTGCAACGTCCGCAACGCAGACAGCAAGGCTGCATTGCGGTCGGAGATAAGGCACACTTCAGGGCGTTCTTGCACTACGACATGCTTCAAATTGCAAAGGAACCACAGCCAGCTATCTGTATTCTCGTTCTCCACAATTGCAAATGCCACTAGGAATAACTGGTCATTTGCATCGGCTGCAACTGCGGTCAGAATAGTACCCTTGTACTTGCCGGATAGGAACGTCCCATCTACGGTTAGCACTGGACGGCACCACCTGAACCCTTGTATCGCCTGATGGAAGGCCCAGAACACCCTGTCAAGAATGAAATAGTTCGGGCCCTCCGTAGGATGAGCCCTCTGCTGCCTGTTTATGTACGTGCCTAGGTTTGATTGTGAAATTTGATGCAGCATTCTTGGGACCAGGTCGTACGCCTCCTCGTACGTCCCATACATTTGATGCAGCACCTTTCGCTTCGCCCACCAAACCTTCTTGTAGCTCACTTCGTAGCCCGCCGTGTTCGCTACTGCTGCCATTAGAACCTTCGGGGTAATTGACACATCCGCCTGGACAAGGTGCGCGACCAGCTCCGCAACATACGATGATGTCATGTTGCAGTGTCTATGTACTGGGCCCGCAAGCTCGCAACTGTGATCTTGGAGCACCGTTATCCGGAACTCCGTGCCAACGCCCTTGTACCGTTGTGCACGGACTTTGCCACCACATGACCCGTCGACACACTTCACGACGTACGTGTCCGGCTTTGACTTGTGGACCCGATCCGGCTTATGTTGACGGCATGTCTAGCAATAGCCTGCTGGACAGCACTCTTATTACGGAAGCATTGCCCCAAAAAGAGTGCACCCTCGCTGAACCCCCATTCTCCCTCTTCCCCCTGTGGCAGAACTAGGGCTGCCGCTGCGATGTCGTCCAGTCTGGACGACACGTACGCACCTTCCGTCGTCACAACACGACCTACCACCCCTCCAGTTGCACCTTCGCCATCCTCGTCCTCTCCAGAGCTGCCTGTTTCCACCTCTCCCTCCTCGCTGCCCTCTTCTTCCACCTGGTCCCCCAGATACTCATGACAGTCAATACGGGTGGCCCACCACCTCTCGTCCACACCTTCGTTGGGCTGGAAATTCTCCGCACGCCTCCTGTCGTCTTCATCACCCACTTCCTCGCCCACATGTTCTCCAGCAGAAGCGTCTTCATGACCGCCGGCCACTACATCTCCACCAGCGGCAACTGAACCAACCATGGCTGATGATTCTGCTCTCTCCACGAACTCGACATACACCATTGGCCTCCCATATATCGCAGCATCAGGGTTGCACACGACCTCCATGTAGTTCGCCCATGAGGCATCATTGGTCACCTTCAGAAGTTGCCATATGCTCTCCCTTCCATCATCTACCATTGAGGCATAGACTGCCTCGATCCGTAACTTATTCCTTGCGGCCTGTCGATCGAACGCTGAACGGACACACCTCCGTAGCTCAGACAAGCTCATGGCGCTCAGACCGGGTGCCCGGATCACGGTCCGCTTGCAATTTCACAGGTCCGCCCTATACGGCCCATCACGTACGAGACCACTCCCATAAAACACGAACAATTGTTCAATGCCAGCCATTGCGTACCTAACATAAGTGCATAATCAACCATTTTAGTACACAGCACGTAACAATCGTACCATCTAATTAACAGTTTCGATTAATATATGGTTTGTATTCCTAAATCTACGATTTATTTGTAACTATTTTACTTTCAAATTGTACCATACATCAAATGAAATATTCGTATCATTTTTATTTCCATGAAATGACCTTCATACTACAGTCATTCACTAAGCATACTAATTATACAACAAATTTACCACCTACAAATGCTCCAACATAAATATTTACTTTTTCAACACCTACACATTATTTACACTACAATCTTTTCTAACTTTAACTTAATATAGTCTTTATGTAGCTCTACTATAACTTTCTATGACTGCTATTATATTTTAATTCTAATCTACCAAATTTATTTTTACCACCTACCGCACTGTATGTAGTTCTTCCCTAAGCATATTAATCATATGCTTCTAATCCTGGTACTATTGTTATCACCTTCAATTGCTCTAACATAAATATGTATTTTCTCAACGTCTACACACTACAAGTTCGTATTTTCCACCTAACTGAAACTACTTTACAGTACGTATGTTCACAAAAAAGGAAAACAGTACATACACTACAATACATCATGCCTAACATATGCAAGATTTGCTATACATACACAGCGTATAAAAGATTAACATAAAATAACAGTAACAAAAGATGGTTTGTTTAATTAAATCCTAATGACATACATAAAGTGATAGTTGCACGGGCACAAAACTTACCTCTTCTTGAAGCTCACAAGACGATCTACAACTTTTGTACTTGCCAAATCCGCTGATTCCAAACGAAAAAACTCTTCCGGCTTTCGCTCCTCACTTTTCTTCACCAAAAAATTGTATAAGCCTACCAATTATACAAATTGTCTCTAATCTATCTACTGTTGCTATCACCCACAAATGCTATAACATAAATATTTACTTTTTCAACACCTATACATGTAAGCACGTATGTTCATCAAAAAATAACTACGACATTTTCTACACTACAATACATCATGCTTCATGTTTACCTACAACATACACACCGTATTTCCTTATAAGAACATTAACGAAACACGGTTCCCCTAATTATGGGCTAATGACATTCACAGAAAAATACTTGCACGGGGCAAAAAATTACCTCTTCTTGAAGCTCAGAAGACGATCTACAACTTTCGTATTTGCAAAATCTGCTGACTCCAAACAAAAGCAACTCAAAAATCCGAGTTTCCACTATTTCTTTTCCTCCCTTCACTCCCTCTCTCGCTCTATCTTTCCTTCCACTGCGAACCAGAAGACTTCACCGTATGCATCTGCTCACCAAGCGAGCTCCAAAGCCATTTTATTGCGAACGTTCCTCACCCATTCAGCAAAATTTGGGGGGCCATATCATATACTACTGACGCGTGTATGAGCTGCATGCAAAAGAGGGAGCCCGTGGATGCTTTCGGCGGACCGAAGAGACGTGCGGTCGGCAGAGGCATCGCACGGTCGGCTCAGCGAATCGCGCGCTCGAGAATCCAACGCACGCTCGGGGCGGGAGGACGTGCGGTCGGCACAGCGTTCGCGCGCTCGCGCGCTCGGGCAAAAGCAGACGCGCGCTCGGGCGACGCAATCACGCGGTCGGAGCGGCGCCAGGCGGGTCGTGCGGACTGGTACCGCACGACCGGATGAACAGTGCGGTCGTGCGGTACCAGACCGCACGACCGGGACAGGTGGCGGCCGGTGGGGATCGCGCGGTGGAGAGGGGTCTAATTTTGGAATTTTTTTTGCACAAGAGGCTAAAAATGGAATTTTTGATGCACAAAGATTCAACAGTGTCCAAAATTCTCGAAGAGCCATGGCACGAACCAATTGATGAGTGCCGCCGCTCGTGCACAACTGCTTAGATTCGCGTTCGTCGTTACGTGTTATGTTATGCGGACGCAGCACCACACGTACGCACGCTAGCTATGTCGGCAGTAGCTAGGCTGTATGCGTTACAAAAGCTGCGCCAGCTGCCGTGGCTCGGATCCAGAGAGAGCGCACAGGTGGCTGAAACGAACAGCGTTCGCTTTTTGGTCGTGCGTCTTTTGGAGCCGGCGGTGTCGTGTGCGTGTGGGCACGTCAAGGGCACATCAGGCACGTACGTACGTCATACGCGCGAGCCTACCTAGCTAAGCTTTAGGCTACGTTGTTTTAGGCTTTTTGGCTTGTTTAGTTGGTGTTCTAAGCTTTATGTCTAATAAAAAGTGATATATGAAGGATGTATGGTATTCTGATAATTTTTACAAGTTTGAAGGTATAGGGTTTGGTTGAAAAACTGAGCCTGAGACTGGTGGATAAACAATAGGAAGTTGGATCATTGATATGGATGTTGGATGATTTGCCAGGGAGCCAGTGCTGGTTTTAGGTGGACTGGGCCTAGCCCAGACCTGACGGGTGACCAGGGCACCAACCAAATGCATCCCGGCGCACCTCCAGAAGTATCCTGGCCAGGTGCGAGCTACCAGGGTAGGAACCAAACAGACCCTTTGTCCTCTCGCCACTGGGCCTGTTCTTCTTTACTTTAGCCTATCTTTTAGCTGTGGCTTTCGATTTTTGGATTATTTGTAAGAGATAGTATAGAGTAATAGAAACTCGTGTGCGGTTTTGCATAATATAAACGAAGTCGCCACAGTATATACTATAATTAAGTTGAGACCTCATTTTTAAAAAATACTTTGGTTGAAAACCGGTTACTATTAAAAACCTGAAAAGCAGCTTTTAAAAAATAAAACAAAGAGCCCAGTAGCATGTATGTGCGTGGCTAGCAAAGAATCTTGCTCTTGGAGACGTAAATGGAAGTTTTGTGCTACCTAGCTTAAAAAAACTGGATTTTCTGTACGTTAGTCGACTCAATTTATTATTTAAAAAATCACCCGGAGTTATAACTTTGAATGGTTTGAGTTCATCCGTTATGATTTAAGAGCCTTATGCGGGAGGGGGCAGCAGAGGGTAAAATTTTAGCTTTTTAGCCCAAAAATTTAAAGTTTTTTACATATGGACCCCTGGAGAAAAGATTTGCAAAAATGGACCCTTTTCTCGGCGCCACAAAATATGGCGCCAAGGGTACATGTCACGGCGCCATATGCTTTAGCGCCGTGTATTGACACGTCAGAGCCAAGGTGGCATAGCTCGGCGCCGCAGCACATGGCGCCGTGAAGTGCAAATACGGCGCTGCATTCCGTAGCGCAGTGTACTGACTTAGCCAGTCAAAAATGGACGCCGTGCCTGCAAGTCCCCCTATCTCGGCGCCAAACTTTCACGCGCCGTACATAGCTTACACGGCGTCATACCCTTTGGCGCCGAGATGTGTATATACAACGCGAGACTGTTTGGCGCCTCTTTTGGCGCCAAACAATCGGGCGCCGTATATACACATCTCGGCGCCAAAGGGTATGGCGCCGTGTAAGCTACACCTGACAAAAAAAAACAGCAAAACAACAAACTTTTCTGTAAAACATGCACACATGAAACATCTGAAAACGTAAATAACAACATCGTTACCAATAAGTCTCAAAATACCACATAACTGTATAAAGTCTCAAAATATCACATAAGTCTGAAAATATCGCATGTCTATAGAAAAAGTCTGAAAACATCACTGCCTCTTGGCCTTCCCCTTGCCCTTGGCTAGAGCATCACTCCCTGGAGTATACGTGCTCGGGGGACGAGCCGAACGACGAGGCCGCTGCGAAGCCTGAGTAGACGGTGCGTCAGGCATCTGCGACATCCCAATCTCGTCGTGGGTAGATGCCTCCTCGTCCTCGTGCTCCTCGTCGACGTCGTCACCCTGCTCCGACTCGTCGTCGTCGTCGTCGTCATCGCCCTGACTAAAAGTCGGAGTGCGTGACGAGCTCCTCGTGGACTGGCGCGTGCCGACGTGTGACGACGAGGCTACAGCGGCACCCGAGCGCTGGGAGGCCGCCGGTGGTGCGACGTCCGTGCGTGCGCGGCAACCACACCGACCTGCCGCCCGACTGAGGCGACGTCGAAGTCTCTGCAAGTAATGATATGTCATAATTGCATACATGCTGAATCGATCTAACCTAACTAATTGTCAGACCCAGATTTTTCAATCCGAATCTACTGTGTTTTACTGCACTAATCCCTGGATCAGTAGTTAGTGCACACAGGTACATAGCTGGATCATATCATACATCGCATAGTAATATTACAGAAATTGAAATACACCACATCGGGTGACAGTTTACAAAAGGCCGCTCTGGCCAAATATCATCATTACAGTCATACAGCGGAAACAGTAGCAAAAGTAAGCCCAAATCCACAGGCAAGCGACTGGAAAGGTAATGTGTGCAATATATATTACCGGGATTTCCGAAATATACGTGCACACAAAGCCATATGGTCTACTTGTCCATGGTTAGCAAAACGAAGCCTACGTCCTAGTCTCCTTCGTTGGATCTTCCTTCAGTGGCAGGGGTATCTTCGTAAGCATAGTGATCCTGCGATCCTGTTTCTGTATTGTGTCGCAAAAGCGAGCATGAGCACTCCGACCCCGTGCTCCGTGAGCCAATACACAGAATGCAAATAAATAGTATGCATAGCTTAACAAAGGAGAGGCTCGGGCTATTTTATTTTGCATAGAGTGCTTTTGAATACAATTAATTAAAAAGCCCTATGACTTAGCAATTTTGGAACAAATCATAATGTACAAGGAAATGCATTATTAATATCGATTCAGATTCCATCCACCGTTACATGGCATCTGCACCATATAGCAATTTCTTCAGCGTTATAGCCGCTTAACTTACCACTGGGACGACACCCAGGACGATTCCAAACCAGGGCAGTCCTTCGCCCTTCACTTTTCCATTCCCACCCACAAAACATTTTTAAATAGAACTATATCTGGTTAAGTTCCCATGTCCGCCCTTGACCGTGGGCACGGCTATTCGAATAGTTTTGACTCTGCAGAGTTTGTACACTTTCACCACAAGAGACAATCAACTCGTTGCCCCACACGATTCCTTAGACGTGTGGTTGAGCAGACCATCACAGTGACTTTTCAAAGTATCTAGTCCCTTTTCTCATCTCACTTTATGGGCTTCTCCCACTTGCGGTGGGTCCCATCTATGCGCGGGATGTTCCCCACAGCCACTAACGCAGCCGGGCTCCCCTCCCCGCAACGTTAGGACAGCTGGGCAAACTTCACCCTCCACTGGTGTCCCTTCAGGCCCCCTTGCCATAGCTTAACACTTCTATCCTCTACCGGTGAGATGAGTCCGGGGTTTCGATAAGTCTACTTAGCCAAGTTGTATTTTACAGACTTGTGGTTGTACTGTTTTACATGGGTTGACAAGACAAGATTCGGTCCTTAGTGGTATCTGGGCGGTTCTACCACAAACCACACTCTCGTGCTCACCTGCACCATACCCCCGAACCATCCGCCCAGATAATTAAGCAATTCGAGGTTTTTGGGAATATAAAATAACTATATCCAACATACACCAGTCATTACCACCATGACTGCCCAACTAATTTTTCTCAGGATTAAAAGTGATGCTTGGGCGCTTTCGCGCCCATGAGACTCTAAACAATGCTAAGCATGGCATATAGTTACAAACTTACTTTCGAAAGGTTACTAATATAAATTTTTGCTAGGGCGACAAGGTTCACACATTCAAATATTCCAAATGAAGGATAATATTATTCAATGTAAACAGTAGGCATATAACTAGGAGATTAAACTAAACATGTATTGGCATATAAAGTAGCAGCATGCAATTTGATAATTTAAACCAAAGTAATTTGCAGAAAATGTAGGTTCGAAATGATCAAAGTATTGACTCGCCTTGGTCACAGGGGGTGTTTTCTGGATCGTCTGAAGCTTCTAGTGCTGCTGTCTCTGCCTCCTCCTCTTGTGCTTCGTAAGCTATTTTTAACGCGCGCGAAAATTTGGATAAAAGAAAAAGGCAATCAACAACCAATAAACATTCACCAAAAGACCCAAATAAATTCAACACCCATTTTCTAGTTGCATTTGTTTTGGTGTTATAGAAATCCCATTTTGAGTAGCTAAAGTTTTAATCATACTCATTTGAATATACTGCATTCTATAGAGATTAATACACAAGGTCTAATTACAAGATCTTACTAATGGTTGATTTTCCATACTCTTCAATTGATGGGCCATTATTTCATGTGACATTCTCCCCTAGCCCCACTATTACTAAATTCTCTCTCTTGACAAGAACTAGAATAACTACTCATGCTACATCTATATCCAAGTGCTACCTTCAATCACATGATATATACATCCACCCTCAAAAGTCCCAAATATTCTTAGTTGTAATCTGTAAAGACTAATACTCAAGGTCTAAATACAAGATCTTTGCTATTTCATGTGCCATTTAAATTATGTTTAATCATTCATTCTATTTATTTGCTAAAGGTTTAAACAAAGCTATTTATTATCCAAGCTCATGTGTACACATATGAATACTCACGGTCGACTGGATTCTCTGACGTACAGTAAAATAGCAAAAATCAAAAACCCCAAAAAAAAAACCAACCCGGTGCGGCGGTGAGGGATCGAACGCGCGCTGCCAGGGCAGATTTTTAGCGCCGACGCCGCTAGCCAGGAGAACTTCTCAACGTTGCTTACTTGTAGAGAGGGCTATTACCTCTTAAGGTAGGCAGTGGTGGAGGCTGGGGCAGATGAGTTCGGGGCCGAGACAGGGCGGCGGGTTCGTCGGCGAGGAGGGGCCGGGGAGGATCGGATGATGGCCACAACGGAATGCCCGCACCGCGTGGAGTCTGCTGGGGTGGTAGACCGGGGTCGTGGGAGGCCGGGGAGGGGTCGGCAGCGAGCGGTGGCGGCGGTCTTGAGGAAGGCTCGTCACCGGCGAGCTACAAGGCCGGGGAGGCTCGGCCGACCTCACGGTTGACCTCACGACGTCATGGAGATGGTGTAGATGCTAGGAATTGAGAAATGGTGGTGCGGTTAGGGAGATGGCTCGGCGGCCGGACTTGGGGAAGAAGGGGGGTTGTGGCGGCGATTTGGGGCGAAATCCCGATTCCTTTCTTCTGGACGGAGCAGGCGAGAAGGGGAGTCCGTAGAGGTTCTCGGGGAAGCTTATAGACGTGCGAGGAGGGCTGCCCTCGGGAGCTTGTCCGCGCGGTTGGGGCTGGCACCGGGAGGCTCGCCCGCACAATTCCATCGACCAGCAGCAGAGGTGCAGAGCAGGGCAATGATGTCGTTATGCCACTCGAGAGAGGGAAGGGGACTCGAACCATCCGCCTGGAGGAACGGCTCAGCAGCGCGGGGA
The DNA here is from genome assembly GCA_017311315.1 of Dendrocalamus latiflorus. Lineage (NCBI taxonomy): Eukaryota > Viridiplantae > Streptophyta > Magnoliopsida > Poales > Poaceae > Dendrocalamus > Dendrocalamus latiflorus. The sequence goes on along the minus strand of CM029678.1, from coordinate 10,244,122 downwards.
GGAAAAAGAGAGTGGCACCAGCGCGGGAGAAGAAAAAGAGAACGGGCAGAGCTCTGGGCGCGGCAGACCAATGGGCGGAGGCAACATCGCCCGGCGTTCCCGAGGTGGGGCGGAGGAAAGGAGGCGCGAAGGGAAGGGCCGACGTGGAGGTAGCTTGGCCGTGCAATAGAGAGAGAAGGAAGGAAGAAGAGAACAGCGCTAAGGGAAGGGGGCGCTCGGGCAGGAGACGATGGAGAGGAGGTGGGCTGTGCGCACCGCGGGGAAGGGAGGTGGGGGCTGGGCTGGGTCAATCCGGCCTGGTCTGGCTCCCCTTCTCATTTCATTTTTTTTTAATTTTTTGCTTTTGCATGTGACTATGTATGGGTACACATGTATATATATATATTGGTAATCTTTTGTTTCTGCATACTTGTGTAAATGCTGGCCTCTTTAAATTTGCTTGCCATTATTTTTAGGGGTGAGATTTCATATTTGGTTACATTTTCTCCTTTGGTATTTTATGGATCATCTTTTCAGATTCTTAATTAGATTTTTAAATCTCTACCATTTAAATATAGCTACTTATTTTGATCCAATTTAGCTTTAGAAACCTTTTGCCAAACTTCCAGGAAAAAGAAAGAAAAAGAAATCATTGTAAATCAAAATGCAACTATTATTATATTGCAAAATAACCAACAACTTTACATTTTTCCTAATACCATTTTCAGGATGTTACAAACCTACCCCCCTTAAAAGAATCTCGACCCCGAGATTCAGCCTAGCTAGTGAATAGGTCGGGGTAGTCCTTCCGTAGCTGATCTTCACGTTCCCAGGTGGCTTCCTTCTTGGAGTGATGGCTCCATTGCACTCTGCACATGCGGATGGTTTGAGTTCGTGTCCTCTTTTCTACAGTATCCAAGATCCTGATTGGACGCTCCTTGTAGGTTAGATCTTTCTCAATTTCGATTGCTTCCATTGGAGCTTGATCCTCTGGCACTCGTAGGCACTTCTTGAGTTGGGACACGTGGAAGACATCATGTATGTCAGATAGATTGGGAGGTAGTCCCAGCTGATAGGCAACCTCTCCTTTCTTGGCCACTATTGGAAACGGTCCAACATATCGTGGAGTAAGTTTGCCTTTAACCTTGAACCGCTTGACTCCTCGCAACGGTGATACCTTCAGATAGACATGATCTCCAACTTCAAAGCTTAGTGGTCTTCTTCTCTTGTCCGCATAGCTCTTTTGCCTGGACTGTGCTGCTAGCAATCTGTCTCTGATTATGCGAACCTTTTCTTCAGCCTGTTTTAGTGTATCTGGGCCAAAGATATAGCCTTCTCCTACTTCCGACCAGTGAAGCGGGGTTCGACACTTTCTTCCATACAATGCTTCAAACGGGGACATTTGAAGACTGGTTTGATAGCTATTATTGTAAGCAAACTCAGCATAGGGCAGGCATTTGTCCCATTCTTTTGAGAAATCCAGAGCACAAGCTCGGAGCATGTCTTCCAATATTTGGTTTACCCTCTCTGTTTGCCCATCTGTCTGAGGGTGGTAGGTAGTGCTGAAATCCAAATGGGTGCCAAGGGCTTCATGTAAGCTAGCCCAGAAGTGCGAGGTAAATTGAGAACCTCGATCTGAGACTATCCGCTTTGGTACTCCGTGTAAACACACGATGCGGGACATGTACAGCTCTGCTAGCTTATCTCCTTTGTATGTGGTCTTGACAGGGATAAAATGCGCAACCTTGGTCAATCTGTCAACTACTACCCATATAGAATCATACCCAGATTTTGTTCGGGGAAATCCAGTAATAAAATCCATTCCGACTTCTTCCCATTTCCATTGGGGTACTTGCAATGGTTGTAACAACCCTGCGGGCCTCTGATGTTCTGCCTTCACTCGCTGACACACATCACAGCATGCTACATGCTCAGCGATGTCTCTTTTCATGCGAGGCCACCAGCAGAATTGTTTCATGCCGTGGTACATCTTGGTACTTCCAGGGTGGAGAGAGTACGGAGAACTATGAGCTTCTCTCAGTATCAGGTCCTTAAGATCCTTTTGATGGGGCACCACGATGCGTGTCCCATACCGCAGAGCACCTTCATCATCAATTGTCATTTTGGGAGCCTTCCCTGCTTCCATCAGTCTTTTTATTCTCAAAATGGTTGGATCCTCTTGTTGCGCAGTCATAATCATCTCTTCTATGCTTGATTTGATTTCCATGGCCGCCAAAGTGCCTTGATCCAAAATCTCCAAATTGAGCGCCAATATCTCTTTGTACAACTCTGGTTGCTGCTCCATAACCATAAGGTTATTGCAATATGCCTTACGACTCAAGGCGTCAGCTACCACATTAGCCTTGCCCGGGTGGTAGTGAACACTTAAGTCGTAATCCTTGATTAGCTCCAGCCATCTTCTCTGCCTCAGGTTTAGGTGAGACTGCGTGAAGAAGTACTTGAGGCTCTTGTGATCAGTGTATATGTCACAATGATTTCCGATCAGATAATGTCTCCAAATTTTCAATGCATGTACCACGGAAGCCAGTTCCAAATCATGGGTTGGGTAATTGACTTCATGAGGGCGAAGCTGCCTTGACGCATAAGCTACCACTTTGCCTCCTTGCATAAGCACAGATCCAAGGCCTTGATGTGAAGCATCACAATATATCTCAAAGTCCTTGCGGACATCTGGCAGGACTAACACAGGGGTGGAGGTTAACCTTTTCTTTAGTTCTTGAAAGCTTTCCTCACAAGCCTTGGTCCACTCAAATTTTTGCTCTTTCTTGAGTAGCTGGGTCAAGGGCCTGGCAATTCGAGAGAATCCCTCTATGAATCTTCGGTAGTATCCAGCCAATCCGAGGAAACTGCGCACTTCCGTGACGCTGGTGGGCTGTTGCCATTCCATTACAGCGGCAATCTTAGATGGGTCAACTGATACTCCCCCAGCGGATACTACATGGCCTAGAAAGCTGATATCCGACAACCAAAACTCGCACTTGCTGAACTTGGCATAAAGCTGGTGCTCCTTCAGCTTCTCTAATACTAAGCGCAAATGTTCAGCATGCTCTTCTGCGGTCTTGGAGTAGATGAGAATATCGTCAATGAATACCACCACAAACTTATCTAGGTATTCCATGAAGACCTTATTCATAAGATTCATGAAGTAGGCTGGGGCATTTGTCAATCCAAAAGACATGACTGTAAATTCATACAGCCCATATCTAGTGGTGAAAGCAGTCTTTGGAATATCCTCGGGCCTGATCTTCAACTGATGGTAACCTGACCTCAAGTCAATTTTGGAGAATACAGTGGCTCCTCCAAGCTGGTCAAATAGATCATCAATTCTGGGCAGAGGGTACTTGTTTTTGATGGTCACTTCATTTAAGGCCCGATAGTCTACACACATGCGGGCTGTACCATCCTTCTTCTTCACAAAGATTACCGGAGATCCCCAAGGTGAGGAACTCGGCCTAATAAATCCCTTGCCTTGCAGCTCATATAGTTGTTTCTTTAACTCTTCTAACTCATCCACAGTCATTCTGTAGGGCCTCTTAGAGATGGGGGCAGCACCGGGCTTTAGGTTGATGACAAATTCCAAATCTCTGTCGGGTGGCATGCCCGGAAGTTCTTCGGGAAATACTTCGGGGTAATCTTGTACCACTATCATTCCTTCCAACGGTACATCTTCACAATAATAGATTGCCCTACCCCATCGGTACGGGCGGTCCACCTTCACTTCGATTGTTAACCCCGGACATTTGGTTAGCTTGACTTTCCTAGTGGCACAACTTATTATCCCTTCATATTTCGCGAGCCAATCCATCCCTAGTATGATGTCCAGGGTCTGGGAAGGCAAAACTATTAAATCTGCTAGGAAGTCCCATCCTTCCATGGTAATCACTACCCCAGGGCAGACTAAGGTGGCATTAATAATTCCCGCAGGGGAGCTAAGTGCCAACAGTTTCTTTAAAGGGTAAGTGGGTAGCTCTAGTGTATCCACATATTTCTTTGATATAAATGAGTGTGAAGCCCCAGAATCAAAAAGAACTTGTGCTGGTATGGAGTTGACAGAGAACGTACCCATCAGAACTCCAACGGCTTCTTGAGCTTCCTCAGCCGTGATGTGGTTGACCCGACCACGGTTTGGTACGGCTGAATTTCTACTGGCCTGAGAGCTCTGTTGTCCTCTGCTAGGGGCTGGTGCTTGACTGCGGGCTGGAACATTCTGCTTGTTGGGGCATTTATTGGCAAAGTGTCCCTTTTCCCCGCAGCTAAAACAATTAAGATTAGCCGCGGGATTGTACTGGCCTCCTGTACGCGGAACTTGGGATACACTCCCGCCCGGCCGGGAAACTGACGCGGAAGCATCGGATGGGTTGAACCTTGAGAAGGAAGGGTTGTTGAAGAACTTCTGGATAAACCTTCCTTGGGGACGCTGGACTGGCAATTTTCGCTTACGGCTGGCCTCCAAGCTCTTCCTTTCATTTTCCAGAATTAGGGCCTTGTTTACCAGCTGATGGAAGCTAGCAAAGTCTTGAACTATCAACTGCACCCTTAGTTCCTTACTCATGCCTTCAAAGAATCTATCAATCTTTTCTTCTTCATCTTCCACGTCCTTTGGAGCATATCGGGCCAACTGGGTGAACTTGGTAAGGTATTCATTTACTGACATACTCCCTTGCTTTAGAGTGCGAAACTCATTTTTCTTCATTCTCATCACCCCTGCCGGGATGAAATTTGCCTTAAAAGCGGTCTTGAATTCTGACCAAGGGATAGCTTCGGCATTGCTCTCAGTGGTGGCATCCTCTTGGCCTCTAGCAGCCAAATAATTCTCCCACCAAGCCGCTGCAGCACCCTGCAGCTGGTGTGCAGCGAACAGAACTTTATCCTCCTCTGCACATTTAATTAATTGCAGTTTTCTCTCAATATCCCGAAGCCAGTCTTCAGCTTCAAGTGGTTCTTCTGCCGCTGTAAATGTTATTGGCCTTGTCCTTTGGAAATCTCCTAAGTCAGCTTTGTGCCCTCCTTGGCTTCCTTGCTGCCCCGCATATATGGCTTGTAAGAGCTGGGTTTGCTGTGCCATAACTTGGGCCATTGTAGGGTGTTCCGGAGGGTTTGGAAGGTCGTCATTATCGTGATCCTGGTTTCTGCCCTGGTCTTCAGGCAAAACCCCGTGTGCTGAGTCTATCTCGGCTTGGTGAGTATTGGCCTGAGCCCTGGTGGTCCTTCGACTGGCCATCTGCAGTTATAATTCCGTAATTTATTACTAATACTAGGCAACTAAAAGAGGAATACCACTCCATACAAAAGGACCAATAAAAGCAAAATACGAGGTAATTCACAACATAAAACATGCATTAAACATACATTACCACATAGCCAGCATTTTTAAAGTTCTAGACCAAGCTGGACTTACAAAACACACCACATAACACACATAGAGTTCATAATTATACATCACCAGACTAAGAAACTAGCAAAAGTAATACTACCGCAACTGAGGAAACCTGCAACTACCGCTGCTGCCCACACACTACAAGCGTCCTACTCCTCCATGGGTCCAACACTGGGGCTGGAGGGGCTATCGCCCGGCGACTCGGAACGGGAGCGACTGCCACTGAACTCGGAGGGGTCAGTGTCGGAGCGGGAGCGAGAGCGGCTACGGCTGCGGCCACGGCGGGCCTCTCCACGGCGCAGTGCGGACTGCGGCCCCGGGGGCCGTGTGCTCTTACGAGCGGTAAGTCTGGTGCGTAGTCCCCCTGAGCCAGGCGGGGGTGGAGCTGGGGCCGAAACCTGCGTAGGAGCCTGCGGGATCTGGGCACGTGCAGTAGCAGTCTCCGCCTTGGCCTCCGCCAAGGCCGCCTCGCACGCGGCAAGTCGCTCACGCAGGGACTCCGCCTCAGTGTGGGTGGGGTGCAGGCGCTCACGCAGCGTCGTGATCTCCTCCTGAGCCCTGACGTGGATCGTCCCCAGAGCCCGGGTGAGGTCCACCTGGTGTGTCAGCCTCGGGTCGTCCTCCATATCGGGGATGAGGATCTCGTCGAAGCAGTCGCCCTCTCGGCGCAGCAGGTAGTAGCAAAAAGGAGTCCTCCGAAGCGCGAGTCCCTGAAGATAGCAGAGGCGGGCCACAACCAAACGGGCTGCGTCCTGGAGCGCTGCGGTAGTGGTGCCCCTCCTATGGATGGCCGGGAATACGTGAGGAGGGTCCCTCTCGTCCTTGGCGTCGATGTAGACCTCCATAAGCCAAGACTCGTCTGCTCCAACTCTAGTCCTCTTGCCCCTGTAAATGGGCGGCTTCTTGTAGCCCAGGTAGTGGAGAAGTCTGCGAAGCAGGCTCGCAAACTCTCCCTCCCTCACGCCATGGGCTAAAAAGTCCCAGTGCCCCTCGGCGGCGGCTCCTGCCATCTGCAGGTTACAATACTTACGTTAGTAACTTTTAAAAACAATCAACTGAAAAGTAGACTAGAACAGATCTAAGAAGGATACGAACAGCAATAATACTTTATATTTTTAGAAGTTCCTTTTTGTAGAGGTTTAAAAATTAAATCCCTAAGACCCTTCTAACGACCATTCTAAGGCTTTTACCCTACAGTCGTATGCTCTGATACCAGCGCTGTCAGACCCAGATTTTTCAATCCGAATCTACTGTGTTTTACTGCACTAATCCCTGGATCAGTAGTTAGTGCACACAGGTACATAGCAGGATCATATCATACATCGCATAGTAATATTACAGAAATTGAAATACACCACATCGGGTGACAGTTTACAAAAGGCCGCTCTGGCCAAATATCATCATTACAGTCATACAGCGAAAACAGTAGCAAAAGTAAGCCCAAATCCACAGGCAAGCGACTGGAAAGGTAATGTGTGCAATATATATTACCGGGATTTCCGGAATATACGTGCACACAAAGCCATATGGTCTACTTGTCCATGGTTAGCAAAACGAAGCCTACGTCCTAGTCTCCTTCGTTGGATCTTCCTTCAGTGGCAGGGGTATCTTCGTAAGCATAGTGATCCTGCGATCCTGTTTCTGTATTGTGTCGCAAAAGCGAGCATGAGCACTCCGACCCCGTGCTCCGCGAGCCAATACACAGAATGCAAATAAATAGTATGCATAGCTTAACAAAGGAGAGGCTCGGGCTATTTTATTTTGCATAGAGTGCTTTTGAATACAATTAATTAAAAAGCCCTATGACTTAGCAATTTTGGAACAAATCATAATGTACAAGGAAATGCATTATTAATATCGATTCAGATTCCATCCACCGTTACATGGCATCTGCACCATATAGCAATTTCTTCAGCGTTATAGCCGCTTAACTTACCACTGGGACGACACCCAGGACGATTCCAAACCAGGGCAGTCCTTCGCCCTTCACTTTTCCATTCCCACCCACAAAACATTTTTAAATAGAACTATATCTGGTTAAGTTCCCATGTCCGCCCTTGACCGTGGGCACGGCTATTCGAATAGTTTTGACTCTGCAGAGTTTGTACACTTTCACCACAAGAGACAATCAACTCGTTGCCCCACACGATTCCTTAGACGTGTGGTTGAGCAGACCATCACAGTGACTTTTCAAAGTATCTAGTCCCTTTTCTCATCTCACTTTATGGGCTTCTCCCACTTGCGGTGGGTCCCATCTATGCGCGGGATGTTCCCCACAGCCACTAACGCAGCCGGGCTCCCCTCCCCGCAACGTTAGGACAGCTGGGCAAACTTCACCCTCCACTGGTGTCCCTTCAGGCCCCCTTGCCATAGCTTAACACTTCTATCCTCTACCGGTGAGATGAGTCCGGGGTTTCGATAAGTCTACTTAGCCAAGTTGTATTTTACAGACTTGTGGTTGTACTGTTTTACATGGGTTGACAAGACAAGATTCGGTCCTTAGTGGTATCTGGGCGGTTCTACCACAAACCACACTCTCGTGCTCACCTGCACCATACCCCCGAACCATCCGCCCAGATAATTAAGCAATTCGAGGTTTTTGGGAATATAAAATAACTATATCCAACATACACCAGTCATTACCACCATGACTGCCCAACTAATTTTTCTCAGGATTAAAAGTGATGCTTGGGCGCTTTCGCGCCCATGAGACTCTAAACAATGCTAAGCATGGCATATAGTTACAAACTTACTTTCGAAAGGTTACTAATATAAATTTTTGCTAGGGCGACAAGGTTCACACATTCAAATATTCCAAATGAAGGATAATATTATTCAATGTAAACAGTAGGCATATAACTAGGAGATTAAACTAAACATGTATTGGCATATAAAGTAGCAGCATGCAATTTGATAATTTAAACCAAAGTAATTTGCAGAAAATGTAGGTTCGAAATGATCAAAGTATTGACTCGCCTTGGTCACAGGGGGTGTTTTCTGGATCGTCTGAAGCTTCTAGTGCTGCTGTCTCTGCCTCCTCCTCTTGTGCTTCGTAAGCTATTTTTAACGCGCGCGAAAATTTGGATAAAAGAAAAAGGCAATCAACAACCAATAAACATTCACCAAAAGACCCAAATAAATTCAACACCCATTTTCTAGTTGCATTTGTTTTGGTGTTATAGAAATCCCATTTTGAGTAGCTAAAGTTTTAATCATACTCATTTGAATATACTGCATTCTATAGAGATTAATACACAAGGTCTAATTACAAGATCTTACTAATGGTTGATTTTCCATACTCTTCAATTGATGGGCCATTATTTCATGTGACATTCTCCCCTAGCCCCACTATTACTAAATTCTCTCTCTTGACAAGAACTAGAATAACTACTCATGCTACATCTATATCCAAGTGCTACCTTCAATCACATGATATATACATCCACCCTCAAAAGTCCCAAATATTCTTAGTTGTAATCTGTAAAGACTAATACTCAAGGTCTAAATACAAGATCTTTGCTATTTCATGTGCCATTTAAATTATGTTTAATCATTCATTCTATTTATTTGCTAAAGGTTTAAACAAAGCTATTTATTATCCAAGCTCATGTGTACACATATGAATACTCACGGTCGACTGGATTCTCTGACGTACAGTAAAATAGCAAAAATCAAAAACCCCAAAAAAAAACCAACCCGGTGCGGCGGTGAGGGATCGAACGCGCGCTGCCAGGGCAGATTTTTAGCGCCGACGCCGCTAGCCAGGAGAACTTCTCAACGTTGCTTACTTGTAGAGAGGGCTATTACCTCTTAAGGTAGGCAGTGGTGGAGGCTGGGGCAGATGAGTTCGGGGCCGAGACAGGGCGGCGGGTTCGTCGGCGAGGAGGGGCCGGGGAGGATCGGATGATGGCCACAACGGAATGCCCGCACCGCGTGGAGTCTGCTGGGGTGGTCGGCCGGGGTCGTGGGAGGCCGGGGAGGGGTCGGCAGCGAGCGGTGGCGGCGGTCTTGAGGAAGGCTCGTCACCGGCGAGCTACAAGGCCGGGGAGGCTCGGCCGACCTCACGGTTGACCTCACGACGTCATGGAGATGGTGTAGATGCTAGGAATTGAGAAATGGTGGTGCGGTTAGGGAGATGGCTCGGCGGCCGGACTTGGGGAAGAAGGGGGGTTGTGGCGGCGATTTGGGGCGAAATCCCGATTCCTTTCTTCTGGACGGAGCAGGCGAGAAGGGGAGTCCGTAGAGGTTCTCGGGGAAGCTTATAGACGTGCGAGGAGGGCTGCCCTCGGGAGCTTGTCCGCGCGGTTGGGGCTGGCACCGGGAGGCTCGCCCGCACAATTCCATCGACCAGCAGCAGAGGTGCAGAGCAGGGCAATGATGTCGTTATGCCACTCGAGAGAGGGAAGGGGACTCGAACCATCCGCCTGGAGGAACGGCTCAGCAGCGCGGGGAGGAAAAAGAGAGTGGCACCAGCGCGGGAGAAGAAAAAGAGAACGGGCAGAGCTCTGGGCGCGGCAGACCAATGGGCGGAGGCAACATCGCCCGGCGTTCCCGAGGTGGGGCGGAGGAAAGGAGGCGCGAAGGGAAGGGCCGACGTGGAGGTAGCTTGGCCGTGCAACAGAGAGAGAAGGAAGGAAGAAGAGAACAGCGCTAAGGGAAGGGGGCGCTCGGGCAGGAGACGATGGAGAGGAGGTGGGCTGTGCGCACCGCGGGGAAGGGAGGTGGGGGCTGGGCTGGGTCAATCCGGCCTGGTCTGGCTCCCCTTCTCATTTCATTTTTTTTTAATTTTTTGCTTTTGCATGTGACTATGTATGGGTACACATGTATATATATATATTGGTAATCTTTTGTTTCTGCATACTTGTGTAAATGCTGGCCTCTTTAAATTTGCTTGCCATTATTTTTAGGGGTGAGATTTCATATTTGGTTACATTTTCTCCTTTGGTATTTTATGGATCATCTTTTCAGATTCTTAATTAGATTTTTAAATCTCTACCATTTAAATATAGCTACTTATTTTGATCCAATTTAGCTTTAGAAACCTTTTGCCAAACTTCCAGGAAAAAAAAAGAAAAAGAAATCATTGTAAATCAAAATGCAACTGTTATTATATTGCAAAATAACCAACAACTTTACATTTTTCCTAATACCATTTTCAGGATGTTACACTAATTATCTTCGTACCTGTAGGAAGTCACTCAGGGGGTGGCTCTCGCTGTCCAGGTGGCCGAGAACCTCGTCGATCTCATGCACCGAGGTTTGGAGAGAAGTCCCCTAAATAAATAAGTAAACATAAGTGCGAGATAAACGTGTGGAACCAAAGTATTGCAAATATCATGCTTTCCGTACCACTCGATCGAGAATCGGAGTGGCCTCGACCACTGTGCCCTCCCTCGCACGCCTGTCGTATGCAGTGTCCTCGTCCTCGGACGAAGCGAGGTCCGCGTAGTCGACATCGGTCCACTGCTGCCTCAGCCTGTAGCGCGTGGCAGTGTGGTACCAGGACAAGTAATCCCGGAAGCTGGCGTTACTGTGGGGGGTACTGTCCGGCTCGCAGTTCTCCTCCATCTTCCTCCACCACTGCACGTACTGTCGGTGGTGATCAGCGAAGTCCGTCACCTTTCGTTGGCGGACCCTGTCGAACCTGTACATATAGCAGATGTCAACAATAGTTGTTAGTACGAACCAAAAGAATTTTAAATTGTTACTTACTTGTGCAACTCAACAGAAGTCGACATCTCCTCTGGGGGGAAGAACTGCACGAGGCCAAACTGCCGCGCAACTCTGTGGGGGAGGTGAATCTCCACGGCATAGAAGCAGATCAGCGGAGACCTCATCCTCCAAATATGGGAGTCCCTACGGCACCTGGTGCTGAGCGGTAGCGCTAGAACCTGTGGCTCCAAGTAAGGCTCCCAGGACACCTAGTAAGCGAACACACGATTAGCCATGTACAAAAACCAAGAACTGTAGGAAAAATAAATTTCTTACCATCGTGGGAGACAAAGTGTCAAACTCGTTGCTGAAATCCACGCACGCCCGCTGAGTAGTCGCGAACGGGACTGACACTGTATCCCACAGGTACGCAACAGTGGGGCCGAGGTCATCCACACCCAGTGGATGCCAAGGCTGCGCCTGGAACACTCGAGGGCGCCCCACTGGAATGCGTGTCCACATCCACACCTAGCAAGCGAACATACGGGCAGACACACGATTAGCCATGCACAAAAACAAAGAACTGTAGGAAAAATAAATGCATTACCACACCTGCAGAAGGAAGACGCAGCCACCGAGCGTCGACGTGGGCGCCCTGCGTCTGCAGGCCTCGCAAAGCTGACGGTAGAGGAATGCGAGGACCGCCGACCCCCAGCTGAACTGTCCAGCGTCCCCCCAGTCCTGGAGGCAGTGGATGTACATCCACGAAGCGGCATCCCCCGTGGCGCCCGGGAACAGCACTGCCCCGAACATGTGCAGGACCCAGGCGCAGCAGTGGTAGCTCACCGTGGCGTCGTCCGCGGCAGCAGGGCATTCGCCAAAGGTAATCCGCAACCATCTAAGGTGGACCCCCGAGACGCGGCCTCGCCTGGCATTATCTGGGGCAGGAGGCAATGGCGTGCCCAGGAAGGCCTCCACACGTGCCCTCCAGCCCTCAGACACCGCCGAGCCGATCACCGGCTGTCCCCTGATGGGATGTCCAAGTATCATCGCCACGTCCTGCAGCGTGACGGTCATCTCCCCACAGGGAAGGTGGAACGTGTGTGTCTCTGGCCTCCACCTGTTAGTAGTACAAGGAGAAAAGAATTAGTTACGTACGTAAGAATATAGAAGTGAAAACAAATTGACCCGATAGAGAAAATTCACCTGTCGACAAGTGCGGTCAAAGCTGCAGGGTTGAAGACCGGCATGCCCCGCCGTAATAGGTTAGCGACCGTGTGAAGCCCAGCACGGCGCAGCAGTGGGGTATAGCGGTCGTCGTAGCGCATCAACTGGAACCCATCATGGGTTCGAGGACGAAGTATGGGTATCTCCTGAAAATTGCTATAAAAGTTAGCTGCGTGACCATCAAGTTGAACACATGTATATTTCGACCACACACGTACCTGGCCGTCCTCCGTGAGCCTGCCGCGGTGCTCCCTCTCGTAGGACTCATCTAGCAGCCGGTATCTCGCCATCCTGTGATAAATTTTAGAATTCAATAGTTAAGAAATATTCAAATAAGAAATTTATAAAACATGATTTATAAATAAAAATAATAATCAAATTGAATTATGAAATTGGAATCAACATGAATAATAATTGGAATCAAATTGATTTACCCTAAATCTAAACATTCAACAATGTTGTTCAAATCATACCCATAAAACATATGTATTTCTAAATCAAACCCTAAAAACATATGTATTTCACTCAAATCAAACCCTAAAAACATATGTATTTCTAAAATGGACCCTAAAAACATATGTATTTCTAAACATTCATCAATCTCGCTCAAACCAAACCCTAAAAACATATGTATTTTGCTCAAATCAAACCCTAAAAACATATGTATTTCTAAAATGGACCCTAAAAACATATGTATTTCTAAACATTCATCAATCTCGCTCAAACCAAACCCTAAAAACGAATCTATACACATTACTACTCTTACATTATGCATATCTATCGAAAATCTAACCTAAAACCGAGCCAAATTGAACTAATTTCATCTAGGGTTTCAAATCTTCCCAAACGAAATGTACCTCAAATAATCCATATTTATTGCAAAAAAATCAATGGAAAGGAGGGGGTTCACCTTGCTTAGTCGATTTGGAAGCAAAATCGCGAGAAAAACGGATGGATTTGAGTAGATTTTGAGGGGGGAAGAGAGTGGCGGCGGCGGTTGCTTCGGTTGGGCTGAACAGAGTGAGGGGCCGAGGGGCCGCGCTCGGGCTTAAGTCCCAGAGCACGGCGCCAAGGGTGTTAGCGCCGTATTTGCACTTCACGGCGCCATGTGCTGCGGCGCCGAGCTATGCCACCCTGGCTCCGACGTGTCAATACACGACGCTAAAGCATATGGCGCCGTGACATGTACCCTTGGCGCCATATTTTGTGGCGCCGAGAAAAGGGTCCATTTTTGCAAATCTTTTCTCCAGGGGTCCATATGTAAAAAAATTTTAAATTTTGGGCTAAAAAGCAAAAATTTTACCAGCAGAGGCACAATGGTGGGCCGCAGCGGCAAAATGGTGGGTTGTAGCGGTGGTGCCACCTTTGCCACGGGAAGGGGAAGGGTGGTGAGAGCAATGCGACGAAGGTCTGAAGAGGAGGGCAGAAGTTGACGCTGAATGAGGAGGGCCACACCTGCAACCATTGCGGGAGACGGCAGCAACAATGGGACACTGTTTGGTGGTGCTGACTATGAGTGGGAGAAGTTGTGCGAGAGTAGGGATGTCAGATTCGGATTTTACAATTCAGAATCTTCTGTAAATCAACTATACTATTCCTTGGATCAGTAGATAGTGCTCACAGATACAGTACTGAACATCAAAATACATATCATGTGGAAGCGTAAATATAATATTGGACTTACTCATGGGCCAATCAGGCCGAAATCAATAAAATACAGAAGCGAAAATGAAGCAGACAGGTGTGAGAGACCATGTGGAAGTGACCCTATGCTTGTGATGAGTAATTGACACTGGGTTTAAAGAGATTGAGTTTGGTTTTTGAGACTTGTGCTCTTTCTAGAAGGTTTTAAGCCTTTACGACTTGTCAGCAGTAGCTCTTACGACCACGTGGTCGGCAGTAGCTTTTGCGACCACGTTGACGGCAGTGTCGTGGTAGGCAGTGGCATTTACGACCACGGTGTCGCAGTTGATTTTATGACCACATTGGTCACGGTCGATGTTACGACCACATTGTCGCAGTCGACCTTACGACTTTGTCGTAGCCGGTGTTACAACTTGGTGGTCGTAACCTATGTTACGACTTGGTGGTCGTAGGTGTTGTTATGACTTGGTAGTCGTAAGTACTTTTACGACTTGTTCTATACGACCACGGTGTGTCTTTGCAGTCAGCAGCTAGTTTTACGACTACGTAGTCAATAGTCGTAGCCTCGACTGGTCGTGGTTGATTGTCGTAGATTCGACTGGCTGTGGTCGATAGTCGTAGCTTCTACTGGCCATGGTCGATAATTGTAGACTCCACTGTCTGTGAGTGGTGGTTGTAGCGCGCTGTCTGAATGGTCGTAAGTCGTAGCGACCGGGTCTGTCATGGTTGTAGCGCTCTATCTGGCTTGAGCTATGGTCATAGCACTCGGTTGGTGTGGTCGTATGTAGTAGCGACCATGTGCGTTAAAGTCGTAGCTGCTAGTGTTGGTCGAATCGTCTATCTTCATGATCGTAGCAGCCTGTGTTGTGGTCGTAACAACTTGCTGTGTGGTCGTAGGCAGCTGGGAAGTCTTCTAGGGGTATGACCACCTCATATCCAGTGCATACGAGTGGTCGTAACTTGTAAGTGGTTTATGACCAGCTGTTTTGCTGTGATTACTCGAAATTCAGTCTGATTGATGAACTGTGTTTATAGTGCGGTGCTATGTGATGTATTGCTTGTTGTGATGGCTGCAGGACCTTGGAGCTAGGTCATAGTGAGGCATGGACGACTGAGACTAGGCACAGAGAGGTGCTGAGGTCCAGAGCGGTTGGGGAAATGCCAAAGATGACTGAGGCCTGTGAGGTGGCTGCGAGGATTGGAGGGCAAGAAAGCAGGAAGCTTCATGGAAGGTGGTGGAAGGGCATTTTGGATAAATGCTCAAGACCTAAAAAAACCTGCAAAAGAAGCTGTTCTGCTAAAGCTAGGGATGCAAACTGATCGAATACGGACGGATAATGTATCTACCATATTTGTTTTCATATTTTTCTCGGATGCGGATACGAATACGGATACCTCGGATACGAATACAAATACGAATAATATCAAATACAGATACGGAGCAAATACGAATTGAAACGAATACGGTCACGAATATTTATCAGAACATGAAAAGCCCCTTAAACTATACATCCAAAATCAATGAAAACACATAAATAGTTTATCTTGTCAAAACATTCATGAAATCTAAACAAGCATAAGTATTTTTATCCACAATAGTCATACCATTGTACAGATTTTAAATCTTCAAGTAGCAGTTATTTTTTCTAAAGTCCTAAATAATTCTTAATGGATTTCTATCATTTACATGTGACTAATAAATTAATTAAGTATTTAAATTTGCATCAAAATAATTTAAACGGGAGTACATTAATTTAATCAGTATAAATTTTAATCCACCGATAATATTAAATTTATTTTTTTAATAAATATAAATATTTGCAAGTGGTGTTTGTAATTTAATATGACTAAGGAACCTAATGCCTAATGGTAATGAAGGCTTATGGCTTGGTTGGGATAGTGGGCTAGTGGCAGGGGAGATGTGAGAGGCTGACATGTGCTGGGCAATGTTGGGATGAAATCCCGGATATCCATTTTTGTATTATCCGGATAATCCGTATCTGTATCCGTATTCGCCGGATATCATACCTACTGTATTCGTATCCGTATACGACAAAAAAAAATCCGTATTCGTATCCGATCCGAGAACTATTCGAAGATTATCCGGATTGGTCGGAAACTATCCGATCTGTTTTCACCCTTAGCTAAAGCCATCTGAAAAAGGGTTTTTGTCTCCTGTCTGTGTTAGCGGGTAAAGGACGCATGAAAACCCGGTGGTAGACAGGGGTTAATGGGTTGTCCCTGGTAACAAGAGGCTATAAATAGAGATGGAGAGCACTAGTCCCAGTGAGGAGTGTATCTAGGGTTTTCTGTTCCTCCTGCGTGCGTTTGTGTATTCGGTGTTGGAGCTTGTTGCTCCTAGTTTGCTCAATTTGATCAGAATGGGTAAGTACTCGTAGTTCACTTCTATATATTCTTGCTTAACATTATTATGTCATGAATACATGGCTAGCTAGCTAGCTATACCTACGTAATATATATAGATCGATGTCCTGTGTAAGTACGTATAGCTAGTCTAATTTGCTATATAGTAGCGCTAATGATCATTTTTAACACTCATTTGTTACATGTGTATCGTAGATAGACCGAAACTGGATGTACATTGAGAACCATGTGAGTGAGGAGTACATTAATGGTGTGTCTGCTTTTAGAAGAGCGACCGAGCTGGATATGTTGAAGAAGGGGATGGAATATATATACTGTCCATGCATTGATTGTGATAATCTAAAGATGCTTAGCAACTCAGCGTAGATCAAAGCTCATATGATTCGAAGGGGGTTCAGAAAGGGGTATAAATGTTGGACCAGCCACGGTGAAGAGAAGAGTACACAAAAAGGTAGGAATGACATCGTCGAGGGAGACAACGATATGCCAGTTGTGGACTGTGCTTTCGATCACGAGGATAGGTTGCAGGATGATAATCTGGATCAGATGGTATTTGATGCAGAAGGAAACTATAGTGAGAGAGAGTTTGGTAAATTCGAGGGCTTGATAGAGGACTTGGAGAAACCTTTGTCATTAGTTCTAGAACTGCTAAAATTGAAGGCAAGCAATGGTTGGTCTGACAAGAGTTTCACGACATTGTTAGGTCTCCTAACGGACATGCTTCCAAAGGGAAATGTGTTGCCGAGAACCACCTACCAAGCCAAAAAGATTCTTTGCCCATTGGGAATGGAAATAGAAAGAATATATGCATGTCTGAATGATTGTATCCTGTACCATAAAAAGTATGCTAGCTTACATGTTTGTCTAGTGTGCAAAGCATCCCGATACAAGCGTCAAATGACTCCGATGATGGGAAGGGTATCGAGGTGAAGCAAGGACCTCCTGCTAAGGTGTTGTGGTATCTTCTTGTAATTCCCTGATTGAAACGTTTATTTGCAAACCGCAAGGATGCAAGATTGATGCGTTGGCACTAAGAGCAGCGTAAGAAAGACGGAATGATAAGACACGTTGCTGATTCTGCCTAGTGGAGGAACATCCATAGGATGTTTGTAGACTTCGGTGTGGAACCGAGGAATATAAGGTTTGGGTTGAATACAGATGGAATGAATACTTTTGGTAACATGAGCAGCCGACATAGCACTTGGCCCGTGACTCTGTGCATGTACAACCTTCCTCCTTGGTTGTGTATGAAGTGGAAGTATATTTTGATGTCACTACTTATCGAAGGGCCGAAGCAATCTGGGAACGATATTGATGCATACCTAACACTATTGGTGGAAGATCTTGCAATATTGTGGAACAAAGGGTGTACATGTATGGGATGCGGACAAACGAGAGAACTTCACTCTACGCGCCATGTTGCACCATTAATGATTTTTCTTCCCTTAGTAACCTGTCAGGGTTGAGTACAAAAGGAGTCAAAACCTGTCTGCACTACTTAGGTTATACCGAGAGTGTGTGGTTGAACAACTCATGTAAAACTGTGTGCATGCGTCACCATTGGTTCCTTCCAAAGTATCACCCATACCGCAAGATGAAGAAACAATTTGACGGAAAAAGGATGACTCAGTACCATGGCCTTTTAGCGGGAAATAGGTGTATGATATCAGAACCATGTTAGCACCGATAGAGACCGATAAAGGTCGGACGTACCTTCCCCCAGCTTGCTACACTCTATCTAAGTCCGAGAGAACTCAACTGTGCCAGTCCTTACATGGTATGAAAGTTCTGCCCGGTCACTCCATCAGCATGAAGAAACTTGTTTCCATGGAACATTTCAAATTAATTGGCATGAAGTCTCATGATTGTCATGTGCTAATGACATAAATGCTACCTGTTGCAATTAGAAGTATTTTGCTGAACAAGGTTCGAGTGACAATCATAAGGCTATGTTATTTCTTTAACGCAATTGGTCAGAAGGTCATTGATTCCGATGGACTAGATGCTCTTCATACCGAGGTGGTGACAGCTCTATGTCATCTAGAGATGTATTTCCCTCCATCATTTTCTGATATCATGGTCCATCTCATTGTTCACCTTATGAAAGAGATAAAGATATGCGGCCCCGTGTTTTTACGTCATATGTATCCATTCGAGAGGTACATGGGAATTCTCAAGTCCTATGTACGCAATCATTCTCGACCGGAGGGTAGCATCACTGAAAGTTATACAACAGAAGGGGTCATTGAATTCTGCACCGGCTACATGGCTCAGGTCGAGCCAATAGGTGTACCTCTATCTCGTCACAAGGGGAGGCTAGAGGGTATCGGGACTATCGGAAGGAAAGAAATAACTCCGGATAAAAATACATATGCTCAAGCCCATTTCACGACTTTACAACAAATGACTGAAGTGACCCCATATATTGAAGAGCACAAGGACATGCTACGCCAAGAGAACTGTCACATGTAACCGACCCCACAGTTGGTTATCGACCACGTAGTCGAGTTGTGACCACACTGTTTACCCTCGGCTTTGTCTCAGAGTTTAACCATGAAGCCAGCCACCTCCCCTGGCCCAAACCGGCCCCCCTGGGCCAGCCACCTGCCCCTCTCTCCCCCTAACCCTAGGCGCCCCACCCCTTGTGGCCGCCCCCTTGTTCCCCCTAGCCGCCCCTCCCTGCCCTGCTTTTCCCCTTGCTGCCCTGCTAAAAAGAGAAAGGGAGAGAAGGAAGAAGGAAGGAAGGGAAGAAGAAGCAAAAGGGAGGAGAATGAGGAAGGAGGAAAGGATCTCTTGCGTGGATGACCTAGGTTTGTGATCCTCACCCTTCCCCTCTGTTTTAGGGAGATCGTATTTTTTTGGTTCATCATTAGAGGTGGTTGATCTAAGGGAAACTGTCGATTAGCGATTAATCAGTGTTCTGCGCGTTGTCAGATCGGGCAGTTTGTCTGTACGGGTGGTTTAGGCGGTCAAAATGATTTTTTATGAGGAACCCATGAACACGAAAGTTGTATAGGATGGAGAGATATAGGTTATATATATTTTTCAGAATTTTTGGATGCGGGGTTTGGGCGCAATAGAGGATTGAAGTCGACTGTGCAGCATAGCTGGACTCAGAATTCTGTTTCTGATCGTGGACTGATTCAGTGGTCCTAATGAATTTTATAAATTAACTCATAATAACAAAAGTGGTAGATAATATCTAGAACTAGCTTCTGGTGAAATTTTATAATTTGTGGAGTAGTGGGCTGTCGGTGGTGGTCTGTTGAAGATGCTGGACAGAACTCGGAGGCAGAGTCTATTCTCTGTTTTCCATTGCGAATTACACCCTTAAAACGACATACAAAAATTATGGTGTCTTCATGAAATTTGTAGCTTTTGTTCTGTAGATTTCAAATATGTTAGTTTCATTGTTTTTTGATTCGTATATTAAAAGATACGAAAAAGATAAGTAGAGCTGCTGCAGCGAACCGAGTGTGGGAACAACAGCTTGAGAGGGAGTTGCGGGTTTTGGGCGTAGAGGCGTTTTCTTCTCAGTTGTGAATGTTGTATTATGGTTTTGTGCTGAGTGGTGCCTTGTGTACAGGTGGCTTCACTCCTGACCATGCTTGATGCCTTCACGCCTTTGGTAGAGGCAAGTAAACGTAGCGGTTGTTGCTACAGTTTGACTTATTAATTTTATTGCCTTCACCATAATTGCTGAGGTTTGGTAAATAATCTACTTTTAAACAAAGATCCCATGCTGTGCTTTATGCCTTGTTTTATATATATATATATATATATATATATATATATATATATATATATATATATATATATATATATATATATATATATATATATATATATATATATATATATATATATATATATATATATATATATATATATATATATATATATATATATATATTGTGGTTTATGTGGTTATATTCCTAAGGAATCAGTTGTGGTCATATCATGCATGTCATAGCATGTCATTTGCATCGTGGATGTCGCCGCACTCAGTCGTGACCGTACCGGTACCGCATTGTACATTGCCGTAGTACGATGCACACTCTTACATTGCCAGGTAAGGGTGCAGTGGATCATTTGCATACATATGCTTTTCATGGGGATGAGTCTTATTATGAGATCTTAAGAGGAACCGGCTCGTGAGAGTTATTTATGGCGTGGGATATTTTTCTTGTGGACAGCGTAGATGAGGAGAATCATATTTATGCATCCCATGAGGATAAATATTAATCTAAGGTTTTAAGAGGTTTTGGCTCATGAGAGTTACTTGTGGAATGTGGTATGAACTGATAGCGGAAACCATTAGTGGTTTGTGCTAGTGCCTCATGGTATGTGGTATTATCTTATGGTAA
The DNA here is from genome assembly GCA_017311315.1 of Dendrocalamus latiflorus. Taxonomy (NCBI): domain Eukaryota; kingdom Viridiplantae; phylum Streptophyta; class Magnoliopsida; order Poales; family Poaceae; genus Dendrocalamus; species Dendrocalamus latiflorus. The sequence goes on along the minus strand of CM029678.1, from coordinate 10,223,470 downwards.
AAATTATTTGTGGTTTGTGGTATTGCCGTGTGGTATTATCCTATGGTGAAAATCATTTGTGATTTGTGGTATTGCCTCGTGGTATGTGGTATTATTTTATGGTGGAAATCATTCGTGGTTAGTGGTATTGCTTTGTGGTTGTGGTTTTGGATATAAATGAGGTTATAGTGTGGTTGAGAAGAGCTATTTGATATTGTTTTATCCTTGTACCACGTGATGTCAAATGGATGCTTAACCATCCGCAGTTTAATTAATTTGTTAAACAATTTGCTTGCTGAGATTTTATCTCACCCTTGTTTTCCCTCTTCCAGGTGAACCTTGAGCTTGTGTGGGATGGGTAGAGCAGCACGGCACCATTAATCAAGTCTTCATGAATTTTGTTGTATATGTTAGAGGCTTAAATTCTTAAATTATTTCTTCCATCCAGTCATTGAACACTGTAACATAGTAATACCTTTCGTGCTAGACCTTAGTGAGGTTGAACAATTCAAAATTAGGCTAATAAAGGCTGTTTTATCATTCCCATTATCTGTTATGTTGTCATGCTTCTGCGTAGTTTTTAGTATTTACTAGGAAGGTGCTGCCGGATTTTCTTTTAATCTAGCTAGTGTTATATGTGGTTTAGTAGCATCCTAGGGTAATGTGGACCTGGGGTATTACAGATTGTCCTGTGCTATATACGTGATCTTGCTTGTTTTCAGAGGGCATGACTAGTATATCCTGAGGCTAGCCGAAAAAAGTAAATAAAATCGCTTTTCATATAGCTATCATAGACGGTTCGGTGTTCTAAACCGTCTGTGATATATATCCTAGACGGTTTCAAACAGTGAACCGTCTATGATATCAACGATATCACAGACGATTTTTGTTATTAACGGGAGTATGTTACTATCTAATTGATATTTAATTGGTAGTTAGAGGTTAGTTGGCTGTGATTACTTCTTCTGCTTGTCGTGTGACTCAGTACTGGGTTCCAAAGTCTATTCTTATACTACAAAAGAGGCTATACTGGACGGCTACATCACAGACGGTTCATACGGAACCGTTTGTGATTAAACTATCGTAAACGATTTATAGTGGCAGCCGTCTGTGATATTTTTACAGACGGTTATTAAAACGAACCATCTGTGATAATTGAGACATCACAGACGGTTCGTTTTAATAACCGTATGTCAACTTTCATAGACGGTTCTTATCACGAATCGTCTGTGATAAGTGAGACATCACAGACGGTTCGTGTTATGAACCGTCTGTGAAAGATGCGAACAACACAGACGGTTCATATAAAAAACCGTCTCTTATATTTTGGACATTACAGACGATTCTTGTAACAAACCATATGTGATATTGCAGACATCACAGATAGTTCGTATTAATAACAATCTGTGATAATTCACAGATGGTTATTAATACAAATTGTCTGTGCTATATTGGTATCACAGACTGTTTGTGGTTGGAACCGTCTGTGATAATCTGCCTTATTAAATACTGGGTGTACGTGGTCGATCTCGACACAGATATGTCTTCATTGCGCTGCATTAGTCGAGCGATAGGCAGCAGCCGGCTTTAGGGAGTTCAGTGAAAACATATCGCCGTCTTCTTAGTGATCAGAGGTTAGTACTCAATTGCTTTTAATAACTTATATGCATGCTTTTGTAATTGAAAGAGATGATAGATACATTTTTGTTTAGATCTAGCTAGCTAGGTTTAGAAAGATAATGTTAGATAGTTTGCTCAATTTGATCAGAATGGGTAAGTACTCGTAGTTCACTTTTATATATTATTGCTTAACATTATTATGTTATGAATACGTGGCTAGCTAGCTATATTTACGTAATATATATACGTGGCACTGAGAGCAGCGTAAGAAAGACGGAATGATAAGACATGTTGCTGATTCTGCCCAGTGAACGAATATCGATAGGATGTTTGTAGAATTCGGTGTGGAACCGAGGAATATAAGGTTTGGGTTAAGTGCAGATGGAATGAATCCTTTTGGTAACATGAGCAGCCGATATAGCACCTGGCCCGTGACTCTATGCATGTACAACATTCCTCCTTAGTTGTGTATGAAGCGGAAGTATATTTTGATGTCACTACTTATCGAAGGGCCGAAGTAACCTGGGAACAATATTAATGTGTTCCTAGCACCATTGGTGGAAGATCTTGCATTACTGTAGAACGAAGGGGTACATGTATGGGATGCGGACAAACGAGAGAACTTCACTCTACGCGCCATGTTGTTCTGCACCATTAATGATTTTCCTGCCCTTGGTAACCTATCAGGGTTGAGTACAAAAGGAGCCAAAACCTGTCTGCATTGCATTGATTATACCGAAAGTGTGTAGTTGAACAAGTCACGCAAAACTGTGTATATGTGTTACCGTAGGTTCCTTCCAAAGTATCACCCATACCGCAAGATGAAGAAACAATTTGACGAAAAAAGAGGATGACACAGAACCAAGACCTTTTAGTGGGAAAGAGGTGTATGATATGGTCGAGGATATCGACGTTGTGCTTGGAAAGCGATGTAAATTGAGGACCTGTTGGAAGAACATGTGGAAGAAGAGGTCAATATTTTGGGACTTGCCTTATTAGGAGCACTTAGAAGTTCACAATTGCATCGTTGTCATGCACGTAGAGAAGAATGTATGTGACAGTTTGATTGGTCTCTTACAGAATATTCCTGATAAAACAAAGGATGGTGTCAACGCAAGGTGTGACTTGGTCGTTATGAACATCAGAACCGAGTTAGCACCGATAGAGACCGATAAAGGTTGGACGTATCTTCCCCCAGCTTGCTACACTCTATCTAAGTCTGAGAGAACTCAACTGTGCCAGTCCTTACATGGTTTGAAAGTTCCGTCCAGCCACTCCACCAGCATGAAGAAACTTGTTTCCATGGAACATTTGAAATTAATTGGCATGAAGTCTCATGACTGTCATGTGCTAATGACATAAATGCTACCTATTGCAATTAGAAGTATTTCGCCGAACAAGGTTCGAGTGACAATCATAAGGCTATGTTATTTGTTTAACGCAAATGCTCAGAAGGTCCTTGATCCCGATGGACTAGATGCTCTTCATACCGAGGTGGTGACAGCTCTATGTCATCTAGAGATGTATTTCCCTCCATCATTTTCTGATATCATGGTCCATCTCATTGTCCACCTTATGAAAGAGATAAAGATATGCGGCCCCGTGTTTTTACGTCATATGTATTCATTCGAGAGGTACATGGGAATTCTCAAGTCCTATGTACGCAATCATTCTTGACCGGAGGGTAGCATCACTGAAAGTTATACAACAGAAGGGGTCATTGAATTCTGCACCGGCTACATGGCTCAGGTCGAGCCGATAGGTGTACCTCTATCTCGTCACGGGGGGAGGCTAGAGGGTATCGGGACTATCGGAAGGAAAGCAATAACTCCGGATAAAAATACATATGCTCAAACCCATTTCACGACTTTACAACAAATGACTGAAGTGACCCCATATATTGAAGAGCACAAGGACATGCTACGCCAAGAGAATGCTGGCCAGTCAGAAGTTTGGATCACGAGACAACATAACCGTCAGTTCAACGAATGGTTGAAGGTGCGATTGAATGGGAGGTCGTCAAGTGAAACACTACAATGGTTGGCAAAAGGGCCAAAATTTACAATTGTGACATGGCAAGGATACGACATTAATCGCTACACATTTTATACAAGAGATCAGGATAGAAATAGCACAGTGCAGAACTCAGGTGTCTGCATAGATGCCTATGATGTGCACGTCAGTACCGCTGGTCCAAGCTCGTACTACAGGCTTGTAGAGGAGATTTGGGAGCTTGACTACGTAATTTTCAAGATTCCTCTATTTCGGTACCATTGGGTCCAACTCCCATGGGGTGTAAAGGTCGACAAGTACGGCATCACTACCGTGGACCTCAAATGTGTAGGATACGAAGACGAACCATTCGTACTCGCGAGGCAAGTTGTTCAAGTATTTTATGTAACCGACCCAGCAAATATGAAGCGCCATGTAGTTCTTCAGGGAAAAAGAAGGATTGTCAGAGCTGAGAATGTTGTGGATGATGAAGAGCACAATCAATTTGATGAGTTGTCTCCATTCGGAGACGGCATCTGGCTCGAGGAAGAACAAGGTGATGAAACAAGCTATATGCTTGTCAATCATCGTGAAGGGTTTTATTTAAAAGGAAATAGCCAGGTGTAATAAATGATCCCACAAAGCCAGCACCTATTTGGAAATTGTTGCAATGTAATCATAATTAGGGAACTTGGCATGTAATTATGGAACTATATTCCATTGTAATTATAAATGACTCAGGAACTAAGAAATAGTTATATTTATGATTATGCTTGCGTTTTCACATTGCGTGGCCAGCATTTATAATTTCTAGATGCAGAGAACTGTCACATGTAACCGACCCCACAGTTGGTTATCGACCACGTAGTCGAGTTGTGACCACACTGTTTACCCTCGGCTTTGTCTCAGAGTTTAACCATGAAGCCAAATTCTTACGATCACGTAGTAAGTTTCGACAACGCTCTCTGTTGGTTTTTGCCTGTCGTTCTGGTCTGAGCTTTCTTTGGCTATCGACTGTGTTGTTGTGATTTACGACCACGTAATGAGTCTCGACCATGCAGTCAGGTGTAGACTCGTTCGACCACGTTGATTTTCTACTCTGTTTCAGTCTGTTTGCTCGGTCTTTTGGTAAGACTTCAACCCGAGACTTCATAGCTCGGTAACTATTGGAGACAAAGGGTTAAGTGGGTACTCGGGGAGAATTTGAAGGCACCATTCACCCCCCTTTGTTGCCTGTTTGGTCCTACAAGGTGGGACCCTCAGGACGTGCCCACAAGCAGCCAACTAGGGTTCGCGACCTAGTTCTTGATATCTTCATCTTCTTCACCATCATGTCCATGTATATTGCTGAAGCGTAGCGATCTAACTCTTGATTCTGGATTAATTGAGTGGGCGAGGGTGAATACAAACCACCGTGCTCCGCGAGCCAATACACAGGATGCAAATATATAACATGCATGGCTTATCAAGGGAAGGCTCGGGTTATTTTGTTTGCCATGAATTGTTTTTAAAATATGATACATAGCAATTTTCTAAGACCTAGCAGTTTTAACTAAAACAGATTTTATCAATGTATGAAATAATGCAATAATAATAGCAATCCAGATTCCATCCACTGTTACATGGTTTCTGCACCATATTATAACCTTTCAGTGTTATAACCGCTTACCTTATCACTAGGGCGACACCTAGGGCAACATAAATCAGGGCTTTCCACCGCCCTCCACCTTTTCAATTCCACCCACAAAGTTTTTGAATAGAACTATATCTGGTTAAGTTCCCATGTCTGCCCTTGACCATGGGCATGGCTATTCGAATAGTTTTCACTCTGTAGTATTTGTACACTTTACCCACAAGAGACAATCTGCTCGTTGCTTCACATGATTCTTTAGTCATGCGGTTGAGTAGATCATCACAAGGCTGTTACAATGCATCATCCTAATGTGGTTACACCCACTAAGGTCTTTCTTCTGTAGGATACGACCATCCCTCGAGAAGTTTCCCTCTTGAGCCGTCACGGGGAGAGACAGAGATGAGACCATCCTTGCCTTTGCATGTGTGCACACCTTCACGTAACCATGCTAGGTCAACGCAAATTAGTTAGCCCTGCCTACAATTTGCCAGCTTGTGGTTGTACTGTTATATACTGGGAGGTCATCACAAGATTCGGTCCTTAGGGTTATCTGGGGGGGCGTTCTACCACTAACCACACTCTCGTGCACCACTACACCACACCCCCGATCCATTCGCCCAGATATTTAAGCATGTTGGGATTTTTGGGAGCATAAAATATCCATGTCAAAATATACAGCCATTTTCACCCATGACTTCCCAAATCAGTTTCTCATGATAAAAAGTGATGCTTGGGGCATTTTGGTGCTCCCGAATATCTAAGCAGTACTAAGTAGGGCGCATAATTGTAAACTTATTTTTAAAAGTTTGCCACTATAATTTTCCTAGGGTTACAAGGTTCAAATGTTTAAATGTTCCAAAGGAGGTGTAATACTAACAAGTCTAGTAATGGGCATATAACTAGGATCTTGAAACAAATATATATTTACATATGAAATAATAACATGTAATTTGATAATTTAAACAGAAGTAATTAGCAGAAAATGTAGGTTCAACATGATCAAAGTATTGACTTGCCTTGCGCGGTTTACCGCGGTCTTGAGCTCACTCAAAGCTTTCACATTCATTGGTCGTGAGCTTCTGGTCTTTATCTTCACCTGGACATTGGTCTCGCTTGATCCATTGAATCTTCAGGACTCCCATTTCTAATTACACGCTAAATAGTTGAATCCAAATAAATACAATAACTCAAAAGATCCAAATAAATCCAATTGAACTTGATTAATTTTTTTATTATGATTAAATGGGTGATTTGAGGTTCGGTTGATTGGGCACGAAGTATTGACGGAGTCAAATGGGGTTAGAGTGAAGCGATGAGTAGAAGAAAAGTCGCTGAGATGGATGCCAAGGAGGGTTCATGATAAAGGAATATTCATGAGAATATTCTGCATAGAACTCGGAGATGGCTAGGCATAGCCGACGGCAGAATATCATGACTTGGCCTCTAGTTTAATAACTTCTTTTATTATTTTATATTTATCAAGAAAGTTCTATGAATTAGGTTAGACTTACGGATAGACATATGAGTTTAGTTTATTAAATTAATATTTAGAGTTTTATTCCTGACAAATTAAGCTATGGTATTTTATGGGATTCTATTTACCAATTATTCAAATTATTCACCGAATGATTAGTTCAATAATTCATGGAAGCACGGGAGTATGTTACTATCTAATTGATATTTAATAGTTAATTTTAGCATATTTATTTACTAGTCATCTGCGACTATTGATCATAATATTACATTGTCCTTTAGATTTTTCATTGGCGAGATTATTCTAATGTCCGATGGTCCAAGGCCATTATATTTTAATACCTAATTATGATCTTTTAATTGAAAGTACTCTGAGAATCAACTGGCATTTATATTTTCTTCTTTTACTTAGCATCTGGCATATTTTAATCTTAATTAAATTTTATTTACATAGTGCCGAGCTTGCTATACACAACTATATTTCACTACCATTATTAACTAAATCTACCATTGAGATTTATTTATAGGCGACACGCTAATGGCAGGGATTATATTTTAAATTATGACTTTCTAATTTGAATGTGTATTTTATTTTTAAATGGTTACGGCATATTGTTTAATTAATTTTATGAAGCGGCTTGATTTAACATTCACCTTGTTACCTTCAGGTTGGGATTTTTATATTTGGACATTTCACCAAAGCCATCCTTTATTAATGCCCTTTATTAATAATTATATTGTAAATAAATAACCAAGCCACATTAGTTACTTATATATGATGATTAATTCAATATTAAATCTTAAATAATCTTATTTATATCCTAATCAATTTTATTAGCTTCCATGGATTAATTTCTAATTTTCCTTAGTTTTCCTTAATTGGAAATGGATTAAAGAAAAATACAAATGAAAAATAAGGAAAATGTGGGGGAAACGGGATTCGAACCTTGGACCTGCTACTAGCGAATGGTGGTGCTGACCAACTGGGCGTTGCCCTTTTGGTGACATACTAGAGGGAGATAATGCAAAGAAATGAGCGAGTGGCTAGGAGCCAAAACAGAGGGGGCGGTCGGCGCTGGGCATTCTACGATGTTGCTGGTGGTGGGCAGCCAGGGAAGTGCTAGTGAACAACAAAATGAGCTATCGGAGGGTAGGGGAGGTGAGGGGAAATAGTGGCTCAGGCTAAGGCAGGGCGGTGGCGACACAGCGGCGGGGCTTGGCGAATGATGATGAGGCCAATCGGTGCGGCGGTGTCGGAGTGGAGGAGAGGGGGAATTGAGGTGCGCATAAGCTTACCTTGCAGTTGTCTGGACCAAAAAGGGTCCAAGGCTGGCCGGCAATGGAGACTTGGGGCGGCTGTAACATCCCAAATTTTTGCTAAAATAAAAATAATTAAATAAAGGTTAAAAATGGAATAAAATAAAATTTAATTTAAAATAAGTATTTTTGTGAATAAAGTTCAAATTTGGATTTGCCTTGAATTTCTGTTTTTGAAAAAAGCTGGATTTGAAAAGCATTTTAAGAAAAACCCAAAAATATTAAATAATATGATACTTTGATTTTGTATAAAAATTCTATGTCAAATTAATTATGTGGAGTTATTTGGATTTTGTTTGGTTCCCTGGTTTTTCTGGAGTTTAAAAATGTATTTTTAAAATTAAAAAGTATTTCACAGTATGAAAATTAAATACCAATATTAGTTGGAAATATTTTTATTAGGTTCCAAATGTCTCCAGGAGATTCTAGGAATTTTTCTGGAATTTTTGGAGGTCATTTGGTATTTTTCTGAGTTTATTTGGATTTTCTAGCAATTTCTGAAAAAGAAAATAAAAAAATCCAAAAAAATAAACCCAGCCCCCTCCCTCCGGCCGCCACTTGGACGGCCTGGATCCGCCGCCGATCCCGCCTCCCCCTCCTCCCCTCGCGACGCGTGTGCGGCCCGGATCTCCCGCCCCGCGACCCAACCCATCTCGGCCATCCACCCCGCATCACCGCCTCCAGCCGCACGATCGCCCCCTTTCCCCGCGTGGCGCAATCACAGCCATCCATGCCCGCTCCTCTCTCTGCCAGCCTGGGCCCACCTGTCGGGCTCTCTTCCCCACGCCGCCTCCCTTCTTCCCCGGCCGCACCGCGGCCAGGCCGTTGCGCCGCCCCGCCCTTCCCGGCTTCTCCCCCACCTCCCGCGTGCGCTGCCGACTCCCTAACCGCCCCCGTACGCGCCGCAACCACCTCCCCTCGTGCGCCCGCTTCTCTCGCGCCCACTTCCCCACCTTCCGTCCGCAGCGGCCGCTGCCACATCCGCCACTACGGCGAGCAATCTCCTGCGCCCCTCCCCTTCCCGAGCCTATTTAAGGACCTCCCCGGCTCCCCCACACCTCGCACCACCTCTCCGCCCTCCCCCTCCCTCTCCCGAGCGTCGGCCGTCCGCATTGCGCCCACGCCGCCGCCGCCGCCGAAATTGCTCCGACGAGCAATTGCTGCCGGCACAGGCCCTGCCGTGCCTCGCCGTCGCCACCTCCGGCATCGCCGCACCGCCCTCGACCTCGGCCGCCCCTCCGCCCGGCTCGAGCATCACCGGAGCTCCGCCGCGCCGTGAACCCGAGCGCCACCGCTTTCCCCCTCGTCGCCGGCCCTGCTACGGTCTTCTCCGGTAAAAGCCGACCCCACCATCGCATTCCCCCGCACCTCCTCTCCCCGTTGCCGACCTCGCCGCCGGCCATCTCGCCGCCGTTCGCCGGCGAGCCCCCAGACCCGAGCGCCTCCCTCCGCTGGCCTGGCCACGTCAGCAGCCGGGGCTGACGTGGGCGCCACGTGCCCGGCCGCGTCGACGCCTCCCTGCCCCGTCAGCCGCCCCGCCACCTCGGCACCCCCTCGCTCGTGGACTCGGTCCACATGGACCGAGGCCCACCCGTCAGCCGGCCCACCTCCGTGCTGAGGTCATGCTGACGCAATAAACCAGAGTTTTCCGTTGGAAAATAATTCGGCCGAAATCAAAAATCCCTGCTGACGCAATAAGTCAGATTTTCCTTTAGGAAAATAATTCCAAAAATCCAGTTTTTCCTTTTTCTCTCTTTTCAAATTTCCCGGAACCCGTTCTCCCTCGTTTTAACTCCGATTTGGCCCATTCAAATTTCTAAATTCATCAAAAATTCCCCTCTATCCATTTCTAGCCTCAATTCAAATATTTGAAGTCAATTTGAATTTAATTTGAATTTATTTGAATTTGGTGGGTTATTTTCACGTGTAGACTTCGACGATTCGGGAAAATTCGACGACGATGGTTTGAACCAAGTTGAAGAGCAAGGCAAGTCACCCTCCTTGATCATGTTGATCCCAGAATTGCAAATAAAATTATGTTGATTTAAATTATATTGCATGCGTATTTCTATTCAATGTATTTCAATTCAGTTTTAAATTTAGTTATTGCCCATTTGTTATTTCCTCCATTGTTATTGAACCCGTTATACCTTGTCACCTTAGAATCAAACTCTAGTTAATACATTAGTGTTGGCTAGAGAGTTTAATCAAATGCTTAGCCCTGCTTAATCATATAATTTTGTTTTGGGATATTCTTTCACATAAAATGATGACCCTGTTTGCATAAAATGATATGTACTCTTGACTTTGGTGAGTCAAGGAGGTTTATGAAACATTTTTGAAAACAAATATAAAACTGGTTTAGACTTAGGCAATTGGTTAGAATGGTGGGTGCAGGCATGCCCTGTTGGTTGGAGCCGCAGTGGTTGATTGTCGTGCACGGGGGTATGTGGTTGGGCCTGAGTCAGATTAAGGACCGGTCTGTGAGCTACTGTTGCAAAGCCCTAATCGTACTACCACATGGCTGGTATGGGACAGCCCTGGCCGAATAATTTGTGAAGTCCCAACCTGAGCCGAGTTGTAGGTTGAAAGTGAGCGTGGTTGGTGCCATGTGAAGTCTCACTTGGGCGAGCGTGGTTAAGCCATGAGAAGTCTCGTCTAGGCTCAAGAGGGGTCCCGGTCTGGTGGATTCCTTACTGGGGTGAAACCTTAGAGTTGGCTCGACCAGGTTGAAGGCTTTGCATTGTAAAGGCCTTGTCATGACTCCTTGCCGCACACCTAAGGAAGTGTGTAATCGCGTGGCACAAAAGGATGATAGTGTCTTGTGGGTAAAGCTGTACAACCTCTGCAGAGTGTATAATCTATCCTGGATAGCCGTGCCCACGGTCATGGGCATGCTGAGTAAAAGTTTTTCATGGATTAGACTTTGTTTTTCAAAATGTTTTTGAAAACCTTGTGGGTAGATGGAACCCATGAGAGGATGATAGCTTGTGGATAGATGGAATCCACGAGTGTTTGGAAACGTGTGGATGGATGGAATCCATACGTGATCTTTTGGAAAAGATGGTCCGGTGGGATGCCCGTGGATAGGTTGGTGTATGGTCGGAGCCTGCACTGACGGTATTACTTTCTACTACAAGTACTATTTTTACTTACTGTATTAAATTCAACAATTTCAATCTACTTATTGTATTTCTTAAATGTTGTTTTATGCAAACTAACTCTATAAGCCTTCCATTGAAGCCTTTATCATTATGTTGCATTTTCCCGGGTGATTTGCGGAGTACAAGTTTGTACTCACCTTGCTTTTTCCACACAGAGAAGGAAGACGTCAACTACGGTGAAGATCTGGACGAATAGGCCGCGTCTTACTGTCGTTTGCCTGTGGGCAGGCTCAGTGGGCTTCTTCCGCTTCGGTTTTTCTTCCGCTGCTTATTACTTAATTTTGGCTTATGTGCCGTTGATGTAAAATTTGGCATTCATGCCCATATTCAGTTAATAAATGTCATTATGGTTGATATTTATCTTTGTTGTACGCTGTGTGCACTAGCTGATCCTGGACTAGTGCGATTTACACAGAGGATCCAGGAGTCGTTGCTCCGGGTTCCGACATGACGATACTAAGACGATACTAAGACGCGACCGTAGGTAGAATAGAATGGTTTGACCATAAGGACTTATTTTTCTTATAAACAATATTTTCAAAAAAATGTATGTATATACATATACATATGTTTGCTTACTCTCAACCCTCAATCTTTGCTTTCTCTCATCCCTCAACTCTTCCTCATCCTTAAAATAATCATTCAAAAATACATTTCTGACTTCTCTCTACTTCAAACCTTTGTAGATGAACACTTACGATGATGTACCCAATGATGGATGGTGTATGGGTCTTTCCCGACTGCTTCGTCGTTTGGGATTTCAACGTCGAGCTATCTACATACATAAACAAGATCGCCATGGAGACCAGATAGTGGGACATCGCTTCACTCTACTCATTACCAAGCAAACTGGACAAGGAAGTCTGCGTTTCTGCTTCAAGGGAAATGGATACTCGTTTAACAGAGCCAGACAAGAAGCCGCTCGTAAAGCAGTCCTTCGTCTATGCCACCTCTTCAGTCTTCGCATTGAAGGAGCTCGTATTGTGCATCGAGAGCTACGAAGGATGACACCAAGGTGACCCTTACCCCTTTAGGATGAGTTGTTAGGCTAGCTAATAAATCGTTGTTATGAGCTGTCAAGCTTTCTTTTTGTCGGCAGCCATAACTATTACTTATTATGAGATTAATAAAGTTTAATAAAGTTGAAGTTTTGTTTTGGGTTGCACAAAATATCCCCTATTCCTCCTTTGCCTTGAGTCCCCTTCCTCCTAATTCTTAAAAGCAACCAGCAGATGGTGAACACGAGGAATAACAGCAACAGCAACCTGAATGGAGAACCAGGAAGTCAGTCCGTCCCTCCACCGGCAAATGAACCTGACTGGGCTCAAATGATGGCAAACCAGACTCAACTCATTCAGCTATTGACGCAAACCATCAACAACAATGCACCACCAGCTCCACTTGTGCCAGCTCAAGCTCCTCAATCAAGGCTATCGGAGTTTATGCGCTTGCGTCCCCCGACCTTCTCCAGCAGCACTGAACCCATGGATGCGGACGATTGGCTTAGAGCAATAGGAAAGAAGCTGGACATTATCCAATGCACTGATCGGGAAAAAGTTTTGTTTGCTTCGCACCAGCTGCATGGACCAGCATCAGAATGGTGGGACACCTACACCGCCGACCATGCCAATGCTCAAGATATCACTTGGAATGAGTTCGCACGGAACTTCCGCAAAGCTCATGTTCCCACTGGCACCGTCACTCTGAAGAAAAGGGAATTTAGAGCACTGCGCCAAGGAAGCCGTACTGTGAACGAGTATTTGCAGAAGTTCAACCAGTTGGCACGCTATGCACCTGAAGATGTTGCCACCGATGAAGCCAAGCAAGAAAGGTTTCTCGAAGGACTCAATGATGACATATCGGTCCAACTCCTCTCCAACGACTACGCTGACTTCCACCAGCTTGTCAGCAAGGCGATACGCCAGGAGTCCAAGCATCAGGAGATCGAGAACCGGAAGAGACGGATGAATGGTCAGCATATGAATACCAGCAGCTTCTCCAAGGTCAGAAGAGTTCCACCACAGGCCAACAGATTCCTGCCTTCGTCATCGACAGGAGAGCTAGTCCCCATGGACCCCTCCCCAAATACTGAAGAGAACAAGGTCTTGAAGGACTCAAACCATGCAGCAGGAGTCACTTGCTTCAACTGCCATGAGATGGGATATTACGCCAGCAATTGCCCCAAGAAGCAGCAGGCAATGAAGAATGGTACCCCAGGAGCACCGACTGCCAACCAGCTTCAGGCAGCAAATAGAGGGCCAAAGAAGTTCGTCAAAGGACACCTGAATCAGATATCAGCTCAAGCCGTGCAGAGTAAGATCCAAACCCATTCTTGCTAGCCAACCTGAATCTCGGCGACGAGATTCTTTTTAAGGGGGGTAGATTTGTAACATCCCAAAATTTTGCTAAAATAAAAATAATTAAATAAAGGTTAAAAATGGAATAAAATAAAATTTAATTTAAAATAAGTATTTTTGTGCCTAAAGTTCAAATTTGGATTTGCCTTGAATTTCTGTTTTTGAAAAAAGCTGGATTTGAAAAGCATTTTAAGAAAAACCCAAAAATATTAAATAATATGATACTTTGATTTTGTATAAAAATTCTATGTCAAATTAATTATTTGGAGTTATTTGGATTTTGTTTGGTTCCCTGGTTTTTCTGAAGTTTAAAAATGTATTTTTAAAATTAAAAAGTATTTCACAGTATGAAAATTAAATACCAACATTAGTTGGAAATATTTTTATTAGGTTCCAAATGTCTCCAGGAGATTCTAGGAATTTTTCTGGAATTTTTGGAGGTCATTTGGTATTTTTCTGAGTTTATTTGGATTTTCTAGCAATTTCTGAAAAAGAAAATAAAAAAAATCCAAAAAAATAAACCCAGCCCCCTCCCTCCGGCCGCCACTTGGACGGCCTGGATCCGCCGCCGATCCCGCCTCCCCCTCCTTCCCTCGCGACGCGTGTGCGGCCCGGATCTCCCGCCCCGCGGCCCAACCCATCTCGGCCATCCACCCCGCATCACCGCCTCCAGCCACACGATCGCCCCCTTTCCCCGCGTGGCGCAATCACAGCCATCCATGCCCGCTCCTCTCTCTGCCAGCCCGGGCCCACCTGTCGGGCTCTTCTTCCCCACGCCGCCTCCCTTCTTCCCCGGCCGCGCCGCCGCCAGGCCGTTGCGCCGCCCCGCCCTTCCCGGCTTCTCCCCCACCTCCCGCGTGCGCCGCCGACTCCCTAACCGCCCCCGTACGCGCCGCGCCCACCTCCCCTCGTGCGCCCGCTTCTCTCGCGCCCACTTCCCCACCTTCCGTCCGCAGCGGCCGCCGCCACATCCGCCACTACGGCGAGCAATCTCCTGCGCCCCTCCCCTCCCCGAGCCTATTTAAGGACCTCCCCGGCTCCCCCACACCTCGCACCACCTCTCCGCCCTCCCCCTCCCTCTCCCGAGCGTCGGCCGTCCGCATTGCGCCCACGCTGCCGCCGCCGCCGAAATTGCTCCGGCGAGCAATTGCTGCCGGCACAGGCCCTGCCGTGCCTCGCCGTCGCCACCTCCGGCATCGCCGCACCGCCCTCGACCTCGGCCGCCCCTCCGCCCGGCTCGAGCATCACCGGAGCTCCGCCGCGCCGTGAACCCGAGCGCCACCGCTTTCCCCCTCGTCGTCGGCCCTGCTACGGTCTTCTCCGGTAAAAGCCGACCCCACCATCGCATTCCCCCGCACCTCCTCTCCCCGTTGCCGACCTCGCCGCCGGCCATCTCGCCGACGAGCCCCCAGACCCGAGCGCCTCCCTCCACTGGCCTGGCCACGTCAGCAGCCGGGGCTGACGTGGGCGCCACGTGCCCGGCCGCGTCGACGCCTCCCTGCCCCGTCAGCCGCCCCGCCACCTCGGCACCCCCTCGCTCGTGGACTCGGTCCACATGGACCGAGGCCCACCTGTCAGCCGGCCCACCTCCGTGCTGAGGTCATGCTGACGCAATAAACCAGAGTTTTCCGTTGGAAAATAATTCGGCCGAAATCAAAAATCCCTGCTGACGCAATAAGTCAGATTTTCCTTTAGGAAAATAATTCCAAAAATCCAGTTTTTCCTTTTTCTCTCTTTTCAAATTTCCCGGAACCCGTTCTCCCTCGTTTTAACTCCGATTTGGCCCATTCAAATTTCTAAATTCATCAAAAATTCCCCTCTATCCATTTCTAGCCTCAATTCAAATATTTGAAGTCAATTTGAATTTAATTTGAATTTATTTGAATTTGGTGTTTTATTTTCACGTGTAGACTTCGACGATTCGGGAAAATTCGACGACGAAGGTTTGAACCAAGTTGAAGAGCAAGGCAAGTCACCCTCCTTGATCATGTTGATCCCAGAATTGCAAATAAAATTATGTTGATTTAAATTATATTGCATGCGTATTTCTATTCAACGTATTTCAATTCAGTTTTAAATTTAGTTATTGCCCATTTGTTATTTCCTCCATTGTTATTGAACCCGTTATACCTTGTCACCTTAGAATCAAACTCTAGTTAATACATTAGTGTTGGCTAGAGAGTTTAATCAAATGCTTAGCCCTGCTTAATCATATAATTTTGTTTTGGGATATTCCTTCACATAAAATGATGACCCTGTTTGCATAAAATGATATGTACTCTTGACTTTGGTGAGTCAAGGAGGTTTATGAAACTATTTTGAAAACAAATATAAAACTGGTTTAGACTTAGGCAATTGGTTAGAATGGTGGGTGCAGGCATGCCCTGTTGGTTGGAGCCGCAGTGGTTGATTGTCGTGCACGGGGGTGTGTGGTTGGGCCTGAGTCAGATTAAGGACCGGTCTGTAAGCTACTGTTGCAAAGCCCTAATCGTACTACCACATGGCTGGTATGGGACAGCCCTGGCCGAATAATTTGTGAAGTCCCAACCTGAGCCGAGTTGTAGGTTGAAAGTGAGCGTGGTTGGTGCCATGTGAAGTCTCACTTGGGCGAGCGTGGTTAAGCCATGAGAAGTCTCGTCTAGGCTCAAGAGGGGTCCCGGTCTGGTGGATTCCTTACTGGGGTGAAACCTTAGAGTTGGCTCGACCAGGTTGAAGGCTTTGCATTGTAAAGGCCTTGTCATGACTCCTTGCCGCACACCTAAGGAAGTGTGTAATCGCGTGGCACAAAAGGATGATAGTGTCTTGTGGGTAAAGCTGTACAACCTCTGCAGAGTGTATAATCTATCCTGGATAGCCGTGCCCACGATCATGGGCATGCTGAGTAAAAGTTTTTCATGGATTAGACTTTGTTTTTCAAAATGTTTTTGAAAACCTTGTGGGTAGATGGAACCCATGAGAGGATGATAGCTTGTGGATAGATGGAATCCACGAGTGTTTGGAAACGTGTGGATGGATGGAATCCATACGTGATCTTTTGGAAAAGATGGTCCGGGTGGGATGCCCGTGGATAGGTTGGTGTATGGTCGGAGCCTGCACTGACGGTATTACTTTCTACTACAAGTACTGTTTTTACTTACTGTATTAAATTCAACAATTTCAATCTACTTATTGTATTTCTTAAATGTTGTTTTATGCAAACTAACTCTATAAGCCTTCCATTGAAGCCTTTATCATTATGTTGCATTTTCCCGGGTGATTTGCGGAGTACAAGTTTGTACTCACCTTGCTTTTTCCACACAGAGAAGGAAGACGTCAACTACGGTGAAGATCTGGACGAATAGGCCGCGTCTTACTGTCGTTTGCCTGTGGGCAGGCTCAGTGGGCTTCTTCCGCTTCGGTTTTTCTTCCGCTGCTTATTACTTAATTTTGGCTTATGTGCCGTTGATGTAAAATTTGGCATTCATGCCCATATTCAGTTAATAAATGTCATTATGGTTGATATTTATCTTTGTTGTACGCTGTGTGCACTAGCTGATCCTGGACTAGTGCGATTTACACAGAGGATCCAGGAGTCGTTGCTCCGGGTTCCGACAGCGGCGCGGGGAGGCCACCGTGGAGGGGGTTCTCGGGTGGTGGAGGACGTCAGCTAGGAGTGGGGGAAGCTCCGGTATGCCGAGGAGATGCTCCCACTGTAAGGAATCGAACCGGGGGTTACCGAGGAGGGAGTGGCGATGGTGGCGGCAATTTTGGCTGGCAATAGGAAAGAAGCAGCGGGCGGTGAGCCTCAGCGCGTGGAAATCCAATTAGCTCAGAGGGGAAGCAGATGGGGAGATGGGACACACCGTGACGCGGCTAATTTTTGGAGTGAGCGGCCGAAGCAGCGGGAAATGCGTGAAATCACAGCGGCGGCTGGAACTAGAGGCATGTGTGAGCCACTCAGAGGAGAAAGGGAAGAAATGAGGAGATGGCCTGGAGGTAGTGGTGACTTGGGGCTATTTATAACGTGGAGGAGGAGCTTTGTGGGGGTGCATTGTGGCCGAGCTCTTGCTAGAGACCAAAGCACAAGGCGACGTAAGCGTGGGGTGACTGAGCTCGATGGGAGCAGGGCGTGGGTGTTGCACGACGAGGGCTGCAGGGGGAAGGGATGGCGAGGCAACGGGGTCAACTGGGCATACGCAAGGGCGGCGACGTGGGCGCGGGCGCCGAGACGCCGGTGGCTAGGCGGGGACGCAATGGAGGTGATGGGAGCAGGTCGGCATAGCGACGTGCAGGGTGCACGGGCTCAGAGGCACCAGAGAGGACGAGGGAAGGAGGAAGAAGAGACAGGGGAGGAGCTGGGCCATGGTGACGTGTGCATAGGGCGCGACGACGTGTGCGAAGAGATGGGAGAGGAAGAGGAGAGAGGGGAGGTGGAAAGAAAGAAGACGGGCTGAGTAGGACGATGACAGATGAACAGGAAAGATAAAGAATCGGGTGGGAGGACAAGAAAGAAAGGGTGGAGTGAGAAGAAAACGGGATGGGACCACATGTAAGAGAGAGGGTGGAGTGAGAAGAAAAGGGGATGGGACCACATTTAAGAGAGAGGGAAAAAGAGAATGAGAATGAGTGGAAAATGGAAAGCTTAATCAAAACTTGAATTTTGGATTTTTAATTTGAATTTCTAATTCATATTAAGATTATTGATTTCCAGTTTTGCTTGATATTAAAATTCAGAAATTGAATTTTCAATTCAATTATTTAGATGCGAGTATTTGATTCTCGATTTGAGTTTAAAATTCTAAATTTTGGATTGGATTTAAGTGCAATTTAAAGTTAGTTTAGAATTGGTAATTCATCGTATTAAATTATTCGCATATCTTTTGTTGTTAGGCTCATTACTTGCATTTTGGAATTATTCCAAGTTTGTTACTTGCACTTGCTTGAAATTCAGAAAATCCCAAATAGAATTTGCAGAAAAAATTTGAATGACAACACTATGCAAGAAAATGTTTCTAAAAATTCCATAATTTCGAGTTTTTGAAATTTAGGATATTACAAGGGATGACCGACAGTGTGTGGCGATGTGAATAAGAGCTAGAGAAGAATGGGGAGGGGATTTTTACGTAAACTTGCTAACTATAAGTCCCGTGCTACCTAATAGGTAGATATTATTGTACATATCATGATATCATCGTATTCAAGAACAAATTCATATTTGTTGTACAAGTCTAACCCATATAAGTCCCGTGCTACCCAGCCTTCTCTCTGTTGGCTCTCTTATTAGTTCTATATCCCCGAGGGGAAAGGGGTATTCTGTATCCACTGTTATGGCCATGCCACAACACTAACCATCTGTGATAATTCACAGATGGTTCTTAACAAGAACCATCTGTGATATTTGACATATTCCAGATGGTTATTTTTAAAAACCATCTATAATAATATTCTTCTATATATAGGGGCGAAATCCTATCTTACTATACTCCTACGCACACTTAGGTTTTTCGATACACCCGCGTGCCTTCTCAGCTCCTTTCTCCACCTCCAGCGCCGCCGCCTCCTCCTCGGCTCCCCATCACGTGGCTCATCCTACCGGTTCCCCATCGCCTCCTCCTCAGCTCCTTGTCGTGCCGTAACATGTGTAGCTCGCTGTATGCGTTTAGGATCTACGACCAACACTAATATATTTGCCATCCTTCTCTATCCCTATTACACTTTCTCATTTAAGAATATTGCTGCAGTTTGGAAGAGTTGATTGTGAATAATATTGCAAAGCAAGAAAACCCTAGTTTCACATTTGCTGATTGGCCAAGCTCAAGGTGTGCAACATGTGCATGTCCACACTGATTTCTAATGCATTTCCATACTTATGTGAGTGCCATGACATGTACGAATGGTTGATATGTGCATGAGTGTAATGCTACATTTTCATAGGTGAGAATACAACTTAAAAAAAATGAAATGCTACATGAATGTTACTACTGTTCATACACTGGAAGCATAGGATTGGTCCAAACATTAGTATAAATTGTGTTTTCTTTATGTCAAGCATGTCCTTGAAGTTATGACATTTGTAATATCCACTTGAATATAATCCTAGATGATTACACTCTGTGATCAAGGTTTTGTGTAACATCCCAAAATTTTATTTGCCTTTTATTTGATTTTCAGGGATTTACTCAGATTTATCTGGATTTTATTTCAAAAGCCTAGAGCAATAAAATGTAATTTAAATACTTTATGGAAGCCAAAAAGAGTTTATTTTGGTTTTCCCAAGCTCCCCTAAATTTTATAGAATTTTTGACAATTTTCTGGATTTAAAAATCAATTTTTAAGGCCAAAAACGTATTTTGAACAATTATTAAAGGCTACATTTAAATTAAAAATATTTTTTCTAAGTCTAAAATAGCTCCAGGAATTTTTATGAATTTTTAGACTTTATTTCCTATTTTGTATGAATTTATAATATTTTCTAGTATTTTTTGAAAAGTTAAAACGAAAATTAAAATCCGGATTAATCTCGGGCTGACACATATCACGCTCGGATTAAATCCATCTCATTTCTTGGTCTAATCTCAACCGTCCACTATAACTTACCCCTTCGTTTCATCCAATGGCCAAGATCTTTTCCTCCTCGCCGCGTGTCTCAAATCCAGCCGTCCACCCTTTCCTCTCCACTCCTCTCTCACCGACAGGTGGGCCCCACTTGTCATACCTTTCTTCCACCTCCCGTTCTCCTTCCTCTTGTCGACCGCCGCCATTGCCGCCCGCTTGCGCTTCGGTTTCCGGCTGCTCCGCCTCCCTAGATGCCGCCTCGGGCCTCCCCCTCGCCGCCGCACCCACCGCCCTTAATTGCGTCCGCCGCTTGCGTTCACATCGCCGAGCCAGCCTCCCTACCCACGGATTCCGTGAGCGCCGCGCCCCCTTTCCCCTATAAAAAACCCCGGGGAGCCTCCATTCGCACCGCCTCTCCCTCCTCCGCCTTTCCCCCTCCTCGGTCGAGTGCCTCGCCCACCGGAGCCGCCGTCCCCGAGCACCCCCCCGCTGCCGCTCCTCTCTCCTCCACCGCCTCCTCACTCCGGCCAGCTTCGAGCCTGGCGCCAGTAAAGCCCGACCCCACCGCCCCTCGTAGGCCGCCGTTGAGCGCCTGCGCTCCGGCGAGCATGCCACCCCCCGTGTGCCGCTGCTTCGGCATGGCCACGTCACTGGCCCCTCACCCACGTGGCAGCCGTGTGGTAGTCGCGTGGCATGCCACATCGGCCCCGTCAACACCCTATGCCATGTCAACAAAAACGACTTCTCTCTTGACATTGAGGTAGTAAATTACACAATATAAAGTCACAATTAACAACTTACTTGTTCTTGATTTAGGTGAATGATATCCCACATATTTCATGGTAACACAAACATAGTCTTTTCCATGAAGTATATCATGGCTGCTGTCTTTTCCTCCTTATCATGCTACGTATTGGGCTTGTTTGCTGTCTTAAGCGTACTTGTCGCCTTCTTCGCGACTATCCATCGAACTCCTTTTTTTCATCTCTGGTCCTAAGAAATCGATGGATAGAAGGTGACAAGTATGCCTAAGATAGCAAATAAGCCCAACATACGGCATGATGAGGTGGAAGAGACAGCAGCCATGACATACTTCATAGAGTCTGACACACTTGAGTGTGTGATTTGCTTCATTCTCTTTGAAGGCAAAATGTACAATACTTTAATGTTCCTCTCGTAGTTGTTGAGAAATACCAATATGAACAACCTAATTACTTTTCAGAAGAATTGGTGGATAATTAGTCATCTTTTTCTCATCTTGGAATATATTATTGCTACAAGATCTCGTTGGAAGGGTGTTTTAAAAAAACTGCTACTACGACTGACAGAGTTTTAGCTATCAAGTGTGATATGGGATCTGAGTGTGCAAGACTATGTTAGTATTACCATGATATATGTGGGCATTATTTATCTAAATCAAGAACAAGTTGTGGGTTATGAGTTTATGTTATCTAGTTTACGACTTTACTCATCCTAGCAACAGGGCATGACTATCAACTCAAGTACATTTGATCTTAACGAACTCTCTGACATTCGACGACAGCTCTCCATCTTCTTGATAACGGACGTCACTGACCTGAAAAGGAGAGGTCAACTTCGGCGACAACAATTAATAGATATTTAAATATTTGATTCAATTGTAACTCATTCAGTAGTAATTTATTTGTAAGATTTGTGTAATGATTGTCGTGTTCTATAAGATCTGGAATTATCTGTGATCTACTTGGATATTTTCAGAGGGCATGTCTAGCATTTCTTGAGGCTAGCCAAAAAACAGAAAAATTTCTGTATATAGAGCGAACTATTACGAACGATTTTGTTGTATAAACCATGAGCGCCTACTATCACAAACGGTTCTATGCATCAACCATCTGTGATAGTTGGTCTTTTGCAGATGGTTCTTGAGACAAATTGTTTGTGATGTGACTTATCACAAATGGCTTAAAAACTGTCTGTGATAATCACCTATTATTACAGACGCAATAAATCAAACGGTTTAGAAACCGTCTGTGGTAATGGTTTAGAACTATTTGTGATGACTCTCTGTATGGTATGTTGGTTGATGAAATTTTGCCGGTTTAAAACCGGTAACCGGTGCCAAAGGGGTCCGATATTTCTCTTTTTCTGATTTTTAAATCCTTGTTCCACCAAATAAATGGTACAACTAGTCCTTCTATTTTCTCTCGAATAATCCACATGGTTACAATAAAATTTCCCTTTTCTAATTGGACCATTATATTTACAAGTAGTTACATTGACCACATAATAATGAAATGAGCAGACTAATCATCAATTTATTCCATGATAATGTTATGGCAATAAGGTTATGTTTGCAACACATAAATTGAAAACCACAGGAATATCAAACCAGCTCCCCAAAATGCTTGTTGAAGACCATGAATAGTCAAGTTGAAGATTAGATCTTCATCAAATTAGATACTCAAAGATTGAGCACAACAGCAACGTGCAAAAATTAGTAACCAGCCATCTGAAACTTTCTAGGACTCAGTGGTCAATATACTCAGTACGTGCGCCACACTCATGGGAAGTTCAGATAATGGTAAGAGGCTATTCAATATTCATGGTTGTTGGGAGAGTTCATTTGGTGAACGATCGACTTAAACAAAAATGTCATTAAGCCAGAGGGCGGAAGACATTTCTCAGAAATCAGGGGGCAATAAAGAGAAATGTTGTTGAGACTGAGGCCTGCTTGGTTGGGTTGAAAAGTTGTGGCTTATAGGTGAATTGTATTGTAGCGGCTAAAATTTTACTGTAATTGAAGGTGTCTTATTTGACTAATTAAATTTAAAAAAATTTAAAAATAAAAAAAATATGCTAGCTCATCACGGACAATGTTAACGAATACAGAAAAAATTGACAAAAAAGCTCAAAAAAATATAAAAAATTCAAAAAAAATATGAATAATCAAAAATAAATCAGAAGCTGAAACGAGCGGGACCTCATCTATTGAGTATCTGAGATTGCTTAATTAGCGATATGTGCGCATCCCAGAACAGAAGGGTATTATCGAATTAGCATATGCGGTGAAGTTATCCATATACAGTGCTGATCAGTATCATTGGCACCAATAATCTCGCAACAGACATGCAGTCATGCATAGCTGTACTGGCAAGCACGGAGAGATCGTTAAGAGGAGCAGTCGCATACGTGTATATGCAAAAGGCAAATTAGCATCGAAATTGCGCATGCATGGATGTGTTTATGGCTCCAACATGATCATCAAATTAATCAGCAGATAATTAACACACAAGCAATTCTTATGTATAATAATGAAACAGCGCGATATATAGCATTCATGATCATTACATTAGATGACATTACATTAGGGAGCTAGCAACAGCCAGCCATTTGCCAAGCCAAAACAACAATCCAAGCACACAACACCATCATGCCACGTCCATCACATCACACTATTCAAGCCCTAATTAATTAAACACAAACATATATATGCAGGGTTAAACTCCTAACACGCACCATGTTGCCAAAATTGGAGCCCCGGACACCAACTAATTAACTTGCACACGTCGTAATCAAACCCTAAGCACGTACGAACCAAACAAGCTTAACTAAAACCATAGAGAACCATGCAAACCATACGACACTATCGCATCTTGCGTGCATGCGCCACGCCATGCGGAGGCATTGCGATCAGAGGGTTCGGGGGAGGGCGGCGGCGGCGAGCGGCGTCTTCATCTCCAGCGAGAGCTTGAGGACCTCGTCGAGGCAGACCGGCGGAGCGCCGTCCGGCAGGGCCCACTCGAAGGCGTGCACGAGGTGGGCGACCCAGAGGGTGACGGTGGCGAGGCCCAGGTTCTTGCCGGGGCAGACGCGGCGGCCGGCGCCGAACGGCGCCAGGCGGAGGTCACCGCCGCGGACGTCCACGTCGGCGCCGCCCTCCGACGGCAGGAACCGCTCGGGTGCGAACGCTTCCGGGTCGGCCCAGACGGCCGCGTCGTGGGTGATGGCCCACATGTTGACCATGGCCGTGGTGCCCGCCGGCACCACCATGCCGTTCGACAGGCGCACATCGGCGGTGGCCAGGCGCGCCCAGCTCAGCAGCGGCCCTGGTGGGTGCGCCCGGAGTGTCTCCTTCACCACCGCCTGCAGGTACGGCATGCGAGCCACGTCGGCATCGGTGGGGGAGCCCCCGGGCCCCACCGCTGCGTCCACCTCCGCGCGCAGCCTCCCTTGCACCGCCGGGTGGCGCACCAGCTCCGCCATGCACCACTCGGTGAGCAGCGCCGTCGTGTCCGTCCCGCGAAAGATCATCTCCTGCATCAAACAAAGTCAAAACGAGAAACGAAGATATTTAGCAACTGACACAAGTGATGACCCGAGAAAGAGGCGAGCAATTGAAAGGAAACCAATTTTTGCTTACCCAGAGGACGGCAACCATGTCGTCCTCGTCGAGCTTCTCGTCGCCCTCGAGGGAGAGGAGCACGTCGACGAAGTCGGCATTATCGTCGGGGATGGTGGCGTTCTCGCGGCGGAGGCGGTGCTCGTCGATGACGCCGCCGACGAAGGCCTGGATGCGCGGGACGAGCGCGGCGCAGCGGCGGGCGACGTTGCCTGGGTCGTAGAGGTTGGCGAGCCATGGGAGGTGGTCGGACCAGTTGAACGCGCCGAGGAGTTCGAACCCCTCGCGCACCATGCTCTTGAGCTGCTCGGCCTCGGCGGCGCCGGCGCCGGAGGAGACGTCGTAGCGCCTGCCGAAGACGCTGCCCATGATGTTGTTGAGGGCGGCGGCCTGGAGGTGGGGGCGGAGGACGACTGCGCCGGAGGCGGACTGCTCGGCGGCGATGGTGCGGAGCATGGCCGCGGCGTCGGCCTGGCGGCCGGGCTCGTGCGCGGCCACCCGGCGCGGGGAGAATAGGTGCGTGGAGGCGATGCGGCGGAGGAGGCGCCAGTACTCGCCGCTGGGCGCGAACCCGATGGCGCGCGCGAATAGCAGCTCGCGCGCCGAGCGCTTCAGCGGGCGGTCCGCGAACGCCGGGTGCGCGAGCACCTCGCGCGCCGTGGCCGGGCACGACGACACCACGGCCCGCGTGTCCGCAACGGAGAACGCCATGAGCTCCCTCAACCCCGGCGCCGCGCGCGCCATGGCAGCGAGCGTGCGGTGCGGGAGGCCGCGCGAGAGCGCGAAGATGCTGCCGACCAAGGGCAGCCCGCGCGGGCCCCTGATGGGCGTCTCGCCGCGGCAGCCACGGCCGTGCGCCCACGCAGGCCCGCCCGGCGAAGCGGCCCACGCCAGCACAGCCGCCGAGAGGAAGGCCACAAGGAGCGCACCGGCGAAGAGGGCCGGGTGCGCGCAGAGGGTGTCCGCGCCGAGGAGCGCCGGAAGCGCGTACGCCCACCACGTGGCGTCCGTGCACGAGGAGGCGGCGACGGCGGCAATTGCCATGGACAAGGTGTCGGTTACCTGATGAGAAGCGAGTGGTTTTAGTTACCTGTAACCTGATTGGAGAAGCGAGTGGCTTTAGTTATTTGGCTCGTGAAGGATGGGAGTGCGGGTTGCAGGGGGCTAGTATTTATAGCAAGGGAGGAGTGGGGCCGTCGATTTGAGTTGCAGGGTGCCGGGTTTCCGTATTGTTTCCGACTGAATGTGAATGTTTTTGGTTATGTCTACTGTTTTAGTAAGAAATAAATACTAATAACGGAAAAAGTGGTTTTAAAATGAGAGTTCAAGCGGTGAAAAAATGAAAAAGATGTATGTTGAAACTAATCTTATTATTGATAGTGGTATGTGTTTGAGTACTGTGTAGTTGTATGTCGAGTACTCGTGTGTTTGAATACCGTGTAGTTATGTGTCGAGTACTCGTGTGTTCGAGTACTGTAATAGTCATGTTTTCAAATACTCGTGTGTTCGAGTACTGAAGTAGTCGGTGTGCCCAAATATTGTAGCAGTCGCTGTGTTCGATCACTATAGCAGTTGGAGCGTTTGAGCAATGTAGCAGTTGGTGTGTCCGAGCACTGCAGTAGTTGGAGCGTCCAAGCACTGTAGTAGTCGAGGAGTCTGAGCACTATAGCATCCGAGTAGCACTCGGAGCATCTATTGTAGTAATTGTAGTTTGAGTTAATGAGTTTGTCGAGTCGAGTGGATCATGGAGAAATCCCAGGTCAGTGGCATGAGATTAGGTCCTAGTTGTTAGCTAGTGGAGTTAGTGAGAGCGTGGAGTATAGATCGTGTGACCGTGTGTGCGTGAGGTTTATTTAAGCCATGTACTTCCTATTAAACAAGCGTGATGTGAGTGAATAACAGAGAAGAAAGAAAAGGCGTGCGTCGCCACAAAAGAAGTCTTTCCCATGTTTATTCATTCTCCTAACTCATGTGCGTCGTTTGATCCTTGGGCTGTGCCAACATTTGGTATTAGATGTCTTCGTCCAATGTGTGAGGCTTGCTACAAGGTGATCTGTCCACCTCATAGGTGGTGAAGAAGGAGAGCGTGGTGACATTGTCGTACCCACAGTTCACCCGTACGAACTGCATGATTTGGGCGATGAAGATGTGTGTCGCTCTTCACGGCAGAACGTGTGGGAAGCAGTGGAGCTTGGTGCCGCGGAGTACCAAATGGATCGGATGACATTGTACACCATCTACCTGGTCGTGTCGGAGCAAGTTATGTCTTCCCTCACCAGAAATGACACAGCAAAGTAAGCATGGGAGGCAATCAAGACAATGCACATGGGGCACGAGTGTGTGCGTGAGGCCAAACTGCAGACCCTCAAGAAGGACCTCGAGGGGTTGAAGATGGAGGAAGAGGAGACCGTTGAAGTTTCATCAGTTGGGTGATGTCTGTCGTCACTAGCATTCGTGCGTTGGGCGACACTACGGTGGATAAAATTGCCGTTGTTCGCAGGTTTCTTCGTGCTGCCTTGGTGCGCTACATGTAACTCATCACCTCCATCGAACAGTGCATGGAATTGAAAACTCTCACCATCGAAGACCTCGTTAGATGGTACAACGCCTACGACGAACATGTCCGAACTAGTTTTAGCAATTCAAAACAGAGTGAACATCTATTGCTCACGCGCACGTAATGGGAGACCCTCAATAAAGAGAAAAAGAAAAGAGAATGGTCAGGCAGCAGCGCGAAGAAGAACCGTGACCGTGGCGATGGCCATGTCAAAGCTGGTGGCAATTGTAGCGAGTCCATGATGATGACGAGGACAATAGCAACTTCGACACTAGTGAGCACAAGTTCAACAGGAAGAAGGTAAAGTGTCACAACTGTGGCATACGTGGGTATTTTACTAGCGAGTGCCGCAAGCCGAGGAAGGAAGAGGCGCATCTCGCTATGGTGAATGAAGAACCTGCGCTGCTTTGAAGTTGATAAGGAGGTACTTAAAATAATGGCAACAATATTGGGTTTCAATGTTGGAACTAATCTTGTTGTTGATAGTGGTCGGTGTTTGAGTACTGTATAGTCGCGTGTCGAGTACTCGTGTGTTCGACTACAGTAGCAGTCATGTGTTCAAGTACTTGTGTGTTCGAGTATTGAAGCAGTCGGTGTGTCCAAGTATTGTAGCAATCAGTGTGTCCAAGTACTATAGCAGTCAGAGCGTCCGAATACTATAGTAGTCGGAGCGTCTGAGTAGCAGTTGGAGCGTCTATTGTAGTAGTCATAGTTTGAGTCAATGAGTTGGCCAACTCATGTGGATCATGGAGAAATTCTAGGTCAGTGGTATGAGATTAGGTCCTAGTTGTTAGCTAGTGGAGTTAGTAGGAGCGTGGAGTACAGATCGTGTAACTGTGCGTGTGCGTCATGCTTATTTAAGCCGTGTACTTCTTGTTAAACAAGCGTGGCGCGAGTGAATAACAGGGAAGGAAGAAAAGGTGTGCATCGCCACAAAAGAAGTCTCTCCTATGTTTATTCGTTTTTCCTACTCGTGTGTGTTTGATCCTTGGGCTATGACAACAATGTGTGAGGTGTGTAATGCTCCCATGACCCCTGCTTTATCCTTGGAGCGAGATGGGGGCTAGAGAAGTGGAGAAGCCGCTTTGAGAAGCCAGGTGTTCATATTGGTTTCTGGCTTCTTTTGGCTTCGTCGAAACTGAAAACAAACGGGACGACTTATTGAAGCAGATTTTCTAAACAACTTTTTGAGCAAAATACTGTGTGTGCCATCTGCGTCGGCTTCTCCGCTGTTCGCTGCTAGGAGTGGAAATGGATTGAATACAAATCGAATAGTGCCCTTACCATATTTGTATTCATATTTTATAAATACATACAAATACAAATTTGAATATTGTAGAATACGAATATGAATCAAATATTGTAATGAATACGAATTCGAATAGAATATGTACTCAATTCGTTTGGATGTGGATGTCCTCATAACTTATGTAATATAAAGATATTAATGACATATTATCATCGTACAGTCATGCTTAGTCATTCTAATTCATACTTCATCTAAGGAAACACGAATTCACATTGAATTAAAAAACTTGTCCAACTAATTAATCATATTGTAATAAATTATGTATATTGCTTTGTCGAATATGAATATAGATACGAATATTCTGGATAAAATAACATTTCGGATGGTAAAAGTCTATACCATATTTGTATCCATATTTTTTATGCGAATTCAAATATGAATACGAATAGACGAGAAATTGTTAATCGGATGGAAAAATCTTTACCGTATTCGTATCCTATCAAATACGATAACCGGATAATAAGGATAATTCATATCCATCTCAGTGACACACACCGGTCCTAAATCCCACAACAACGAAACACACTGCTCCAGTCAAGGGATGTGGTCCCAAATCCAACGTCTAGTATTGATCTACATTTATCTTTCTACATATTAAGGATCTTTATATTGAAACATATCCCTTGAGTACATATTATTTGTGTAGTTCATATATACTCATAATTAGGTTGTTATCAAGTTCTTCCATTATGTGTTAATGGTTGGATGCTTAATGACAATTGGATGAATAAGCTTCGCTTTTAAAAAGGTTATTTTAGAGTACACAATTGTTATGTACGTGTTGTATACTCGAAAATCAATCTTTATCTCATTGTTTGTTGAGATTGTCATGAATTACCAAAAAGAAAAGATTGTTGAATCTAGTCCCTTCGTTATGAGTTAATGGTGAAATTTTCGTAATTAATGACAATTGGTTTGTGGACTAACATTTTCATTAGTTGGATGAATAGGTTAGGTTCCACAAATAAGGATAACTTAGGATGGTTTCATATGTTGAAGATCATTAGTCAAGCGAAGGATGCATCATGAGGTGATTTATGTCCAAGAGGAGTTGATCATACGTTGATCATTAAGTCAAGAGAAGAACCATCATGTGTTAATGGAGTTCAAGTGACAAGGACCCGGACTTAAAGTGAAGAGGTGTGTCATCAAGCTTCAAGAAGATGCTAAGGCAAATGTATGACTAGCTAGAGCTAAGGATGTATTCTTAATCTTTTACCAGTCTTAGTGTTTGGTTGGAAGACCAGATTACTAGTATAAGTTGTTGTACTATTAAGATTGTCATGTCTACTAACTTGAGTCTCATCATGTGTTGATAGTTCAACCTCACCACCTCTAGCTCTCCATAGCATGATGCTTATTTTTGCGAATGTGTTTTGCAAATAGTTGTGGCTTATGTGTTGAATCCTTGTAACATGGGACTGTACATTGTGAATATGTTTCGCAAGTATTTGAAGCCCATGTTTCTATTCTTTGCAGTATGAGGCTTATATTTGCAAATGTATTTTGCAAATGGTTGAAGTTCATATATATAATCCTTATGTCATGATTCTAAAAGTGTGCAAATGTGTTTTGCAACTTGTTAAAATCATGGATAATCGTTGTGTGCATGATACTGTAGTTTGCAAATGTGTTTTGCAAAATTTGTTAAAGTATGTGCACTTCTTAGGGAAATCAAAACTACCGTAGTATATTCTACGATACTGCCGCTGAACAAAATTATCGGCGCTGTAATCACGAAAATTCCGCGTTCGCTGGTGGTTGAAGTCCTGCGTGGTTGAGGACCAGCGTGGTCGAGATCTGTGTGATCGAAACTAGTATGGTCGAACTGATGTGGTCGGAACCGATGTGGTTGAGACCTATGTGGTCGAAACCAAAGTGGTCAAACTGACGTGATTGATACAGTGTGGTTGAAGATTGACATTGTGGTCAGAGATCTATGTGATTGAAAATTGACATGGTCGAAGATCAACATGGTCAACGCGGTCAAAACCTTTGTGGTCGAAACCGACATGGTCAGAGACTTGTGTGGTCGAACCGAATAATGTGGGATGTGGTAAGGACTTGGGTAGTCATTGATCGAAAGTTCTGGCTCTATGTGAGCGTACGACCAGCAAGCGGTATTACCGGCTCTGTGTAAGCAGTACTTCCGATTTGTGGAATGACTGGCATGTATAGCGGTATGTTTTTTTTCTAGAGAGACACCTTTGTGGAATCTTCTCATTCCTGAAGATATCGATAGTTCCACTTGTGTGGCGCGATACTTCCGATGATTGGTAGTACCAGACTTTAGCTGTCGAAACTACCAGATTCACAGATAATGACTAGTTTTTTGACCATTGTTGAGGGTTTTCTGACCATTGCTGAGGGTGCAGAAGTACCAGAGTTTTACCGTCAGTACTTCCGAAAATTCTGTTTTCTCAAGTGTTTTGCTTCCAACGGCTAGTTTCTGTGGTGTGGATATATATATACCCCCTTGTGGCTGGTTGGAGTAAGATCTTTGGCACTTTATTTCACTCCTTTGAGCTAGTGTGAGGTCCTCCTTTCAATTGTGCATGTGTTGCACCTTGTGAGCAATGGGGAAGGCTCTAGATTGCATGTGTTGCATCTAGAGGTGGATTGTGTATCCGCTCAAGCTTGTGCATTCATTGCACGAGGTGAGAGTCAAGAGAGCGGATTGACTTATTACTCTTGGAGTTTGCTAAATCCTAGATAGTGTTGGAGACATCGTGCACGGTGATCTTCTCAAAGAAGGTTGTGAGAAGAATCGACAAAGTGTGAATGTTGGAGCTCACTTACCTGGAGCGGGAAAGCACTACCACTAGTGAATTGAGGTGTTTCGACTTAATTCATGGAGCGGGTCCAATTCATTTGGGCTACCATCAATGTGGACTATGGGAGACTGACAAGTCTCCGAACACCATGGTAAAAAGTAACTGTGTCAATTGTGGTTTATTTTTTTGTGCTCAATTTACATTTAAGCAACTTACATTTATAGAATTATATTGATTGCTTGTCATTCTAGAATTACAAACCTTGACATAGCTTTATAAATGTTGGTGCACATAGGTGAACATAATTGATTTAGACTTTATTTATGCTAAACCAATTTGAGTTAAGCTTTTGCATTATATACTTGGTTAAAACAAATAGAAATTGATATTAATTGCAAGGAGAAAATTTTAGACCGCCTATTCACACCCTCTAGTCAGCCACCTCGATCTTACAATCCCGAGAGGACGGAGGCAACGTAACTAGTAGACATCGATTGGCTAATCCACCTACTTCTACCCACCGCGCCTAACAGGTCGAACGGGACATGCTGAGGGCTCGAAGAGGAACTCAAGTCATCATACCCCCTTTGCAAATAGTAATCTTTTAAGGCCCTCGGCAATGAGTCCATGATATTTTAAACAACCCAGATCCTGCTTTGGTAGAGACTCCAGGATTTGCTCAGGTTGCAGGTCAAGTGTTAGAAATCCTCCAAAAGACTATGCGACACACATATATGTACAGGGAGTAGAGAAAATTGTAAAGTCATACTCTGACTTCATCCGGGCATTCCTCCCTCAGCAGAAGCAAGCATGGTTGGACTGAAAACAATCTGACTTCTGGCATAAGATCCCCTCAAAGATTTCAACAGGGGAGTCAAGAGAAAAGACAAGCTTTTGACATTGAAACCACTTGTCCTCCTTGTTATGAGGGATGAACACTTAGATATGGTGATTTGCGGTTTCACTTGATCCAAGTAGCTGGTCGGAGACACCTTGTAAGTGTTCATGATCGGGTCAGACCATCAGTTCCTTAGTATGACTACCGAAGGGATTGGTGTCCAACCGACTACAATCTGGCCCCTTTCGAAAGAAGGTGCCATGACTTGATCATAGGCTGTTGGGCTTTTCTTGGCATGTCTTTAAGAAGTACACTGGCTAGACAGGTACTAACCAACAAATCTAGAGAAATTCAATGCAACGCATAACCCATCAGAATTTTCAGATTTACACTACTGCCATCAGAGCCGTAGGAGGTGATGATAATGTAATGGCAAACTAATTGCCCACAGTCCTCAAAGAATTTGGCCAGTCTTGGTTGCTTAACCAACTGGTCGGATCAATCTACACCTGGGATCAGCTTTGTGATCTGTTGATCGCAAACTTCTAAGGGACGTATGACCACCCTAGGAAAGAAGACGATATCTGTTGAATCTGGCAAGAACCCAATGAGACTCTTTGACAGTATATTAAGCGGTTCAGCTAGGTTCATAATCCAATTCCAGAGGCTTTTAAAAATGGAATGAGGAACCGATGGTTTAAGGAGGACATTGCAATGAACCCTCCAAGAACGATCGTTGAGCTATTCAACATGACCGACAAGTACACAGCTGCTAGCGAGATGGTTGAATGGAACAAGCCCATCGATCGAATAGAAAATTTTTCTCAACCCGGCCTAGGGAAGAAAGAGAACAAGTCCCCCAAAGATAAAAAGAATCGCAAGCCAAACGCTTAAGAGGTCCTTACGATTCCAGATAAGTACAATAAGGGCAAGAAGGATAATTCTGGTTGAAACAAGGTAAAAGCTCCGACCGATGAGTCCAAGAAAAATAGGAAGTGGTGTCCACTCCAACTAGCGACAGGGTATGACCTACACAACTGCCATGCCTGGCAAGAGAAGTAAGAAGACTATTTCTCGGGTAAGGGTACTTTCCCTTTCATCCAGTAGATCAGAGAACCAAACTTCAAGAAGGACAAAGATGGCTATGAAGAGATGGACTATCAAGAGCCACAACATACCATCGACATGATCGTTAGCAGGTCTTCCTCCTATGAGTCCTGACACCATCTAAAGATTGTGGAGCGGGAAGTCAACCTCACCAAGTCTCCGATTGCCGTCAAGCCTTCTAGGTGGTCGGAAACAACCATCTCTATTAGCTGGGAAGACTACTCCATCCCTTCAACTCAATTAGGTAGGTTCCCTATTGTCGTAGAACCTACCATAAATAATTATAAAGTTAATCAAGTTTTAATAGATGGTGGTAGTTCTCTCAACATTGTGTTTATGGGAGCTTTAGAAGAAATGCAAGTTTCCAAGTCAAAAGTAAAACTCATGAAGTATGCCTTTTAAGGCATAGTCCTGGGATCTGCTGCCAAACTGATCGGGCAAGTTTCCCTACTAGTTATGTTCGAAAGTTCAGATAACTTCTGAACTGTAATAATATCATTTGATGTGGTAGACTTTGAAACCGCATACAACGAGATTCTTGTTTGACAGGAATTGGCTAAATTCTTAATAGCCACGCATTATGACTATCAGAGTCTTAAGATGCCACGCCAAAAGGGGTCATAATTGTTCGAGGGGATATGAAGATGGAATATGCATGTGATCATAAATCCCTAGAATTGATCGATAAACTTCTGACCAGAAATGCTAATCCTCCTTTTGTGCAAGCCAAGCACTCAAGACCAAAGGTGACCCCAAAACCCTCCAATCAAACCAAGGAGGTTCCATTCAACAAGAACATTTCTCTAGAAAATGTCAAAGCATCGTTTGGACTCGAAAATGCTAGTGCTATCTTCCAAAAGATATTGGTTGGGGCAGAACTTGACCCCAAATAGGAAGAGTCGCTCGTCTCCTTCCTCCGAGCAAACTCAGATGTATTCGTGTGGTAGGTATTTGACATGCCTGGAGTCCACCGAGAAGTGATCGAGCACAGGCTAGCACTCTGGCCTGACAAAAAGCTGATCAAGCAAA
Source organism: Dendrocalamus latiflorus (assembly GCA_017311315.1). Classification (NCBI taxonomy): domain Eukaryota; kingdom Viridiplantae; phylum Streptophyta; class Magnoliopsida; order Poales; family Poaceae; genus Dendrocalamus; species Dendrocalamus latiflorus. The sequence goes on along the minus strand of CM029678.1, from coordinate 10,189,409 downwards.
AAACTAGGACACTTTGCACCCGACCAAAAGGAGGCAATCCAGTTGGAGATTGACAAGCTTCTCAAGGCTGGGTTTATTCGTAAGGTCGATCGCCTAGAGTGGCCCGCCAATCCTTTAATGGTTAGAAAAAGCAATGGAAAATGGTGAATGTGTATCAATTTCATAGATCTTAATAAAGCTTGTCCAAATGATGACTTCCCCTTCCACGTATCGATCAGCTTGTTGACTCTACTTTCGGGTGTGAGTTATTAAACTTTTTTTATGCATATTTAGAGTACCACTAGATTAGCATGAGCAAAGAGGATGAAGAGAAAATTTCTTTCATCATACCATATGAAATATTTTGTTATGAAAAAAAATACCGCTTGGTCTCAAAAACATTGGTGCTACTTTTTAAGGGTTAATGTAAAAAACCTTTAGTGCTCAAGTTGGTTGTAACTTAGAGGTCTTTGTTGATGACTTGGTCATGAAATGTATTAACAAAAGATATCATATATTTGATTTGCAAGAAACTTTTACTAACTTAAGAAGACATAACCTTGAGTTGAATTCAAAGAAATGTGTGTTCGGAGTTCTCTCTAGAAAGCTTCTTGGTTTCCTAGTTTCGGCTAGAGGAATTGAAGAAAATCCACAAAATAGCAGTCATCGAGCAGATGCACCCTCTGACCACAAAGAAGGAAGTAAAAAACTAACCGACTGTATGGCATCATTAAATCATTTCATAGCACAGTTTTGAGAGAAAGGATTGCCTTTCTTTAAGTTTTTTTTTCCAGAAACATGGATGTTTTGAATGGACAAAGAAAGCAAACGTTGCCTTTGAAGAGCTTAAAAGGTACCTTATGAGTGCCCTGATCTTAGTCTCCCCATGTCCAGGAGAAAACTTGCTCTTATATCTGGCTGCGACTCCACAAGTAGCCAATGGTATACTAGCCGTTGAGCATGACAATATTCTATGACCAGTATGTTACATAAGCAAAGTCTTATATAGACCAAAAGAGCGATATCTATATAGACCAAAAGAGCGATATCCAGAGATACAAAAGTTGTGTTATACCCTCCTTATGGCTTTAAGGAAACTAAGACATTACTTCCAAGCTCACAAAGTGGTCATACCGACTGGATACCCTCTAGATCAAGTTGTCCAAAATAGGGAATCATCAGGGTGTATAGCAAAATGGGTGGTCGAACTTGGGGAGTTTGATCTCCATTTCATTCCATGAATAGCAATAAGTCCAAGGCTTTAGCAGAATTCATCACCGAGTGGACAAACCTTGAATCCACCCAAGGGCCCGAGTAGGAGTACCACAACAAGTGGACTATATACTTCGATGGTTTCTTGACGTTAAAGGGCTCTGGGGCTGGTGTAGTCCTGGTATCTTCCACTGGAGAAAATATAAAATATGCCATTCAATTAAACTTTTCTACTACAAATAATGTGGTATAATATGAAGGCTTACTGAAAGGACTCCGAGCAGCCAAAGCGCTTGGGATTCACATATTACTAGTGAAAGGCGACTCTCAACTAGTAGCGAATAAAGTCGGGGAAGAGTATCAATGCTCGAGTACTATGATGTTATCTTATCTAGTGAAAGTAAGGAAACTCAAAAGACATTTCTTTGGTTTTGGAATCCGACATATTCCTAGAAAGGAAAACTTTCTGGTAGACTAGTTAGCACGGCTGGCTTCCTCAAGATCACCCGTCCCACCCAGAGTTTTTCTCGAGCAAATCAACAAACCCTTGGTAGTCGAGCATTCTAAAGATGCTCCACTAGAGGTCATACAGTCTATGAATATCAATCTATGGATATCTTCAGCATGGCACACTTCCTGAAGATGACATAGATGCTGATCGTACAACTCAAAAAGCCAAATCATAGACTCTAGTTGAAAGTACCCTTTATAAATAGGGAACTCACGGAGTGTTGATGAGATGTATATATCAAAAGGATGGTTTAAAATTACTATCTGATATACGTGGAGGAGTCTGTGTAGCACATCATTCCTATAGAACACTGGTTGGTAAAGCCTTCCGACAAGGGTACTATTCGACAACTGCCTTCCATGATGCAAATGACTTTGCGACAAAGTATGTACAATGTCAGTTTCATAGCTAACAAGTACATCAACCTGCACAAGCTTTGCAAACAAAACCTCTTTCTTGGCCTTTCACAACCTAGGGCTAGATATTCTGGGACCTTTCCCAAGCGCACCTGAGGGGTTTGAATTTCTTTTTGTAATGATCAATACATTCACAAAATGGAAGAAGCTGAGCCAGTTGTTAAAATAACAACTGAAGCTGTCAGAAAGTTCATCACAAAAATGTGATTACACGATTTGGTGCTCCAAGTTGTATAATCACATATAACAGTACCCAATTTTTGAGTGAAAATTTGTAGGAATTCTACGAGAAACTAGGTATCAAGGTATGTTATGCCTCAGTGGATCATTTGCAGAGTAACAGGCCAGTAGAAAGAGCCAGTGGCATACAAATACAAGGGATCAAACGCTGAGTGTTTGACTAATTAATACAACAATCAGGAGCTTGGGTTGAAGAACTTTGCTTTGTATTATGGGCTGTTTGGACCACAACCAGTTGTACGACCGAAGAAACACCCTATTATTAGTTTGCAATGCAGAAGCCACAGTTTCTTCGGAACTAAAAATTGGCACTACTCAGACTGATCATTATATTAAGGTGTAGCCATGCAGTCTAGCTGTAGGTGATCTAGTTCTCAGAAAAATTCAGAGCTAGGCAGATCACTACCAACTTTCACCTAATTGGGAAGGTCCATACACTATGGTTGAAGTCACTAGATTAGGCTTTGTACGACTAGCCATGTCAGATGGGCGTGTTATGTCTAATTCTTGGAACATGATCAACAACGTAAGTTCTATGCGTAATGTACATTTTATTTTCAAATTTCAATAAACATGCATTATTATTTCTTTTCGATGAGTATTTTTATTTGTATTTTATTATCCCAAATTTGGTCACATACTATTGTTGTCTGAGCTACTCGGAGAAGATCTTTTTTCCTCTAATTCCCTTCTAAGGGATGTCTTTTACTTTATTGGCTTTGATATTTTTGTCACGTGTCATGCCTATTCCTATCATGACCTTCACAGAGATGGTTTTTATGCTAATTTGCACATTTTTTATCAAAGAAAAACAGGTAAAAGAAGAATCACATAGAGCTTGAAGGCTTTGTTTCTCACTTCAATATTCTGTTATTCTCTTATTTAAACCTAGACAATGCACAGAAAACCTCCTAGTCGAAATATCTTCTCTTTGCATGTGGTCCTACCCACTAGGAGTTTTCTAGCAATGCCTATTTCCTACGATCTTTGCCACCAGCCAAAACTCAAGCATGAATATATTTCAATAAGTATTGTTCATATCTTCAATTCTCAGCAATCTTACAACCAGTTTGGATAAAATTTACAAATAAGAGCACTTATCATTCTTGCATATACACATGCATAAGATGTTTTTGTTCTTCATATGTTTATGTCATAGTTTCTCTGTTCTAATTCTCGATTGTGCAAATAAAGATCTAAGACTAGTCAAAATCATTCATTGGTTTTGCCCGATATGATTACCTAAAAAATGATGGATCATTTCTATGACATAATTGAAGTTCATCGATCAGATAAAATACATCTTATTTTGGTCTACAACTTATGAGAGACCATGTGGAGGTCATCCCATGTGTGTGATGAGTAATTGACATCGGTTTGGGAAAGTCGAGTTTGATTTGGTTGGTTCGAACCTTGACGTTGCGTGGTGCAATCGGGCTCGGTCGGACTTGGTCAAACCTGGTCAAAGTGGTTAGGATGCATATTATGTCGACTTGTCAGGTTTGGGCTATTTCATGCTTAATGTGGTTTCATTAATGCATTTATGCTTACATGTATCGAGCGGTGCTATGTGATGTGTTTCTTATCTGTGATGGCTGCAGGACGTCGAGGCGGAGTCGTGGCGAGACACGAGGTGACTGGACTAGACACGGGCGGTGTCGAGGTCAGAACGGTCAAGATGTGTCGAAGCCGGCGGAGACTCGAGTTGGTTGCGAGGCTTGGACGACAAGAGACGCGGAAGCTTCCAGGAAGGTGCAGGAGGGGTGAATTGGTAATTTCGCGAGGCAGCACAAGCAGGAGCGGGTTCCGTTGGATTTAGCGGGCGTAACGGGCTGGAGACCCGTTAGCCAAGGGCTATAAATAGGAGTGCGTGGCTGCATGTATCCCATGGCTTTGGGAGAGAGTTAGGGTTTGCTTTAGTCAAAAGAGCCTTTGAGAGGTGGTTTTGGCTTTGGCTTTAGTTGGTAGGAGAGGCAGAGTTCTGTTGTGAAGCTTGTCTCCTTTGTAGCTTTTTCTGTGTGTTCTTCCCCCAAGCATGTAGAGAGTGGGTGTGTTCTTGTGTTTGGGAAAGGGAGAGGATGGATTGAAACTCTATGTAATCATCCCTGTTCTAATGTCCATGCGTATGGGGACGTAGTTTTTTTGTATCTCTTGTTTCCAGGAATGAAATCCCAGAAGTTTATTTCACGAGCTCCTCTCTGTTCTTCGTTCTTCATTTGAGTGATTTTCCTCTTTTCGTGATTCTGAGTTGTTTCTTGCTGTGAAGGCCCAAAATGGGTTGCTCTATGTTGGAATGATGCCTCAAGATCATTTGATCGTTATTCCCAAAGAGCTAATCTCTTTTAATCTCAGATTTCCCTTTTTGAGCTCCTCTGTTCTTGTTCTTGATTCTAGGGTTTGGGTTGGCTTGTGTTTGTCTTCATGAGATGCTCTAAGATTTGGACTCTCTGGTCCTTAGGCTATTGCTAATCTTCCTACAAAAGCTCATGAGCAAAGATTGAAGGGTTATTGAGGATTTTGGTTTTTGAGCAGCTCTCTGTGTCTTTTCAGGTTTTTGGCATTTCTAGGTTTTGGTGTTATTTTCGATTCTCTTCATGAGATGGCATGGAACTTGGCATGATGAGTCCTGTGGCTATTAAGTAGCGTCCTCAAAGTTTCATGGTCAAAGGATCAAAGGTTTAATGGGAATTTGGTTTTTGGGTCAGCTCTCTGTAGTTTTCAGTTTTGGGGATAAATCTCAAATTCTTGAGCTCTTGTTGTTTTCCCTTGTTGTTTATGGTCTCTCCCTTGTTTAGAATAGGTTGGTGGTCTTTTGTCAAGAGGGCAACAACAGAGATCAATCTCTTTTACCAAAAACTTGGATTTTCAGTAGTTGCTGCGCAGCCTATTGCCCTCTGCCTGTCTGGTTTTCAGTTAACCGGTCAGACCGATTTTTGTGAGGCGGTCAGACCGGCTATAGCCAAGCGGTCAGACCGGCCAGCCTTCTCCGGTCAGACCGACGGCAGAGTTGCGGTCAGACCGCCCAGCCTCTTGCGGTCTGACCGCCCCCAGAAGCCCTGTGATTTTTTGTGCTATTTATCTTTGGGCTTTTTATTGTCACCTTCCTTTGAGTTCTCCTCTGCAGTTTTTTTCTTTCTCAGCCAGTAGGTTCATCAGGGGAACACAAGTCCTTCTCTTCATAGATTTGATATCTATTGGAGAGAAGATTTTTGTTGATACTCCCTGAGGGTTGTTTTAAAAATCGACATTCACCCCCCTCTGTCGCCATTTCGGTCCAACAATTGGTATCAGAGCCAGGTTAGCTTTTCTCAATAGATCTTAACCGGTCTCTAGAGCCATGGCAACAGATAAGTACTCGACCAAGCCCCCGATTTTCGATGGGATTGATTATCCCTTCTGGAAGAGCCGAATGGAGACGTACATCCAGGCTCAGGGGTACGCCATCTGGCGTAAGGTCAAGGTCCGGTTTGTTGTTCCTGCCGATGAGAACATCAATGCTGGATATATGCATGATGTTGAGGCAAACGCTAAGGCGAGGAACATCATAATCCAGGGCCTGAGTCGTAGCGAGTTTGACCGCATATCTCATCTTTCGTCCGCCTTCGATATTTGGGAGACCCTCGACGCTTACCATGAGGGCACCACCCAAATAAAGACAGTGCGACAGGACCAGTTCAAGCGAGATTACAACAAGTTTGAAATGCTCGCTGGCGAGTCCCTCGATGAGTGTTTTGTGCGTTTTCACAAGATTCTGAGCAACCTCCGAGCGGTCGGTCTCACATACCACGACTCGGATAACGCTCGACAGATGCTCGCTGCACTCGACCTTCGTGTTTGGGAGATGAAGGTGACTAACATCAAGGACACCACGGATCTCTCGACTTTGACTCTTGATGCGTTGTACTCACGCCTCAAGACTCACGAGATTGACATTGTCTTTCGCAAGTCGAAGTCACAGTCGATGGCTCTAGTCACCGATCCCAGTTCGGCTTCTGGTCTTTCTTCTGATTCGCTGTGTGGATTCTGCCTTGTTGCTCTCTGTGACATAACTGATGATCAGTTAAAGTAGCTTGCGGATGAGCAGTTAGCCCTCCTAGCTCGGAGATTCTCCCATGCTTACAAGAGGAGGAGGGACGGAAAGCGAGGAGGACCCGTGATCTGCTTCGAGTGTGGTGGCCCCAACCACATTTGAGCGAACTGCCCCAAGCTGGGGAAAGGCAAAGGTGACTACGGCGGTTCGGGCAAGAACGACTACATCGACAAGAACCGCAACAAGAAGCCCTCAGCTCACGCCCAAGGCAAGAAGAAGTTCCAAGACCTTGGCAAAGCCAAGAAGCTCTTCCACCACGTCCTCACCGCCTTCGACGACCTTGATCTCAGCGAGGTGGAGGGGTGGAGCGACGACGATGGGACGGACGAGCAAGACCCCAAGGGCGGCGACGACTTCTCCGGCATGTGCTTCATGGCCCTTGAGGGCGAACTGAGCGACAACGAGCTATACTCTGACTCCGACGAGGTATCCCCCACCTACGACCAGCTCAATCATACTTTTCTTAAGTTAGGTGGATTTCATACTAGAGCTAGAGCTAGGGTTAGCGAGTTGGAGAAGGAAGTAGATAGATTATCACGGGAGCTTACTTCAGTTAGATCTGCTCCCTCCCGTGATGACTGTGATACATGCTGTGCTCTGTTGGGTGACATGGAGAAATTAAGGACCTCGCATGATAGTCCGTCCTCTGAGCTTGACATGATTAAGGTGGAGAACATTAGTCTTCTTGCTGAGCTTGAGATGAGTAGGGTAGCTCCTTCCTCATCTACTACTGTTGAGACTATTGCTTGCACCTCATGTGAGGATATAGATAATGCTTTTAGAGGTCTTTATACCATGCTCCTGGATCTTCTCGAGTCTTGGGAAAACTGCAATAATTTGAAATTGAACTTAAAAAGGGCAGATCATAAAATTGCTGAGTTGCATGCTTCTTTACTTGAGCCTGTTGTTTGTTGCACCAACTGTCCAAAATTAACACTTGAGCTTGAGTCCGTGTCTAAGAAATTCCAAGAGATGGTTGATCATGACAACAAATTAGCTCAGTTTGCGACTAAGGATCCGGTTAGCTCACCATGCATTAGTTGTGATAAACTAAAACTTGAACTCGTTGCTTTGAATGAACAATGTGTGAAGCTAACTAATGATTTACTAGAGAAGCTATCAACTCATTGTGATGTGATTGCTGAGGTGGGGAAGGAGTCCAAGGGTATGGTGGAGACGTGTAACATCCTGAAAAATGTAAATAATAAATTATGAAGCTTTGGTATTATTTTATTTGCTCTTTGTTTGGATTTGGATTTTATGGTATTTTTCTGAATAATTTAATGCAAGTCCAAAAATGGTAACCAGACCAAAGGGAAATAAGCATGCCTAAATATTAGAAAATTTAAAATTTAGGTAAGAATCTGAAAAGATGATCCAGAGGGAAATGGAGGGAATTTTTGGTTTAAATTTAAAGCCCTCATTTTTAAAACAATGGCATGAATAACAAGGAAAGCAAATAAATTAAAGACCAACAATAGTTGAAAATATTTTTGGTCTAATCCAGAATGTCATCAGGGACTTCTGTGAATTTTCCTGAATTTTTGAATGTACTTTCATATTTTTCTGACCTTATTTGGATTTTCTGGCAAATCCTAAAAGCAAGAAATTAAAATCTGGAAAAAATCGGAAATTCAAACCACCCACCGGGCGCCGCGTGGACGGCCAGATGCCGCCCACGTTGCCGCTCCCATCCCGCCTTCCCCTCCTCTCGGGCCGCCACCTGGGCGACCCCGATGCGTGACGCGTCGCCCGCGCCCTCCATCGCGCGGCCCAGCCCCGCGGGCGCAGCGTGCGCTCGCCCCGCCTCTGCCACGCGGGCCCGGCGCTCCTTTGCTCGCTCTCGCTACCCGGTGGACCGCGCCCCGCGCCTCGCTGCCGCACGGCCCCACGCGCCAGAACACCTCTCCCTCTGGCCGGTGGCCCTCTCTCGCGCCGCGCTCTCTTCCTCATCCCTCTTCTTCCTCCACGCGCACGCAGCTCCTCCCCCTCGCGCTTGCGCTCTGCCGCAGCCAATCCTTCGCTCCCTCTCTCACCTCGCGGCTGATTTAAAAAGTACGGTTACAGGAGGGGGGAAGCACCTCTCCCGCCCTCTCTCTCCTACCAAATCCCGGCGAGATCTTGTCCATTCCCCCTCGCCGGCGTGAACAGCGGAGCTCCACATGTCGACCTCGCCGCGCGCCTCTCCCGACTATAAAAGCCTCGCCTGAGAGCTTCAACTGCGTCGCAGCTCCCTCCTCTCCCCTTCCCTAGCTTCAACTGCACCGAAAAGCCCCCAAATCCCCGCCGGCCTCTCCTTCTTCCCCAACTCCGGCGCCACCCTCCCCGCCGATTCCGGCCGTCCTCGAACCCCTGCTCGCTCCCAGAGCTGCGTGGGAGCCAGGCGAAGCCAACCCCCTCCCTCACCGGGCCTCCCATCGCGCGAGCTTCGCCGGCGACGACCGCCTCCCCGAACCTCCGCCGTCGCACGCCGCCGGCCCGCCACCGTGCCCCTCCGTCTCCACCGACCCCGCCAGAAGCTTCCCCGACACTTGGGGACTGTATTCCACACAGCCCCGGAGCCTCCCGACCACCGTACGCCGCCGGCCACCGCCGCCCCCGACTCCTCTGCCGACCGCCTTCGAGAGCCACCTCAAAAGGGTGAGTTACCCTTATCGGGTAGGCAAAGCCTGCCCGCCCACTTGGTTACCAGCACAACTCTCTTCTCCCCCTCGCTTCCGCGACGCGCGTTCGAGCCCCGCTCCGCGCCTGCGGTCGAGCGATTTCTTTTAAAAACCCCACTGACAGGTGGGCCCCACCTGTCGGTCAGTACAGCCGAAGCGGCCCGCTGACCCCTGGGACCCCTGGGTCAGTGGCACGTCTGCACCGAACCCCTGCTGACATGTGGACCCAATGAACAGTACCTGGACCCACTTGTCAGCGACACAACAATAAAAGAATTAAAATAAAAAGAAACTGACATGTGGGACCCACTGTCAGAAATTTGATAATATTTGGAATTAACTGAACTGAGAACTTTAAAGGACCATAACTTTTTCATTTTAACTCCAAATTGAATGAGACAAATTTCTAAATTCATCTAAAATCAGGATTTATCCAATGGAACTGAAATCACAATTTTTAGAGTTCATTTGAATTTCTGGTGTTATTTGATTTGATTTGCTGCTTTTCTTTTTGTCCAAATTTTCGCGCACGATTACAATAGCCTACGAAGCATAAGAAGAAGAGTTCGAGGCCGCAGCACTAGAAGCCCCGGACAATCAAGCACCCGACCACTGTAACCAAGGCGAGTCAATACTTTGATCATGTTGAACCTACATTTCTGCAAATTACTTTGTTTTAAATTAACAAATTGCATTGCTGTTATTTTTATGCAAATGCATGCTAAATTTGATATTATAGCTATATACCATTGTTTACCTTGAATAGTATTACCCCTCCTTTGAGTATTTGAATGTGTGAACCTTGTCGCCCTAGCAAAAATATAATAGTAACATTTCGAAAATAAGTCCGTAACTGTATGCCATGCTTAGCATTGATTAGGAACTCGGGGCAAGAAATTGTCCCAAACATCACTTTAATCATGAGAAAATTTTGGTTGGGTCAGTCATGGTGGTAATGACTGATAAATGTTGGATATGATTATTTTATGTCTCCAAAAAAAACCCCCAACATGCTTAAATATCTGGGCGGATGGTTCGAGGGTGTGGTGCAGGTGTGCACGAGAGTGTGGTTTGTGGTAGAACCGTCCAGATACCAATAAGGACCGAATCTTGTCATGTCAACCCGTGTACAACAGTAGAACCACAAGTCTGTAAATTACAACTTGGCTTAGTAGATTTACCGGACCCTGAAAGTCATCCTTCCAGGAGGTGGTGTGAGGATGTGCAAGTGGCGGTCTGTGAGACGGCTTGAATGGGACACTCGTAGGGAGTGAAGTTCTGCTGTGGCGGGCTAGCAGGGGTGGGGAGCCAGCTGCTAGACGTTCAGAAGGAGGACATCCCGCACAACGTATGGGACCCACCGCAAGTGGGAACGACCCATAGGGTGAAATGATGGAAGGGGCGAGGTACTTTGAAAAGTTACTGTGATGGTCCGCTCAACCACATGTCTAAGGTATCATGTGGGTCAACGAGTTGATTGTCTCTCGTGGTGAAAGTGTACAAACTCTGCAGAGTCAAAACTATTCGAATAGCCGTGCCCACGGTCAAGGGCGGACATGGGAACTTAACTAGATATAGTTCTATTTCAAAATGTTTTGTGGGATGGAAAAGTGGAGGGCAGCGGAAAGCCCTGATTTGAGTTGTCCTGGGTGTCGTCCCAGTGGTAAGTTAAGCGGCTATAACGCTGAAAGATGCTATGCGGTGTGATGCCATATGTATGGAAAATTCTGTTAATATTCCTTGAACATTATGTTTTGTTCCAAAACTGCTAGGTCTCAGGAAATTTTATGTATTATATTTCAAATAGTGGCATTTCTATTCTTACAAAATAAAATATGGGTGGAATAAACAGGGTCGCGAGTAAAAGAGAGGAATGTTTGTAGAATACATATAAAGGCATTGGTGGATTCATGTCGATCTTGAATAGGAAATGATAGTGTGGGTTCTGGAGGAAATAAATTAGTGAAGTCTAGCTGAATGATAGGCTAGATAGATGATTTAAATGATTTTTTGAGATTTAGGAATTACACAGATAAATATTGGATTATGACACTGATAAATAAATTCTTGGGAGATGTCAATATTAGAATTAATAGATTCAGTTACTAGATGAATCAAATGAATTTTCGAGGATTTGGTGGAATAATACAAGTATTGGATTATAATTCTTGCTAAACTTGATATTCTTGGTGGATATATAATAGTGATTGTTAATCCTTGGAAGATGTTGTCAATATAGGGAATTAGTGGGAGTTGATCAATTACTAGAGGGACGAATTAAATTTCTGAGAAGATTAGAGGAGTCATGATAATTAGTGGATTATAATCTTGGTAAATTGAATTTTTGGTGGAGGTATATCTAAGGATTAGCTAGTGATAGATAATGGAAAAAATGAGATGGATTATTGGATTATGGGTTGAAATCAATGACAAAAAGGATTGAATACAAATGATATCGGTGGATTTGAAAGTAATTATGTTAGAGAATCATTAGAGTTCAGAGGTAAGGAGCTGATGAATAGTAATGACAGGATTGGATTATTAATAATTCAAAGTACAAGTATGATCGGTGGATTAAATAAATGATGATATTTGCTGTTTGGAATTTTAGACAGCAATCAATAAATAGAGTACATTCTCGGTGGATTAAGTCGATTTTGGTAATTGTAGTGTGGAGTTAGGTAGTAATAATAAAACTTTGATTAATTAAGAATAATAATGCCGCTAAAAGCAAATTTTTGGCAAATAAAATAACCCGAGCCTTTCCTTTGTTATGCCATGCATACTATTTATTTGCATTCTGTGTATTGGCTCGCGGAGCACGGGGTCGGAGTGCTCACGCTCGCTTTTGCGACAAAATCCAGAATCAAGGGCCGCATCGCCGCGCCTCAGCAACAAGATTTGACAAGATGGAAAAGAGGGTGAAGATGTCAAGGGCTAGGTCGTGAACCTCCAGTTGGCTGCCTGTGGGCATGTCCTGAAGGTCCCACCTGTGTGCTTCGTTCTTCCGCTGCTGCAATTTATTGATTTCGGCCTAATCGGCCCATGTGTAAGTTTATTATTTTAATTACGTTTCCGCATGATATGTACTTTGATATTCAGAACTGTAACTGTGTGCACTATCTACTGATCCAGGGAATAGTGCAATTAAACACAGTAGATTCCGGATTATAAAATCTGGGTTTGACAGGCATGGTATCAGAGCATATCGACTGCAGGTCGTGACCTAGCTAGCCTGGTCGTTAGTCCATAACTAGAATTATTTTCGCAGTATCTATTTTCACAAAACTAAGTGGTATTGCTCAATCTCAACTCTCTTAGATGATTCCTCTCATCTGTATTCTGCCCTAGCCATTTGTACTTCTAAAGCTCTCTTATCCCGAATTCAAAATGATGGTAATACAAGAATGAGCACTGATATCAAGCAAGCCACCTCCAAATATTTCCTCTTCGTTTTATTAATTTAAAAAGAAAAATTTTGTTTGCCTTCTCATGCCCTGCTCTGAAATTTAAGGTTAGGAACGTTGAAGATGGTCATGAAGATAAGGTAGTCTCGTTCTAAACGGACTATGCAGATAAACCCTGTGCCCCCATATGTGTGTTTCCCCGAATAGACGTTGTCTTGTCGCGAGCTTTCACTTTGGCCCTGTGCACTGTCTTCTTGCTCTCAGGCGTCTTATTTCGCAGTCACAGGAAAAGCTTGCTTTTGAAAAACATGTGTGGTTTTGTATCAACCCAACCCTTTGGGTGTGCTCTTTTATAATTGACATGGGTTAGATCACCTTATCCCCACGACTCAATCCTTACCTCATGCTATTCCCTCTCGCCCCATTTGCTACAATCCCAGTTAAATCTACTGAAACAAAGTGATGGATCGCCAAGGACCAAGACCTAAGACTCTGCCCTACCAACACTCTTTCCTTACCCACCCGGAGGACCCCTAGATCAAATCACCACCTAAACACAATGACAAGGATCGCGTCGATAACGTGAGGGGAAAAGCCATTACGCATACCAATACTCCGTGAACTATTCCCAACTACGAAGACGACCATCACCCTGGCAAATATCCTATGAGCAAGGCCACATATTCTCTCTGTGAAAGACAAGACCACCAACCTGAAGATAGCTTCTAAAACCTATTACTGACCAAGCAGCTGAAGTACCACGGATGAGTCTTCACATCGCCACAAGACCCATCCTGCCTGGAGTTAGATAATGACTAGTGATACCCATTTTAAGGGGGGTAGCACTATGAGATAGAAATGCCGAAGAACTGCTAAGATATATAGTTGGAGTTGCAACGACCTAGACTTAGAGCTGATCAGACTAATACAAAGGGATTCGCAAGGCTAGAAATCTTCTGGTGATGAGGACTACAAGACGTACCTTTAGCGAAAATCGTCGTGCTTGGCAAAGCTAAAGAGTAAGAACGAGGTCCCAATAGAAGTAAAAGACCACCATATAGATATGTCCCTTTTGCACCTCTTACATTCATAAGGCCCTCTACCCCTAAGGTACGGACCATTCTTATCCACCTGTCAAGAAGAAATTCGGCGACCATATGTCCAATAGACGATGCAACTGCTCCATTCCACGATGACGTGAAGACAACAATGTTAAAGGACAAGTACTTGGAAGACTACGACCTATCCAGGAAAACCAGGTTCTCTCTTTCCTTTTGACCTCTCCAAGTTCTAACCCCTATTGTGCAGATTTTCATCTCTTTGCGGAGCTAAGTCGAGCAACACCCGAAACCCATTGCTAGCCAATATAACCCACCTCCAACCTTTCTACTTTATCGGAATCTCGGGGTCGAGATTCTTTTTAAGGGGGGTAGAATTGTAACATCCTGAAAAATGTAAATAATAAATTATGAAGCTTTGGTATTATTTTATTTGCTCTTTGTTTGGATTTGGATTTTATGGTATTTTTCTGAATAATTTAATGCAAGTCCAAAAATGGTAACCAGACCAAAGGGAAATAAACATGCCTAAATATTAGAAAATTTAAAATTTAGGTAAGAATCTGAAAAGATGATCCAGAGGGAAATGGAGGGAATTTTTGGTTTAAATTTAAAGCCCTCATTTTTAAAACAATGGCATGAATAACAAGGAAAGCAAATAAATTAAAGACCAACAATAGTTGAAAATATTTTTGGTCTAATCCAGAATGTCATCAGGGACTTCTGTGAATTTTCCTAAATTTTTGAATGTACTTTCATATTTTTCTGACCTTATTTGGATTTTCTGGCAAATCCTAAAAGCAAGAAATTAAAATCTGGAAAACTCGGAAATTCAAACCACCCACCGGGCGCCGCGTGGACGGCCAGATGCCGCCCACGTTGCCGCTCCCATCCCGCCTTCCCCTCCTCTCGGGCCGCCACCTGGGCGACCCCGATGCGTGACGCGTCGCCCGCGCCCTCCATCGCGCGGCCCAGCCCCGCGGGCGCAGCGCGCGCTCGCCCCGCCTCTGCCACGCGGGCCCGGCGCTCCTTTGCTCGCTCTCGCTACCCGGTGGACCGCGCCCCGCGCCTCGCTGCCGCACGGCCCCACGCGCCAGAACACCTCTCCCTCTGGCCGGTGGCCCTCTCTCGCGCCGCGCTCTCTTCCTCATCCCTCTTCTTCCTCCACGCGCACGCAGCTCCTCCCCCTCGCGCTTGCGCTCTGCCGCAGCCAATCCTTCGCTCCCTCTCTCACCTCGCGGCTGATTTAAAAAGTACGGTTACAGGAGGGGGGAAGCACCTCTCCCGCCCTCTCTCTCCTACCAAATCCCGGCGAGATCTTGTCCATTCCCCCTCGCCGGCGTGAACAGCGGAGCTCCACATGTCGACCTCGCCGCGCGCCTCTCCCGTCTATAAAAGCCTCGCCTGAGAGCTTCAACCGCGTCGCAGCTCCCTCCTCTCCCCTTCCCTAGCTTCAACTGCACCGAAAAGCCCCCAAATCCCCGCCGGCCTCTCCTTCTTCCCCAACTCCGGCGCCACCCTCCCCGCCGATTCCGGCCGTCCCCGAACCCCTCCTCGCTCCCAGAGCTGCGTGGGAGCCAGGCGAAGCCAACCCCCTCCCTCACCGGGCCTCCCATCGCGCGAGCTTCGCCGGCGACGACCGCCTCCCCGAACCTCCGCCGTCGCACGCCGCCGGCCCGCCACCGTGCCCCTCCGTCTCCACCGACCCCGCCAGAAGCTTCCCCGACACTTGGGGACTGTATTCCACGCAGCCCCGGAGCCTCCCGACCACCGTACGCCGCCGGCCACCGCCGCCCCCGACTCCTCTGCCGACCGCCTCCGAGAGCCACCTCAAAAGGGTGAGTTACCCTTATCGGGTAGGCAAAGCCTCCCCGCCCACTTGGTTACCAGCACAACTCTCTTCTCCCCCTCGCTTCCGCGACGCGCGTTCGAGCCCCGCTCCGCGCCTGCGGTCGAGCGATTTCTTTTAAAAACCCCACTGACAGGTGGGCCCCACCTGTCGGTCAGTACAGCCGAAGCGGCCCGCTGACCCCTGGGACCCCTGGGTCAGTGGCACGTCTGCACCGAACCCCTGCTGACATGTGGACCCAATGAACAGTACCTGGACCCACTTGTCAGCGACACAGCAATAAAAGAATTAAAATAAAAAGAAACTGACATGTGGGACCCACTGTCAGAAATTTGATAATATTTGGAATTAACTGAACTGAGAACTTTAAAGGACCATAACTTTTTCATTTTAACTCCAAATTGAATGAGACAAATTTCTAAATTCATCTAAAATCAGGATTTATCCAATGGAACTGAAATCACAATTTTTAGAGTTCATTTGAATTTCTGGTGTTATTTGATTTGATTTGCTGCTTTTCTTTTTGTCCAAATTTTCGCGCACGATTACAATAGCCTACGAAGCACAAGAAGAAGAGTTCGAGGCCGCAGCACTAGAAGCCCCGGACAATCAAGCACCCGACCACTGTAACCAAGGCGAGTCAATACTTTGATCATGTTGAACCTACATTTCTGCAAATTACTTTGTTTTAAATTAACAAATTGCATTGCTGTTATTTTTATGCAAATGCATGCTAAATTTGATATTATAGCTATATACCATTGTTTACCTTGAATAGTATTACCCCTCCTTTGAGTATTTGAATGTGTGAACCTTGTCGCCCTAGCAAAAATATAATAGTAACATTTCGAAAATAAGTCCGTAACTGTATGCCATGCTTAGCATTGATTAGGAACTCGGGGCAAGAAATTGTCCCAAACATCACTTTAATCATGAGAAAAATTTGGTTGGGTCAGTCATGGTGGTAATGACTGATAAATGTTGGATATGATTATTTTATGTCTCCAAAAAAAAACCCCCCAACATGCTTAAATATCTGGGCGGATGGTTCGGGGGTGTGGTGCAGGTGTGCACGAGAGTGTGGTTTGTGGTAGAACCGTCCAGATACCAATAAGGACCGAATCTTGTCATGTCAACCCGTGTACAACAGTACAACCACAAGTCTGTAAATTACAACTTGGCTTAGTAGATTTACCGGACCCTGAAAGTCATCCTTCCAGGAGGTGGTGTGAGGATGTGCAAGTGGCGGTCTGTGAGACGGCTTGAATGGGACACTCGTAGGGAGTGAAGTTCTGCTGTGGCGGGCTAGCAGGGGTGGGGAGCCAGCTGCTAGACGTTCAGAAGGAGGACATCCCGCACAACGTATGGGACCCACCGCAAGTGGGAACGACCCATAGGGTGAAATGATGGAAGGGGCGAGGTACTTTGAAAAGTTACTGTGATGGTCCGCTCAACCACATGTCTAAGGTATCATGTGGGTCAACGAGTTGATTGTCTCTCGTGGTGAAAGTGTACAAACTCTGCAGAGTCAAAACTATTCGAATAGCCGTGCCCACGGTCAAGGGCGGACATGGGAACTTAACTAGATATAGTTCTATTTCAAAATGTTTTGTGGGATGGAAAAGTGGAGGGCGGCGGAAAGCCCTGATTTGA
Source organism: Dendrocalamus latiflorus (assembly GCA_017311315.1). NCBI lineage: Eukaryota > Viridiplantae > Streptophyta > Magnoliopsida > Poales > Poaceae > Dendrocalamus > Dendrocalamus latiflorus. The sequence continues at coordinate 10,172,331 of CM029678.1, read as the reverse complement.
GTTGTCCTGGGTGTCGTCCCAGTGGTAAGTTAAGCGGCTATAACGCTGAAAGATGCTATGCGGTGTGATGCCATATGTATGGAAAATTCTGTTAATATTCCTTGAACATTATGTTTTGTTCCAAAACTGCTAGGTCTCAGGAAATTTTATGTATTATATTTCAAATAGTGGCATTTCTATTCTTACAAAATAAAATATGGGTGGAATAAACAGGGTCGCGAGTAGAAGAGAGGAATGTTTGTAGAATACATATAAAGGCATTGGTGGATTCGTGTCGATCTTGAATAGGAAATGATAGTGTGGGTTCTGGAGGAAATAAATTAGTGAAGTCTAGCTGAATGATAGGCTAGATAAATGATTTAAATGATTTTTTTGAGATTTAGGAATTACACAGATAAATATTGGATTATGACACTGATAAATAAATTCTTGGGAGATGTCAATATTAGAATTACTAGATTCAGTTACTAGATGAATCAAATGAATTTTCGAGGATTTGGTGGAATAATACAAGTATTGGATTATAATTCTTGCTAAACTTGATATTCTTGGTGGATATATAATAGTGATTGTTAATCCTTGGAAGATGTTGTCAATATAGGGAATTAGTGGGAGTTGATCAATTTCTAGAGGGACGAATTAAATTTCTGAGAAGATTAGAGGAGTCATGATAATTAGTGGATTATAATCTTGGTAAATTGAATTTTTGGTGGAGGTATATCTAAGGATTAGCTAGTGATAGATAATGGAAAAAAAATAAGATGGATTATTGGATTATGGGTTGAAATCAATGACAAAAAGGATTGAATACAAATGATATCGGTGGATTTGAAAGTAATTATGTTAGAGAATCATTAGAGTTTAGAGGTAAGGAGCTGATGAATAGTAATGACAGGATTGGATTATTAATAATTCAAAGTACAAGTATGATCGGTGGATTAAATAAATGATGATATTTGCTGTTTGGAATTTTAGACAGCAATCAATAAATAGAGTACATTCTCGGTGGATTAAGTCGATTTTGGTAATTGTAGTGTGGAGTTAGGTAGTAATAATAAAACTTTGATTAATTAAGAATAATAATGCCGCTAAAAGCAAATTTTTGGCAAATAAAATAACCCGAGTCTTTCCTTTGTTATGCCATGCATACTATTTATTTGCATTCTGTGTATTGGCTCGCGGAGCACGGGGTCGGAGTGCTCACGCTCGCTTTTGCGACAAAATCCAGAATCAAGGGCCGCATCGCCGCGCCTCAGCAACAAGATTGGACAAGATGGAAAAGAGGGTGAAGATGTCAAGGGCTAGGTCACGAACCTCCAGTTGGCTGCCTGTGGGCATGTCCTGAAGGTCCCACCTGTGTGCTTCGTTCTTCCGCTGCTGCAATTTATTGATTTCGGCCTAATCGGCCCATGTGTAAGTTTATTATTTTAATTACGTTTCCGCATGATATGTACTTTGATATTCAGAACTGTAACTGTGTGCACTATCTACTGATCCAGGGAATAGTGCAATTAAACACAGTAGATTCCGGATTATAAAATCTGGGTTTGACAAGACGCTTAGCGACGTGAACCAACTGGCTAGTAGTAGGACTGTCCACTCAGAGTTGGCTGTGCGTGCACATGCCATTCTTTCCTCTACTGTTGGTTCTTCTTCTGCTTCCTTACCTTCTGCCGTCTCTTCTTCCCCCTGCTCTTCTTGCACCTCTCTCTTTCGGGAGTGTCAGTATCTTATGAACACTCTCGAGAGATTTGTAGGAGGCAAGAAGAAGCTTAATCTTATTCTAGACCAATCCAAGATTTGCAGATTTAATCAGGGTATAGGATATGATTTCTATGAGGACATGAGGAAGCATCCACCTGCCGTGCTCAGACCCATAGCACCAGGTGTGATCGAGACTGAGCCCAGGACCGAGAAAGTCCAATTTAAGTCTGCGGGCTTTGTCCAAGGGATTTCTGACAGCAAGGTGATTCCACATGTAGCTTCGGCCTCTCAGAAGGCGAAGCCTCATCATGCTACTTCTACCTCTCAGAAGGTGAAGTAGCATTGCACCTTCTGTCAGAAGGATGGACATCTGATCGATCGATGCTTCAGGCGCGCCAAGATCGCGCATAGAAACCATGCCGAGTCTCTTAGGCGTATTCAGGGTCATCCCCAGATCTTGAGTGCACCTAAGTCCAACACGAGGTCTAGGGTTGCTTCAGCTGATGGGTTTGGGCATTATCGAGGACTTGGATTTTCTGAGTTTTCTGGCTTTCGTCTTTGATATGCTCCTGGTTGTGATTTCCGCCGTCCTGAGGGTAGATCTCGTTTCCCCCGTCGAGATAGCTACCCGCGGCGTGATCAACATGTTGATGGTGTCTTGACTCGCTCCTCTGTAGCAGTCAAGCCCAACAACAGCTTCAGGTCTACACATAGACCATCTGCCTTTTTGAGTGACAGAGAGCGTAGGGTAGATAAAGGTCAGTCGTGTTTGAATACTTCATCTGCTCGACGTGTTACTCAGTATTGGGTGCCAAAATCACTCTTGATTTACCCTAGTGCTGAGACTTTACTCTCTGTTTGACTCAGGCTCGCCGGGCAGGGAAGGGAAAGGTTTGGCTCGTAGACTCCAGGTGTTCACGACACATGACCGGAGACTCCCGTTGGTTTTCTTCCCTTGCCCGTGCTCTAGGTGATGAGACGATCACCTTCGGAGATGCTTCATCTGGGCGCGTCATCGCCAAAGGTACACAGTGTGTTAATGATTCTTTCATTTTGAAAGATGTTGCTTTGGTTAGTAAGCTGTAGTATAATTTGCTTTCCATTTCTCAGCTTATCGATGACGGTTTCGAGGTGAGCTTCAAGAAAAATGCTTGGAAAATTCTTGATTCTTCGGGTAGTCTGGTTTGCGGGATTTCTCGTTTTGGGAGGATCTTTCGTGCTGATTTTTCTGAGTCTTCTGGTGATCCTCTCAGGTGTTTAGTTGCTTCTGAGTCCCGCGACCTTTCTTTCTGGCATAGGAGACTTGGTCATATTGGAATTGACCATTTGACCTGAGTTAGCGGCCACGATCTCATTCGCGGTTTGCCGAAACTCAAGATGGTCAAAGATCTAGTTTGTGCTCCTTGCCGGCACGGCAAGATGGTTGCCGCTTCGCATCCTCCGGTCAAGTTACTATGACCGATGCACCAGGACAGCTGCTCCATATGGATACAGTTGGACCAGCTCGAGTGCAGTCAGCAGGAGGGAAGTGGTATGTCCTTGTCGTGGTCGATGACTTCTCGAGGTTTTCTTGGGTGTTTTTCTTAGCCTCGAAGGATGAGACATTTACACATTTCTGAGGTCTTTTCAGTAGGCTTTCTGTTTAGCTCCCGGGTGCCTTACGAGCGATCCGCAGTGACAATGGCACGGAGTTCAAGAATTCCTACTTCGAAATATTCTGTGATGAGACAGGTGTAGAGCACCAGTTCTCTTCTTCGCACGTCCCATAGCAGAATGACGTCGTGGAGAGGAAGAACCGTACCTCGGTTGAGATGGCCAGGACGATACTCGATGAGTACTCTACACCGCGGAAGTTTTGGGCTGAGGCTATTGCGACCGCGTGTCATGTTTCGAATAGAGTTTTTCTTCGGGCACACTTGCACCGCACTTCTTATGAGTTGAGATTTGGGCGAAAGCCCAGTGTGTCTCATTTTCGTGTGCTTGGTTGCAAGTGCTTTATTCTGAAGTCTGGGAACCTAGACAAGTTCGAGTCACGTTCTTGTGATGGTATCTTTCTGGGTTACTCGACTTCTTCGCGGGCTTATCGGGTTTGGAACTACGAGTCCAGTAAAATGGTAGAGACCTGTGAGGTGACCTTCGACGAGGCCAGTCCGAGGACTAGGCTAGATATCTCAGGTTCTTTAGAGCAGTCTGAGCCCATCTTTGTGGATGATGAGGACGATGGAGATGAGGGTTGTTTACCTGATCCAGTTCCTTATCCTCCACCCGAGGTGCCATCTTCCAGCGCACCTCGAGGCGGTCATCCCATGCCTTCTGCTTCCTCTGGAGCTAGTGGCTCTGTTCCTACCTCGTCAGCTCAGGAGGTAGAGGCCACTTCTTCTTCTCATCCCGGACCTCCTCGACATATCCAGAAAGACCATCCTTCTGAGCAGATTATTGGAGACCTTTTTGAGCGAGTCACTCGTTCAAAATCTGGCATGTCTCATTTCTGTCTCCATTTTGCTTTTGTTGCCTCCTTGAGCCCAAGGACATTTGTCATGCCCTTTCAGACGAGTCTTGGGTCAATGCCATGCATGAGGAGCTAGAAAATTTCGAGAGGAACAAGTTCTGGTCACTTGTTGAGCCCCCTCGAGGTCACAATGTCATTGGAACCAAGTGGGTGTTCAAGAGCAAGCATAGTGAGGATGGGGTTGTCATTCGGAACAAGGCTAGACTGGTAGTTCAGGGGTTCTCTCAGGTTGAGGGTCTAGATTTCAAGGAGACCTTTGCCCCTGTAGCTAGATTTGAGGCCATTAGAATCCTGCTTGCCTTTGCAGCTTCTAAGGGTTTCAAGCTTTACCAGATGGATGTCAAGAGTGCCTTCCTCAATGGCTTTATTGAGGAAGAAGTCTATGTGAGACAGCCTCCAGGTTTTGAGAACCCCAAATACCCAACCATGTCTTCAAGCTTTCCAAAGCGCTGCATGGACTTAAGCAGGCCCCTAGAGCTTGGTATGAGAGGCTTAAGTCCTACTTGTTGAGTCATGGGTTTGAGATGGGTAAAGTAGATAAAACCTTGTTCATCCGTCGGCGTGGCACTGATCTTCTGCTCGTCTAGATCTATGTGGATGACATCATCTTTGGCGGCTCCTCTCATGCTCTCGTTTCCCAGTTTTCTGATGTCATGAGCTCGGAGTTTGAGATGAGCATGATGGGCGAGTTGAGCTTCTTCCTTGGCTTCCAAATTAAGCAGACTCGGGAGGGTACCTTCTTGCATCAGGGCAAGTACACTCGAGACCTCCTGAGGTGCTTTGATATGAGTGATGGTAAGCCGGTGTCCACTCCTATGGCTACATCAGCTTCACTCGACCCAGATGAGGACGGGGAGCCAGTTGATCAGAAGGAGTATCGTAGTATGATCAGCTCCCTCTTGTACCTCACCGCCTCGAGACCGGACATACACTTTGTTGTGTGTCTTTGTGCTCGGTTTCAGGCTTCTCCTTGCGTATCTCGCTGCCAGGCGGTGAAGCACATCCTTCGGTATCTTCGAGCTACCATTGACTATGGTATCTGGTACTCTTCCTCGTCCTGTCTTTCCTTGAAAGCCTACTCGGACGCAGACTTTGCTGGCTGTAGGATAGATAGGAAGAGCACTTCTGGCACTTGCCAATTCATTGGCACTTCTCTCGTTTCCAGGTCTTCTAGGAAGCAGTCCGGTGTTGCACAGTCCACCGCAGAGGTCGAGTGTGTTGCTTCAGCCAGTTGCTGTAGCCAGGTGCTCTGGATGGTCTCGACCCTGCGAGACTTTGGGTTAGTTATCGACAGTGTTCCACTCTTTTGTGATAACACTTCTGCGATTAACATTGCTAAGAACCCAGTGCAGCATTCTCGGACCAAGCACATTGATATCTGATATCACTTCCTTCGAGACCATGTGGAGAAGGGTGACATAGTGCTCCAGTTTGTGGAGAGTGACCACCAGTTGGCTGACATCTTTACCAAGCCATTGGATAGCTCTAGATTTTTAGCCCCGCGGGGAGAGCTTAGGGTGGTTTGTCCTTATGGATTGTTGTGAGGGGGAGCTTTGTTCTTTACTGTTTTATTTTATTGATTATGCTCTTACTCCTTTCTATTGCATTGCATACGGGTGTATTGGGTTTAGTCCTTCTAGCATAGATTAGAGTTCTTCTCTTGTCTAGTTGTTTAGACTTCTTACTCTTATCTTGTGCTTCTAGGATGCTGCTTATTAGCTAGTTCTCTTCTTACTAGGTTGAGCTTACTCACTGCTTATAGGTTCTAGCGAGGGTTGGGGCCACTCTCGGGTAGACAGGGTACGTGTTTGCTCCTTAGTCTGTTAGATGACTAGTTGATAGTCCTAGAGTCACATGGGGTAGATGAGAGTCAGTTTGAGTCATAGTTTCCTCTATATCTTATCTATGCTTTAAGGACTGCTTTTCTGATTTTCTTGCCAGCTTTTCGATTTATTGCTTTGGTTCAGGGGGAGTTCATTTGGGAGCTTCTGGAGCTTAATTTTTACATAACTCAACTTGAACTAAAAGTTGCATCACATGTTGAGGGGGAGCTGGATTTTCTTGCATTTTCAGCATTCTGCATTGTAATATAACTACATTGAGCCTTGATTATTATCCTTTTATGACATGTTTACAATGCTTTACACCTTGCCATGACTTGTGCTTATTTGCTAGATTTATCATGACTTCATATGTGTAGACTAACTTTTGCCATGATAAGTTAATTAAACTTGCTCAAATTGAACTAAAACTTGCCATGTTAGTACTCGAGACTAGTCTTTCTTGAGTTATCCTTTTGTGATTCATGCCATATCAAATAGGTTGAGTTGAGCGTTGAATCTCTATTGAGTTTTAGATTGAGCTATGTTAGTTCTTGATGATGCATAAGTTAGTGCAATCTTTTATGAAAGCAAAAAGATCTCTTTTGTGCCAAAAAAAACTGATCTCACCAATTCTTTCTCATGAGACAGCTTGCCATTGCACTAGGCATGAACTCAGGGGGAGCTTTGGATGACCAAGACTATCTTCTTAAGCTTATTGCTTGGACTGGTCGCATAAGGTTTGAGATATAGCACATGACTAAACAAAAATCTGATTGGCAACAACCATGAGATTTCCAAAGAAAAATATGTCGATTGTGCTCAATTTGCTAAAATTTCAAAGGTTACAAGTACTTTAACAAATGTTTCACTCTTGAGCTTGCAGCACTCTAATTTGACTCAATACTAGCTTCTTGGTTCCGCTTAGTTTTTTGACATGGTTTGCATCATCCTTGGATACCTCTAGCTAGACTATGATCATGGATGACTTGACATGCTAAGACTTTGCACTAAAATTTCAGACTGTGACTTAATTGGTTTAGCTGGCTTATACATGTCTTGTCATGATCTGGATAGCATGTTTATGTGTTATGGCTTGGTGTAATACTTGTTGGTCATCTTGGATAATTCTCATGGCTCTAAATGCTTAAAATAAACAAACTTCAGCCATTTCATCCATATCTATGCCTTATTCTCTCTTTTGCATCCTTGATGTGTTTATTGCCTAAAGGGGGGGAGAATAGCGGAGAAAAAGCCATTTTGGGAGCTTTGAGGGAAAACTTGTTCTTTCTTTTGCTCCTTGTGTCAACATAGTCATTAGCATCATTTTCTTCATTTGGACCATGTTTGACTTTCTCTTCAAACTCAACTTTGCGCTTTTTCTGGGTTTGTCATTATACTCATCAAGGGGGAGATTGAGAGGCCATGTGGAGGTCATCCCATGTGTGTGATGAGTAATTGACATCGGTTTGGGAAAGTCGAGTTTGATTTGGTTAGTTCGAACCTTGACGTTGCGTGGTGCAATTGGGCTCGGTTTTAATTTCATGCTTAATGTGGTTTCATTAATGCATTTATGCTTATATGTATCGAGCGGTGCTATGTGATGTGTTTCTTGTCCGTGATGGCTGCAGGACGTCGAGGCGGAGTCGTGGCGAGACACGAGGTGACCGGACTAGACATGGGCGGTGTCAAGGTCAGAACGGTCGAGATGTGTCGAAGACGGCGGAGACTCGAGGTGGTTGCGAGGCTTGGACGACAAGAGATGCGGAAGCTTCCAGGAAGGTGCATGAGGGGCGAATTGGTAATTTCGCGAGGCTGCACAAGCATGAGCGGGTTCCGTTGGATTTAGCAGGCGTAACAGGCTGGAGACCCGTTAGCCAAGGGCTATAAATAGGAGTGAGTGGCTGCATGTATCCCATGGCTTTGGGAGAGAGTTAGGGTTTGCTTTAGTCAAAAGAGCCTTTGAGAGGTGGTTTTGGCTTTAGTTGGTAGGAGAGGCAGAGTTCTGTTGTGAAGCTTGTCGCCTTTGTAGCTTTTTCTGTGTGTTCTTCCCCCAAGCATGTAGAGAGTGGGTGTGTTCTTGTGTTTGGGAAAGGGAGAGGATGGATTGAAACTCTATGTAATCATCCCTGTTCTAATGTCCATGCGTATGGGGACGTAGTTTTTTTGTATCTCTTGTTTCCAGGAATGAAATCCCAGAAGTTTATTTCACGAGCTCCTCTCTGTTCTTCGTTCTTCATTTGAGTGATTTTCCTCTTTTCGTGATTCTGAGTTGTTTCTTGCTGGGAAGGCCCAAAATGGGTTGCTATATGTTGGAATGATGCCTCAAGATCATTTGATCGATATTCCCAAGAGCTAATCTCTTTTAATCTCAGATTTTGTAACATCCCAAAAATTCGCTTTCTGAAAAATTTAATTTCAAATTAATTATTTTAAATGATTTGAGTTTTATTTGGATTTGCGCTGAATTTCTGTCTTTGAAAAAAAAACTGGATTTGAAAAGAATTTTAATTAAAACCTAAAAATATTGTTAAATAAAAAGATATTTTGAATTTCTTTAAAAATCCTAATTCAAATTAACTATTTGGAGTTATTTGGCTTTTATTTGGTTTCCTGGATTTTCTGGAGTTCAAAAATGTATTTTTGAAATTTAAAAAGTATTTTAAAGTATGAAAACTAAATACCAACATTAGTTAGAAATATTTTTATTAAGTCCAAAATGTCACCAGGAGCTTCTGTGAATTTTCCTGGAATTTTTGGAAGTATTTTCATATTTTTCTGAGCTTTATTGCAATTTCTCTGGTTTTTTGAAAATGAAGAAAATAAAATTAAAATTCAAAACCCTCTCCCCTCCCCTGCGGCCACCACGTGGACGGCCGGATCTCCCGCCCGATCCCACCTTTCCCCCTTTCACGCTTGCCACGTGGCCAGCCGGATCCTTCCGCCCCCATGCGCCCCGGCCCATCCGAGCCGTCCCCGCCTGGCCCCTCTCCCGGCCGCCCGATCCGCCCTCGGCCACGCGGCGCCACCGGCCGTCCGCTCCCCGCTCCTCTCCTCTCTGACCTACGGGCCCCGCCCGTCAGTCGCCCGTGCCCCACTCCCGCTGCCACCGGCCCCGCCTGTCAGGCCGTCGTCTTCCTCGCGGAGCGCCGCCTTCCTTTCTCTCCTCCCCTTTCCTTTCATGCGCCGGCGACCGTTTCCCCCGCGGATCCCCTCTTTCCTTTCCCGGCTCCCTCCGATTTGGAAACCCGCGCGACCGAATCCCCCTAACGCCGCCCCCCTTTCCTTTCTCGCCTCCCCTTTCCCGTCTCTCCCCTTCCCTTCCTTTTCCTGGTCGCCATCTCCGGCGAGCAATCGCGCGCCCGTGTCCCCTCCTCCGCCCTATAAAAGGCCCCCCTCGGCCTCGCCTCCCTCCACCCAGCACCCCGACGCGCTCCACCTCCCTTCCCGAGACCCGTAGCGCCTTGCCACCGAGCCACCTCCCTCTCCGAGCTCCGCCACACTCCGGCGAGCAATTGCCGACGCCTCGGGCTTCCTCGGAGCCCGCCACCGCCACTCCGAGCATCCCCGTGCGTCGGCGAACCTCCCCGGCACCTCGGCCGTCCCTCCCCGCCACCGGAGCACCGTCGCACCGGAGGACCCGTACTGCGCCACCGCCTTCCTCGTCGCCGGCCACCTCCGCTCGTCCCCGAGCCTCGCCGACCCCTCCAACCGAACCCCCTCCGCACCGAGATCGCATTTTGCGCATTACCCGACCCTCTCCGTCCTTCCCTCGCCGCTGGCACCGTCGCCGCCGTCCAATGCTGCCCGGCCACTCCAGCAGGTACCCCTCAAGAGGGTTACCTACCCTTTATGGGTAGGCAACGCCTCCCCGCCCGACTGGTTACCAGCGCTGTCTCTTTCCCCCCCGGCTCCCTCGGCTCCGCACGCTGAGGTTGAGCCTTTCTCTCATTTTTCCGCGCTGACAGATGGGTCCCACCCGTCAGCGGCCGCCAGACCACGCTGGTCACTGCCGTCTGGGCCCCACTCGTCTGCGCTCCTCACTGACATCTGGGCCCAGAGCCCAGAGGGGTCCCACATGTCAGAGGCAGGGCCAGAGGCCTCACTGTCCAGTGGGTCCCACCTGTCATAGACTCAAAATAAAAGCAATAAAATAAAGATTAGAAATTAAATCCTGCCAGTGGGCCCCACTTGCCAGAAATTTGGGAATTTCTGGATTTATTCAATCTGAGATTTTCAAATGAGCATAACTTTCTCATTTTAACTCCAAATTGAGCCATTCAAATTTCTAAATTCTTCTGAAATCATAATCTAACCAAATATGGCCTCTATTTGTATTTTTGATTTTATTTGAATTTTTTGCATTTATTTGCTTTGTTTGCTTCGTCTTTTCGCGCGTAGATTCCACCGTTGTCGAAGATCTCTCCACTCCGCAGCAAGAAGACCCAGAGAGCGTGCAGGAAGGCAAGTCTCCTTTGATCATCTTGAACGTATGATTTTGAAATATTTTAATTATTTTAAATTATGTGCATTGCTATTTACATAAAACTTTAGTCCAAATCTTAAGGTATTAGTTAATCCAATTTTGTTATGCCCTCAATTGAAGTTGAATGCCATGTACCTTTGTAACCCTAGAAAATTCCTTTGTCTCAATAATGAGAGTATTATAATCATTTGTGAATAATAGAATGGTAGTATAATGCTTAGTCACGCTATTTAATACCTTTGAACTCTTGAAAATGGGAAATTATGATTTATTGTAATACCATTGTGTTTATAAATTTAGTGGTAATTGGAGTTACCACTGTTCTTTTAAAATAAAATAAAACGTGAAAGTTGGTTTAGATTAGGGTGGGTGGTTGGTTTGGGTTGGTGCGGCAAGCACGAGATCTTGTAAAGTGTATGTTCCACCCTAGTCAACTAAGGACCGACGCTTGTGTTTGTCCAGACTGAGCACTACCGTACAACCCTAAGTCTATATGGGTACGACCTAGCTGATTAACTCATGATAGTCTAGTTTAGGTGCCACCAGTGGAAAGTGGGTGCCAGAGATTTACTGGTTATTCACAGTGAGGGACAGAGATTTACTGTACTCATATGGCGCAAGAGGGGGCTTCGGATTGGGCAGATTTAACCCTTTTGCGGTGAAACCTCAGCGGGTGGTGTCTAGCTAGTCTTGAGTGAGGTAAAGGCTTTGTGATAATTTATCTGTGTCTCATGCCAAAGGAAGCGTGGTGACTGTTAAGATAATTTATCTCTTGGGGGTAAAGTTGTACAACCTCTGCAGAGTGTCAAACTATTTGAATAGCCGTGCCCACGGTCAAGGGCGGGCAAGGAATGCATTCACATGGTAGATTTTTGGTTTTGGTTTTAAAATCAAAGTTTTTGTATTCCGAGAGTGGAGGGAACTCTCGGAAGGGAACTTCTTTGGTTAGCTAGTGTTGGTAGATGGAACCTTCACTATAGAATTAATGATAGTTCTATTAAAACAGTTACCTTGCCAAATTAAAATATTGCTTTGTGCAAAAGAACCATATAGCCTTGCTTTGTCAAGCCTTGCATCTATTGCATTTTCCCCAAGACTTGCGGAGTACTTTATGTACTCACATGCTGCACTCAAAAATAAATCTCAGAAGAATACGAAGCTCAAGAAGGTGACTACGACTACTTCGCTTGTGGATTCGACGAAGGATTCCTGGAGTACTAGGTCGCGCTTCCCCAGTCAATTGCCTGTGCCGTATTGATGGGTCTTCATCAAGTTTATCTTTTGCTTCCGCTTTATTTCATGTGTGCGAGGTCTTCAAACCTCAATTGTAATAATGAGACCTTTCGGTCAGTATTCTCAATTATTGTAAAAACACGATGCTGGTGATGTATTCATTTCTGTTTAACTGTGTGCGCTAGCTTTGATCTGGGACTAGTGTAGTAATACACAGAGGGTCCGGGTTCGGAAATCTGGGGTCCCGACAGATTTCCCTTTTTGAGCTCCTCTGTTCTTGTTCTTGATTCTAGGGTTTGAGGTGGCTTGTGTTTGTCTTCATGAGATGCTCTAAGATTTGGACTCTCTGGTCCTTAGGCTATTGCTAATCTTCCTGCAAAAGCTCATGAGCAAAGATTGAAGGGTTATTGAGGATTTTGGTTTTTGAGCAGCTCTCTTTGTCTTTTCAGGTTTTTGGCATTTCTAGGTTTTGGTGTTATTTTTGATTCCCTTCACGAGATGGCATGGAACTTGGCATGATGAGTCCTGTGGCTATTAAGTAGCTATCCTCAAAGTTTCATGGTCAAAGGATCAAAGGTTTAATGGGAATTTGGTTTTTGGGTCAGCTCTCTGTAGTTTTCAGTTTTGGGGACAAATCTCAAATTCTTGAGCTCTTGTTGTTTTCCCTTGTTGTTTATGGTCTCTCCCTTGTTTAGAATAGGTTGGTGGTCTTTTGTCAAGAGGGCAATAGCAGAGATCAATCTCTTTTACCAAAAACTTGGATTTTCAGTAGTTGCTGCGCAGCCTATTGGCCTCTGCCTGTCTGGTTTTCAGTTAATCGGTCAGAGCGGTTTTTGTGAGGCGGTCAGACCGGCTATAGCCAAGCGGTCAGACCAGCCAGCCTTCTCCGGTCAGACCGGCGGCAGAGTTGCGGTTAGACCGCCCAGCCTCTTGCGGTCTGACCGCCCCCAGAAGCCCTGTGATTTTTTGTGCTGTTTATCTTTGGGCTTTTTATTGTCACCTTCCTTTGAGTTCTCCTCTGTAGTTTTTTTCTTTCTCGGCCAGTAGGTTCATCAGGGGAACACAAGTCCTTCTCTTCATAGATTTGATATCTATTGAAGAGAATATTTTTGTTGATACTCCCTGAGGGTTGTTTTAAAAATCGACATTCACCCCCCTCTGTCGCCATTTCGGACCAACAACTTACTTAGTAAGTTCTACTACTAAACAAGTTGTCGAGGGCTAGAAAAGATACGAATACCTATTCAGGTTGAGGAAATGACATAAACTTCATTGGTAATAAATGTAAGTTTTTTACATGAGAATTTTACATATTTCATAAATATTTATCTACTCATTGGAGCCACCAGACTAGCTGCTATTCGATGGAGACCCGACCTTCATCTCCTTTGCAACCTTGTTTCCAAAGGGCTTTATCTCTTCAATGAACTTGTTGCATCCTCCTCTGAACAATTGAAATATATCCCAAGTACTTGGAGGTTCAGTGATGGGTTGGAAGCTTTAAGCTTTACCTTAGCAAAGCTAACTCCATCAGCCACGGCATCTCTCATCATCTGCTTATGGTTGCTTCGAGAAGAAGCAAGCAGGCCTTGAAGAGTTTCGAGTTGTCTACCAAGACATTTCACCTTCTCGACTAGGTCTATTGAAGAGGATTGAAATGCTTCTACCTCCATGTCGGTAAACATCTTGTTGAGGAAAAGAATCATCTAATGAAGGCTTCTTTGGAGCTTTTTCCTTATCCTTTTCGAAACCAAGAGCTTTCTCTAGTGTTTGAAGCTTTAAGGCTTGCTTTCTCTAGTATCAATAATCTCAATTTGTTAGAAATATAAATGCATAAAGTAGAGTTAAAGAAATAACCAAATGATGACACATGATGTTTTGCCGTGGTATAGAAGACTTGCTGGTCTTCACCAGTCCACGTTGAGGAAAGCCCAAGCAACTTGGACTGGCTCCACAAATTAAGCCTTGCTCCTCGATTCCACTAGTGGTTGTTTTTTCTTCGCTCCAGAGATGGCAAACATCGAACCACTCACAATTTAGCGTTGAGCCTCTTTACAATCTTCTTAAAGAGATCATCACGCAAATTCTTGCCAAGCCATCTAGGTGTCAGCAAGCAACAAGAGTAATGAATCACAAGCTTTGCTTGATGACAATCAAGTGCCAAGGATCAATCTAGAATGAATGCACTTGAATTTTGGCTCAACTATCTCAAATTGAATGCAACAAGAATAAATGAGGTGTGGAGAGTGTGCTCTTAGGTCAAGGATGTTAAATGAAGTCTCTTGCATAGCCCCTGAGCTGGTAGAGGGGAATTTATACCCCACCAACCAAATTCGACCGTTTGCGGGACGATCATAAAAAATTTAGGGCAATTGGTAGTACCACTGTTGTAAGGCCGGTACTACCGCTCCTGCAAATCCTGCACAGTAACAGCTATAATAGACATATTCATTACCTCTGTACTCTCCATTATAAATGTGGCGTGGTACTACCGCCATTGTAAATATAGTAGTTCTACTCTCTGGTAGTTCTGATATCTTGCATGGTACTATCGTTTGGCTTGAGGACCAAAAATTGGTCCTCTTCAAAAACAAATGTACCGCCCATTCATTTGGCCCTTTTGGGGTGCGGTAGTATTGCTCAAGAGTTACAGTCATACTGTGATATGGTAGTTCCACCAAATAAACTCCAGTACTAACTTTTTCCAGAGAAGCACAATTGGCTTTCAATTTAAATTCTAAGTGCATGCATGATCCTAAATTGATCCAAATGGCACAAGAACATGTTGCCAAGCTACTAGTCATGATCCCTCTTAATAGTGCAGCATCTAACCTAAAATCCAGTCGTCCATTCTTTTCTCCTAATCCTAGTAAAATCAAAAGGGATCCTAGACTGTTTATACCTTTGTCTTGAACTATATTGATCTTCATGTTAACCTTTAGCAAGCATCTCCAGATTGCCACATTCATCGCTGGGACTAAAGCTTTGAAACACTCAATAAATATGTTAGTCCTATATTCACATATTGTCATTAAATACCAAAACAATTTTTAGGGCCCTAGATGCTTTCAGTCTACCACGACAAGGGAAAAGCTAAGAAAAAGCAAAGATTAAGAAGTAGCAGAAGGAGTTTCAAGTGGATAGTTACTTCTGAATTGAAGGCTTTTTTTCCCCTCAAGAGTCATGAGGAGTTGTTCATTTTCGGTCAAGGTTGACCCAAACATTGCCCTCTCTTTTTTAGGGTATTCTCAAGAACCTTGATGGTGCTCTATGACCTGAAAAGAATAATAAAATGACTATAAGAAGGAAAAATACTTCACAATCGGAATAGGAAGGGAAAAAATCATTACCATTCATCAGCCTCTTGATGAAGGCTAGCCCTCTCCTTTTCCAAGGCTAACATTCACCTAGTTAATTCTCCGACCATAGTGACACTCTCCACCATATGCTACAAAAGAAAAAAGGAGAGAAAAACTTAGAAAAGTTTTGAAAAACTCAATAAAATGCATTCTAAAGTGGTATGAGAACCTACCTGTACTACTTTATCAGCATATGCAGAGTAATGCACCTTAGGACCCGTCCTCAACTCGCAATCCTCAACCCTCCTCCACCGAAGCTCTTCAAAACTTTGGTTGTTGAAGATTCAAAGCCAGTCGAGGATGTCCCTAAGGTGTGGAGATTTCTTGACTAGTGAAGTGCTTTCCACTTCAGGACCTCCAAAGGAAGGAGGAAGCATGCATGCTCCCTCCTCTTCGACCACTTGTTTCTCGATAGAAATTAGATCCTATTGAGATTTCTCTTTCGCCTCCACATCCTTGGATGGGGTTAGAGTTGCTGAAGAATCTCAAGTAGCTACAATGGTTGTTGGTTCCTCTACCCACTCGGGGGCTGCCTCGACCACTCCGTCCTTCGGGGTTTCCTCACGAGGAGTATTTAGATCAGGACTGTCGGAGTACTAGAGGTGCTACGAAGAGAGAAGAAAAAAAGGAAAAAAATAAGAACTTCAAAATACAAAAGAAATTCAAAGGTGTGAACTTCTATGAATCTTTTACTAGTACATACCTGGACTTTTTCATTTTGAAGTTAAAACGCTCTAGAGTCTTGCTTTACTTTTCTTCTTTCCATCCAACTTTACTAGCACTACACTGGTAGGGCAGGTTTGACCTTTCGAGTCCTCTGACTAGATAAGCATATCCTTAGCCAGACCCTCTATGGGGGCGGGGCGGTAAAGGGGTGGGCTTATAAGAAAAACTTTCAGAGTCGTGGTAGAATCCTACCTCTGAGTGGACTTTGTTCTTAGAAGCTTGAGTGGTCGTAGGGGCACTCAGAGGGATGGTTGGAGTAGTGGTTGATGGAGCAGGGTTTGATCCCATAACTCCATATGATTTCCTCACGTTTTGCTACCTCTTGGGCTCATAGCTCTCTGACCCAACCATCTGCACATCATAAGAGATTACAACACACCGATCAAAAAATATACAATTGATGAAAAGGGTTATCATATTTACCTTAAGTCTTTTAATCCTATCCTACAGAGAGGTAAAAGCAAGGATCAAGGGCACCTCTACCTTTTGGCTAGGCACCCCACATAGATCATGTAGGATTGGAAATGGCAACAGGGGGGTGAATGGTGCCTTGAAAAATTGCCCCAAGTATCCACTCAAAATTTCTTCTCCGATATCTACTCAAGCTATGAAGTAAGAAGCTCAATACACAACGGAGGCTACAAACAAAAAGAAACACATGGCTAGAACCAAGAAGAAGGCAACCGGATGCAAATAGACATAACCGGTCTGACCGCAGTAGGCCGAGCGGTCAGACCGCAACAACAAGGCCGGTCTGACTGCCATCAAAGGGTCGGTCTTACCGCTGCAAAGCCTTCGGTCTGACCGGAGAAGGAGGGGCGGTCAGACTGGCAGTGACTGTCCGGTCTGACCAGCAACAGGCAGGCCTGAAACACTAGAACAGAGACTGAAAACAGTAAGTACCCATAACGACCTAAAACAAGAGAATAGTTGGATACTTGTTGCTCTTCTTTGGCCAAGAGATCAGACCTTCAACTCAAACAGCAAATCAACCTTAAAGAGGAGAAAATGCAGGCAAAGAACATATAAAAATAGGAAACACTGAAATTTGCCAAGGAGAAGTCAGTAGGAGAGACTAAATCCATATTACTCGTGATTTTTAGCTCCTTTGCTCATGAGTCTTTGGATTATAGCTAAGAGACAACTTTAGAAGTGAAACCACAAAGCTTGAACCATCATCTCCCTGAGAAAGCAAGAGAGCAAGAATGCTCTGCCTCCAAACCCTAGAACAGGGTGAACAGAGGAAATGAGGTGCAAGGGAAAAAAAAAGGAATACACATTGATTCTGTGATTTGCTCTCAGGGATGAACTGGCCAAAGGCCTGGAGGCTGCTTCCCACCATAGAGCAGAGACAAAAACAACAGCAACCTTAACAAGATTTCAACTCAGAATCCAGAAAGCAGATAGCAGCAAGAACTTGAGCAAACAAAAGATGCATGACAAAGAGATAAGAAAACAAAGCATTTCACCCACAGATCTCCTCATATTGAATCACAAAGATGAATGATTACACAAGGGTTAGAACCATCTCACTACAGACCCATACGCAATTGGAAATTCAAGAAGTGTGAGCCATCTCACTACATGATTTCCAGGCTGAGATTAACACCCATGAGAGGAAGAACACAACACACAAACTTAACTTCCCTGCCAGACTCACTCTCACTATATAGAAGGAGATAGCTCACACACTCAAATTAGAAAAATCAAGAAGTGGCAGCCAACACCCACTCCATGACTTCACACACAAAATGGGACTAAAAACCCAAAACCCTTACATTCAAAAGAGGGGAGGGAACCAGGATATCCCATTCCAAACCCAAACCCTCTATTTAGCTTCCACAACTGGGTCTCCAAATTGCTTTACTCGTTAGCACTAGCAAACTCAGCCCTTTACCCGTTGTCTTCAACAAGATCCACTTCCATTTTGCAGCCTTGCAAATTTTACCGAAATGCCCCTGCTGCACCTTCTTGGAAGATTCCTCTTTTCTTGCTGTCGACACCTCGCAACCACCTCGAGTCCTTGCCGTCTTCGGCATCTCCCGACTGCTTTGACCTTAGCACTGCCCGTGCCTAGTCCGGTCATCCCATGCCTCACCACGACTCCGCCTCAAAGTCCTACAACCATCACAGACAAGAAAACATCACATAGCACCGCTCGAAACAGTATACACATACATTAGCATCAAACATGGGGATACCTCCACATGGTCTGTCAATCTCCCCCTTGATGAGTATATTGACAAACCCAGAAAAATCATAAAGTTGAGTTTGTTTGAAAAGAAAAGAAGTCACACATGGCCTAAAAGAAAAGCAAAGAGACTCAAGACCATGTCGACTAAGGAGCAACAACAGAAAGAACAAGTTTTCCTCAAAAACTCCCAATTTTTCCGTTGAAATGGCTTTTTCTCCATTATTCTCCCCATTTTGGCAATAGAATCATCAAGGTGCAAGGAGAAAAATAGATCATGATGAAAGGACTAAGGATTATTCATTTTAAGAATGATGAGCCATGAAGATTATCCAAAATGACCTTTTGAGTATTACACCAAGCCATAACATATAAGAATGCTATCAAGATCATGACAATGCATGTATAGACAAGCTAAACCAAATAAGTCATAATCTAAAAATTAGTCAAATTTCTTAGCATGTCAAGTCATTCAAGATTATAGTCTAGCTAGAGGTATCCAAGGATGATGCAAACCTTATCAATAATGTAAGTGGAACCAAGAAGCTAGTATTGAGTCATTTTAGAGTGGTACAAGTTCAAGAATGAATCATTTGTTCAAGTACTACTTGGTCCTTTGGTAATTAAGCAAATTTAGCACAATTGACATGTTTTTCCTTATAAAATCTCATGGTTGTTTCCAACCAAATTTTTGTTTAGTCATGTGCTAGATCTCAAGCCTTATGCGACCACTCCAAGCCAGAAGCTTAAGAAGATGATCTTGGTCAACCAAAACTCCCCTGAGTTCATGCCTAGTGCAATAGCAAGCAGTCTCATGAGAAAGAATTGGTGAGATCAGTTCTTTCGCACAAAAGAGATCTTTTTGCTTTTGCTGAATTTAGTGCAAGAACAAGAAGTCAATAATAATTTATGCCTTATAAAGAACTAGCATAGTTCAATCTAAAGCTCAATAAAGATTTAAGACTCAACTCAGCCTATTTGACAGGCATGAATCATAAGTGGATAACTAAAGACAGACTAGTCTCAAGCGCTAACATGACATGATTTAATTCAAGTCAATGGTGCCAGAAGTGAGACAAGATATCCCATTCCAAACACCCAAAATAGAAAATCAAGAAGTGGTAGCCAACACCCACTCCATGACTTCACACACAAAATGGGACTAAAAACCCAAAACCCTTACATTCAAAAGAGGGGAGGGAACCAGGATATCCCATTCCAACCCAAACCCTCTATTTAGCTTCCACAACCGGGTCTCCAAATTGCTTTACCCGTTAGCACTAGCAAACTCAGCCCTTTACCCTTGTCTTCAACAAGATCCACTTCCATTTTGCAGCCTTGCGCATTTTACCGAAAAGCCCCTACTGCACCTTCCTGGAAGCTTCCTCTTTTCTTGCTGTCGACGCCTCGCAACCACCTCGAGTCCTCGTCATCTTCGGCATCTCCCGACCGCTTTGACCTCAGCACCGCCCGTGCCTAGTCCGGTCATCCCATGCCTTACCACGACTCTGCCTCAAAGTCCTACAGCCATCACAGACAAGAAAACATCACATAGCACCGCTCGAAAACAGTATACACATACATTAGCATCAAAAGAAGGTACTTCAGCATGAAATACCCAAAACAAACTCAAACTCTCTAACACAAGCGTCAATTACTCATCACAAACATGGGGATACCTCTACATGGTCTCTCAGATCATTTTGATCTTCTCTCCCACCTTGGCAGGGATAGGGCTATGAAATCAAGGAAAACCTTAAGATAAAAAAGATTCAACCAAACAAAAACAAAGCCCGACTGGTTAAAATTGTTCGAGGCTTATGTTCCATAGAATCCCTAGTCAAGTTAGTCATGCTCGTATACCAGAGCATGGTATGGTCATGCGACTTCAGAGGACTTATTCAGTGTATGGAAAAATTTTTCACCATGTGTCATAAAGTAAGACCTCTCTCTCCCTAATGTGGACCTACCTTTCCCTCCTTCGAGGAGGACCTCCACTTTGGGTTCTCGATAGCAACCCAATCGACAAAAGAAAGGCTGTTGTCCTTGCTCAACATCATGTAGAACCACAACTTTTTCCATGACAACCATGAGGAATTTGAATACATTGGAATGTATTCTTCAACGTTCCCTTCATGGAGGCGCAAAGCGCAATTTCTAGGCAATGCCACTTTCCCAGACTTTGTCATCCTATAGAAGTATTTGAGGAGTTCCAAGCTTGGTAGAATCCCCAAATATGCTTCACAGAGGTAGACGAAGATGCTTAAATTAGCAATCGAATTGGGGGCTAGATTTACCAAGTCAATTCTGTAGTACTCCAAAACCTCCAAGAGGAGTGGGTGCACTGCCAGTTGAAATCCGCACTTGATGTATGCTCAAAAGATTGGGATTTCACCTTTCACTACTACAAAATAAGTTATACTAGACATCTCATCATAGACAGTTCATGTGGAGCCGTCTGTGCTTTGATTATTACAGATGGTTCATGGCTAAAGCCGTCTCTGAAACTATCACAGACGGTTAGGTTTAAAAGTTTTCTATGATATACACATTATCATAGACAATTTTTAATTAGAACCGTCTATGAAACTATCACAAACAATTCGTATATGTAGGGACCCAGATTTTGCAATCTGGAACCCTCTGTGATTCCACCGCACTATTCCCTGGATCAGTAGATAGTGCTCATAGATTACAGTTCTGAATATCAAGTACATATCATGCGGAAGCGTAAATATAACAATAGACTTACTCATGGGCCGATTAGGACTAAATCAACAAATTGTAGTAGCGGAAGAACGAAGCACGCAGGTGGGACCTTCAGGACATGCCCACAGGCAGCCAACTGGAGGTTCGCGGCCTAGCCCTTGACATCTTCATCTTCTCTGCCAACTTGTCCAATCTTGTTGCTGAGGCGAGGTGATTTGATTCCTGATTCTGAATTTTGTCGCAAAAGCGAGCGTGAGCACTCCAACCCCGTGCTCCGCGAGCCAATACACAGAATGCAAATAAATAGTATGCATGGCTTAACAAAGGAGAGGCTCGGGTTATTTTATTTGCCAAAAATCGCTTTTAGTAGCATCATTACTATTATTTAATCAGAGTGTTATTATTGCTACCTAACCCCACACTACAATTGCCAATAATGACTTAATCCACCGAAAATGCACTTTCTTTATTGACTGCTGTCTAAAACTCCAAACAGCAAGTGTCATCATTTATTTAATCCACCGATCATACTTTGTATTTTGAATTACTAATAATCCAATCCTGTCATTCCTATTCATCAGCTCCTCACCTCTGAATTCTAATGATTCTCTAACATAATTACTTTCAAATCCACCAATATCATTCGTATTCAATTCTTTTTGTCATTGATTCAAAACCATAATCCAATAATCAATCTCATTTTCCATTATCTATCACTAGCTAATCCACAAATATACCTCCACCGAAAATTCAATTTACCAAGACTATAATCCACTCATTGTTATGAATCCTCCAATCTTCTCAGAAATTCAATTCATTCCTCTACTAATTGATCAACTCCTATTAATTCCCATTATCGACAATATCTTCCAAGAATTTATATTTATCATTAGTGTAGTAATCCAGCAATTTACCTTTGCACTCCCTAATTCTCCAAAATCGATTCACTATTATATATCCACCAAGAATATCACTAATCAAGAATTATACTCCAATACTTGTATTATTTATCCAAATTCCTGAAGATTCAATTAGATCATTTATCTAGCCTATCTATTCAGCTGGACCCCACTAATTTATTTCTCCCAGAACCCACACTAGCATTTCCTTTTCATGATCGACCTGAATCCACCAATACCTTTATGTGCATACTAAAAACATCCATCTCCTTTACTCACAACCCTGTTTATTCCGCCCATATTTTAGTTTGTAAGATTAGTAATGCCACTATTTGAAATACAATACATAAAATTTCCTGAGACCTAGCAGCTTTGGAACAAATCATAATGTTCAAGGAATACTAACATGATTTTCCATACATATGGCATCACACCATTTGCCTAATATCACCATAATTTTTCCATACATATGGCATCACACCATATAACATCTTTCAGCGTTATAGCTGCTTAACTTACCACTGGGACGACACCCAGGACAACTCAAATCAGGGCCTTTCACTGCCCTCCACTTTTCCATTCCCACCCATAAAGTATTTTGAAATAGAACTATATCTGGTTAAGTTCCCATGTCCGCCCTTGACCGTGGGCACGGCTATTCGAATAGTTTTTTGACTCTGCGGAGTTTGCACACTTTACCCACAAGAGATAGATCCACTCGTTGCCCCACATGATTCCTTAGCCATGCGGTTGAGTAGACTATCACAGGACCTTTACAATGCATTTTTCCTAGCAGAGTTACGTCCGCTAAGGTTTCCACTTCCTTCGGGGTACGACCACCCTTCCAGAAGCCCCCTCTTGCGCCGTCACATCGGAGGATGTGGCCATCCTCTACCCGCCCGTGGTCACACCGGCGCAACTCCTACTAAGTCGATGCAAATTAGTTAGCCCTGCCTACATTTTGCCAGCTTGTGGTTGTACTGGTTGTACACTGGGAGGTCATGACAAGATTCAGTCCTTAGTGGTATCTGGGCGGCCTACCACTAACCCACTTTGTGCTTCCACTGCACCACACCTAGACACCCTCGAACCAATCCGCCCAGATATTTAAGCAAGTTGGGGATTTTGGGAATATAAAATAACCATATCCAACATACACCAGTCATTACCACCATGACTACCCAACCAATTTTTCTCAGGATTAAAAGTGATGCTTGGCGCTCTCGCACCCATGAGTATCTAAACAATACTAAGCATGGCGTATAATTTCGGACTTATTTTCGAAAGGTTACTATTATAATTTTGCTAGGGCGACAAGGTTCACACATTCAAATATTCCAAAGGAGGTGTAATATTATTCAAGGTAAACAGTAGGCATGTAACTAGAATCTTAAATTATCATGTATTTGCATATAACATAACAGCATGCAATTTGTTAATTTAAACCAAAATAATTTGCAGAAAATGTAGGTTCAACATGATCAAAGTATTGACTCGTCTGGCGCGGTTTACCGCGGTCTTGTGCTCACACAATGCTTGCTCTTGAGCTTCTGTCCTCTATCTTCACTTCAGACTTAATCTCGCTGGATCCACTGAATCTTCACGACTCCCAATTTCTAATTACTCGACAAATGACTGAATCCAAATAAAAGCAAATAACTCAAAAAGATCCAAATAAACTCAATTTAGTTTTATTATGAGTTAATGGGTGATTCGGTGATTTGAGGCAAGGTTGGTGGTAGAAAGCGATGACTCGATCTTTTATTAACAGTTTCTTTTATCATTCTTATATTTATCAAGGAAGTTCCATAAGTTAGGATGGACCTATGAGTAAATGTTATTTTGTCGAGCGTAACTTTTCAGGGCATTTTGGTTTACCGAATAAATTTTAGAGTCTAGGTGTGTAGCAATTTATGGGGTGACATTTTATGTACATTTAGTTGTCACTAGTTGTATCTTATTATTTCATGCTCATCATTATTATTTATTAAATCTAGTATTGAGATTTAGTTAATGGTACCATTATTATTTTATCTATGCTTTAGTTTAGGCTTAGCCTTATCTCTAATTTAGCTATTCGGGTAAAGCTTGGTATGTATCATTTTATGTGATCCGGATTACTCGTGTTATTAGATACACGTTCATTCTAGAATATTTGTGTGTCTGTAAGATTACTTTGAATCTTGATAACCTAAGGGCTATTATATTTTAGCACCTCCATATTATTATGACCTCTTAACTTGAGTGTTCTCTGAAAACTACCGATACCAATGTTTTATCCTTTTACAAGTCGAGCCTGCTATACATGAGTACATTTTGTTATCATTGTTAACTAAACTATCATTTAAGACCTCATGATTGGCGGTATATTAACGATAGCATTTACATATATATTTTAGTGGGATCTTCGGTGACCGCAAAATGGTACAGTTATTTTTACTAGTGGGCTGCCTATATGCTATCCGCATTTCTCTAACCCTTTTAGGTATATACATATATACATATATGTTTATATACATATCTTCATAGAAAGTCTCTATATTCTAATTGTCATTAGCTTTAATTAAAATGTACTTATCTAACAACGTTATATCTCAATATTTGATAATTAGCAAAACCTACCACTAGAGTTTACTTAATGGCAAAATTTTAGGTATTAGGCATAAATCCTAATTTTTGTTAATGGCAATCTTTATTTGGTTAGTTACCATAAGTCGTTCTTCTTTATTGAAGTCTATAATTAATATTTGGTCTTTTGGTTAGTTATGCGAATAGGATTAATTATTCAAACATAATAACTATTCCACATTTATATATTAATCAATCTGGTTTTATGACCCAATTAAATTTATTAGCTTTTCTAGATTATTTACAAATTTTTCCTTGATTTTTCCTAAACTGAAATCAGCAATAATCCACAAAAATAAAAAGAAGGAAGAATTGCACCGAGGAGGAATCGAACTGAGGACCTGCGGGATGAAGGTTGGCTAGGCTAACCAGCTGGGAGATGGTCTCCTCGCGACTACACAAGGAAATGAAACTTAGTTAAGAAGATATACATTGTACTGTGCAGAACAAGCGGTCGGCCAACCGAAAACAGAGGAGAGGCGGCTTGTGGCAGGCGGCGGCATCGCCGGCACTGGTTGGCCGAGGAAGGCGCCGGAGATGGCAAAATGAGTTGTGGGAAGAGTGAGGATCTTACTGAAGTGGGTGGCGCGGCTCAGTGCGGCGCTAGGAGGAGTCGGCGATGTTGGAAGCGTCCGGCGGCGGGGTGAAAAGGGGCGGCGGCGCTGGTGATGGGGAAGAGGCAAATTGACATGGGCGTGAGCACTAGGGGGTAAAGGGGAGTCTCACCACGGCATTGGTTGAGCGGGAGAAGAACTCAGACGAGCCGGCGACGAGGGCCTTCGGCGGCGCAAGTGGGCAGACGGCGCCGGCGGGCTGGGGTGGGGGAAGAGCCGAGGCGGAGCTTGGGGAAGCTGTAGGACCACGTGGGGACGCTCCCCACCCAAGGAATCGAGCGGGTGTCGACCGAGGAGGAGACGGCGGCGGAAGCGGCGGTTTGGCCGGAGGCGAGGAAGAATCAGCCGTGCGGTGAGCTTCAATGCATGGGAGTCCAATTAGTTTGGAGGAGAGGTAGCTGGGGAGCAATGACCCACTGTGACGCGGTCGGAATGGCAAGGCTTCGTCGGAGCAGCCGGGGCGACGTGAAGGTGGCAACGGCGGCTCACGGGCGTGGAAGCGCTCGGCCTGGGATGGGGGAAAAGATGGAGCAAGGGGGTGATGGGGTTGTGCAGGGAGTGAGGGAGGGCCAAGGCCTCTCATAGCCGGAGGAGGGGAGGCGTTGTTGGTGGAGGACCGGGCGGAGCAGGGGAAGAACCACCGGGCAAGGCGCAGCGCGGGCGGTGCGTAGAGGCGCAGGGCTCGACGCGATGCGACCGAGCGAGCGGCGCATGTAGAGCAGGGATGGGGCAGCGCGGCAAAGATTTGGCGAGATTCGGCGCAGAGCTGAGAGAGGGGAAGGCGACGTGGAAGCAGCGTGGCCATGGAAGAAGGGAGGAGGAGGGAAAAGAAGAAGGGGGGCGCGCCTGCGCAGGGGGGTCTGGACGGCGCGGTCGGCAAGGAAAAAGGGGCCGGGCCCGCTGGCAGTGAGGAGAACCGGCAAGGAGAAGGAAAAGAAAAGAAAGGGAAGAGAGAAAAAGAAAAGGAGTGGGGCCCACATGTAATGGAGAGGAAGAAGGAAATGAAGGAAAAGAAAGGAGGCTTGAGCAAAATTTTATAATCTTGGATTTTCAATTTGAACTTTACTTCTCATTAGGATTTGTTAATTTTAAGTTGGGCATGATTTTCGATATTTGAATTCTAGTTCTAGTGTTAAGACTATTCTTGAATTTAATTGTACAGTTTATGTATGTATATATTTGAGTTGTACTTTTAGTTCAACTATTTCCCTTTAACTAATTTATAAACCAGGTTTTTATTTCGTAGATAGAATTTTGGAGTTACTTTCTTAGGGTTAAATACTATGTAAATTATTTGTATTCGTTTATCTAATTATTTATTTTTAGGATTGCTATTTTGTGCTCGAGAATTATTTTTAAATATTATTTGCTCAACACTAAACTCAGGAAAACCCAAATAAGATGTTGAACCAAAATTCAAGTGACAGTAAAATGCAAATAAAAGTTTTAAATTTCTCAAAATTTCAAACATCCAAAATTTAGGATGTTACAAACCTACCCCCCTTAAATGAATCTCGACCCCGAGATTCCGGTGGAGCAGAAAGAATGGAGGTGGGTTATATTGGCTAGCATTGGGTTTTGGGGTGTTGCTCGACATATAGTTTCGTAGCTCTACCGAGAGATGAGATCTGCACAATAGGGGTTAGCACTTGGAGAAGTCAAAAGGGAAGAGAGATACCTTGTTCTCCTGAATAGGGCGTAGACTTCCAATTACTTGCTCTTTGACATTGTTGTCTTCACGTCATCGTAGAATGGGGTAGTTGCATTGCCCATTAGACATATGGTTGTAGAATTTCATATTGATGGGTGGGTAGCACTAGTCTGATTAGCTCTAAGTCCAGGTTGTTGCAGTTCCGAGGATATTCATTGTAGTAGTTCTTTGATATTTTTGTCTCTTCGTGCTACCCCCCTTAAACAAATGACAATTGTCATTATTAATCCACTGTATTCTTAGCTGTCTTGATCAGCAACAGATTTGAGCAGCAATTCATGGGGCAAAGGTCTTGTCCTTCGCAGAAGTAGGTGACCTTGTTCTGTGGACTCTCTCCTGGCGGGTGGTCTTCTTCATAGTGATGTCGTTTTTTTTTCTTCTTAAATACTGGGAGGTTGAAAAGTCTTCGCTTCTTCTTGATTGCCCTGGTTTTGGGTTTCTTGTCATTTCGTTCCTTTGGATCCGACGAGGTTTTCAGCAAGAGGTGAGAGGGAATAGCATGAGGTAAGGATAGAATCATGGGGATAAGGTAATCCCTACCCATTGTAACTTTAAAGGAGTATACCCTGGGAAGCTGGGGTGGCACACAAATCTTGCAAGCTCTTTAAAACAATCTTTTCCTGTGACTGCGAAATATAACGCCCGAGGGCAAGAAGGCAGTGCACAGGGCCAAAGTGAAAGCTCGCGACAAGACAACGTCTATTCGGGGAAACACACATATGAGGGCACAGGGTTTATCTGCCTAGTCCATTTAGAACGAGGCTACCTTATCTTCATGACCATCTTCAACGTTCTTAACCTTAAATTTCAGCGTAGGGTATGAGAAGGGAAACAAAATTTTCCTTTTGAAATTATTAAAAGGAAGAGGAAGTATTTGGAGGTGGTTTGCTTGATATCAGTGCTCTTTCTTGTATTATCATTATTTTTTTTGAAATTGTGTGGCAAAAATGGATATGTATATATATATTATTATTATTTTCTAACAATGGATAATAAAACCTAATATGGGAAATAGGCTTTTACTAAAATAACTCTTTTAAGAAGCCATACCTCAAGGTTTACCCTTAGGCTTTTATTTTTGAAACACAAGATCCTTTTTAGGGAAAAGTTTTTCGACAAATAACTTTATTTTAACTATTTGGAAATCCAAAGTGAATTTTTGGAACATTTTTTTTGGCCAGTAGTTGAACTTACAAAAATTTCCTTGGGTCAGGTTTGCCAAATGAATGAGTTTGAAAACTGAATTTTTTTTTGTAATCAATTTTGATAATGATCCTCCCAAAGATAAAATATTTTTTTTGAGTTTCTAATTTAAGAGTTGCGACTTTGGCCCAAGGAAAGTTTTCAAAAAGAGTGTACAAAGTAAGTGCCAGATTTTTATTATTTTGAATTCGGGATAAGAGAGCCTCGGATGTAAAAATGGCCAGGGCAGCATATAGTAAGAGGGAATCATCTAACAAAGATGAGATTGAGCAATACTACTTATAATTTTGGAAATTATAATTTTTAAGAAATAATTCTAGTCATGAAACTAACGGCCAGGCTAACTAGGTCACGACCTGCAGTCGATATGCTCTGATACCATCCCTGTAGGGACCCAGATTTTGCAATCTGGAACCCTCTGTGATTCCACCGCACTATTCCCTGGATCAGTAGATAGTGCTCACAGATTACAGTTCTGAATACCAAGTACATATCATGCGGAAGCGTAAATATAACAATAGACTTACTCATGGGCCGATTAGGACTAAATCAACAAATTGCAGTAGCGGAAGAACGAAGCACGCAGGTGGGACCTTCAGGACATGCCCACAGGCAGCCAACTGGAGGTTCGCGGCCTAGCCATTGACATCTTCATCTTCTCTGCCAGCTTGTCCAATCTTGTTGCTGAGGCGAGGTGATTTGATTCCTGATTCTGAATTTTGTCGCAAAAGCGAGCGTGAGCACTCCAACCCCGTGCTCCGCGAGCCAATACACAGAATGCAAATAAATAGTATGCATGGCTTAACAAAGGAGAGGCTCGGGTTATTTTATTTGCCAAAAATCGCTTTTAGTAGCATCATTACTATTATTTAATCAGAGTGTTATTATTGCTACCTAACCCCACACTACAATTGCCAATAATGACTTAATCCACCGAAAATGCACTTTCTTTATTGACTGCTGTCTAAAACTCCAAACAGCAAGTGTCATCATTTATTTAATCCACCGATCATACTTTGTATTTTGAATTACTAATAATCCAATCCTGTCATTCCTATTCATCAGCTCCTCACCTCTGAATTCTAATAATTCTCTAACATAATTACTTTCAAATCCACCAATATCATTCGTATTCAATTCTTTTTGTCATTGATTCAAAAGCATAATCCAATAATCAATCTCATTTTCCATTATCTATCACTAGCTAATCCACAAATATACCTCCACCGAAAATTCAATATACCAAGACTATAATCCACTCATTGTTATGAATCCTCCAATCTTCTCAGAAATTCAATTCATTCCTCTAGTAATTGATCAACTCCTATTAATTCCCATTATCGACAATATCTTCCAAGAATTTATATTAATCATTAGTGTAGTAATCCAGCAATTTACCTTTGCACTCCCTAATTCTCCAAAATCGATTCACTATTATATATCCACCAAGAATATCACTAATCAAGAATTATACTCCAATACTTGTATTATTTATCCAAATTCCTGAAAATTCAATTAGATCATTTATCTAGCCTATCTATTCAGCTGGACCCCACTAATTTATTTCTCCCAGAACCCACACTAGCATTTCCTTTTCATGATCGACCTGAATCCACCAATACCTTTATGTGCGTACTAAAAACATCCATCTCCTTTACTCACAACCCTATTTATTCCGCCCATATTTTAGTTTGTAAGATTAGTAATGCCACTATTTGAAATACAATACATAAAATTTCCTGAGACCTAGCAGCTTTGGAACAAACCATAATGTTCAAGGAATACTAACATGATTTTCCATACATATGGCATCACACCATATGCCTAATATCACCATAATTTTTCCATACATATGGCATCACACCATATAACATCTTTCAGCGTTATAGCCGCTTAACTTACCATTGGGACGACACCCAGGACAACTCAAATCAGGGCCTTTCACTGCCCTCCACTTTTCCATTCCCACCCATAAAGTATTTTGAAATAGAACTATATCTGGTTAAGTTCCCATGTCCGCCCTTGACCGTGGGCACGGCTATTCGAATAGTTTTTTGACTCTGCAGAGTTTGCACACTTTACCCACAAGAGATAGATCCACTCGTTGCCCCCACATGATTCCTTAGCCATGCGGTTGAGTAGACTATCACAGGACCTTTACAATGCATTTTTCCTAGCAGAGTTACGTCCGCTAAGGTTTCCACTTCCTTCGGGGTACGACCACCCTTCCAGAAGCCCCCTCTTGCGCCGTCACGTCGGAGGATGTGGCCATCCTATACCCGCCCGTGGTCACACCGGCGCAACTCTTACTAAGTCGATGCAAATTAGTTAGCCCTGCCTACATTTTGCCAGCTTGTGGTTGTACTGGTTGTACACTGGGAGGTCATGACAAGATTCAGTCCTTAGTGGTATCTGGGCGGCCTACCACTAACCCACTTTGTGCTTCCACGGCACCACACCTAGACACCCTCGAACCAATCCGCCCAGATATTTAAGCAAGTTGGGGATTTTGGGAATATAAAATAACCATATCCAACATACACCAGTCATTACCACCATGACTGCCCAACCAATTTTTCTCAGGATTAAAAGTGATGCTTGGCGCTCTCGCACCCATGAGTATCTAAACAATACTAAGCATGGCGTATAATTTCGGACTTATTTTCGAAAGGTTACTATTATAATTTTGCTAGGGCGACAAGGTTCACACATTCAAATATTCCAAAAGAGGTGTAATATTATTCAAGGTAAACAGTAGGCATGTAACTAGAATCTTAAATTTTCATGTATTTGCATATAACATAACAGCATGCAATTTGTTAATTTAAACCAAAATAATTTGCAGAAAATGTAGGTTCAACATGATCAAAGTATTGACTCGCCTGGCGCGGTTTATCGCGGTCTTGAGCTCACACAATGCTTGCTCTTGAGCTTCTGGCCTCTATCTTCACTTCAGGCTTAATCTCGCTAGATCCACTGAATCTTCACGACTCCCAATTTCTAATTACTCGACAAATGACTGAATCCAAATAAAAGCAAATAACTCAAAAAGATCCAAATAAACTCAATTTAGTTTTATTATGAGTTAATGGGTGATTCGGTGATTTGAGGCAAGGTTGGTGGTAGAAAGCGATGACTCGATCTTTTATTAACAGTTTCTTTTATCATTCTTATATTTATCAAGGAAGTTCCATAAGTTAGGATGGACCTATGAGTAAATGTTATTTTGTCGAGCGTAACTTTTCAGGGCATTTTGGTTTACCGAATAAATTTTAGAGTCTAGGTGTGTAGCAATTTATGGGGTGACATTTTATGTACATTTAGTTGTCACTAGTTGTATCTTATTATTTCATGCTCATCATTATTATTTATTAAATCTAGTATTGAGATTTAGTTAATGGTACCATTATTATTTTATCTATGCTTTAGTTTAGGCTCAGCCTTATCTCTAATTTAGCTATTCGGGTAAAGCTTGGTATGTATCATTTTATGTGATCCGGATTACTCTTGTTATTAGATACACGTTCATTCTAGAATATTTGTGTGTCTGTAAGATTACTTTGAATCTTGATAACCTAAGGGCTATTATATTTTAGCACCTCCATATTATTATGACCTCTTAACTTGAGTGTTCTCTGAAAACTACCGATACCGATGTTTTATCCTTTTACAAGTCGAGCCTACTATACATGAGTACATTTTGTTATCATTGTTAACTAAACTATCATTTAAGACCTCATGATTGGCGGTATATTAACGATAGCATTTACATATATATTTTAGTGGGATCTTCAGTGACCGCAAAATGGTACAGTTATTTTTACTAGTGGGCTGCCTATATGCTATCCGCATTTCTCTAACCCTTTTAGGTATATACATATATACATATATGTTTATATACATATCTTCATAGAAAGTCTCTATATTCTAATTGTCATTAGCTTTAATTAAAATGTACTTATCTAACAACGTTATATCTCAATATTTGATAATTAGCAAAACCTACCACTAGAGTTTACTTAATGGCAAAATTTTAGGTATTAGGCATAAATCCTAATTTTTGTTAATGGCAATCTTTATTTGGTTAGTTACCATAAGTCGTTCTTCTTTATTGAAGTCTATAATTAATATTTGGTCTTTTGGTTAGTTATGCGAATAGGATTAATTATTCAAACATAATAACTATTCCACATTTATATATTAATCAATCTGGTTTTATGACCCAATTAAATTTATTAGCTTTTCTAGATTATTTACAAATTTTTCCTTGATTTTTCCTAAACTGAAATCAGCAATAATCCACAAAAATAAAAAGAAGGAAGAATTGCACCGAGGAGGAATCGAACTGAGGACCTGCAGGATGAAGGTTGGCTAGGCTAACCAGCTGGGAGATGGTCTCCTCGCGACTACACAAGGAAATGAAACTTAGTTAAGAAGATATACATTGGACTGTGCAGAACAAGCGGTCGGCCAACCGAAAACAGAGGAGAGGCGGCTTGCGGCAGGCGGCGGCGTCGCCGGCGCTGGTTGGCCGAGGAAGGCGCCGGAGATGGCAAGATGAGTTGTGGGAAGAGTGAGGATCTTACTGAAGTGGGTGGCGCGGCTCAGGGCAGCGCTAGGAGGAGTCGGCGGTGTTGGAAGCGTCTGGCGGCGGGGTGAAAAGGGGCGGCGGCGCCGGTGATGGGGAAGAGGCAAATTGACATGGGCGTGAGCACTAGGGGGTAAAGGGGAGTCTCACCACGGCATTGGTTGAGCAGGAGAAGAACTCAGACGAGCCGGCGACGAGGGCCTTCGGCGGCGCAAGTTGGCACATGACGCCGGCGGGCTGGGGTGGGGGAAGAGCCGAGGCGGAGCTTGGGGAAGCTGTAGGACCACGTGGGGACGCTCCCCACCCAAGGAATCGAGCGGGTGTCGACCGAGCAGGAGACGGCGGCGGAAGCGGCGGTTCGGCCGGAGGCGAGGAAGAATCAGCCGTGCGGTGAGCTTCAATGCATGGGAGTCCAATTAGTTTGGAGGAGAGGTAGCTGGGGAGCAATGACCCACCGTGACGCGGTCGGAATGGCAAGGCTTCGTTGGAGCAGCCGGGGCGGCGTGAAGGCGGCAACGGCGGCTCACGGGCGTGGAAGCGCTCGGCCTGGGATGGGGGAAAAGATGGAGCAAGGGGGCGATGGGGTTGTGCAGGGAGTGAGGGAGGGCCAAGGCCTCTCATAGCCGGAGGATGGGAGGCGTTGTTGGTGGAGGACCGGGCGGAGAAGGGGAAGAACCACCGGGCAAGGCGCAGCGCGGGCGGTGCGCAGAGGCGCAGGGCTCGACGCGATGCGACCGAGCGAGCGGCGCGTGCTGAGCAGGGAGGGGGCATGGCGGCAAAGATTTGGCGAGATTCGGCGCAGAGCTGAGAGAGGGGAAGGCGACGTGGAAGCAGCGTGGCCATGGAAGAAGGGAGGAGGAGGGAAAAGAAGAAGGGGGGCGCGCCTGCGCAGGGGGGTCTGGACGGCACGGTCGGCAAGGAAAAAGGGGCCGGGCCCACTGGCAGTGAGGAGAACCGGCAGGGAGAAGGAAAAGAAAAGAAAGGGAAGAGAGAAAAAGAAAAGGAGTGGGGCCCACATGTAATGGAGAGGAAGAAGGAAATGAAGGAAAAGAAAGGAGGCTTGAGCAAAATTTTATAATCTTGGATTTTCAATTTGAACTTTACTTCTCATTAGGATTTGTTAATTTTAAGTTGGGCATGATTTTCGATATTTGAATTCTAGTTCTAGTGTTAAGACTATTCTTGAATTTAATTGTACAGTTTATGTATGTATATATTTGAGTTGTACTTTTAGTTCAACTATTTCCCTTTAACTAATTTATAAACCAGGTTTTTATTTCGTAGATAGAATTTTGGAGTTACTTTCTTAGGGTTAAATACTATGTATATTATTTGTATTCATTTATCTAATTATTTATTTTTAGGATTGCTATTTTGTGCTCGAGAATTATTTTTAAATATTATTTGCTCAACACTAAACTCAGGAAAACCCAAATAAGATGTTGAACCAAAATTCAAGTGCCAGTAAGATGCAAATAAAAGTTTTAAATTTCTCAAAATTTCAAACATCCAAAATTTAGGATGTTACAGTATAACAAACCGTCTCTGATATGTGCATTATCACAGATGGTTCGTATAATAAACCATCTCTGATATTAACATGTCACCAATCTGTGGCGTATCTCCCATGATTTTGATCTCACCCGTCCATTCTCTCCACATCGAATGACGGGCACCGGTTCCTCCCACCGCTCAGCCCTTATTAATTACTACCCATCTACCTTTCCACCGGCAGTCATGCAAGTTCATCCACTATATAGCTAGCTTCCTGCATCCTCCCCTCAATGATGCTGAACACCGTGAGCTAGCGCCTCCGTTGTGACACTACGGTAGACTGCACAACACACTCTTGTCGTATGTTTCATAAGAGTGTCTTCTGCATGCCCACCGTCGTGCCACAAAGGTGACGCTACTGCCGCCTCTCCATTGCTGGTGATATCTGGCCGTCATCCGATGCCCTCCCCTCTCTTCCTTGATGGCAGGCATCAAGGACATCGCGCACTGCATCCAGCTTGTTTCTCGACGACGTCGACTACCGCCGTGAGCTAGCGCCTCCGTTGTGACACCACGGTAGACTAAACAACACACTCTTATCATAAGTGTTGTAAGAGGGGCTTGTGTAGTCTCACAGTCATGCCACAAAGGTGGCGCTACCGTCGCCTCTCCATTGCTGGTGATATCCGGCTGCCATCCGATGCATCCAGCTTCTACTATCTGCTAGGATATCTGTTTCTTATATATTCTTGCCATGTTAAAGAGTTGGGTTCATTATCTTGTTATGCTGTAATGGTGGATTCTAATCTTAATGGAAATGAATTATGCTATTGTGTTTTCCACTGTATTTGCTTGTTTTCAAAGGGCATAGGTAACATTATTTCTTGAGGTTAGCCAAAAAAAAGAAAAAAATTTAGGTATAGAATGAACTATCACAGACGGTTTTGTGGTGTAAACTATCTATGAAGGGCTATCACAGACGGTTCTATATACCAACCGTCCGTGATACTCGCTAATCACAGACGGTTGGTAACTACAACCGTCTTATGAGTATCATAGACAATTTTTGGTTTGAGCCGTCTGTAATAATTTTCTTCACAGACGGTTCTAGTTATAAACCGTCTGTGTTGTCTTTATCACAGATGGCTCACAAATCGTCTATGATAACCTCTGATTATCACTGACACATAAATACAGATGGTTCAAAAAACTATCTATGATAACACTTTCGAACCGTCTGTCATGACCCTTTTTGTAGTAGTGTTTGTTCCCGCTCAAAAATTTCTCTCCAGCCGCTGGCCTCCACGGGACCAAAGCCCTACTAAGAAGCATCCCTTCCTCTTTCGTGGCCTTTAGCTTCTTAGATCTGAGCTTAAATGCTAGTCAATCAGTGATTAGATCTAACATTTTGGCTAAGTGGCAGAAAATTGAAAGGGGATCGGGAGGATTTGAGGCTATGGGCGAGGAGTGCTAGGGCGGAGAAAGAAAAAGATGAAAGGTTTCTTTGAAAGCGTGAAACGTCGAAGCAATGCTTTAGGGGTTTTATAAGGGTTTCTCTCCTACTGCAAATAGGAGTTACCAAATCCGAAACCTAATGGACACAAAACCTTTTAGTTTCCCAGTTAGTTTTTTAACTTTAAAGTGAATAAGAACCGCTTCTTTACTTTTACTGTTAAAGGAGTAGTTCCTTGATTAAAATTTAATCGAAAGAAATTCAAATTATAAATTCACTTAAAGCTTGGGGGTAGCCGATAAGGATTAAATAAATCACTTAATACATCTTTAATATTTAATTAAGGCCAAGGGATCCCTATGGCCGTAAACCTCTAGAGATTGCTCCCCGAGTACCTTGGTCAGAGAAACACTGTGCATGTTGTCCGACCAGATGACTAATTGGAGATTTTGTGAACTAGTACCTGGACCGGATTTCAGGATATTCCTTACGTGCAGTGGACAAAACATGTACCTTGTCCACTACAAACGCACGATGTTTCAACCCTGAGTCTCTGACAAACAACTACCATACGGTTGTTTCCCATGTTTGTTTCCCACTGACAATAACTGATGTTCAGATATCCTCCATCTTACAATAATTGCTTGCCCGACCGGATGCGTTGATTCCACAAGACGACTTCCCTGGTGAACAATTGACATCAATTCATTTGTATTTAAGGCTGAATGAGAAAAGATAGAAGGAGGATCCTAATGAAACAATTCAACAACATGGTTGACATCTCCTTCAATTCAGTGTAATTATGGCTAGTCTCACACCTTGTTCAAGGCACCTTGTAACTAGTTCATAGCAATAAAGAGCATCTTTGTTCTCTGCCAAGGATTTTAGCCATATTTCTTATATTATTTCATAAGATCGATGACTCGATCGTCGATAGTATGCTAGCTAGGGAGTAGAATGCTAGATAAATTTGTCAAGTAACTAAACGTCTAGTCCAATTGGTGTATAGCACCTTGATTGTGTCGTTGTAATAGCTAGGGTTTGAACCACACTAGTATATATTGCAGGTTTTGGGTTTGATTGCTAATTAAGTCTAAAATATCTGTGTTAACCGATTGTAATTAATATTTTTCTATACAAAAACATGCTAGAGTAAATCTAGCAAAAGCTTGCTAGTACAAAATTTAGAGGAGCATTTACATTATCCAAAAAAGGGCAGCTATATTGTTCAAGTACAAATAATTTAGAGCAACGATATTTGGACAATATGTTCATATCAAACAACATTTTCAATAACAAAAGAAGTGTAAAAACCTAAAATTTCTTAAATCTTTTGAAGTTTAAACGAAATAAAGTCAACTAATGATTAAACATTGCTCTCTATCTCTTTGTATATATATACATATAAATACATACACACACACACATACATACATACATACATACATACATACATACATACATACATACATACATACATACATACATACATACATACATACATACATACATACATACATACATGCATGCATGCATACATGCATGCATGCATACATACATACATGCATACATGCATACATACATGCATGCATGCATACATACATACATACATACATACATACATACATACATACATACATACATACAAATGTATGTATGTATGTCTGTATATATGTGTGTGTGTGTATATACGCACACACAGATGCTTCGATGTTTAATGAATATGCAATTTAAAACATGTTAACATTTTTCCACCAAGATGGTTAAACTACTAATTCAAAACATAAAACATGTTTTTGTTTCAAATATTTTGAAAATATATAGCATGTGTTTGTTTGAAAAGAGTACATAGAGATAGCAATGTGGACGTATGATAGCTGGGGTGCAGCACGCCGGCGTAAACTATCAACTAACGAAATGTCTAGTCCTGAAGTAAATTGTCAACTAACGAAATGTCTAGTCCAATTGGTATATAGCACCTGCATTGTGTCGATATATAGTAGGTTTTTAGTTTGATAGCTAATTAATTCAAAAATATTTGTGTTAACCAACTGTAATTAACCTTTTTTCATATAAAAACATGCCAGAGTAAATCTAGCAAAAGCTTGCTAGTACAAAATCTAGAAGAACATTTAAATTATCCAAAAGAGGACATCTATATTGTTCGAGTACAAATAATTTGGAGCAATGATATTAGGATAATTTGTTCATATAAAACAACATTTTCAATCACAAAAGGAGTGTAAAAACCTATTTTTTTTCAAGTCTTTTGAACTTTAAACAAAATAAAGTCAACTAATGATTAAACTAGTACACCATGGTGCCTGGGCACCATGAACTAAAATAGTTATTTTCCATTGTTATCACGTGCAAAATGTTTTGGATTTTTTGGATGTCAAATTTAACTAGTTTACTAACTAGTTCAAACAATTTTGAATTGAAATTCAAACTAGAGTTGCCCATTTTAATGAAGTTTGATTGTTGGTATGTGGTGATGTTATATAAAAATTAGCAAAGCACGTGATCAAAATTCCTTCAAAATCGTTGAATTCAACTATATTTTTTTATAGGTACGTGTTTAATTTAAATTGTTATAGATGTGTATATACCTTAAAATTGAAATTTTCAAAAAAATATGCCTAAATTTAGATTGAATTCATGCATTTAAAATCATGGTAGCTAGGCACCATGGTGTCGCATTATGGTGTCATATGTGTGTATGTATGTCACTACTACAAAAGGCTAATACTAGACATCTCATCATAGACCACTACTACAGAAATCCACATTACAGACGGTTCAGAAACGTCATCACAGACGGTTTTCTGAATCGTCTGAAATTATGGGTCAGTGATAATCCAAGTTATCACAGACGGTTTTCGAACCGTCTGTGATTATGCGATATCACAGACGGTTTTTTATTAAAAACCGTCTGTGATTATCCGATATCACAGGCGGTTTTTTAATAAAAAACCGTCTGTGATATCGGATAATCACAGACGGTTTTTAATAAAAAACCGTCTGTGATATCGCATAATCACAGTCGGTTTTTTTATTAAAAACCGTCTGTGATACCGCATAATCACAGACGGTTTTTAATAAAAAACCGTCTGTGATACTCCTCCACCCCAGCAGAATCTATTTCTGTTTATAGCTAGCCTCAGGAAATGCTAGCCATGCCCTCTGAAACAAGCAGATAATCACAGACAAAAAACATACAATTCACACATCTCATTTCCTTTCAGATACATTTCACAGACATAAAACATCACATTGACATCGCACTTCATTTCACAAACATAAAGCATGCATCCATTTCGCAAATCGATTAATTGAATTGAAATGAAATGTCCATTAACACATCTCATTTACAAAAGATGTGCACTGCATTTGCACTTAGTGATAAGATCAATAAGAAATCATGGTGCGCAGTAGAACCGTCCTCCTGGCGTTATGACTTGAGTCAGCAAAAAGTACGCCAACTCTCCTCGAATCCCTCCAAGAACAGGCTGTTTCAATGCAGTTGACGGGATGGACGCAACCTGTCGATAGGAATATCAATGTGCATATATATGTAACGTGTTAAGTATGAAGTAATTATGAGAAGAGTGACAAACCTTGCGATTGGTGAGCCTCGAGGAATCGAGGAGTAGTTCCATATGTTGGCAAACGTAGTATCCACATGTGTTGCCCGGCTCCTGCTGGTGACACTGCAAAAAATGGAATGTGTTAGTTCAAGAGGCATTAGTACCAACTGTTGCATAGGATTAATTAATGTGAAATAGCGAATACCTTAAAATCTCGAACATGTGTCAGCAAGCCTTTGGCCCCGCGCTTCGAGTCACCTCCCTTTTCAATGTAGGTGGCAAACGCCCTACGTAATTCGAAAAAGTTAACCTTAATCATTCGGAAGGAAAGAAAGTACAATGTAGATATGTATGGGGAATATGTGCTTACCTATCGATTACTTGGCTGAGAACTGTGAAGTCCATTTTATTCTTACTTAGGGAATCAAGGTAAAATACCTTGTTCCATTTTGGTACAATTACTACTAAAATCCAATGAAAGTTTTGAAGGAAGGGCATAAGTACATAATCCTTCTTGACGCAACCCAGCAGTCCTGCTGCAATGTACCTCTCGACGAGGGGTGTATCCTGGTCAATGGTTTGCTTGGCGACCAATTGTGGGTCGAAGAAACCAACTGATAAGTTGGATGATCTAGCTTTAATCAGCATGTGTCTATATATATACACACGAAGCAAAAAATTAGATATGGCATTTATCGGTATGACATTAACGGAGACTGTGATTGTACACACTTACATCGTCCAGCATCGAAGGATTGAGACGTCAAGAGCGTTGAACGTGAACAGATCGAATAAATCCTCAAAGGCGACCACGAACATACACTCTTGAAGATTGTGGTGTAAATCATCCGACGTGAATTTGACAGTGATACTTGAGGTCCGTTCTCCCTCTAGCTTATTGGACTGCTGCATATACCACATGTGCAATTGCGCGCAACTATATGGTAGCTTTTCGAGGTATTTTTCCTCGAGCAACGGCTGACCAAGCACAAATTTGCGGGCCAAAGGTAGGTACGAAATATCATCATTGGTCTTCTTTGCTTTGCCCTTGCTGCTTCGGCTATAGGCCGACTTAACGGCAGTCGGCAGCAGCGGTGCAAGTTGCTCTTGCGAGAATAGGACCCGTGGAGATAGCACCGGTGCAGTATCCGGTGGTGGAACCGACTGGTCTTGTAATGGAGATGGCACCAGTGCAAGTTGCTCTGGCGAGAGTATGACCAGTGGAGATAGCACCGGTGCAGTATCCGGTGGTGGAACCGACTGGTGTTGTAATGGAGATGGAACCAGTGCATGTTGCTCTGGTGCTGCCACCGGTGAAGAAGACTCCAGGGAGATGTCGCTTTTGGGCCACTGGATGAATGTTCCGATGGCCTGTCCTAGAGTCATGATCTCGTCGTTGGGGGGCTTCGGTAGCGGGACCACCTCAAAATTGACATGCACACCATCCACATTAACTTTTGCGAAGCCTGGCGCTAAAGCTTGACCGTGCACCATGGCCCCGATACCAGACGAATATGCCTGGCCCCAAGCAGCGTACAAGGGAACGGAGCCATATCTCACTTGGAGCTTGCAATTCGTAGGCTCCTACATAACGATACAAAATTAGCTACTCGAATAGGCCTACCAATGGAGCAAGCATTCGAGAGGTAATAATTATTACCTGGATGTCGTCCACAGGAAATTTGGACTGGATTTGCGTCGGATTGGACGCGCAGCTACTCGGACGGTTGTGCGGGCTAGCTAGCGCAGCAGCGGCGGTGGCGGCCTGCTGACTTTCTGTCTGTTTCCGCACCTCATCTCTGATTATATCAGCCATCGAACCCAGTAGCTCCTCTTTAAGAGATGCCTTGATCTCTTCTCGTAGTTGTGCGTCACGCTCGCCTTTGTTTCTCTTCCTGCGCCGATACATGTCAGAGTCATCTTGGAAACCATGTTTCCATGGAACGTAAAGCCCAAGGCCTCTCGTACGGCCCGGGTGCTCCTTGTTTCCCAGGGCCACGGAGAGCATATCATTCTCCCTTGTTCCCTGGAATGATCCCTCCGTAGATTGAAAACTCAGCTCTTCCTGCAAGAGCACGACATGTCATTTCAATTCGTACGAAGTTGTGGAGTAATTACAAGCTACGTAGTTCAATCGATATCTTACCAGGCGCTGGGACACTTGCTGGTCTGCAGGGTTTCGAAAGGAGACTTCCCCCGATGTCATTGTAGATGACCTTGCTCTAAGCCAATTTCGAGCGCGGTCATCCGGGATATTGGAAAACGGCGGGGCGATGTCCTCTGCAGCTGCCAGCTCATCCTCCAACCTCCATTGCGGGATTTTACCCGCATACCCAGCTGTGCCAAGTCTGTGGGGGTGTGTGTTTTTTGCCTGGAGGGCCTTGTGCGCCAAACTTGTACTTTTGAACTCTTCGGTCATTTTCATCGCCTTGAACTCTTCCCATTGTGGTTCCAGGAATGGGTATGTAGTGAAAGGCGTTTCGTCCGTCTCCACGTATTTCTTGACAAGCGTGCTCTTGAAGTTCTTCCATGCTTTGCACGCCGCTTGGTAGGTTTGTCGTTCCACAGCGTGTAAGTGTTCTTCTGGAAACTCGAACGATGCCAAAATTTCGGTCCACAGCTCACATTTCCGACTGTCAGGCACGTTCTTCCACGAATTGTATGTGATCTCAATTCGTTGTCGTGCAACTATTCCGACCATGGTTCGAAATGCGTTTACCGCTTGCTTAGGAAGGATAGGGACCCCAGCTGCGTTTACCGCTGTGATGGTCTGTCGGCTCTGAGGCTTCTTTGATATCCCTCTTCCTTGGCGTCTTGATGTTGGAGCGGACGCCTCCGGCGATGATGCTGAAGAATGCGCGGGTGACATGTTGCTCAGTTTGTGGGTCTATTAAGATAAGATGAGAATGTGATCATATTGAATTGGAAGAGAGGAGTAGAGGGGAGGGGGAGAAGGGAGGGGGTGATATGGACATAGAGAGGGGGTGATGTGCCTATCTTAGCACCTACTTTAGTTGCTAATACTATAAACCAAATAATAGAATCAATAACAGTCTCAACATGAATATGTGCTCTCAAATTGTAGGGTTGCACAAGATTAATCTTGGCCGTCCCGCTACTAAATCATATACTCTTCCTTGATTGGTTATGCCAAATAATGAATTCAGTCTTTTGAGCTCTAGATACAAACTCTACAATCTCAAGATCAAGATATATTCAACATGCATATATTCAGACAGGAATATATGGAAGATTGTATATAACAGATAACAGCTATTAGAGCTCAAAGACCGAATGAACCAATCTATTAGAGCTCAATTTAATAACATGCCATAACTGTAAATCCCACAGGCAATCTCAGTATATGGAAGATTGTATATAACAGCTATTAGAGCTCAAAGACCGAATGAACCAATCTCAGTATATGAATTTATCATCATCGAGCAACTGTAAATCCCACAGGCAATCTCAGTATATGGAAGATTGTATATAACAGCTATTAGAGCTCAAAGACCGAATGAACCAATCTCAGTATATGAATTTATCATCATCGAGCAACTGTAAATCCCACAGGCAATATCAGTATATGGAAGATTGTATATAACAGCTATTAGAGCTCAAAGACCGAATGAACCAATCTCAGTATATGAATTTATCATCATCGAGCAACTGTAAATCCCACAGGCATCAGTATGAAGTATCAACCCTAACAGTAAGCATGAAGGTCGGGGAGGGATTTGATGACCTTAGGGTTTTGGTGACGGAGGAGGAGGCGGCGACGACGGAGGAGGAGGAGGAGGCGACGACGACGGAGGAGGAGGAGGAGGCGGCGGCGACGCAGGAGGAGGAGGCCCCGGGCTCGGGGAGGCGGCGGCGACGACGGGCTCGGGGAGGCGGCGGCGACGCAGGAGGAGGAGGCCCCGGGGATGGAGACGGAGGAGGAGGAGGAGGCGGCGGCGACGACGGGCTCGAGTGAGGCGGCCGGGGAGGGCTCGAGTGAGGCGGCCGGCGAGGGCTCGAGGGAGGCGGCGGCGAGGGCTCGGGGGAGGCAGACCGGGATTTAGATATTAGAATAACTGCATAATACACGGAAAACCCTAGACACGGGTATATATAGCGGATTATTACAGACGGCGAGGGTTCGTTCGTTCGGCTAATTTGGTAGTCGTTTAGGTTTAGTTTTGCTCCCCTGTTTTGATTGATCTAGCTTTAGCTGAGCATCGGTAGCCTCAGTCTAGTTCCTGTGGAAAACACAACACTCGCTGCTATTTCAGTGGCAACCCGTGCACTTGCGGGTGTGCTATTTTTGCACGATCAAGTATTTTGGCGCCGTTGCTGGGGATTAGCTTAGAGCGACAGCATTAGGCTATAGACTAGGTCGTTGTTTGTTTTCTTTTGCTTATTTTGTGTTTGTGCTGACCTGTCTTTCATATCGTCATTGTTTATATGTGTGATATATCGCTAACCCCTAACCCTTTTCCTAGCTATTTCTACTTCTTTCTATGGTTTTCTCATCTTGTCCTGCAGGTTGATCGATAGAGGTATATATTGAGGATATGGCATTAGTTCATGATCTTTGGGCTCCGAGTAGTCAGAGTGCTATGCTAGGGCTAGTTTTGCCAGCAATAGAGACTGAGGAATTCGAATTGAGGCCTAAACTTATTGGTTTGATTCAGGAGACCCGTTTTGGTGGATTACCCACTGAGGACCCTTATGAGCACATTCGCATATTCTTGGAGTATTGTGATACAATCAAATACCATGGGGTTTCTCAGGACGCTATTAGATGAATATTATTCATATTTTCTCTTCGCGATGGTGCTCGTACTTGGTTTTACTCTTTGCCATCGAGGTCATTCACTTGGGATCAGTTGTCATGTGCTTTCTTGGAGAGATACTTTCCGCAATCCAGACAGTTTGAGATCCGTGATCAGATCTTCTATTTTGCTCAGCTTGATGGAGAGAGTTTGTATGATTCTTGGGAGCGATACAAGGCTTTGCTCATGAGATGTCCACACCATAGTTTAGAGAGATGGCTTGTTCTGCAGATTTTCTACAGAGGCTTGACATGTGCCACACGATCTTTAGTTGATGCAGCAGCTGGTGGAGCAATCACAAACAAGACACTTGATGATGCATTCACTCTTATTGAGAACATGGCTTTCCATCAATTCCAGTGGTACAATGAGAAGTCCTGTTCAGATTCTTTGACAGCCAAAGTGCATGCACCTGAGTATTATATAAATCAGTACAGTTTGAGCTCTAGTCAGCCACAATCTTCTGTGTCATCACACCAGCAGAGTTCTCATTCCACTTAGACACTTCAGCAGAGTCAGCCTACGGCTTCGAGATATCCACGTTGTCACCACAAGAAGCCATCTACTCAGTCTCCTAGTCAGTGCTACAAGATAGCTGAGGTTGATGAGCTTGTGCTAGAGACATCTCCATGTGCTGCTGAGACACACATCATTGAGCCATATTCGACGAGTGACCATGCTGAACTCAAGCGGATTATCTTCGATGATGAGGACACAATTCCTATTGAGCATACGGTCAGCTGCATAGACACCGTTTTACTAGACTCAGTGCTTCCCTCTGATGATCCTTATGTTGACACTGAGCTAGATGATGAGGACCTACCTCCTGATGATGATTGTTTCACTCCTAACTATGAGGATGAGTTTGCGGTAGATCCACTCTTGAGTTATGATGAGTTAGATTTAGATGATGAGAGCTTTGTGCCCGATGATGACAAGTTCATTATGGATATGCTATTGAGTTCTGAGGTTCCACACCTTGATGAGGGGCTGCTTCCGATGTTGAGGAGGAGTACATTTCTATTGATCCACCACCAGCTACTTCCTTTGTCGACATCACCCCTTTGGAGGTTTCTACTACTGTACATTCTACTTCACCGACACTTCAGGTAGTTTGGAAACTCTTCTCCGATCACCTCAAGTTTGATTTCATTGGCCTTGACGAGA
Source organism: Dendrocalamus latiflorus (assembly GCA_017311315.1). Lineage (NCBI taxonomy): Eukaryota > Viridiplantae > Streptophyta > Magnoliopsida > Poales > Poaceae > Dendrocalamus > Dendrocalamus latiflorus. The sequence continues at coordinate 10,127,433 of CM029678.1, read as the reverse complement.
CATACTCTATTACTGATTGTGCTCATCTCACATATAGTCCTCATGATGTACTTTATCGATATGCCTACGTGTTGGATATTCTATTGATGACTTAGAGGGTATCAACCCTATCACACATACTTGCCATGTCTTTGAGTTTATTTGTAGGCTTACACTTTTGTACCATCGACTACGAGTGGACATGGTTCGAGTCGATATTCCTTGGGATCCAGGTAGATTTCGAGGCATGCTACTTCATGAGGGCGGACATGTGCCTTTTCCATGTCCCGTCCTTGGCCCTCCTCCCGCTACACCCAAATGAGCATCTCTTTATCTTTTTATTTCCATACCTTTTGTTAGTTTTTGTTGGTTTCTCCTCTTTTCTTTCTTTTTATTTCAGGTCCCGTGCTAGATCTTCATCCTTAGACATGCGAGAAGCCATGGGATGATTTGTCTACTTCCACTGCATCATATGCACCCGGTGAGTTGTTTCATACCCCTTTAAGCACATTCTTGATTCATTGCTCAATTTAAGCTTGGGGGAGGACTTGTATGTATATGGATGATGTTCTACTATGTTTGTATTATATTTGTGAGCATTTGAGCTTATTGTTGTGTAGTTGATGATTTATGGTCATTCTTATGCTTCATATTATGCTTATGTTGATGATATATGACCTTTACTATTGCTTTCATGTTATGCTTGATTGTATATCTTGGCCATGTGAGCCCATGCCATGATTAATCAACAAAGGTCATGCCGAAATTTTCTTAATTGAGCTATATTTTCACTAGTTCCTTGTATGTCTTAAGTCACTTGGCATCATATTGTAGAGCTTGATTTCTTTTATTATCCTTGATGTGCTTAGAAACCTTGTGATCCTATAGCATTTGATTCATTGTGAGTTACGCATATGTTTTAACCATTTGCGGATTGAATTGGTTCTAGTCATCGCCTCTTGAATGATTATATCTTAGATTCATGCTTTGACATATGTTATTTTAGATATTAATACTTTACTTGAATGTAAAATTTGTGAAAGGGGTCGTCCTATCTTGAGCCAATAACTTGGTTGATTTATCTAGGTATCCGTGCCTCGGGACACGTGTTACTTAGTATTAATGAAAATCGGTTAAAGATGCTTAATAATAAGAAAAGAAAAAAAATTGTGATGCAATGTGTGAGTGTGTGGAATAAGTGACTATGTCACATTGGTTGGAAAATGTGTTGAATAAGTGGCAAAGTTTTGCCCAAGTGAAGTGTGAGTGTGAATAAGTAGCAAAGTTTGCCCAAGGGTGTGAATAAGTGGCACAAGTGCCCATTGTGTGTTCTAAATTTGCTAAAAATCAACAAAAAAATTAGGTATCATGGCTCAAGTGTGGGCTTTTTCATAAATACCATGCAAGTATAGTCTCTTTGTCTCAAATAGCAAATGCCTTAGCATGACACTTTGCTATGCTCATTCTTGATGTTATACCTAGTTCCAATGCCTTACAATTTTGGTTGGATTCAAGTGATCACTTAGTGCATTTCGACACTTGTGTGTGTAACTTGATTTGGTCAAATGTTGTAGTTATCACTTGAGATCTTTGCAAGAATATTCATTCTCTTCTTGGATGGTCCATAAAACGCAAGTTAGATAATCTAATGTTACATTGTTGTATGCCTTTTAACTTATTACATGCATGAAACTAGTCTTTTACCATCATGACTTGTTGTCCGGGTTCGATAATATCATGCCATTTACTTGAGGACAAGTAAACGTTTAAAGCTTGGGGGTATGACATGCGTCATTTTTGTATATATTTAGTCGTCATTTTACCCTCATATTCTTCACATTTTAAGACCATTTATCATCATTTACATACTTTTCCAGTATTTAATTGCTTGAAATGGACCATTTTACATTTTTCAATATTTTTCTGCAGGCTGGCGCGATCGAGGCGCATAAATGATAAATTTAGACTTTCGGGACTACTCCGTACAGATGTGCGCATCGTCACGGATGCGTAGGATCAAACCGCGATGAAATCGGACTTCCAGAGGGCCAGAACAGAAGAAAGCACTAATGGGGAAGGACCTCCTCGCAATTCCAGAAAACTATTAGGACTAAATTGCAAAATCACCAAATCCCCATCTCGGTATCCAAACCCTAGCCGCAATCCACATTTCGGTTGAGCCCGGCACTACTTCTTCCTTGCCTCCCCCTTTGCTTCTCCTCCTTCTCCACGCCCGGTCGCCGGCGAGCGCCGGGCCGCAGCTCATCGGTGCACCCTCGCTGCTCCTCCACCGCGCCACCATCTCGACCACACCGCCATGCTCCCCGCATCCGCTCCTTAGACCAGATAGAGCTGGCCATTGCTTCTATCCCTGTCTCCCTTTTGCTCTCCTCCCCCTTCCTCTTCTCCGGCGCCGGCGAGGGTCGGCCAGACTCGCCGGCGGCCAACCCATCTCCTCCGACGCGCCTCCTTCGCCGCCTCCCATCTCCACCTATCTCAACCCACCGCTCCTTCTTCTCCACCCGTGCGCCGCTGTCCTTTTTCTCTGCTCTGCAGATCCTCCTACTTTCTCCACCCACGCTACCGTATCCTCCACCCGTGCACTGCCTACTCCCGTGCGCCGCCACCTCTCTTCTTCCTTTGCCCCACTTTGCTTTTCCTCCCATTTTCTTCTGCTCTAGCGCTGGCGAGGGCCGCATCTTCTTCTCCACCGCCAGTTCGCCGTCGATCCCCTCCACAACACCGACACCGACGGCCACCTCAACTTCCTTGATCTCACCGGTAGATTTCCGACCACCATCCTCCGCAGTCTCCTGCTTCCTCTTCACCGACACCAACGGCGACGACTTCTTCTCCGACCGCCACCACTTCCTCTACATCACCGGCGACATCTGCACCGACCCCTTCCTCCTCGGCTCCACTTCACCGACGACCTCATCCTCTGCTCTGCTTCCTATGCTCTACTCCTCAGTTAAATTTCATTTCCTTCTTCCTTTCTCTACTTGTTGTTCTCAATCACTGTTCTACTAAATTGCTATTAGTGATTGTTAATTTCTATTGCACTGTGAATGTTAACTTGTGATCTGTGATGTGTGCATGAGATCAGTGGAGATGATATTGTGCCCTGTTCTGTTATTGTGTTATATGCTCATGTGATTTTGCAATTTGTGCTGTTAGTAGTATTTTCAAATTGTTATATGTGTTGGTTAGTGAGTATCGCTAGTGTATGTGATTTCAAGTGAATTGTTTTGTGCCGCAGTGTTGTTTATGTGCGCGGATTAGCTAACCGGTGACTGTCTTCCTACCCTTGCTGTCTCGACCCACCTAGTGCTTCTCGACTCCCTCTTTTCTCCTTTCTGCGGTTAGTTGGTAGTTAAGTCGTGCGTGCGTTCGTAGTTCTGTGTTTTGTGTTGTCCTGCCACCGTCGTCTAGTTAGTCATCGACCATCTTCTCCCTCGTTCTTTCTCGACTCCCTCCGTGCTTCTAGACTCCCTCCTTCTGTCTTGCGGTCGGTAGTTAGTTAGGTCATCGATCGGTAGTCGTGTCATCATTCTTGTAGTCATTGTAGTTCATGCCTGTTCGTTCGTGTAGTCAGTTGTCGTGTAGTTCATTCGGTCGTACGACGTCAAATCGTACGATCGTTCGTTCTGTCGTCCTTTGATCGTTTAGTTCATTCGTCATTTTGATCGTGCGGGTTAGAGTTCGTTCCGCTAATTTGGTAGTTGTTTAGGTTATTTTTCTCCCCTGTTTTGATTGATCTAGCATTAACTGAGCACCGGTGGCCTCAGTCTAGTCCCTGTGGAGAACACGACACTCACCGCTATTTCGGTGGCAACTCGTGCACTTGCGGGTGTGCTATTTTTGCACGATCAGAGAGGCTTGATGGTGGACTCGAAGAAACCTTTGTTCATGTGTTGTATGTCAAAGTACATGAGGTTGTCAGCCGTACTTGAATTGTTGAAATTGAAGGCAAGCAACGGTTAGTCCGACAAGAGTTTCATGGTACTATTAGGTCTCTTAGCGGACATACTTCCAGAGGAAAACAAGTTGCCCAAAACTACCTACAAAGCCAAGAATATTCTTTATCTATTAGGAATGAATGTAGAAAGAATACATGTATGTCCGAATGAATGTATCATCTACCGTAAAGAGTATGCAAACATGCATGTATGTCTGTGTTCAATGTATCCCGATACAAGCGTAAGAATCAATTAGATAACGGCAAGGGAATAGAGGTGAAGAAAGGACCTCCTGCTAAGGTAGTATGGTATCTTCCTGTAATTCTCTGTTTGAAGTGCTTTTTTGCAAAACCAAAGGAGGCAAAACTGCTGCATTGCCACTTAGAGGAGCGTAAGAAGGATGGATTGCTAAGACACCTTACTGATTCTGCCCAGTGGAGAAACATTGATAGGAGGTTTGCAAACTTCAGTGCAGAATCGAGGAATATAAGGTTTGGATTGAGTACAAGAGAATGAATCCTTTTGGTAGTATGAAGCGGAAGTATATTTTGTTGTTGATACTTATCCAAGGGCCTAACCAACCTGGGAATGATATTGATGTGTATCTAGCACCATTGGTTGAAGATCTAAAAATACTGTGGATTGAAGGGGTATAGGTATGGAATGCATATAAACAAGAGAACTTCACTTTACACTCCTTGTTGTTCTGCACCATAAATGATTATCCTACCCTTGCTAACCTATCGGGCCAGCGTACAAAAGGGGTCAAAGCCTGTACTCACTGCTTAGATGATACCGAGAGTATGTGGCTGAAGCACTCATGCAAATTTGTGTACATGCATCACTGTAGGTTCATTCGGAGGGCTCACCCATACCACAGGATGAAGAAACAATTCGACGGAGAGAAGGAGGACAGTTCAGCTCCAAGGCATTTAAGCAGAAACGAGGTCTATGATATGGTTAAGGATTTAATATTATGCTCGAAAAGAGACATAAGTTGAGGACCCATGAGAAGAATATCTGGAAGAAGAGATGAACATATTGGGGGCACCTAGAAGTTCGCCACTACATCGATGTCATGCACGTAGAGAAGAATGTATGTGACAGCTTGATTGGTCTCTTACTAAACATTCGTGATAAAACAAAGGATGGCATCAATGCACAGCTTGACTTGGTTGATATGGACACCAAACTTGAGTTAACACTGACAAAGACCGATAAATGATAATGTACCTTCCTCCTATTTGTTACACTCTATCTAAGGCTGAGAGAACTGAACTATACCAGTGCTTGCATTATGTGAAAGTTCTATCTGGTTACTCTGCCAATATGAAGAAACTTATTTCAATAAAAGATTTGAAGTTAATTGGTATGAAGTCTTATGATTGTGTTGTGCTGATGACACAGATGCTCCCTATTGAAATTAGAAGTATTTTACCAATCAAGGTCTGAGAGACAACCATGAGGTTGTGTTATTTCTTTAACACAATTGCTCCGAATGTCAACGATCCCGAAGGACTAGATGCTCTGTAGGATAAGGTGGTGATGACTCTATGTCATCATGAGATGTATTGGCCCCGTCATTTTTTGATATCATGGTCCATATCATTGTTCATATTGTGTGAGAGATAAAGGTGTGCGCGCCCGTGTTCCTACGTAGCATGTACCTGTTCGAGAGGTTCATGGGAATTCTCAAGTCTTATGTACGGAATCGATCTCGGTCGAAGGGCAGCATCGTCAAAGGTTATACAACCAAAGAGGTTATTGAGTTTTGTGTCGATTACATGACTCAGGTCAAACCGATAGGTGTGTCTTGATCTCACCATGAGGGGAGCCCGAGGGATCAGAACCATCGGAAGAAAAGCAATCACTCCAGATATGGAAGCGTATGCTCAAACTTATTTCACAGTTTTGCAACATATGACTGAAGTGTCCTTGTATATCGACCATCATAAGGACGTGCTTCGACAACAGAATTCGAAGTGGCCAAATGTTTGGATCACGAGGCAACACAACAGTTAGTTCCACCAATGGTTGAAGGAGTGACTCACTAGGAGCTTGTCAAGTGATATGCTGACACGGTTGGTAAAAGGACCAATATTTACAGTTGTGACATGACAAGGATACGATATAAATGGGTACACATTGTATATGTAGGCTCAAGATGTAAAGAGTACTAACCAGAACAGTGGTGTCTGCGTAGATGCATTCAGTACCGATGGGTTGAGGAGCTCCTACCATGGGTTCATAGAGGATATTTGGGAGCTCGATTATGTACTTTTCAAGATCCCATATTTTGGTGCCATTGGGTCCATCTCCCACAGGTGAAGGTCAGCAAGTGCAGTGTTACTATCGTGGATGTTAAATGTGTCGAATGCAAAGATGAACCATTCGTACTCGCTAACTAAATTGTTTAAGTTTTCTATGTAACTGACCAGACAAATAAGAAGTGACACGTAGTTCTTCATGGAAAAAGGAGTATTGTTAGAGTTGAGAATGTAGTGGACAAGGAAGAATACAATCAATTTTATGAGTTGCCTTCTTTCGAAAATGACATAAGGGTTGAGAAAGAATAACGTGATGAAGCTAGCTATATACATGTCGATTATCATGAAGGTTTAATTTTAAAAGGAAATAAGCACGTGGAATGACGAATGAAATGTTTATGTGTCATATGTTATGCATTTGCACTTATGTATATGAGAATATGTGATATGTATATGTGAATTTGCATTTATGTATATAAGAATGTGTGATATATATGTGAATTTGTATTTATGTATATGATAATGTGTGAATTTGCATTTATGTATATGAGAATGAGTGATATATATGTAAATTTGCATTTATGTATATGACTAAATTTGTACATGTGATTCATAGATGGTTCTACTTTAGAATCGTCTGTGATGTATATTTTTCATAAACGGTTCTAAAGTATAACCGTCTGTGATGTTAATCATCATTGATGATTCTAAATTAGAACCATTTATGATGTGAATTTATCATAGAAGGTTCTAAATTAGAACCGTCTGTAATGTGGAACCTATTTATATTCAAAATGTAGGGTTTGCTTCCACTCCCATGCACTCTGACTCCTCCCCCGAGCCGCTGCCTCCTCCCCGAGCCGCTGCCTCCTCCCCGAGCACTCCTCCGTGAGCATGCTACCTCATCCCCCAAGCCGCCGCCTCCTCCCCAAGCATGAGCCACTACCTCCTCCCTCGAGCACAAGCCACCAGCTTCTCCCCCGAGCCTGCTACCTCTTCACCGGCGTTTCTCCTCCCCGAGTACATCTCCTCTACAAGCATGTATGTTGCCTCCTCCCCCGAGCGCGCAACCTCCTCCCTGAGTATGTTGCACTCCTCCCCGGTGTGCCTCCTCCCAGAGCAAGGTAGTTACCCCGGTCATGACCTCAGTGCTCTGCTCTGTCCTCATGGATCATGGCCTCATGGGGTACATCGTTCTTGCGACGAGCCTAGCTTGCCCCTACTGCCTTCTTGGTGGCTTGGATTGCCATTGCCCAATGAGCTTTTACTTTCTAACATTTTTATCCTGCATAAAGTTTGTTGTGCTAGTTGTTCAGTTTGTTATCTTTGAAAATCTATTAATAGTACTAGCACCGGGAGGACTTTTGCATAATAGATTGTAGGCTTTTTGATATTGCTTGATGAGGAAACTTGTCATATTAGAGATCATTGTGACTATCAATTGAAGTATTCTGCTAGCTTTTATTGTTGTCCTAATTATTGCTAGATCCAATTGATACCGCAGTAGCATATATCTGTTATATTCTTTTGGTTATTGCCGAAACTTTGTTGGCACTGTAATAGCAGTTCTCTATTTCTATTTGTGCTTATAGCATGCAATTGACTCTGTCTCTTATCTGAGATAATTTATATATTGTCAGACTAGTAGAATAGTAAAGAGATAGTCACTTTGATTATTGATATATTGACAAGAGTGGAAGAAGGCCAAGATTTAATCTTGTGCAAATCTTTAACTAACAGCAAATTCATAACTTTAATCTGTGCAATATGCAGTTCATAAATGCCCACTTTCTTGTACAGTTCAGCATATTATCATGTGTTAATGATCTGAATGTTTTATCTATTTTGAGAGATAATAAGTTTATCTTCATGTTCACTTACATACTACTGGATATATGCTTTACTGTTAATATTTGGATTTGGAATTAACCTGAAATTATTGCTGAAACCACCTAATTTCCAAGCATGTGAAGATGTCACTTCTGTTATCTTCATGTCACTTGGATTTTGAGAGAGAATAGGTTTATCTTCATGTCACTTCTATTATCTTGTGAAGATATCTGTAATAACTCATGTTTTTATTAAAATAACAAATAAATAAAAAATATTCAAATAAATTAATAATAATAATAATCTTTAATTAAAAATAAGTATTTTTGTTGCCTAAGTTTTATTTCTGTTTTGCCCTGATTTTCTGTTTTTTAAAAGGCTTGATTTTGAAAAGTAATTTAAGTAAAAAAACCTAAAATATTATAAATAAAATTATATTTTGATTTTCTGTAAAAATCTTATTTCAAATTCATTATTTAGATTTTTTTTAGCTTTTATCTGGTTTTTCTGGAGTTTAAAATCTAATTTTGAAATTAAGAAGTATTTTCACTATAAGCAAATAATACCAACTTTAGTTGGAAATAATTTTAATAAGTCCAAAACATCTCCAGGAACTTCTGTGAATTTGTTTTGGAATTTTTGGAATTTATTTGGTATTTTTCTGAGCTTTATTTGCTTTTCTCGGGTTTTCTGAAAATCAAAATCAAAAACTAAAAATTTAAATCCCTGCCTCTCCCTTAGGACGACACGTGGATGGCCAAGATCTGCCCACGTCACCCGTAGCCCATCTCCCGCTATCCGCCCCTCCCTTCTCTCTCCCCCCTCTGGCCCGACAAGTGGCCGGACCAGATTACCCCTGCGTCGCCCCAGCCCATCTCCGCCACCCACGCCTCTCCTCTCTCTTTCTCACTAATGGGTGGACCCCACCTGTCAAAACCATCATCCCTGACGCCCCGCTCCTTCCTTTCTTCTCTCCCCTTTCCTTTCTTTCGCCGACCGACCGAATCCCCGCCACCGCTACCTTTCTTCTCCCTCTCTTTTCCTCCCCGTGCAACCCACGCTCCTTCCTTGCCCCCCGGATTTCTTTCCTTCGGCGGCCGCACTTTCGTTTTCCCCTCTTCGCAATCTCCACCGCTTGCAATCACTGGTCCTATAAATAGCCCCTCGGTGTCGCCTCCCCTCACACCAGCCACCACCACCCCCAACTCACCCCAAAGAGCAGCCCAAGGCCCCAGCACTGTGCTCCCTCCTTGCAGAGCTTTAGAAAAACTCTGGTGAGCAATCCTCACTGTCCCGATGACTCCCGAGGAGCGCCACCACCTCCATCAGCTTCCTCGAGCCTCAGCGAAGCTTGTCGAGCCCTTTACCACCCAAGTTCATCGTCGGAGCACCCCGCCCGCTGGAGCCGAGTCACCTCCACCACCAAGTCTCGTCGCCGGTCCTCGTCATCGATGTCCGAGCCTCATGCGAGGTATAGTCGAGACTGTCGTGATCTCCTCTCCCTCCTCCATCCCTCGTCGGTCGCCGTTGTGTCCCTGAATGCCGGTGAGCCACGTCGGCACTAACGGTGAGGTGGCGGCTGACATGGCGGACACGGGACGCCACCTGCCGTGCCACCTCAGTGCAGGCTGCCATGCCAGACGAGCCACCTCACCCGCAAAAGCCAAGCCCATGGACGCAGTTCACAAGGACCTAGCCCACATGCTCCTCAATAATTTCCTTTAGGAAATTAATTCGGCCAGAAATCCAAAATTAGTGCCAATGTCATAATTCTATTTTTCAATAGAAAAATAATTCTACCAAAAAGAAAATCCTAGGGCTGACATCATAATTCCAATTTCCAATAGAAACTAATTCCAGAAAATCTGATTTATTCTTTTCTCTGATTTCAAACTTCCGAGAGCCTGTTCTCCTTCATCCTAACTCCGATTGAGCCCACTCAAATTCCTAAATTCATCAAAAATTCCAATCTATTCATTTATGCCCTCAATTTAAATATTTTAAGCTTATTTGAATTTTTATAATATTGTGTTTTTTTAAATTATATTGCATGCTTAATTTTATTCAATATATTTCAATGCAGTTTTAAATTTAGTTATTGTCTACTTGTTAATTCCTCCATTGACATTGAATTCCTCGATACCTTGTAACCCTAGAATAAAACTCTAGTTAGTACACTAGTATTGGCTAGAGAGTTTTATGTCAAATGCTTAGACCTGCTTAGACATAATATTTGTTTTGGGATACCTTTTTACATAAAATGATGAGCTTTTCAAATGTATTCTTGACTTCGGTGTGTCAAGAAGGATTATGAAATATTTTGAAATAAAATATAAAATCTGGTTTAGACTTAGGCTAATGGTTAGGTGGTGGGTGCATGCATGCGTTGTTGTTCGGTGATACAGTGTTGATTGTCGGGCACAGGGGGTATGTGGTTGAGCCTAAGTCAATTAAGGACCAGTATGTGAGCTACTATTGTGAAGCACTATCTTACTACCATAAGACTGGTATGGGACAGTCCTGGATGATTAATTTGTGGCTCCCAATCTGAGGCATGTCTAGGTTGAAAGTGAGCATGACGTAGGCCGTGAGACGTCTCACTCGGCTCAAGAGGGGGTCCCTGTCTAGTGGATTCCTTACTGGGTGAAACCTTAGTGTTGGCTTGGCCAGGTTGAAGGCTTTGCATTATAAAGGCCTTGTCATGGTGTAGGACCGAAATAGCAACAGAGGGGGGTGAATGGTGCCTTCAAACCACCCCAAGTATTCGCACACACTTCTTCTCCGATAGCTATAGCAGCTATGAAATCAAAAAAAGGTTTGCTCACTGGAAACAAAGAACCAGACTGACAATCCGAACAAAAATTAGAGCAAAAATAGATTTGAAACAAGAGGACAAAAGTTTTACTGGAAACTGAAAATGAACAGACACAGTCTTCGCTGAAAACTGAATAGTCCGGATGATGTAGATTAATCTTGCCGAAAGAGGGAAAACCAGACTTGACAAAATTTGGCTCTAAAGAAACTACATCAGATGGAAACCAGATTTTACTGACAGAGCTAAAACCTGACCGAAGCTACTGTGTTCAGATGCTACAAAGAACAGAAGACTGCAGGTAGAGAAGAAGAGTAAAGGCAAGGAATAAAAGCAAAACCGAAGAACTGACTCCAGACCGAAAAATGAAAGACGCACAGGCAAGGAACTACAGACACAAAGGACTGCAAGCAAGAGGGAAAAGCAAAAGTAAAGAAGGAAAGTAAAACCGAAACACAAAGGCTGTCATGCAACCTGAAGAACAATCGAAAGCCCCTGACCGACAACTGACTGAAACAGTACATACTTGTGTTGCCCGAAAGAAGACCAAAAGACAAATCATACGCTCGCCTACATTCATCATTCGGTTAGGAGGCATCAAAATAAAATCACTCTCTCTTTCTGGCAAGAAAATTCACTAGCTCAACTGATTTTCTCTTGGAACAGACAGACCCAACACCAAAGACATGGGAGTCAATCGATCTTCAGACTTAATGACCGAATCATTTGCAGTTCGGGTCTTTTGATCAAAGGAGATCAAATACTGCTAAAACACAACTTCAGAAGGAGAGATCACAAAGAAAAGAGTACTACTCAGCTGAAACTATCAAGAAACCAGATTCCTCTGCTCATGGAAATAGTAAACCCTAGACAGGGGAGAAAACAGAGGAATTGCAGAGCTTCCAACCGAAGAGTCTGAATTTTTGAATAACCTGAGATTCTCGCATCTTTTGAACATGAAACTTCAGGCACACCTAGAATTTGTCTTCTAAACGAGTAAGTACCCAAAAACTAAGCTTCTCTACCGAGCTCAAACCAAGAGACTAAATCAAGCCAGAAAAGAGAAGAACTAACAGAACATGACAACACAGCCGAAACTGCAATCTGAAAATCTACTCTCAGGAAGAACTGCCCAAGATTGTCTTGAGGTTTAGTCTGTTCAGAGCTAAAGAAAATCAAGGCTATTCGAGCCAAGAACACACTTGAAACAGAAAGCAAAAGGAATCAAGCAAAAACATCAGGAAAGAAAAACACAACAAGATAGTTCAGAAGCAAACAATTGAGTCATCTCAGACATAACACTTCTCTGGAGATGAAAATAGATGAATGATTACATAGGATTCTTTACAATCATCTCATGCCCGATCTCACAATCTGAGACGAACACACGCAAAAGAGAAGAGAGAACTACATCTGCCAAAAACACTTCACAACAGAGAAAGAGAAAAGACTTGCACAGAGAGTGGAGAAAAAATAAACAGAAAGACTCTACGCTCAACCTGAAGCCTACCCCTCTCCTTTTATAGTCTCCATTAATGGGTTCACAACACACTTTACCCGTTAGCTCCAACGACTCATTAACTTGATCCGGATCCACTTCCTCAAGCCTGAGTTAATTTTACTGAATTGCCTCTCACGCTCCTTCTCGAAAGCTTCCTCTTTTCTTGCTGTCCACGCCTCGCAACCACCTCGAGTCCTCGCCGTCTTCGGCATCTCCCGACCGCTTCGACCTCAGCACCACCTGTGCCTAGTCCGGCCATCCCATGCCTCGCCACAACTTAGCCTCAAAGTCCTGCATCCAACATAGACAAGAAAACATCACATAGCACCGCTCGAGATAATGAGACCATACATTCGCATCAAAAAAGAGTACTTAAGCACGACATAGCCCAAATCGATCGAAAAGAATAACATTCGTCCTAAGCACGTCCGACCGCGTTCGACCTGGTCTGACCATAGCCAACTGCACCACGCAACGACTTGGCACGAACCACACAAGCCAAACTCACACTTTCCTAAAACAATTGTCAATTACTCATCACACACAAGGGGTCACCTCCACATGGTCTCTCACATGATCTCCTCACCGCACACCAAATGAAGTGTGTTAATCATGTGGCAATATGGGATGATCATGTCTTATGAGTAAAGTTGTACAACCTCTGCAGTGTGTATAATCTATCCTGGATAGTTGTGCCCACAGTCATGGGCATGTTGAGTAAAAGTTTTTCATGGATTAGACTTTGTTTTTCAAAATGGTTTATAAAATCCTTGCGGATGGATGGAATCCATGAGAGATTCAAAGCTTGTGGATGGATGGAATCCATACGAGATCTTTTGGAAAAGATGGTCCGGGTGAGATGCCCGTGATTGGGTTAGTGTTTGGTCGGAGCCTGCACTAACGGTATTAATTTCATTTATAATTACTGTTTTTACTTACTGCATTAAATTCAACAATTTTTAATCTATTTATTGTATTTCTTTAAATGCTATTTTATGTTGAGATAACCCTATATGCCTTCCTTTGTTGCCTTTATTATTATGTTGCATTTCTCCGTGTGACTTGCGGAGTACAAGTTTGTACTCACCTTTCTATCTCCACACAGAGGAAAAACGACTTTGACTACGGTGAAGATCTAGACGTGTATGCCGCGTATTACTATCGTTTGCCTGTGGGCAGGCTTGTTGAGCTTCTTCCACTTCGGTGTTTTTCTTCCGTTACTTATGTTTAAATTTGGCTTATGTGCCATGGATGTAAACTTTGGCAAGCATGCCCATATTTAGTTAATAAATGTTACTATGCTTGATATTTATCTTTGTTATCCACTGTGTGCACTAGCTGATCCTGAACTAGTGCGATTTACACAGAGGATCCAGGAGTTGTTGTTCTGGGGTTTGACAATATAATTCGCTCATTCTTCGTTATCGTCGCCTCATGCGTGCAATGCACCATCCTCTAGAAAATCTAAGCACCGTGAAAGAGAATTATCGAAAAGGCCTGAGGGTCGATTTCCCATCACGGATGTCAATGTATCTGGGACCCCTCTCAATCCTCGTCGAGCAATGTCCACATTTCAGAGAATGGTTAGAAAAGTTGCATGGGAACGGGTTAAGATGAAGTACGATTCGTAGAAGAACTTGAGAAAAGATCGAAAAAATGAGTTGGTGACAGAAAATTTTCAATCGTTCGAGATCCTAGAAGAACACTAGACCTTTGTGTGACAACATGCATTGCTAGCAGCGTGCAAAGTGTGAAAGAACTTCAGGAGCATGCTTATCAGGCAATACGTCGAGAAGGATCTAATGCCCTTCCAAAAGTATCAGTTCTTGGAACTGTGTTGGCAAAAGTTTGTGGTGAAGAAGATGGAAAATAATTTTAGGAGTGAAACTACAGTGCACAGGGCCCTCCGGGCAAAAAGCACACACCCTACAAACTCAACAACGTTGGGTACGTGGGTAAAATCTTGCAATGGAGGAAGGACGATGAGCAAGCAATCCTGTGGGAGGCCTGCCCGCCATTGTGTCAGGATCCCTAATGGGCACGCCTAAAACAGGATAAGGGCGAGTCATCTACCATGTCATCAGGGGCCATCTCCTTTTGAAACCCCACAGGCGAGGTAGTGTTCCACTGCCTGGTAAGATATGGAACTATCTAGTTTGTAATTGCTCTATAACTTCATAGGATGTGAAATGATATGTCAGGCTTTTGTAGAAAGTGCTATGTGTATAATCTCCCCAAGGCTCATTCCATGCAGTCGGAGAGAGAGATATACTCTTTGTGGCCCTAGAAAATAAGAAGCACCTGGGTGGCACGAGAGGCCTTGGTCTTTATGTTCCATGGAAACATAGTTTCTTAAAGGACCCTAAAGTGAACCAGAGTAGGAAGAGAGCCGAAGCCGAGTGCGAGGCATGGCTACGAGAGGAGATTAAGGCATGCCTTAGAGAGGAGATCGTTGATGCCATTAAAGATGAGATGCAATGGTAGATGGAGAGCAGGTAGGAAAGGTTTAGGGGAATTAGTTGGAAGCCTTTGCCGCTCCTATGCTAGCCAGCCCCCCAACCGTCGGAGTAGCTGCACGTCTAACCCTACCTTGGAAAGTGACCACAGATTTTCTATTTATGACATCTTTGTAATAATTATTATCTTTGGAATACTCGATTCATTAATAGGCATGTTGGAGTAGATAATTTTATATCGTTATGTAGGTGGCTACGAAGTGCAAACTCCAAGTAAGATATGCATCCATTGTGCTATATGCTGCTTGGGGCCAGGCGCATCCATTTAGTGCCAAAGCCTTGGTACACAGTATAACTCTAGCGTCTAGTTTACGAAAAGTGAATGTTGATGATGTTCATGCCAATTTTGAGTTCGTCCCACTGCGGATGCCTCTAAACATCGAGATCATGACTCTAGGGTAAGCCATTAAAATATTTATTCAGTGGCCCAAGAGAGACATCTGATGGAAGCTTTTGCACCAGTGTCAACTTCATGGGAAAGTCCTGTACCGATGTCAAGTCCATAGGAGCTATCTACACGGGAGCTACCTGTACTAGAGTCACCTGCATCGATGTGGCAAGGGCGTGGCGAATCATATGCATCTACATCTTATGCCCAGTCGACTACCACAAAGTCAACCTCTAAACAGTGAGGCGTTAAGGGCAAACCAAAGAATGATGATATCCCCTACTTGCTGTTGGCCTAAAAATTTGAGCTAGGCGAGCTGTTGGTCGTCCCAAAAGAGCGCCTCCTAATCCTAGGTTTCACTTGCCAAAGATTGCATTCATGATACATGAAACAGGCCAACAAGCTAGATGGACAACGGTGCTCAGGTGTCAACATCAAGTTCAGGCCGTATCATCTTTAGTATGAAATTCATGACTGTGTCTTCACGGTGACCTTTGATGACTTGTTCTTTCTCTTCAACCTCGACGCCTTGGACGCCTCACTCATTCGATGTTGGACATTGTAAGTGTGTACAATCACGGTCTAATATCATATAATACTAATAAATTTCATATATAAATCCTTGGTTTTGTGTGTGTATATATACATGGTCCTAAAGCCATATTAACAAAATCACCGCAGGTTTTCTTGGCCCACACTTAGTGTCCATGAATATCATCAAGAAGAATGCATCCTTCGTTGAGGATTACATGACGATGGCACTGGTGGCTCACCGCAACAAGGAATTCATACTTATGCCCTACAATCAGGTTGATTTGTACTTTATAAGCAACACAAACCTAGGTTTAATGACCATGACGACATATCTGTGTAGGTTCAACTAGATTCTAATTGTAAGTATACCAAAATAAAATAAGATAATATACCTTGATTCCCTAAAGAGGGCCAAAACTGACTTCACAGTTATCCAATAATTAATCGATAGGTAAATATATTTCTGTCATAGATAACTCTGTTGTAGTTTTTCCTTCCTTCGCAATGACTGAGGCTAACCTTTTGGAATCATATAGGTCATTCGCCATATGTTGCTACTGTACGTAAATCCAAGGGAGGGATTAATGCCCTGCGACACGATCTAGATTTTTTGATATTCGCTAGTACACATTAATCCTATATAACACTTCATAGTAGTGCCTTTCAAACTCACAAAATTCTATTTTTGTAGCGCCACTAGTAGCCGCTGGGCAACACTTATGGATACTATGTTTGCCACAACATGGAACTACTTCTCGGTTTTGTGAAGACCAATCATCCTTAGGTTTGTTAATCTTGCAATAATTATTTCATATGTATCAATTTATATGTATGCACGAAATTAATCTTCCAACTGACAGGTTGCGACCATTGCTATAGCTACGTTGGATGAGGTCGACCTCCAAAAAATTTGAGGGCAGTGTGTGTACTTTTTGATGTCTTAGGTCGTAAACAAAGATGGAGATTTCCACAATGTAGAATGAACTTGATTAGGATAAGATTGAACTTAATTGTATATGTGTGTATTTGTTCTTGAATATGGTTAATTTATTTCATTTAAGTTAATTGAATTGTAAAATAAATGTTCTTGTTTCTGAAATGAATGTAAATTGGATATGTACATGTACTTGTTGCATTTCAGCTTGTTTCAGAGGGTATGGCTAGCATTTCCTGAGACTAGCCAATAAATAAAAATAGACTTAGAAATATAAAAAAATATCGTAGATGATTATTAACTAATAACCGTCTGTGATAGTTGAAAACTGTCTGTGATATCTGATGTATCACAGATAATTTCAACTACAAACCTTCTGTAATAGTTAACTATCACAAACTATGCTACTATGTATCACAAATGGTTCGAAAATTGTCGGTGATGACCTCATGTCATCACTGGCCCATAAACTCAGATGGCTCAAGAAACCGTCTGTGATGACGTTTTTGAACCGTTTGTAATGGCCTTTTCTATAGTTGTGTGTGTGTGTATGTATGTATGTGTGTGTGTGTGTATGTATGTGTGTATGTATGTATGTATGTATGTATGTATGTATGTATGTATGTATGTATGTATGTATGTATGTATGTATGTATGTATGTATGTATGTATGTATGTATGTATGTATGTATGTATGTATGTATGTATGTATGTATGTATGTATGTATGTATGTATGTATGTATGTATGTATGTATGTATGTATGTATGTATGTATGTGCTTCAACGTTGAATGGATATGCAATTTAAATATCTGAACATTTTTTCCACGAAGAAGCTAGTTAGACTATTAATTCAAAACTTAAAACATGTGTTTGTTTCAAGCATTTTGAATTTTATGCTGATATAAAAATTTGAAATTTCTAGTAGAGATTATTTAAAATTTCACAATTAGTAACAGTTTTTGGGAAGGTTCTAAATTACTTGTATTGTTACATTTGTGTTGTTTTCTATCCGTATCAATGACCTGGTGAACCCTTTTAATTAATCATTAGACAAAACTAACAAACTAAAAATGATCGATAAATGATCAAGATAAAACTTTCATGTTTTCCATTCTAAAATATTCCCTATACTATAGTAAATAGTAGGTGAATCAACTTACTAATTAAAAAAATTAGTAGACTTCCTCTTTGGAATAGAAATTGACTATTTCTACATAGGGAAGGTCATGTGCAATGAAAAATGCAAGCACAATTTGGCGAGGGTTTTTTTTCCTTTGTTGTAACAAGGAAAAATTATCTACTCCATACAGCTAGTTCCGAGTTCGAGTCCTGGGCAACCCATACAGAAACAATATGATTTTTCAATTTTTCACTCACTTCATTTACAAAACCTTTTGGTTTGGTGAATTTAGTTATATGGATATCCAATCATTGGGGCTAGCTTGGTTGACATTGGTATATAGTCTATGTTATACTGTTAAATAATAAGCCTTCTATTGCCAATTTTCTTTCTAGTTAATACATGTGCTTGGGGGTCCTTGCAATTTGAATAAACCAAGATCTTACCATGACGGCAATTTTAGAGAGACATGAAAGTACAAGCCCATGGGGCCACTTCTGCAACTGGATAACTAGCACCGAAATCGTCTTTACATCGGATGGTTTGATGTTTTGATCAATGATTCCTACCTTATTGACCGCAACTTCCGTATTTATTATTGCCTTCATCGTAGCCCCTCCAATAGATATTAATGGTATTCGTGAGCTGTTTCTAGTTCTTTACTTTATGGAAACAATATTATCTTTGGTGCCATTATTCCTACTTCTGCGACGATCGGATTGCACTTTTACCCAATTTGGGAAGCTATATCTGTTGATGAGTAGTTATACAATGGTGGTCCTTATGAGCTAATTATTCCACACTTCTTACTTGGTGTAGCTTGTTATATGGGTCATGAGTGGGAACCCAGTTTCTGTCTGGATATGCTTCGTTGGATTGCTATTGCATTTTTAGCTCATGCTGCAGCAGCTGCTACTGTTTTCATGATTTACCCTATTGGTCAAAGAAGTTCCTCTGATAGTATGCCTTTAGGAATATTTGGTACTTTCAATTTTATTATTGTATTTCAAGTAGAGCACAACATCCTTATACATCCATTTCACATGTTAGGTGTAGCTGATGTATTCAACAGTTCCCTATTCAGTGCTGGCTCCTTGGTAATCTCTAGTTTGATCAGGAAACCGCTGAAAATGAATCTGCTGATAAGATGTTATCTTCATAAACCATACCAAAAGATTACCTGGCAGCCTTTTCACCACAATTTTATAAAAAAGATAAACCAAAACTCTAAGTGAAACGTTGCAAGAAATAGTACCACACGCTTAGTCAAGGTAGCATGAAAGAAATAATCAAACCGCACTATAGCTGTGTAGCTCAACTAAGTTCGGCAGTAGGCCGGCTAGCTCCAATCTCAAGTAACAGATCATTGTACGAATGTAGATGGATTAGTCTAATGCTACTGATAGTGTTGTTCGAGGCGCCGGCAGTCTTCTGCCCATCGGGACCACTCAAAAGCTCACGGGAGAATGCATGCAAATCACGACACATGCCAACTCCTAAAACTAGCCAGCATGCGGTACTACTGCTTTGCTTAACATATAAGTTTAAATAACTCGCGGCTCCACGTATTTAGGTTTCAACTTTTAGTTTCTCCCTTCTAACTTTTTAATTTCGTCATTTTTTAGCTTTTTAACGGCTTCGCTCATTTAGACTTCAGTTTTTAGTTTCTAACTTTTAGTTTCTTAATTTTATCTTTTCCTAACTTTTTAGATTTTTATGCTTTTATGTCTTTTCTTTTTTTATATTTCTTTCCATTATCTGTGATGGACGAACATATTTTTTATTTTTAAATTTAATTATACCAAATATGTTACCGGTACAGTACAAAATAAAATAACTATAGTGCTAAACAATAAAAAATAATCTAAAATGAGCCGCACCTTAATTATGCATGGTGTGAAAACTGACTAAACTAAGCCACAGTTGACTGACTAGCACCGCTAATGAACCTAATTTTCCCATGAATGTCTTGTCCTCAATTTCTCCCCCCAAAAAAAAAGATAATCTTGTCCTTAAGTAACCAGTATTGAAAGTTGTTAGTACTATCACTACTACAGAAAAACTAATAGTAGACGCCAAATCACAGACGGTTTTGTGAAACCGTTTGTAATGTACACTATTACAGACGGTTTTAATTAGAAGGCCGTCTGTGGTATTTGTGGCGGGAAAAAGGAGTCTCACAGACGGTTCTTACCGCTGAACCGTCTGTGATACTGGAATATCACAGATGGTTTGTATTAAAAAACCGTCTGTGATAATCTGGGATTATCACATACGGTTTTTTATTAAAAACCGTCTGTGTTGTGTCGACTATCACAGACGGTTGTTGTTAAGAACCGTCTGTGAATGTTCACAGACGGTTTTTAACAAGAACCGTTTGTGATGTCCCTTTGTCTGTCATATTCTAGATCAGAGGTTAACATATAAGTACACATTGCTTCTAATAACTTAACTACAGAACTACTGAGGCAAGAGATCACAAATTAAAGGCAAATTTATTAATTTCAATTAGAGGCAAATTTATTACAATAGTCGCACAGGTAAAGAGTTTCCCAGATTGTAATCTTTTGGGCTTCGTACGCTTCTTCTTCGACTTGGGGACTTGGAGGATCAGCCGCTAAATTCTCGAACGCCGTTAAGATTGCCCTTGTCCTCAGCACTTCCTCCTGCAGCCTGGGCAAATGATCAGCAGCATCCATAATGTCGTAGAGGATAGCATGAAAAGATTCCTCAGAATCTGCCGTATTTGCTTGATCGGCAAGGCTATCAATCAGTCTCTGCAATGCGTGTAGAGCTTCTTCCGCTTTGCGCACATTGTGGAGAAGAACCAGGGTGAGGGTTGTTTCCCTTTCTTGAGCGGCAGCGAGACGCCTCCGTCGACGGCGGAGGATCAGGTCAAGCTGACGGATGCAAGAAAGTCGGGGAAGGAGAGCAGGGCGGGTGCGGAGAAGCTGCTGCAGATGCAAATTGCTGGCCGCCTGTGTAAGGTTCCGGCCGAACAATTCTTGATGAACAGATGAGAGGAAGGAGATGATCACAAGAACAGTAGAAGTCATGTTGTATTGTATATTGTATTGTACGTACGTAGAAGAGACCTGGATTAGGCGCGCATATTTAACCTTTAGCACAAACGGTTCGTATACCCAAACATTAATGATATAGACGCTTCGTATAACGATCGAGAGACGTTAATTAGACGATCGAAACACGCGCGAAGCGTTCTGGTATGAAGCTTATGACAGACGGTTTTTTTATAAAAAACCGTCTGTGATAAGCTGGTTATCACAGACGGTTTTTTTTTATTAAAAACCGGCTGTGATAATTCACAGACGGTTTTTAGTTAAAAACCGTCTGTGATAATGACTAAGGCATTTATTGCGCTGCTCAGACCGCATCTGTCTTCATTTCGATCCAGATCTAGCCACTTCTGCGCACTTTTTCACTCGGGAGGAAGCTAGGCGATTTCAGGCCAGTTAATTTGGTGGGAAGAGGCAGAGATTGAGTTTTGAATTAAGATTCAGACTTTCCTGGTTGCTGTAGATATGGTTAGTAATGAAATTTATTTTTTTAATTGCATTACAATTTAGGTGTAAGTAATCCATGAGTGGTTATTGAAGATGGTTAATTTGCAAAATTGTTGGTTATATAATAGCTATTGTGTTTGTAATATCAATTGAGCTAGGAAATTAAGTCTCAATATAATAAATGTGGCCGGTATATATGTAGTTATAATTAGTTATTCTAGATTTTAATACTAAGTTGTTATATATGTACGTAACGTAGGACCGAAGCTGGATGTATGCCGCGAGCCGTGTGAGTGAAGAGTACATTAATGACGTTTCTGCTTTTATAAGAGCCGCCGAGGAGGATATGTTGAATAAGGGGTGGAATATATGTGCTGTCCATGCACTGACTGCGAGAATTTGAAGATGTTTAAGAACCGAGGGCAAATTGAAGCGCACTTGATTCAGAGGGGTTTCAAAAAGGATTATACGTGTTGGACCAGTCATGGCGAAGTGAATGATCATATGCCGCCGGATGACATCGCCGGTGAAGTGAATGATATGTCCCCGGATGACATCGCCGGTGAAGTGAATGACATGCCGCCGGCTGATGTCGATTGTGGCTCGGATTCGGATAGGTTGCACGATGATAATCTGGATCAGATGCTTCGCGATGTAGAAGAGAACTATGATGAGAGAGAGTATGTTAAATTCCGTGGCTTGATGGAGGACTCAGAGAAACCTTTGTACACGGGCTGCAAGTACACGAGGTTGTCGGCCGTGCTTGAACTGTTGAAATTGAAGGCAAGCAACGGTTGGTCCGACAAGAGTTTCACGGCGCTGCTAGGTCTTTTAGCGGATATGCTTCTGGAGGGAAATGAGTTGTCTAAAACCACGTATAAAGCCAAGAAGGTTCTTTGTCCGTTGGGAATGGAAGTAGAAAGAATACATGCATGCCCGAACGACTGTATCCTCTACCGTAAAGAGTATGCAAACATGCATGTATGTCCGGTGTGCAACACATCCCGATACAAACGTAACAATCAATCAGATGATGGCGAGGGAACAGAGGCGAAGAAAGGACCTCCTGCTAAGTTGGCATGGTATTTTCCTATAATTCCCCGTTTGAAAAGGTTTTTTGCAAATCCAAAGGAGGCAAAACTGCTGCGTTGGCACTCGGAGGAGCGCAAGCAGGACCAGAAGTGCAGTGCGAACCACAGCAACTTGCACTGGTGCCATCTCCACACGGGCAGTGCGAACCACAGCTACCTGCACCGGTGCTATCTCCACGGGTGCTATTCTCGCCAGAGTAACTTGCACCGTCTATACCATTACAGTCGACTAGCATAAAGTTGATCGACAATCGAGGCAGTGGCCAGAGCAAATCAAAGACGAAGGATGATGATGATATCCCGTCCATGCCATTGGCCCGCATATTCGTGCTAGCTGAGCCGATGGTATTCCAGGAATAGCTCCAAAAACTAGGACTTGGTTGCCAAAGATTCCACCTTTGGTATATGGAACAGTCCAATAAGCCAGAGGCAGAACGGCGCTCAGGTATCACTGTCAAATTCAAGCTGGAACATTTCTTGCACGAAGCTCAGGACTGTGTCTTCGCGGTGACCTTTGACGATATATTTGAACTTTTCACGCTCAACGCTCTCGATGCCTCACTCGTTCGATGCTGGACGCTGTAAGTCTGTACAATCACAGTCTCTGTTCACGTAATACCGATATATGTCACAATTTGTTGCTTTTCTGTGTTATATATAGATTCATGCCGACCGAAGCTAGATCATCGAAATCACGAATTGGTTTCCTGGACCCACGCTTGGTCGCCATTGATACCATCATCGAGAATGCATCCTTCGTTGAGGACTATATTACAAAATCACTGCTGGCTCACCAAGATAAAGAATTTGTTCTTATGCCATACAATGAGGATTTCCATTGGATTTTAATTGTAATTATACCAAAATGGAACAAGGCTATATACCTTGATTCTCTAAGTAAGAACAAATCCAAGTACACAGCTATCGCCCAAATACTCGATAGGTACGTACATTGTACATTGTACTCTTTCTTTCCTTCCGAATGACTAATCTAACTTTTTCGAGTAACGAAGGTCGTTCGCCACATACGTTCAACAAACACGTGACTCGACGACAGGGGCCAAGGTCTTGAAACATGATCGCAAGTTTCGGGTATTCGCTAGCTACACATTAATTAATCATATACAACACATAGTAGTAATGACACTTGATTTAACACATTATATTTTTTGCAGTGCCACCAGCAGCAGCCGGGCAACACGTGTGGATACTACGTGTGCCACCATATGAGACTACTCCTCGATTCCACCAAGATCACCAATTCTAAGGTTTGTCAATCTTCCCACATTTATTTCATACATGTCAAGTTTTATATATGCGCGCGTTGATATTCCTATCGACAGGCTGCGTCCATCTCTACATCTGCATTGAAACAGCCGGATTTTGCAAAAATTTGAGGAGAGCTCATTTGGTTTTTGTGGACAAAAGTCGTAAGATCAGATGGAGAGTTCCACTGCCCAGAATGATTTTTTATTGTAATTCTAAGTGCAAATGCAGTGTACATCTTTTACAATTGTGTATTTGTTAATGTATATTTTATTTCAATTCAATGAATTGATTTGCGAAATGGATGCTTTATGTTTGTGAAATGAAGTGTGTTGTCAATTGGATGTTTTGTGTCTGTGAAATGAATTGAGATGTGAAATGTATCTGAAATGAAATGAGATGTGTCAATTGTATATGTTTTATGTCTGTCATTATCTGCTTGTTTCAGATGGCATGGCTAGCATTTCCTGAGGCTAGCCAATAAACAGAAATATATTTAGGGGTAGAAAAGAATATCACATACGGTTTTGCGTTAAAAACCGTCTGTGATAGCTGATAATCACAGACGGTTTTACGTTAAAAACTATCTGTGATGATCAGTATCACAGACGGTTTTTAACTAAAAACCGTATGTGATTATCAGCTATCACAGACGGTTTTTAACGCAAAACCGTCTGTGATTATCAGCTATCACAGACGGGTTTTAACGCAAAAACCGTTTGTAATAGCTGATAATCACAGACGGTTCAAAAACCGTCTGTGATGACCTTCGATTATCACTGACCCATAAATACAGACGGTTCACAAAACCGTCTGTGATGACGATTTCGAACCGTCTGTGATGACCTTTTCTGTAGTAGTGTATCTCTGTCCAAATTTATAAGACATATTTTCTTTTTATATATAAATCAAAGTGATATTAAAAATAACTAGACTACCCCTAATTATTATCACTAAACACTATATTCAATACATATATATAGAGAACATAAAGTAAAACGAGATATTTATTAGGGATATAAAGAAAATCGTATACTAATTTTATATTAAAACATAAATTATATTTTATATTTATAAAAATAATATTAAAAATATATCTTATAAATATGGGCGGAGTAAGAGCCATCCAAAGAGGAGCAGGCAGCAACACATTTTCTGGGATCTTCCACAAATGGTCAAATAAAGGCAACGGCTAGCCTACAACATGCAAGCTACTAGTAGTAAGTACTGCAGTCTCTCCGACACAAACAGGAAGCCAAACATGGCCCTAATCAATATGGCTTCAGCTTCTGACTTCAGCTTATTTTTACACTATTCATAAATTTCGTCTTTTTCTGAACTTTTGGCTTTTTTTTGAGTTTTTTTACCGGTTCTTTTTTTCCTCGTATTTGTTTACATTATACGTGATGGGCTAATATGTTTTTTCTATTTTTAAATTTTTTTAAAATTTAATTATGGTAAATAAGCCTCTGTCAGCTACAGTACTTTTTTCAGCCAGCTACAGTGTTTTCAGCCATAAGCTATGAGGCTTTCAGCCGAACCGATCACCACCTAGATACCACCTGCAGCATGCTGTGCTTTAGAGACAATTCCCACTAAATAACAATTAGACACTTCGCACTACCGAGCACTGAACATATTAGTATCTCTGGTCCAAAATATTAGAGGTCGTTTTAGCAAATTGGTTTTGGATGTACGTGCTGTTTTTTTATTTTTTATGCACCACAAATACACATATTAGTGTTGAAGAGATAGATAATACTATTAATTAATAGGGACAACACTGTTAAAACTAAGTCATTTATTCCTTACCAGGTCTATGCACATGGACCCAAAATCATAGCTAAATTAGAGCGAAGGAAATATGCTTATGTGCTATCTCGCAAGAATTTCACAGCAAATAATAGAATTCCCTTGTACGAAATATTGTGGAATTCTCATGTTTTAAACAGGGTTTTGTAGGACACTGCGTGCTAACATATATATTCGGTTAATGGAATAATCGAAGGACAGATTAGCTGGCTAGCAGCTGCCATTTCCCATGCATGAGATCGACTATATATCGAAGTAAGCAAAGCAAGTGTGCTTTGCAGAGTACTCCTGCTCCGACAGGCAGCCAAAGACGAAAGATTAATTAGTTAATTAATCAAAAGTTTTTGCCAGACTAGACTAATGGTGCTATGTCGTCACAGACATGCTTAATTAGTCTCCACCGACACCGCCGAGCCTGTCGGTTGACGACACTCGCGCGCTCGCTCGATAGCTTTCTCCCCCGTCAACGGCCACCGTCCGCCACCGCGTTCTTTGACGTTAGTGCATAGGTACACGCGGCAGGGCGACGTACCCGTTTACTTTATATAATACCCTCTCTGTTTCTAAATATATACACCGCCGTTTAAGCATTAACAGCACTGTCTCTCGTATACGTTCTTTATCACTATTTTTTACTAATACATTGATACAAATCTTAAAATATTTATGCTTTAAAAGTACAAATCTTACTGAACGTGCATTCCGAAACAATAGTACTGTAGGAATGGCTCTCACCTACATCTATTCGATTTGTTAGGCCAAGAGGCCCATTAAAATATATAAAAAGATACCTATACCCATAGCATAGTGGACAACTATAAGGTACCATTGTAATCAGGCCTTATACCCATATATATATAGCCTTAGCAAAGGAGAGAGCCAGCTTAACTCATTTTCTACACTCACTCTACTAGTCTCTGTATTTACTGTTTGATCTGTAGTCATAACAGTTGACATCGATCATGGGGACGACGAGCAAGCTTGGAAGAAGCAATGGCGTCCAAGAAAGCAATGGCAACAGCTAAGCGGAAGAGAAGCATGGCGGCAGCGACCGTCGATGCCAGCATGCAAGGGCCGGTGGTCGAAGGCCTTCCACCCCCATGGCAGCGATGTCCTGGCGCTGCGGGTGGCAAGCGGCTAAAACCGACCCCGGAGCTCGCGTTGGCACATCCGTCGATCCCGATGCCCGCACTGGCATGTCCACTGACTTGTCGCTTGTGCCATCACACTTGTCAACCCCAACACCTGCACCGGCATATCTATCGACCCTGATACTCGCGCCGGCACGTCCACTGACCTCGATGCCCGTGCCGACCTGTCAAGCGACCTTGGAGCCCGCACCGACAAGTCCGTCGACTTTGACACTCGCGTCGGCCCCATCGTCAACTACCACGCTTACCGCACCAACACGCTTACCAACTCTGCCCCCAAGCTGTCATTGTTAACAATCTCGCCGCTTGTGCCTCTGCATCAACAGATCCCGCTACTCGTGCGATGGAGGGCACTCTGGTGACAACACTCGTAATGCTGCAGCGTGAGCTAGCAGACCTCCGAAGTGCATGCGAGAGATGAAAGAGGCTCGGAGTCAACAAACACCTACGACAATGGTTGCGGAGGTCGTCGTCGAGAGGGCGGATAGCCGTAAAGCCCCAACCACCGCTCGCAACACACTCTGGCGTGTGGACCCAGAGTATTCTCTATCCATTGGCCTGCAACAATCCACGTGGCCGGAAGACTTCAAGATGCCCACAATCGAACCGTACAATGGTGATACGGACCCCCGAGAATTCGTACGTGTCTACGAGATGGCCATTAAAGCGGCGAGGGGTGATGACTCAACAAAGACGAAGGGATTGCTACTCACCTTTTAAGGGATAGCGCTCTCTTGGTTCTTCACCATCACGCTGAACTCCATATATGCGTAGGAGCAAATCACGGACCATATGTACAACAACTTCTAAGAAAATTATGTCGAACGAGTGGATGCCGACCAGCTATTTGCCATCAAGCAGAAGCCTTAGGAGTACTTCAAGCGATTTATTAAAGTCCCCTGCCAAGTAAAGGACATAAACGAGACCACCATCATCGACGCAGCAATACGAGGTCTTGGGGCCATTGGCTGAGTATAATGTGTGCAAGCCCATAAAAACATTTACAAAACTCTTTGACAAGATGTAGTACGCAATGGCAAAAGAGGATACACAACAATGCCAGGGCGTTGCTTTCAAAGTAAAGCAAGCACCCGAGCCTTCGAAGGATGGCTCCGGTCACATGTAGTAGAAGGGCTAACGGCCTAGATAATCCTCGCCATCAAGGGTGGCGGAGATAGCAACAACACTTCGACCAATTGGGCGTGTGGCCGCAGAGGCCACGATCGTGAAAGACGACAAGCCCGTGAGAACGGAGGATGGGGTCGTGATGACGCACAACAGCAGGGGCTGTGATGAGAGGTGTATAGCTAGGGCGAACATCTCACTCGGCACTGCCCCAACCATTGCAACCCTCCGTGAAAGCATCATTAGTGATAGAGCCCTCAAGGCAAAAGCATCGGTTGTGGTGTATGTGCAACAGCCCTCGGAGGGCCAACTAGTCCATTCTGCCCCCACTGCTTCGCGCATACAGGCCCCTGACACTGGATCGCGTCGAGTCATCATTGTCATCACGGGGAGTTCATCATTAGGATTCTCATCCGAAAGGCAACAGAAGGCCTACTCCTGTCGACTACACCACGTCGCCGCATATCCTACCCAAATGCCCCCGAGCTGGGCATAGGTCGACATTACTTTCACGATGGCCGACGCAGCTGGGGTTGACTTCCCTCATCAGGATCCCTTGGTGGTGTAGGCGAGTATCATAGGATGTGACGTCAAACATGTCCTCGTTAATGGAGGCAACTCGATGGATATTTTGTTCACCAATGCCTTCGACCAGATGGGTATTCCTCCGAGCAGACTCAAGCCTTTGAGGGCACCACTTCAAGGCTTCAGTTCCAAGCTGTTGTGGGCCCTAGATTAGGTGCCACTCAAAGTGTCCCTTGGGTAGGGTGACCAAGCAAGAAGCGAGGTGGTAACCTTCGACGTTGTCGACCTTCCCTACCATACAACACTATCCTTGGAAGGGTGACAGTCAACACCTTTGGATAGTTCCTCATCATAATTTCTTATGCATGAAGCTCCTAGGTCCATAGGGGACCATCACTATGTTCAGAGACCAAGATCTCACTCGCCAGATAGAGCTCAGCGTGCGAGCCCCCCTCTACAAGGTGCACACCATCAGTGAGACCGTCGCAACATCCACACCACCATCATCGACAGCTTCGGGGTGGATGCCCAAGCCAGAGGGTGTTAGACCATGTGGATGGTCATGAATAAAGAAATGATGAATAATTGACATTGAATTTGTGTTTGTGAAAGTTTTGGTAGATCGTGATTATAGGATTTTCCTTCGAGTGGTTTGAGGCTTTCGAGTGCTTTTGATGCTTCGAGTGGGGTTTTCCGTCACTTTCGAGTGGCTTTGGAAGATCGCAAGCCATTATGACCATGCTCGAGCTTGACCACACAGTCTTCATTCACGACCGATTATAACCACAACATGCTATGACCATAGCTGAACAGCTTTACGACCATGACAAGTTACGACCGCACACAGCGCTACGACCTTGGTTGTATGACTACAACATGCTTTGATCACAAAGCTATGACCACTGCTGGACGGCTCTACGACCATGCCCAGCTTCGATTATGATCAACTAAGACTACGACCAACTTCAACCACATTCGACTTCGACCATGTCTAGCTTTGACTACGTATGACTACGACCATGGTAAGTCAACCACTACAAAACAACCTTACTGGATTGATGATCATAAGCTATAGTATTTTTTTCATGGTCATAAATCTTTCTGGTGGGGAGTCATAACTTTTACTGGTTGTTAGTCACAAACATTTCTAGTCGATAGTCGTAAATCTCATTGGTTGGTAGTCGCAACTTTTACTGATCGATAGTCATAAACCTTTCTAGTCAGTAGTCGTAAATCTCAAGTGATAGTCATAGTCTTTGCAGTCGATACTTGTAGTCTTTGCAGATTACTGTTGTACTTGTAGACTTCGTAGACTGCTGACTTACTCATAGTCTTCATGGTCTGCTGCCATTGTCTTCGGTTTTCTAGTTGTTTGTCATAGACCACGCTGAAGGCTTTGCGATTGGTTGCCGTAGGCTTTACGATTGGTACTTTTAGACTTTACTGTCGGTATGAGTACTTTACTTCTTGTGATCTTCGAGTACTTCGAGTACGTGTGTTAGGCCAGTGGGTTGACTGGTGGGTGCATGGTGATCAAGTGGTTGTGGTACTCAGTGGTTGAAGGGCCGGTACTCGATGGTCAATGATCAGTAGTCACTAGGTGTTGCAATCGGCTATCTAAGCCTTGTGGTATGTGCTCGGTACTCGGTAGTTGAAAGTACTAAGTACTCGATGGTTTTGTTCTCGGTAGCGATGGGAGGTATGGTCGTGTACAACTAGGATGATGGTCGTGGATGGTCTTGGTTTTGTTCTTGGTCTTGTTTTAGATGGACAAGGGTGTTATGAGTGGTTATGCTGATGTTGGTCAAGTGGGAAGGGTTTGTGCTAGGAAAAATGTTTATTTAGTCTTTGCATGTGCGGAAGAGCATGGAGATGATCACGGTCGGTGACGTTGAGGACTAGGATTAGGATAGGGAGATCTGAGGTCTAGACGGTTGAGGATGTCACACGAGGTGGTTGGGCTAATGCTGGAGCACGTGGAGATTGAGGATGGGAAGCGAGATGAAGATATGACAGGGGATATCCTAGAGGCATTGTTGTGTGTTGAGTTTGGATTGTTACTGATAGAGTTTGTGTGCTGGAAAGGTAGAGTTTGAATAAAACCCGTGTTAGGAAAGTGTTTTGGGCCCCTTGATTTGAGAAAGAAATTAGGTGTTGTGTTCGTGTTTGAATTGAACGTGATTAGCGACATTGGCCTATAAAAGCAGGGAAAGGCTTAGGCTAATGCAACTGATCTTTAGGACTTTCATTGAGGAAGTTTTTAGGGATGCCGTGAAGGTGCTTTGTAGCCAAAACTTGTTACAGAAATAATATATCAGATTTATTCCAAAAGAAGTTGATCAGCAGGATGTTTCTCTAAGATTTGTTCTTTCTGTGTCATTGATAGCTGGCTAACAGATCTCATTTGAGTGTGTCACGGTGCTTTCTTCGGCTTGTTTTTGATCGAGTGGTCGATCGGTTAGAGCTGTCGAGCGATACGTGATCGTAGCGAGCTGTCGAGCGATATGTGATTGTAGCGAGCAGCCAAGTGGATGGAACACCGAGTGGACAGAATCTTCATCAAGCTAGTACATATGATAAAGTGTTCTACCGTTGGATTCCATGTCTGGAAGTTAGATCATTTTTCTTCTAGTTTGAGTTTTTGGTTTCAGGTTCAAAAAGTGGAGACAATCATTCACTCCCCCTCGAATTGTGCCATACAATCCTATAGAGGGCGAGATCAAGATGGTCCACCTGCACAACACAAACGCCTCTCGGCAAGTCTCCATCGGTGAGGGCCTCACCCAGAGGCCGAGCAAGGACTTCTCCAGGTCCTTCGTAGCAACACAAATGTCTTCGCATGGTCGCTGGCCAACATCATGGGAGTAGATCGCTCTATCATTGAGTACAAACTCATGGTGCACCCCGACATGAAGCTAATTAAATAGAAGCTAAGGCACATGTCCCTCGAGTGCCAGAAGCCACAAAGATAGAGGTTGCTAAACTATTCCAATCCAGTGTCATCCATGAAGTATATCACCCAGAATGGCTCACCAATCTGGTGCTGGTCAAGAAGGCTAGCGGTGCATGGCACATGTGCATCAACTTCACGAACCTCAACAAAGCCTGCCCGGAGGACAACTACCCTCTCCCGTGAATTGACTAGCTAGTGGATGCCATGGTGGGGTGCGAGTTAATGAGCTTCCTGGACGCATACTCCGGCTACCACCAAATTCATATGGCCATAGAGGACGAGGCCAAGACAAGTTTCATAATCTCGAGAGGCACCTACTGCTTTACTAGAATGCCCTTCGACCTCAAACATACGGGAGCCACATTCACCCGGCTGGTAGCCCTCGCCCTCATCGCCCAACTCAGGACGAATGTCGAAGCCTACATCGACAACATCGTGATTAAAAGCAGGCGGGTTGTGCCCCACAGGGCAAGACATCTAATAAACTTTCGACAACCTCTGACAGGCTGGCATCAGGCTAAATCCAGACAAATACATCTTTAGAGTGCAAGCGAGCAGGCTGCTCAGATTTTTGGTGTTGGGATGAGGAATACATGCGAACCAAGAAAAAGTGAGTGCAATCCTCTCCATGGAGCCACCCAAGATGACAAGATAGGTCCAGAGGCTAATAGGCTGCTCTATGCCACTTCCTATCCAAAGCGGTAGAGAAAGGTCTCCCATTTTTCAAAATGCTCTGTGGCTGTGATGGGTTCCATTAGAATGACAACTACGCACTGGCCTTCGAAGACATGAAAAAGCACCTCGCCAAGCTCCCAACTCTGGTGTCCCCATCACCAGAGGCTCCACTGTTATTATATTTGGCGGTCACACCATCAATAGTAAGTGCAGTCCTCATCTTGGAAGAGAAGCCCATCCAACAGTTGGTGTACTTTGTCTTGGAGGTGCTTTAGGGACCAAGATGCAATACACCAAGTTGGAGAAGCCAGCCTAAGCACTACTAATGGCCTCGCGAAAGCTCCGACACTACTTCCTAGCACACCATATTACCGTGCCCTCATCGTTGCCCTTGGCTGAGATGCTACAGAATAGAGAATCTATGGGCCACATCAGCAAGTGGGTAGCCGAGCTTGCGTCTTTCTTCCTGATGTATGCCTTCTGCACAGTGATTAAATCACAAATCCTCGTAGACTTCATCGCGGAGTGGACCCTGTCCGCCCAAACGCAAACTCAGCTTCCTACTGAGCCGGCGTGGGGTCTCAACATAGATGGAGCTTATGACGCCTTTGGGCGAGTGTCGAAGCAGTCATCACAACACCCAAAGGGTGTCACCTGCACTACTCCGTGTGGCTTGAGTTCCCCACAACAAACAACATAGCCAAATACGAGGCCATGCTTTTTGGGCTCAGCAAGCTCAAGGCCCTCGGTTTGTAGTGGGTGTTGGTGCATACTGACTCACACCTGCTTGTGTGTCGGGACCGCATTTCCAAATTCGAACCCTCAGTGTATTACTGCACTAATCCCAGATCAAAGCTAGTGCACACAGTCAAACAGTGATGATTATATAACCAACAACGCTTTAATATAATAATAAAGAGTATATGCCTTATGGCCACTTTATTACAATTGAGGTTATAAGACCTCTCAAACTTACAAAACACAACGAAAGCAGAAATAAACTTTGACAATGACCCATCAATACGCCACAGGAAATTGACTGAAGAAGTGCAACCTAGTACTTCGGGAAGCCTTTATCGAATCCACATGCGAAGTAGTCGTAATCTCCTTCTTGACCTTCATAATCCTCTGAGATTTGTTTAGAATGTAGCATGTGAGTACATAAAGTACTCCGCAAGTCTTGGAAAAATGCAGTAGATGCAGGTTTAACAAAGGAAGGATAATATGATTCTTTTGCACAAAGCAACATTTTATTTCAAATACCAATATATATTTTTGAAAGCATCAATTTAACAAAGTAACTGCAATAACTGAAAGTAGTATAATTTTTCTAGTGAAGGTTCCAACCACCAACACTAGCCGACAGGCTCTAACTGCCAAGGTTCAAGACTACAGGTTCCATCCACCGGCACTGGCTCCATCCACTAGGACACACTCCCGAGAGTTCCATTCCCGAATTCCGAAAACTTTTACTTTTGAAATCAAAACCAAAGATTTGCCATGTGAAAGTTATCACATGAGGGCATAACAATTATCGGTTTAGCTATTATTCTTAAAACAGAAGTTATCATTTTTGGTAACAAAGCAATGCATTTAAATTTGAAATAATAAAAGGATTTTGGAAAACATAGGTACAAGATGATCAAAGGAGACTTGCCTTCTTGCACGTTGTTTGGACCTTTCGGCTACGGATCAAAAATCTCTTCTGCGATGTTCAGTTCTACACGTCAAAATGAGTAACCCAAATAAATAAACACAAACAAAGTCACAAAATAAAATATATATATATAATGGAAGGAGATTTATGATTTTATATGAATTTGGAAATTTGAACGGGTACAAATGGAGTTAAGATGAAGAAATACGGCTTCCGAAAGTGTTTGCCATGGTCAGAGGGGTCAGATCTTTAAAGGGTGGTCAGAAGCTACCAAGTGGTCGAAAGGCTATGGTGGTGGTCAAAAGTCGAGGTTAAATGTGGTTGAATGGATCTGCGTGGTCTTTGCCATCGAGTGGTTGAAAAACTTAATAGTTGGTCAGAAGTTTAGAGAAGGGGTGGTAATGGTCGAAAACAGTGGTGGTCAGAGGCTTAGAGTGACAATGGTCGAAAGCTTAGAGCGAGAAGTGACAGCGGTCACAACAG
This sequence comes from Dendrocalamus latiflorus, assembly GCA_017311315.1. Classification (NCBI taxonomy): domain Eukaryota; kingdom Viridiplantae; phylum Streptophyta; class Magnoliopsida; order Poales; family Poaceae; genus Dendrocalamus; species Dendrocalamus latiflorus. The sequence continues at coordinate 10,093,328 of CM029678.1, read as the reverse complement.
CGAGCGGTCAGAGGCGACTGTAGTCGAAAGCGACTATGGCCGAAATGATCGGAGGGTCTGGAGAGGTCAAAGAGATCAAACAGTTTGGACTAGTTGAAGGAATGGGATGGTGCAGAGTGGTCGAAAGAATCGATTGACTTAGAGCAGTCAAAGGAATCGGTCAGAGTGGTCGTAGCTGACAAGGATGTTGCAACGGTCCAGGGCAATCGTAACATTGAGAGTGGCCGAGAGGCCAGGAGTGGTCGAAGACTATAAGGTGGTCGAAAATGAGGGTGGTCAAAAGATATAATGTGGTCGAAAGTGGCTATAGTTGTGAGCGACCGTGGTCGAAAGGTCTTAGTGGTCAAATGGAATGCCGAGAGTGGTCGTAACTGACTAGAGTGGTTGAAGGCTACAGAGTGGTTAGAACTCTGTATTGGTTGAGAACAAGAGGGGTCAGAAACAACCGTAGTCCAAGCTACAGTGCTCAAAAGCTACAGTTCTTGGAAGTTAAAGAATGGCCGGAACTCAGGAGTGATTATTTGCAATAGACAAGGGGGTTCACCGGAGACAGCTTCAGTGAGGGAAAGGCTTTAGCGGCGGTGTTGGACAGTGAAGCGGTTGGCAGCCACGGGTGGCTGACGTGGCTGACGGTGCATGAGCATAGAATGCAGAGAACTATGGTAAGCATGAGCATGGCTTCAACCTGTGGAACACGTCCTACGCTCGATTTGGTCGGAGAGTGACCGAGGAAGGCCGGTGAGGCGTGAGGTGGCCGGATGGCATGGTTCATGATGGCGAATCTCTACAGTGACTCATTGAGCAAACCAAAGAATGGAATACGTAGAAGAGGTGGAGGTGATGGTGCAGTACCAAAGAATTGAAGAACAGATCATCGGAGGTGGCAATTTGATGATGGAAGTTGAAAATGGCTGGCGACGAAGAACGCTCGATTCCCAGTGATTGGCGGAATGATGAATGTCCAAATCGACTATGATGGCTGATGTTCGAGAAAATAGAAATTCATCGTCGTCGGAGCTCCGACGGTTATGAGATTTTGAGGGAATTAAAAGGGGTAAAAGAGGTGTTGATGTGCCAATTTATAGCCTCTCTAACAATTCAAATTGTCAGGAACGCGAGAAATTTCAGGCAACGGTTCTCGGTTTTAGAAACTAATGGATAAAATGGAAATGAAAGCAATAATGGAATGTGGTAACGGAAGCATTGACTTCGGTGATGAATGCACGATGTTGATGGGCTCGTATTGCTTCAGACAGATTTGAATTGGACGCTTGAGTGGAAAGATATGGTAGAAAGAATGGAGACTGCCTTTTGTGTTAGTTTTCTATTTGAACGAACTTTGACGAAGGTTGAGGATGGATGAACAATGTTCGTGTGCACTGTAGCATGAATAGTACCTGAGAGGAGAAAGAAAGAAAAGAGAGGAAAGGAAAAGAAAAGAATAGGTCAAGAAAATTATATTGGACCCAGAAAAATTAGAACGAACATTTTTCTAGAGATTTGAATTTTAATTTTGGAATTTGGTATTTGAATTTGGGGATTCAAATTGGAATTGGGATTTTGAGATTTTCTTCCAGTATTACACAAATAATCCAAAGAAAATCCAAACACTTTTAAATAATTAATTTAAAATTAAATTTTTAAAGAAAGCAAATTTTTGGGATGTTACATTGTGGGACACGTTGACAAATCCTACCATGCTAGGGATCCTAACCTCGCTAAATATTTGGCTGTCGTTAGAGCAAGGGAGTGCCACTTCTTAGGCATGACGATTAAGGATGTCCCTGTTAGTGATATGCCCTAGAGGCAACATGGAGATGTTGTATATATCACATACTATGTTTATGATACATTACTTTGTTCCATGAAATAGACATTATCATTATTGATCAATGAGTATGTGACTTATTCATGAGACTCTTAATGCTAAAATGTTGCTATTTCTAAATGATCCCTGATCATATATCATATGAGGAACAAATATGATTCAAAGATCAGCATATGTATTGATTGATGATTATATCTCATGGATCATAGTATGGTGTTACCAAATCAATAATATGGACATGTGTTAGTGAACATATGTTGGATAGACCCGCCATGAGACACTGCAGAGATTCCATGTGTCATCAGTTGGTCTCAAGTAGTGTTTATGTAGAATCCTTAGACTTGGGATCATCATGGTTCCCAACATGCGTAGTAGCTTATTTTGGGACTACTAAACACTACTCCGTAACTGGGTAGTTATAAAAGTAGTCTTCGGGTTTGCCATGAAACATGTAGTGGGATGTGAATGATCAAGATAGAATTTGCCCCTCCTTATGGGAGAGATATCTCTGGGCCCCTCGATGTAATGGATTATGAAAGTGCATGGCCATGCCAAGGTGATTGAGGAATCAATCACAAGTTTATAATCCATCACGGAATCGAGAGAGTGATTGAGCTATTAAGAGGATGACACAGGTCTCGCCTTGAGCTCAATCTATATCGTGAGGCAAATGGATTCATACATGAGAACATTACAGGTTCAGCCGATATGATCTTTACGTATACTTTGGGGTTAATATGTCTTACTAGAGGCCGCTATTAACAGGGTGACCGGAAAGGCGTTTCCAGGTCGCGACCAAGTATACATGAACCTACAGGGTCGCATGCTTAACGGGTTGGAACACTAATTCGAATATGATTCGGATGTGGGCTCATTTCGGATAGAGATCCGAATAGACTCCTATTGGGCCGCGGTCCACAAGGCCCAAGTGAGGAGGTCTATATATATGGTAGCGAGGGGCTGAGGGGATACGCTTCTAAAAAACCTCTAGCATAACCCTAGTCGCCACCTCCCGAGCCAAACCCTAGCCGCTCACGAGTGCTAGTACACTCGCAATCGGCGTTCCAGCCCCGGATGTGTGGATACCCGTGGAGGCACTGCTCGTTGCGGTGTTGATCGGCATCAACAACCTACAGATTGGATCTGCTCGTGGTGTGGTTGATTGCGTGGAGGAGACGATCGGCTAATTCCACTACTACCTCAACGCGCGTGGTTGAATCGGTTTCTCCAACTCTTCTTCCGCTGCGCTGCGCATCTAGTGGTAACGATCCATGATCCCTCCTTAGCATGATGTCCTTGTGTGAGCGGTAGAAAAGTTTTGTAGCCTACGCGCATTCCTTCAGTGGTATCAGAGCCATCTTGCTTAGTTTGCGATCTGGATCAGTGCATATGTTGATATGCGGTAGTAGTAGATTGGATCTATTACAGTCTAGATTAGTTTGTTCATGCGATGAATTGGTGGTAGCACGAGTTGATGAGATCAATCGGTGAATAGGGGTTGGATGAGGCGCAGATTGTATCACTACTAGTGCCCTAGAGATTGTCTCGGATCGGCATAAGGAGGTTATGTCAAATACTAGTAGGTTATGGATCTGATAGCCTCGGCCCAGTGGAAAAACTAGCGTCCTAGAGAATGTCTCGGATCGGCATAAGGTGGTTGTGCCGAATGGTTTTTCCATAGCGATTTCATAGATTGGATCTATGAATTTCGTAGGGTGTTCAGGGCGCTGCCCTGAAACCCGTGCGTACCCCCCTTGTTTAGCGTCATGGGTTCACATCGTTAGGTAGAATGTGATTCTACGTCTAACTTGTTTTTGCAGGGAATGATGTGAATAGTATGGCCCTATAGCTTATTGGAATGTATGAGATGTATGTGATGCATGTAACATTCGTTCATGGCCTACGTGTCATGATTATGTCAGCTATTGTTAGCTGTCTATATTGTATTTAACGACCTGCGTGTCGACCTTAATGCTTGAATCTATCTTTGCAATCTTCAAGTTCTAGCTATTATAGATAGTAGCCTAGTTTTGAGGTTACAAACTTTCAAGCATGGTGGCCTAAAGGAGTGATGTGGAGGATGGAGATCGTCTACACCTACTTGGAGATGGATATCACCATTTTTTGGGCCATACTACTTCACAGTTAAATGTGTTTATCTGTGATGTTATCTATCTTATTCTTATGCAATGATATATGTGATATGTTGCTTTGGTAGGATAGAATCCCTCATAAAATTAGGTGTTAATGCCCTTCCATATGTTGCACCAAAAGATAATGATCACCGTATGGTAGGTCTACCAAAGTAGAGTGCTGTCGGTTATCATCATTATTTGGGGTAGATGTCGGACATCTAGATGCGGAAGCATTTGGTTTACTTAACAAGGTTATCAAAATAGTTTTGGACCTTGGGGCATAGGTTGGGGCCGGGCATACTGATGTCACCCAACAAGCAGGAGTCACATACGGATGTGATTAGCAAGGTGTTGCTTACCCATGTCACTAGTTTTCTAGCCGTGATGCCAAAGCTCACTAGGAATTAGTGAAATGAGGCCTATGTAACTTAGAGGGAGTTTTGTTGCAAAACACATAGTGGGAGCCTTTTGTTAAATAGTTTAATAAAAGATGAACACAAACATAGTGCTAAACTTTGCAGATTCTTGTGTTGTAGATCATGTCAGCGAAGGCCGCATCCAGTACTTTTAATTTGTGATCTATTCTTGAGAAAGAAAAACTCAATAGAACGAACTTTTTGGATTGGTATCGCAACTTGAGAATTGTTCCCAAGCAAGAGCGCAAGGAGTATGTCCTTGAGTCTCCTTAACCCGAAGACTTGCCTGATAATGCTATTGCGGCTGCACGGAGAGCTTATGAGAAACAACATGCGTAGTAGCTTATTTTGGGACTACTAAACACTACTCCGTAACTGGGTAGTTATAAAAGTAGTCTTCGGGTTTGCCATGAAACATGTAGTGGGATGTGAATGATCAAGATAGAATTTGCCCCTCCTTATGGGAGAGATATCTCTGGGCCCCTCGATGTAATGGATTATGAAAGTGCATGGCCATGCCAAGGTGATTGAGGAGTCAATCACAAGTTTATAATCCATCACGGAATCGAGAGAGTGATTGAGCTATTAAGAGGATGACACAGGTCTCGCCTTGAGCTCAATCTATATCGTGAGGCAAATGGATTCGTACATGAGAACATTACAGGTTCAGCCGATATGATCTTTACGTATACTTTGGGGTTAATATGTCTTACTAGAGGCCGCTATTAACAGGGTGACCGGAAAGGTGTTTCCGGGTCGCGACCAAGTATACGTGAACCTACAGGGTCGCACGCTTAACGGGTTCGAACACTAACTCGAATATGATTCGGATGTGGGCTCATTTCGGATAGAGATCCGAATAGACTCCTATTGGGCCGCGGTCCACAAGGCCCAAGTGAGGAGGTCTATATATATGGTGGCGAGGGGCTGAGGGGATATGCTTATAAAAAACCTCTAGCATAACCCTAGCTGCCACCTCCTGAGCCAAACCCTAGCCGCTCACGAGTGCTAGTACACTCGTGATCGGCGTTCCAGCCCCGGACGTGTGGATACCGGTGGAGGCGCTGCTTGTTGCGGTGTTGATCAGCATCAACAGCCTACAGATTGGATCTGCTCGTGGTGTGGTTGATCGCGTGGAGGAGACGATCTATTCGGGACGATCGGCTAATTCCACTACTACCTCGACGCGCGTGGTTGGATCGGTTTCTCCAACTCTTCTTCCGCTGCGCTACGCGTCTAGTGGTAACGATCCGTGATCCCTCCTTAGCATGATGTCCTTGTGTGCGCGGTAGAAAAGTTTTGTAGCCTACGCGCATTCCTTAAGTCCCATGGGCTGACAATGAGGAGGCTGATGTCCTCGCCAAGGCCGCAAGTCAGCGACTCCATCCATTGGTGGGGGCGTTCATTGAGACCCCCACCATTGTAGCCATCCCATAGGACCAACGCGACCCCACTCTAATCCACCAAATTGCCAATGAAGGTGACTGGAGGGAGCCTATCCTTGCATTCCTATAAGGAACGGCCGAACCAGATGACCCGCATGAGCTACGGCGGCTACAGAAGCGTGCAAGGACCTTCGACATGATTGATGGTATACTCTACAAGTGCAGGGTGTGTGCCCCGCTCCTCTGATGTCTCTCGCATCGTGGGGGACAGAAGCTCCTCGTTGAAATTCACGCAAGACTCTGTTGCTCCCATATCGGCCCATGAGCCCTTGTCGGCAAAGCATTCAGAAAAGGCTTTCTACTGACCCAGTGCAATCGCCGATGCTCAAGACCTCGTCAGGTGTCATGGATACCAATGGATGGGGAGGATGATTCACAAACCTCCCACCCAACTTCAACCTATCCCGCCGGTCTGTCCATTGGCACGATGGGGAGTTGATGTCATTGGTCCACTACCACGTGCCCCGAAGGACTTATGATTTGTCGTGGTCACAAATGAGTACTTCTCCAAGTGGCCTAAGGCAGCCGCCCTAGCCAAATTCACCTCCGTGGTGGTGTAGCAGTTCCTCTCGCAGAATATCTTTTGCCGCTTCAGGGTCCCATGGGAAATCACTGTCGACAATGGCCTATAGTTCGACTCCACAACTTTCAAGGCATTTTGCAAATGCATGGGCATCAAACTTTGCTATGCCTCTATAGGACATTCATAGTCCAATGGGGTGGTTGAGTAGGCCAACGGCACCATCTCCACGAGTGTCAAAAAGCACCTCGTAGGTCTCTCAAAGGGGAGATGGCCACACGAGCTGTTGAGCGTACTCTGGTCCATGCGCACCATGACAACAAGCCCTACAGGGTTCACACCATTCAAGCTCCTCTTCGGAGATGAGGCAGTGACCCAGAGGAAATTAAGGCCAGGTCGAGGAGAGTCCTGCTCTGGCTCCGACTGAAGAACGAGCAATGTCATTGGACTTTCTCGATGGCATATGAGTTAATGCAACCAAGCATGTCACAAAGTAAATGCGACTAACAGTACAGTTGTACAACAAGAACGTGCAGCACCGGGAGCTCAATGTAGGAGATCTCGTCCAGAGGAAGGCATTGTATGCTATGACAATTAGCAAGGTAGAATCCAAATGGGAAGGTCCCTACATTGCAATGGTAGCCCTCCGACCAGGGCCATATCATCTGGCAACCCTCGAGGGGAGGGACCTCAAACACGCATAGAACGTGGATCATCTCCATCGATACTACATATAGCAAGAACTAGATGCGTAGCCTACCTATACTCCATGCTTGCGTATTTGTAACAGCTCACTCGTGCAAATGTGATGGTATAAATAAAGCCCTATTTTCAGGTGCAAACTATCATCACTGATTGCTATGTGCAAACAGCACGGAGTCCATGGCCTCCGCGCGAACTCTGTGGAGTATAAAGCATTGGGACCATTAAGCGGCCCGGGCAACTATATAGAGTATAAATAACCGCGCGGAGTCTGCGGCCTCTGTGTGAACTCTATGGAGTATAGAATGCTGGGACCTTAGGTGTCCTGGCCAACTCTCAGAGTATAAATAACCACACAGAACCCATGGCCTCTGTGTGAACTCTGTGGAATATAAAGCACTGAGAGCCTTAGGCATCCCAGGCAACTCTACAAAGTATAAATAACCACACGGAGCCCATGGCCTCCGCATGAACTCTATGGAGTATAAAGCACTGAGACCATTAGGTGGCCTGGGCAACTCTACAGAGTATAAATAATGTCGCGAAGCCCATGGCCTTTACACAATCTTTGTGGAGGATAAAGTATCGGGACCCTTAGATAGCCCGGGCAAAACTATGGAGTATAAATAACCATTCGGAGTACACGACCTCCGCACGAACTCTACAAAGTATAAATAACCACACAGAGCACACAACCCCCGTGTGAACTCTGTGGAGTATAAAACATCAGGACCATTAGGCGGCTCAAACAACTCTATGGAGAACAGACAACAGCGCAGAGTCCATGGCCTTCATGCAAACTCTGCAGAGTATAAAGCGCCAAGGGCCTTAGGCTTCCCAGGAAAATCTATGGAGTATAAATAGGGCTGTGCAGTTTCAAACTGGACCGAAAAAACCGTACCGAAAAAATCGAACCGAACAGGTCAACTCGGTTTGACCGGTTTCGGTATTCGGTTCGGTAGCTAGAAAAGGGGTATTTCTCTAATTTGGTTTTTTCGGTAAAAGCCGAGGAAAAACCAGATTTTTTGAAAAAACCAAACCGCCTGTCTTGCAGCTATGCGGCCTGCGCCTCTGCGCTGCGGTCTCAGTCTCGGCCCACCACGCACCACGGCCCGACGGGCCCATGCGGCACGCAGACGAGTAAACCCTAGCCGCAGTCTGTACTCCGTAGAGCGCATCAGCGCAGTGCGTAGATCGACGCAACGACGCCCCTCGCCCTCGGCCCTCGCCTCGCCTCGACAAATTCGCTCGAGACCTGGAGTCTTGTAACCCTAGAGTTCGCCGTCGCTGCTCGGCTCGCCAGCACCAGATCCGCTGCCAGTGTCCGTGTTTCCCGCTCCCCCCAGTCGCCAGTCCCAGGCTCCGCCTCTGCCTCCTTCGGTGCTCCACTGCTCCGCGCCTCCGCCACCTCCGGTGCTCCACGCCTCGGCCACCAGGTCTTCTCCTCTCCATTCACTAGATGTCTACGTCTTCTCCTCTCCGATAATCTAATCCGAGTATCCGACCTCCGGTCATCCGGTGCGCTGCGCCCCCAGTCCCAAGCTTGGCCGGCGGCCGCTCCCCGCTCGAGTTCCGGTGCTCCGCCATCGACCAGCACCTCCGCCATCACCGCGCTCTTCAAGAGGTCCTGCGTCGTGAATACGTGGGATGTCACCGTGGATGGCTCCAAGAAATGTGTACCGGAGTGATGTTCCCAGTGGTATTTCAATTTGGAGCTTGGTCTAGTGCTAAAGTAGAAAATTTTAATGTTAGCTTGTGACTTTGGAGTGGAAATCATATCAAGGATTAAACATGATACGGTATGATAAAGATACCCAAATTGCTGCATCAAATTGATTGATAGCTTTGATATGTTAGCCTTATACATCTTCTGGAACGCTAAGTAGGCTGGTAATCTTCATTATCTTTTTGTGGAAAATCAGTTCAATAAGAAATATGCTAAATCTTTAAGAGTTTGCTCATGGTTCTCTTCTGTAGTATTTGCATAATTGAAGGTCCAGAGACAACACAAGACTTTGTTCAGATGCAATCGCAAGAGATTCAAGATAACATCATGAGTCGCCGTAACAAAATTTTCCTTTTAATGGAAGAGGTGTCTATTTTGCACACTTCATAATCATTTGGTCAATTCTAGTAGTACATTTTTAGCTTGCTAAAACAACATATCGTAGCTCACCTCAATATGGGTAATGTTCTCAGGTCAGGCGATTGCAGGTGCAGCAGCGAATTAGAAATATTGAAAGCAGAGGTGCTAGCAATGAAGAAAATGATATGCCCGAGATTCCATCTACTATTCTGTTTATGCCTCATACCGTGACTCTATGTTGTCAGTCTGTGACTGTGAATGTGAGGCGTGTGCTGTTTTCAGTTTTGTTCTGCTGTTATGCTATACTCTGTAGATCGGTATTCTGTAGTGCTGTGCTGTGAACTGTGATGCACTGATGCTGTCCGACTGCCACTGCTGTCTGCTGTGTGTGCTGTCTGCTAATGCTATTCTGAAATCTGAATTTCTGATTCTAGAATGGAGAATTGGAGTCTTAGGGATGAGATTAACATTTAGCAATTCACGTAAACTTTGGTAAAATTAGTATTAACCGATACCGTACCGAAATAAGATGGTATTTACCGATACCACACCGTATTCTGAAAAATACCGTATTTACCGAAATACTAAACCGTATTTACCGATCAAACCGTATTTACCGAACCGTATAAACTGAAAAAATCGAACGAACAGTCCTAAGTATAAATACCAGTGCAGAGTTCATGGCCTCGATGCAAACTCTGCGGAGCATAAAGCACCAGGAGCCTCTGGCGGCCCAGACACCTCCCCAAGTGTACATAGCGGGGTAGGGTCCAAGGACTCCGCCCCAATGTCTTGCACCATCACGTCTAGGATAGCTACACACCGTACCAGTGACACCTAACCTAGACAACATGATCATTCATGGACGTTGGCACAGCAGACGTAAAATGATACTTCTTCCTAGTGTTAGTAGTAGAGGTAGCCCCTTAGATGACTCTGTTATGCTTGCCCCTCTGGGTAAGTGGCGGAGTGTGCGTTTCAACACTTCGTCATACCGCTGACTTCATCGATGTCTGTCTGAAGGGTAGGGGATGGAGCATGCATTTCAAGACTTCATCCTACCACCAACTTCATCGATGCCTGTCAAAAGGGTGGGGGATGGAGTGTGCGTGTTTCAAGACTCTGTCCCACCACCGACTTCATCGATGCCCATCCCAAGGGTGGGGGATGGAGAGTGCATTTTAAGACGTCATCCTGCCGCCGACTTCATCGACGCCCATCCAAAGGGGGACGAAGCTTGCATTTCAAGACTTCATTCTGCTGCCGTCTTCGTCGATGCTCGCCCGATGGGTGGGGGATGGGGCACGCATTTCAAGACTTTGTCTCGTTGGCACCTTTGTCAACACCAGTCTGAAGGGTGGGGGATGGAGCACGTGTTTCAAGACTTCGTCCAGCCACTACCTTCATTGACATCCATCCGAAGGATGGGGGACGGGGCGCGTGTTTCTAGACTTTGTCCCGCTGCCGACTGTGTCGACGCCCGTTCGAAGGGTAGGGGACAGAGCATGTATTTTAGGAATTCATCCTACCTCCACCTTCATCAACACCCATCTGAAGCGTCGGGGACGAAGCACGCATTTCAAGACTTTATCCCGTCACTGACTTCATTGACACCCATCCAAAGGGTAGGGGACAGAGCATGCACGTTTCAAGACTTCGTCCCGTCGTCTCGAAGGGTGGGGGATATAGTGCACGCATTTCAAGACTCTGTCCCACCACTGACTTGGTCGACGGCCATCCGAAGGGTGGGGGACGGAGCACATGTTTCAAGACTTAGTTCCACTACTGACTTCATTGACACCCGTCCAAAGGGAGGGACGAAGCACGTGTTTCGAGACTTCATCGCTCCGCAGCCTTTGTCGACACCCGTCCGAAGGGTGGGGGATGGGGCGTGCATTTCCAGACCTCGTCCCATCGTTGCCTTCATTGACACCTATCTAAAGGGTCAGGGATGGAGTGCGTGTTTCAATACTTTGTCCCGCTGCCACCTTTGTCGATGCCCATCCGAAGGGTAGGGGACGGAGTGTGTGTTTCAAGACTTTGTCCCATCACTGTCTTCATCGATGCTCATCCGAAGGGTAGGGGACGGGGTGCACATTTCCAGACTTTGTCCCGTCATCGACTGCATCCATGCTCATCTGAAGGGTGGGGCACGAAGCACACATTTCAAGATTTCATCCTGTCATCGCCTTCGTCAATGCTCATCCGAGCTCTCTATGAGAAGCATCAACCATCGCAGGCTGCTCCACCTAGAAGTGTAGTGACTCCTCTTCCCATCCTCACTATCGAAGCCATCGACAGAGAAGACGGTCCGAAATGAGGAGACTGTCTTCCTCAAGTGCATACTTTTCATGCAAGCATAATAAAGATAAGGCCACGTCACAAACACTCAATATTTTTCATTGCAAAATACTACTTACATGTCCTACAGGAAGCTAGTGCCCTATACAAAAAGGTGTCGAAGGCCCCACACACGCAAGCTACGCCATACATAGGCGAGATCAAAAAGCCTTGGAATCACACCTACCAATCGACTGGGACATTGGAGGCGAGGTCGCCATCTTCGTTTTGTTAGGGAACGTTGCCAAGCCAAATACCAAGGTCCATCCTCGAGCCTAGTGTCCGCTTCATAGCAATTTTCGTTGTAGCCTCGTTGATGTACTCCCATATGCGGTGGTGGAACACGCGAGCGGACCGGTGTATTGCATGCAGCACCTAATACATCCAGGCAGGGATTGGCCAGTTCATCCATGTGCAAGCATCTCCAAAGATGAAGTAGACCGAGAATCATCTATGTCGTCACAAGTGAGCTGTTGTTGCCATAAGCCTGGGTGGCGTTCAGTGCAAGCGACGAGGCCTCTCCAATTCTCCGGATTCTGCTTAGGAGGTCCTCTAGCCTATGCATTCAAGGGGGGACTTCGACTACAAGATCTACCAGGGTATCCTCTAGGGCCTCCATTGACCCCCACGTCGATAGGGAGGCATTGCCTAGTATGAGATCCCTCTTCGATAGCTTGGCCATAGACTGAGTCTGCTCTACCAGAGTGCATGCGTATGTGATGGCCTTCGCACCTTCCGCCTCTAGGAAGTGAATGCATTCATCCTTCGCCTCTATCGTGGCCATCGCATTCACGACAGATTGCTAGGTGGACGATGCCTCCATCTCCATGGCAGTTACTCACTCTTGCAGATCGCTCTGTTTGCGGTACCTCACCGTCTGTAGAGTACGAGCCAGAGCAAGGGCCTATGCGGCATCTAGGCATCAATGACAAGACAAACCAAATAATGAAAACATTGCCATAAACATACCTTCATCTCCGTTGCCTCGAGAGTGCTCTCCAAGAGCTTTGGCCCACAAGAAGAAAACACGCGTCAATCCAGAGCAGCATTCACGTAGTCGGTAGCTCCCCAGAATAGCCTCAATGCCTCCGAGTGAGGGACAAAGTCCACCACAGAGAGCCGTTGGGACTCCAAACTGGCAGCTTTAGGGATTATCAGGCCTGAGGACACATCCATGGTGGCAGCACCAGCCAGGCTGCGACCAGCTTCATCGCTAGAGCCTTGTGCGTGTCTCGAAGATTGAGGACCAGTTGAGACCAGCGATAGTGTGAGGGAGCATATTAGAGAGCCTCGTGAAGTCGCGAGAGGAGAATGAGGTATTCATACCTGTAGCTCGACTCGGAGAGGCCAACCGTGATGCAGCAGTGCCTGCAAACCCCATGGTCAGACTTGTAGGAGTAGCGCCGCCAGCAGCCATGATTGAGTCCACTCTGGGAAGGGGATGTTAGAGTCCTTGATGCGGGCTATCATTTCTAGTTGGAAGCCTGTGCCCACGATCACTGGGAGAGAAGACACTCGGGCTCGCTTCGCTGCTCGGGCTACCGGAGATGCCTCATGGACTTACGAGGACGAAATAACACCCTCTAGGGCAGCCATAACCTAGTTTTTCAAAGTGATCTTGGGGCCACTGGCCTCAACCGCTGTGTCACCCAGGGCCTCCACGGGGCTCACGCTACCGGGGGCGCCAACGCTACCCATCCAATGATCCTCTTTATGTTCAAGTTCAGAGTTTGCATAATCTGCAGACTCTGACTTGCTGATAGTGGTGATCTCCTCGCCCTGATCACCCGATTCGTCTAGCGGAGGGTGCACTGAGCACAGTGGCTAGGCCGCAATCAGAGACCGACTACCTCAACATGAGGGGAATGCCTCCACCCCATCGCACTCCTCGCGTGCATGTGGCTGATTACTGCTAGGATGGGACGAGCTGGCATGGGGATGGCTATGGCTTCACACACTTGGTTCACCCGGCTGAGGTTTGATGCCACCGATGCTCATAGACTATGCTCCTTCATGATGTACGAGCCAAGGAAGATGGTCGTGGCACACTCCGCGTCTTCGAGGGAGAGCACTGCCACGAGTGGCCATGGGGTTCACAGATAAACTATCGCATAACACCAACCATAATAATCATACCATTTAACACAAAAGTCTCACCCAACTCAGTCAGCTTCGGCAGCGATGCAAAACTGGGGCGGAGATGATCGTCACGAAGGGCCCTGGGTTGGATGTGCAACAAACGGTCCAGCGGGACACGCCGAGCATGCAGTACTCCTCCGCAAGGTCTTGCATGTTGAACCGAATGGCGACCCCAAACAGCCTCTGCTCATGATGCTCCTCCTGGCGGTCCAAGGTCAAGACAGAGACATATTGAAGTCTATCAAGCAGCCCGTCCACTAAAGACTGTCGCCAGGCTCTGTCCAGTGGTAGAACCACTGTTGCATCCAGTTTGACTCCCACTTTATCTTGGTAGAATTTGCTGGGAATAGCTTCGTGCACCTAAACCGGAACACGAAGTTGATGCTCCCCAAGTTAGAGTACTTGCCCTCGTTGAGCTTCTACGGCTGGCACTGGGCGTCATGGAGGATGCGAAGAGGACCAGGCTCGGCCACACTGTCTCTGCCCGCGAAGCCCAGCTATAGACGGCCAATCGAATGATAGCATTGGGAGTTAACTGTACAAGCTCCAACCTGTATAGCCGAAGGACTTCGCTGACGAAGGCTGCAATAGGGATTTAGAGCCTGGTGTTGAAGTACGCAACGAAGATGATGGTCTCCGACTCCATCAGGTGGGGCTCCGTCTCACCAGTGGTAGGCAATCGAATCACCTCGCGCCCTGAGATTTTCCTGTCGTGCACTAATTAGCAAATCAACTCTTTGGTCGCCATAGTCAGCCCCAGCGTGTTCGTGCTGATGCTGTTCATCCTCTCTGCAATGCTCTAACGCTTGTTCACCATCGACGCGTCGTGCTCCACTAGCTCGTACTCGACCGCCGTGGCCGACGAGCTGCCACGGCTGGATGATAGCTGAGACAGTGACATCTCGTTAGGTTTATTTATTTTTTTCTTCGGTTTATACTTTATAACTATGACATATGATTTTTGGTTGTATGTAAAAGAGTAAAAAGGCGCAAATAGCTCATGAGCAATTTTGACTGATATAAATAAGGTCGCTACAGTGTGTACTATAATTAACTTATAGACTCTATTTTAAAATGATATTTTGTTTAAAAGCTAGTTATTATAGAAAAGATAAAAATCGGTTTTTAGAAGTTCAAAAGAAGAGGCCATTAAGGCCGAATCAGATTTGTTTTAAGCCGTGTATATATAGCCTAGCTAGCTGATGCACTATATGACACGTTCATAATGCTAAAAAATCATGTTTAATTGACAATATAATTTTATTTCAAGTTTCCTAAACACTTATCGTCGTATTCCATGTATCCCATCAGTGCCACATGTCGGTACTAGCGAAATGACGTGCCACTGTTTTAAAAAACTTGTTATAAAATCCATCTCGCCAAAAGGAAATTGTTAATATCCGGGTGTACTCAGTTGATACAAATTTGCCATGGGCCTAATTAATTCCACGAGAAAGGGAGAAAGAAATGCCATGGGCCGAATGCTAGGCCTAAATGTATCACGCGCTTAGTTGCGCGTAATAAGAATGGGCCGGAGAAGAGGGAGCCGAGGCCTATAAGCCCGGCCCACATCCTCAAATGGAAACTACTCCGGTTTCTGAACTGTCGTAATAGCGTAGTACCCCGGTTGTACAGAAATATACCACTAAACAAGCACAAAATACAAAGGATTGGAGCGATGCGATGGACAGTATAATTGGGCTGAATTGTCAAAAAGCCCAGGAGGATTTTTTAAGAAGGAAGTTTTGAGTGCTGCAGTTAGAAGTGCTTGCCACGTGAGAATTTCACATAAATTTTACCTAGAGTAAATTATAATTTGTGCTGGTAAAGGCAACATTCTTTTGGGTTTATAAGTAACTTTTGGCTTTGATTTCTTCGAAAAACCAAAATAAATAGGATGACTTCAAATAGCTTCTAAAACTCGTCGGTGTGTATACTGTCTATGTCAGCGTCTTCACTATCCGACACTAGCTAAATACCAACACTCACAACACAAGAAAAAGTAGCAAAAGCTTGAGTTGGTGTAGATCCACTGACTTGGAGCTTGCTTTTTTCATGTTATGACTTATGTATTTTCTCAAAAAATAAACAGGACAGTTTCTTCATCACAGGTCTAAAATGGTTTACCGGAATAATTTTTTAGAAGCAGCTTATCGACTTTTAATTCATTTATACTAGCATTTCTATTAGAGCCAAAGTCATAAACTATATCCGTAAACCATAAGTCAACACCAAAAGAAGATGCCCTTTGGCTTATGTACTAATTGCGTACTCATTGCAGGCCCACAGGGTGATTGGTTGATTACACGTCACTTTCGCTAATGTAGCTCAGCTGACATGGCATAATTTCTCTTGCGTTGCGAAGGCATCGGAAACGGGGAAATTTAACTATTTGCCACTCTTAAAAATATCATCTATCCAAATGTCATTCTCTTGGTTGCAATTAATATTTTGACACTGTCGAGCCTACGTTGCGCTAGTCACCGCCATGTCGCGCCGCCCGCGCCTCCCCGCGCCGCCGCCCGGCCTCCCCGCGCCCGCGCCTGCGCCTCCGTCCGCGCTCGCCTGTGCCTGCGCCTCCCCGCGCCCGCGCCTGCGCCTCCGTCCCCGCTCGCCCGCGCCTCCCCGCGCCGCCGCCGCGCCTGCGCCGCCCGCGCCTCCCCGCTCGCCTACCGCAAGATTTCGCTGAGCGCGCGGCGAGCGGGGAGTCGCGGGCGGCGCAGGCGCGGGCGCAGGGAGGCGCGGGCGGCGGCGCAGCGAGCGGGGACGGAGGCGCAGGCGCGGGCGCGGGGAGGCGCGGGCGGCGGCGCGGGGAGGCCGGGCGGCGCGGGCGCGGGCGCGGGGAGGCCGGACGGCGGCGCGGGCGCACGGGGAGGCGCGGGCGCTGACATGGCGGTGACTAGGCGCCACGTAGGCTCGAGAGTGGCAAAATATTAATTGCAACGAAGAGGATGTCATTTAGATATGTGGCATTCTTAAGAGTGGGAAATAGTTAAATTTCCCGACGAAACGAGAGACTAGGGAAGGAGAAGCGGATGAATTTGGGGCCAGATCTGAGCAGAGAGAAGGGAGCAGCAGCAGCGGCACGTCCGTCGTAGCAAGTGGTGTACGCGATGGAGGTGATCGGCAAAGCCAGCTTAGCCATGTTGGCTGACTCTGGCGACCTCTTCGGCAAGAAGAAGAAGGTGGTGACCTCGACAAGAGGCTGCCCGAGGTCAGCACCACGAGCCGCTCGTCGCTGCGCTGTGCTTCGGCATGTCGCCCAGGCCCAGCGTCGAACACCTGCCGCCGAGGTCATGTCGTCCGCCTCCGCCGCGCCGGAGGAGCCGCCGCGCCCGGTGCGCTTCGGCATCGTGGGCTGCGCCAACATCGCGCGCAAGCTATCGCGCGCCATGCTGCTCGTCCCCTCCGCAGCCGAGGTCGCCGCAGTGGGCAGCCGCTCCGAGGGCAAGGCGCGCCGCTTCGCCGCGGACAACGGCCTCCCCGCGGGCACCCGCCTCCACGGCTCCTACGAGGCCCTCCTCGACGACCCGGACGTCGACGCCGTCTACCTCCCGCTCCCTACCAGCCTCCATTTGAAGTGGGCCACCGCCGCCGCCGCGCGGGGCAAGCACGTGCTCCTCGAGAAGCCCACCGCGCTCTGCGCCGCCGACCTCGACGCCATCCTTGCCGCCTGCGAGGCCAGCGGCGTGCAGTTCATGGACTGCACCATGTGGGTGCACAACCCCCGCACCGCCAAGATGCGCGAGCTCGTCGCCGACCAGGCCACCATCGGCGACGTCAGGGTGGTGAGTTCTTGAAACCTTCGTGCTAAATTCGATTCCAAATTGGAAATGTTCAGTCAAGATTGGAATCGTTAGGCTTGCGTTAGGTAGTATGATTAAATTTGCCCACTTCTTGGTCACTCCTATTTCCAATCATGTTGGATTGGTGGGGGAAAGTTTGGGTGTTGATGTCGTTGTACTTGTGCTTCATTTGCCCCATTACTTGGTAGTATTTGTCGGGAATGAATGGAATTAGGGGTAAAAATGCTGCTTTCTAGCTAGAGGAATATTTGATTTATGATATTGTTCAGTTCGTGTGTGGTAGACTTTTCTTTTTCCGAGCGAGGGAAAGCCCCGATTTAGTTCTCCAAAAACTCTTCCGTTTGGTGACGGCGTCACTGGTACAGTGGTACTTCAACCGCAACTTGCCACATGAGCTTAGTTCCCAATCGCACGGCTTCCAGATCTCCCTCCTTTCTGCAATTTTGACCAATTATCCAGCCAATAACACACAGGGAAAATGAGTGAGACCGGATCATTTGGCAATTTGCGTTGGAAGCATGCCAGAACTAGGAAATGAGTGAGACCACATCCAGATCGCCCAAAGAATTGCATGTTTGCTAGATTGATAGCGCTCATTGCAGTTCTGAGTTCTTCGTCGGTATAGTGTCATGTTGCCTTAATTTTCTTTAGTCTATTGCATCTTTGCATGTGGTCTAGTGCCACAAAATTCTGTAGTGAAGTGTGAGTGCATCTAATTATAGTTGCCATAGTTTGTCCTTGTATCTAGCAACGGCTTGTTGTTACTGAAATCCTTATTGTTGTGAGGTGTTTGGCTTCTGAACAAGCCATAACTAGGAAATTTAGAAAGTGCACGCTTGCCTAGTTTACGTGAAGGAACAGCGATGTTTTGTTGCTAGCAACTGAGACCACCGTCTTGCTTGAGATATAGAGTTTGTTTGTTCTTGTGGTCTGCCCCTTGACCTATTTTTTCTATCACATCTCGCATTCTTATAAACACTATGTTCTTCTAAATACTCCACTCTCCTAATCAAGTCATTTTCATGAGTATGTGAACAAGTCATTTGACCATGTATGCTGGCTTTGTTTGTTTACTTCATTGTGGAATTTGTAACACTTATTCCAACTTTCATGCAGTTTTACACATTATAACTAGTGATTAAGACAAACAACTTGGCCCTTTTAGTGATTTTATGTTTCCAAATAATTCGCTCTATCTGTTCATGTAATCTGTTATACACTTAGCATCTAGTGAAGTTTTTGTTCCCAGTCAGTTTTTAGTGTCTAGTGAAGTTTTTGTTCCCAATTAGTTTTTAGCATCTAGTGAAGTTTTTGTTCCCAGTTAGTTTTTAGCATCTAGTGAAGTTTTTGTTCCCAGTCAGTTTCCAGCAGATACTGCTGTCATTTTTTAGCATCTAGTGAAGTTTTTGTTCCCAGTTAGTTTTTAGCATCTAGTGAAGTTTTTGTTGCCAGTCAGTTTCCAGCAGATACTGCTGTCATTTTCCTGCCTATATTTCCCAAAAGTCAAGCTGTTTTTTTTTTCTGTTTGCAATTCCTTTGCCCCCTTCTCACCAAAACATCATGAACCCAGAACTATCCCCCTCCACAGCAGTTTGTGAATGAAGCTAACTCTCTTATGCTATACATCTGTCCACTCAGCAACCGGCCCACCTGATGCCTGCACAGTTATGTTGTTGTTTTGATAGAATTTGCAATGCTTCAAGGTCAGGTCTACACCAACACCTTGGGCTTCATTTCCTCTTGTTCAAAAGTGTTAACACAGTTGGTATGTTTGTCTCCCTCGAGGGTTATGTACTTATATTTTGGAGCAACTCACTTTTAATAACCACTGGGAGACTAAACAAAATCACACTCTGATCCATAGATTTTAAGAAGAGCCAACCCCTCACCGACTCTTATAGGTTTACTAATTTCATTCCCTCTTATTAAATGATGTTTGTGTCTCTTCTCATTACATTGCCAAATGAAATTGGCACTAGACTGGTTTAATCTTCCATTGAACCAATAATGCACCTCGAAGAACAGTAGAATAATGCAAAGGTTTAGCAGTTAAGACTAAGTTGATCAGCTTAGTTCGTTGTAATTTGTATCTCTATGACTTAACATATGTGAAATGGTCACTAACAGGGGCTCCATCTAGTTTCTGCGTAGTTATTTGAAGTCTAGTTCATGGCTTCTTACCATTCTGTATCACCATCAATTATCAATTCAAGCATAGATGCATTTAGGCAAGTTACTTACATGCATTTAGACAAGTTACTCTCCCGATATATACATTCTTGAAGCCATATGGATCATATTATACTCATTCTTTCTTGTGTGATTACGCCCATCTGGAGATTTTATGGCTTTGTTGTCTCATTATCAGTACATAATATACATTTGTACAGGCTCCAGCAACACCATGTTTAGTGCTGAATGATGTTAAAAATTGTGTGTTAATGCCTCTTTTTCTATTACCATCTGTGCACATTCTTTGCTCAACTGATTTTAACTTTTCAATGTTAATGGTAGAAAGTCAGGAACTGGTCAAATTCCAGGTGGTTACCAGACAGGAACCGGATTTGTATAAAAAAAAAATCAGCCACAGCACCACCGGGGAAATTTTCCATTACCACCAAGAACTGGAACCGTGGTGGGATTTTTTTCCATTGGTTTTGAAATCATCACTTGGGAGGGGTCAATCCATTCTCTAAAAAAAATTTTACCCCTGGTTGGTTATTTGTAATTGTTCAACATGGTGGCTAATCACAGCAAAATCGAAAGCAAACAAAAAAGATGAATGTTGCTACTGTTTTTCCTGAAAGAAAAGGATGAAGCCAACATCAAGCAAATTAAATACAAAAAATACCTAAAGATATATCAGCACACAGATATAATTATATAAATAAAATATAAATTTATGTTTATGTAGATTTGGTCCTTTGAGTGAGCAATAGCTATAGTGAATTGGTGACTAATACTAGAAGAGAAAGGGTTTAATTTTGATAATGTTCTGTGGATTTGGGTTCATATATCACATATTAACACGGTTCGAAAAGTTGAAGCTGAGCCGTAAATGGTAAAATTGAGGTTGATTTTTTTTCTTAGTGGCTACCACCATGCATCTATGGATTGGGTAAGGAGAAGATAGTATAATTGTGGAAGAAAATTTATTTTATTAAATCTTTGCTGTTTGAACGTGTGACACCCAGGGATACAAATCTCGGTACCGGAGTAAAAACCGCCTGGCTGCCGGTAACCGGAAAAATCAGAAAAAACCGGATGAATTTCGAATATTGAAATTTGAATTTAGGCTATTTTAAAACTGGTAAACGGAATGGTTACCGCGCAAAAACCGGTAGAAAAACCGCCACGAAAACCGGAAAAAGCGAGAGAAAACCGGTTATGGTTAATTAGCTATTGGAATAATACAAATATTAATTAGAAAGTGTTTAATGAAGTAACAAGCAAGTGATCCTAAGGATATGTTTGATGGGCATATTCCAATTAGCATGTACTATCTAGGCTAGTTTGTGTAAAAAATATTGGGACTTGGGAGTATAATAATTGAAGCATATTTAGCTCATACAATATGTAATCTAGCACAGAAAAGATCTAAACTAACATAGGAAGTGCATTATGCAGGCATAAATTTAAATTTAAATTTGAAAAAATTCGTGGGGTTTTTTCCTTCCGGTTCCCACCGGTTTTTTTCCCTGGTGACACCACTGTGCCATAATGTGCATCCATCTGGTTTTGTAATGTATACCTTCAGACATCTAGATAGATAGAGTCTGGCTATATTGTCTCCAGCTACTGAAGAACACAATACAATACTATTGATTCCACTTCCAGAGTTTGTCAAACTGTTACTTGTCATTACTTAAATCTGCGCACAGTAAATAGTAACATTGATGTCATTCTTGGTGTATGCGTATGGAGAAATTCTGGAACCATTAGAAACACTCAGAAATGTTACAGGAACCCATAGCACATATATGGACTATGAAATGCTTATGAAATGATCTACTCCCGTTCTTTGCTGGCTTCAAGTGTTTTGCTACTACAAATTGATTATTTTCTTGGTATAACTTCATAACTGTTTGTTTCCACTT
The DNA here is from genome assembly GCA_017311315.1 of Dendrocalamus latiflorus. Lineage (NCBI taxonomy): Eukaryota > Viridiplantae > Streptophyta > Magnoliopsida > Poales > Poaceae > Dendrocalamus > Dendrocalamus latiflorus. Next base: position 10,071,814 of record CM029678.1, on the reverse strand, counting down.
AATTTGTACTCTTAGGCAAAATGTTATAGTTTAACATAAATCGTTGTTTTTCCTTCTGTTGCTTCAGATAAACACCATGATCAGCTTTCAAGTAAATGAAAATTTCCTCCGCAATGACATCAGGGTAAAGCCGGACCTTGATGCCCTGGGTGCACTTGGTGATATCGGGTGGTACTGCATCCGTGCAATCTTGTGGGCTGTTGACTACGAGCTGCCCAAGAATGTGATTGCTCTGCGTAACCCTGTCAAGAACCAAGCTGGCGTGCTCCTTGCCTGCGGGGCGACGCTCTACTGGGCCGATGGCAAGATTGCCACCTTCCATTGTTCTTTCCTTGCCAACCTCACCCTGGACATCACTGTCGTTGGCACAAATGGTACACTTCATGTCAACGACCTCGTCATCCCGTATGAAGAGAAGTCTGCCCCGTTCAGCGTGGCCTCCAGGTCAGGCTTTGCCAAGCTCGAGAGCGGATGGAATCCGCTGCCGAGCAAGCATGTCGTCGTGACAGAGCTGCCACAGGAGGCTCTCATGGTCCAGGAGTTCTCTAGGCTGGTGCAGAACATCCGCGACGCAGGCCGCAAGCCTGAGCGGAAGTGGCCGGCCATCACCTGGAAGACGCAGGTTGTGATGGATGCAGTGAAAGCTTCTATTGACAACGGATTTGAGCAGGTGGATGTTGCCAGCTAAATATAACACATAACTGTTCTCTCCTGTCCATGTCTTCTACTTCGCATATTTGCTCAAACCATAGTTCTAAATCCTACACAAAACTACTTATTGAAATAATTTGAAGGATACCGGTCACATTTGGTACAATCTTACGGAGTTTTAAGTTTATCAAGTCAGATGTTTTTACAAATAAATGGTGTAATATATGGAAAACACATCTTTATGTGATCTATAGGGCCTGTTTGGAACAGAGGAATTTCACAGGAATTTTGCAGGAATTTTGCAGGAAACAGTTCAATTCCCGCAGGAATCGGGAAAAATTCCCGCATTCCAAACAGGGCCTAAATGGTTGTGTTCTCAAAGGTAACCCTGGTATTGAAAAGGGAGGCTCAGAGTTCAGACATTTGTTTCAGCTAGCACGGTGCTGCAAACTGAAATATAGCTAGCCTTTTTTTTTTCCCTGAAATCTGTAATGTAGCTTAGCCTGTTCATCTGAAGTATGCCTACAACGTGGACTAGCCCTTTTTCCTTATCTCATATGCATAACCAAACCCAAATAAGTAAGTAGGATGATGAGATCAAAAGGGCAACACTAAAGTCAAATCCTCAGCTGTACCGTTGAAAATACTCCAATTATGCTTGTTGCCCTGGCGTCGTCACCAACAGTTGCCATGTCTCACCATGTCACCACATGGTCGTTGTGAAGCATGTATGCATTGCAAGGCCGCTACCGGCACGACACTGCATGTCTTTGGGCCCACCTCGTCCTCAAACCGGCACTACATGTTAATATCTTTGTGAATACATAAATGTATCAAATACAACGGGAATTCTTGGACATATTCAGAGAATTGAGCAAAGAAGAGGAAGAATACTTCGTATATTATAACCGGCAGAGTTCGCGGCCTCTCCACGCGCCCACGTCATGGTTTTGCCCCTCCGTACGAGCGCTCTGGGTGACGTGTGTGCGCGAAACGCTCCCACTGAGCGGATGGTCAGCTTTTTTACGAAAAAGTCCCTGCATTTTCTGAAATTACGTAAAGGTCCTCCGTTCTCGCAAAAAGTCCCTGTCAGGTTTTTTTGGAAAGAACCCTCCACTTCACCGAAATTGCGTATCCTTTGTTGGATAGCGCCCCGCGGTTTTCTAAAATTATGTATAGGTCATTTTTTAGTTACATATAGGTCCTTCCATGTCATCGGTTTTTTTGTGAAAAAGTCCTTTAGTTTTTCCGAAATTACGCATGCGTCCTCGATTTTTTAAAGAAACTCCCCATGAATTATCCTCTCTTTTGCTTCAGTCCACACGGTAGCTAGTGCGGCGTGTCACCGCGCTTACACAGCTAGTAGAGACTATGAAAGGAGAAAAGGAAGGATTTGGGGATAGAGCAGACAAGATATGGTGGCAGTCTTATGATATTGATGAATATTCGATATTGCTTGTGATTTGCTCTTGCCAATTGAGTTTGATTTTTGTGAAATTGATTTTTTCACTTGTGCTTCTCTGTAGAACTGGTGTGACAGGCCTAGGATAGCAGTATGATTGGTGGAGTCTGGCCGGCTGCGTTGGGCGGTCTAGCTAGCTTGCAAGCCGCGATCAGACTGGCCCTGGTGAGGTGTAGCTGAGTTGAGTTGAGGTTGTTTTCTATGGTTTTGGTGGTGTTAATCATGACAGGTGTTGTGCAAGTGTTAATGAGTTCATGCATGTGTGAGTTATGGCTTGTGTCTATGCATATGGTTTACTAATGGAGAGTCAAGTGTATGTTATTTATGCTCGGATTGATTGCTTTGTTCTTTGGTGTGCAAGTGCTTTGATGATTGTTGCGGCCAGTGGTAAGACCGAGGCTATGAAAGGAGTCCTGAGTCTATAGTGTGTCGTGTAAGTTCGGATGGAGCAACATCTTAAGTCGACAAGTATGGAAGAAAGACAAGGGTCGTGAATAGACAATGTGTACATGTGATGTGCCAATTGGACTTTTGCGTTTCAAGTGGTGACGTTTCTCGGAGTAGGCATATGATTTTGATGGGAAGGCGTTGGGCATTACGGACTATGGAGTGATGTTGGTGTGCTATATGACTTAGGCGTTTCAAATGGTGATAGCCTTATCTCAGGCTTACAATCTTGGTGACAAGTCATGGGCATCGCATCGTCGTGAAGACTGGAGGGTGGCAATTTGGAAAATTGTCTAAAACTGGGTGGAGTGGCAGTTTGCAAATCTGCAGTAGTAGCCTAAGAGATTTAGGTCATGTCTTTGTGGTTGGAGTGTCTTATTAGGTTGTGGCCTCGTGCAGGATAGTAGGGTGATGATACGTCTACCCCACTCCGTGAAACAACGGTACGCGCTGATGTGCTCCTCGTGGCTCACCTCGGCACCTGTGGCAAGCCTATGCAGCATACTCTGGCCCTCCGTGAAGATCGAAACACCCACGTCAGCCTAAAAGAAAAGACATAAAATAGTTAATCATCCATGCTAGCATTGCCATTAGCGAATGTTTGAAAATACGTGTAACATACCGTGATGTGCGCGTCCCACGCGAGGTGCGTGGGATATGTGTCTGTCAGAGCGGCGAGGTGTGTAGGGGCGGGTCCACGACATGTACGAGCCTCATACGTGTCTGGCCCTGGTACCAGCTCAGGTACGCCGTGCTGTCGTAGGGGCGATCCTCCTCAACCCGGTCGTCAAGCGCGCCGTCCCACTGCGCAGTCCACCCCTGCATCTTTGTTGTCCAGTCCGTGCCACGTTTCACTTCCCTTTCTAGAGTGCCTGCTTGTAGGACCACTTCGTTAGTAATTGCCAACGGAATAGTAAGTATGTACAATTTTATGAGACACGGGCACTCACGTGTGCACAGCAGGCGGCACCGGTGGTCCGACTGGTACCGAAATAGCCTGATGTAGACCAAACTACCACATCACTTGCTGCAGCGAGTAGTCCTCCACGAAGATGTCATAGACGAGCTTCTGGCGCATCAGCTAGAAAGCACGGTCGTGCCAGCAGAGTGTCGACAACCCATCGGGAGCACGGTCCATTAGTGCCGCATGTGAGTATGGCTCCCAGCGCACGTCGTTGGCCGTGAGGCAGTCGATCTGCTTAACAAAGGGCAGATACGCTCGCGTGACCTGCACATGTGTGAACTGTACCTGCAAGGATGAATAGGTATTACATACGACCGTCATTAGTACAAAGGAAATAACTAATTAACATATGACTTACCTGTCGACAACACTAGAGAGAACCCATCGTCAGTCGGTCGACATCTCCCCCCGGATACATCTCCGGCCCGTACGGACCTATGTCGTCTAGCAAAGGTTGTCCGAGATTAAAGCGCTCGAACGACCATAGCTGCAGCAGCAGGGGACAGCCCACGAGGACCGAGTTCACCTTGGTCCTCGAGCATGCATCGCACAGGCCACGGTACGTCGTGGCAAGTGTGGCCGATCCCCAGCTGACCTGGGGGGGGCCTCGCCGTCCACGATCACCCTAGCATGAGAGATGAGGCGCGTGTCCACGGTGTTGCCGTCGCTGGTGGTGAAGGGCACCCAACCAAACAGCCACGACAAGTACGCCTCCAAGTGGCGCGACACCTAGTAATCGTCTGCCTCTGGGTCCATTTGCTCCATCTGAATGCAAACAAGATGTTATTAGTATGTAATAGTGCAAATAAGAGCTTCGACGACACGATCGATTGTAAAGACCACGTACCCGGAACTATGCGAGCCACCTTAGTGACAGCCCGTGGGTCTGACTCGCCGGGAAGATGTGGTACTCATCGGCGGCACTCGATGGACTGACTCCCTCGAATCTGCTGAGCAGGTCAGCGCGCCACTTAGCCGGGGCCTCTGGTAGGAAGGCAGCGCCTCCCGCGATCAGAAGGCCAAGTAGTAGGGGCACATCCTGCTGGGTCGGCGTCATCTCCCCGAATGGGAGGTGGAAAGTGTGCGTCTCGGGCTGCCAACGGTCCACCAAAACCGTCAGTAGGGAACGGTCGAACGGGAAGCGTCGTGATCGATCCACGACGTCGTCCCCACCTGCGGCCACGACGGGTCCATCCTCATTCGTGGCCTGCACCATCCGGGCAAGAGGGAGTAGCCCAGTGTCCCACAGCCTGCAAACAAAGTGAAGGTCATCACAGAACATTCTTACGACAGCACTAAAACACTGGCGAAGTGCAAACCTGACTGTCCAATGGGGGTCGAGTCTCCAGGCCACACGAGGTGTGCGTGTCCGGACCACTCCCAGCTCAACCGGCTCGTCCGCGCTCCCTGGTGGCGGCACACGACGGGAAGCATGATGCACGCGGTCAACGTGCTCGTCCAACAGGGGATACCGCCAGTCCGAGTCATGACTATCACGCGCCATACCTACAAAAAGAGTTCAAGTTAGCACTTATAAGGAACCAAAAACATCACATGTAAACTAACATCAAATAGAACTAGTAAGTAAGTAAACAGAGCAATCCACATTTCGCTGATCGTTCGCATGTCATAACCCACTACAATAACCTCGTACTATGAACTTCCAACATATGAATTAATTAAATTGTACCGTAAATATTTACTGATTTTTTAATAGGTATAAATTTCACCGGACGATTAATTTGTACATTACGGTGAATGAAATTTCTAAACTACATTTCTTACGCATGCAGATTTCGTACTGATGCTAATTTTCTAAAACTATATTCCCTAAATTATACATAACTACACGCTTCTACGGCTGTTAATTTGGTAAAACTACATGTTTAATAAATTTAGTATAACAAATATTTGACTATTTCTATCTAGTTCTACACCTACGGTTGCTTCTTCGTCTCCTCTCCGTTTCTACGCCTGCTAATTTCCTATAATTACGTTAACTAAATTTTCTATACTGAAAATTGTATACTACAAATTTTATATACCAAAATTTCTATACTAAAAATTGTGCTAAAATCACTGTACTAAAAATGTTCCATACTAAAAAATGTCTACTACAAATTTTCTATACTAAAAATTGTACTAAATTTTCCATACTAAATTTTCTACATCTACAATTTTTACCACCACTAACATTTCATACAAAATGTACTACAAATGCAATATACTAAAAAAATTACCTAGATCTGAAGATCCTCCTTCCTCCCTCTCCTTTCCTCTTCCTCCCTCTCCTCTCCTCCTCCCCCTCTCCTCTTCTCCCCTCCTTCTCTTCTTCCCCTCCTTCCTCCTCTTCTCTCCTTCCTCGTCTTTCTCCTCTCCTTTCTTCTCTCGCGGCGCCGAACGATCGAAAAAATGAGGCAGGGTGGAGGTGGCCGAGCGCGCTGCCTTTAACCCCCTGTCACCCGGGCGTTGGGCGACTGGAGGTCCAGTTGCCCAACCATACGGCGACTGCACCTCCAGTCGCCCAACGCCCGAGCGACAACAATAATTCGCCCAACGGTTACCAAACTACGTGTCCCCTCCTGGTTGGGCGATTGGCTCCAATCGCCCCTCATTGGGCGACTGGAGCCTATTTCTGTAAAAAAAATTTCCGCGGGTATATTTTTGTAATTTCAAATAAAACATAGATTATTCATACATAAAATTCATTTTCTTGCTACGACAGTTGATGGAGAGGTATGGGAAATAAAAGGACCTTCACATGATGTTTATTGACTTGGAGAAAGCCTATGATAAAGTACCAAGAAAGGTCATGTGGTGGGTACTCCAAAAAAAATCCCAATAAGATATATTACCCTAATTAAGGACATATACAAAAATATTGTGACTAATGTCAGAACATGTGGTAGTGTTACTAATGACTTTCCTATTAATATAGGACTACACCAAGGGTCAGCGTTGAGCTCATACATTCTTGTTCTAGTGATGGACGAGGTCACACGGGACATATAAGGAGATATCCCTTGGTGTATGCTTTTCGCTGATGATGTGGTGCTAGTTGATGAGAATAGGATAGGTGTTGATAGGAAGCTCGAGTTGTGGAGGAAGACCTTAGAATTGAAGGGCTTTAGACTTAGTAGGACTAAAACTGAGTATATGAGGTGTGTTTTCAGTGGTGCTAGGGCAGATGATGGAGATGCTAGATTGGACAGACAAGTAGTGCCTAAGAAGGGCACGTTTCGTTATTTAGGATCGATGCTACAGTGGGATGATGAGATTGATGAAGACAAAAAAGTCCCTCAAAAATTGAAGGATAAGTTCTATAGGATGGCGATCAGACCCGCGATGCTATATGGAGTAGAATGTTGGGCGACTAAAAGACAACATATATAGAAAATGAGTGTAGCAGAGATGAGGATGCCGTAGTGGATCTGTAGTCACACAAGGTGGGACTGCATCTGCAATGATGATATACGTGATAGGGTGGGGGTAGCACCAATTGAAGAGAAGCTTGTCCAACATCGCTTGAGATGGTTTGGCCATCTCCAACGAAGGCCTCCTGAGGCACCGATACATAGTGGAATTTTAAGATGTACTGAAAACGTAAGAAGAGGTAGAGGTCAACCAAGACTGACGTGGGAGGAAGCAGTTAAAAGAGACTTGAGGGATTGGAATGTATCTAAAGAATTAGCTTTGGATAGGAGCGCATGGAAGTTAGCGATCCACGTATCGGAACCATTAGAAAGTTAGGGGCAGTGTTTTAGGCTCTCGGCTCAGATAGCAAGTTGTACGGCTTAGGATTTTAGCCTTATAGGTTTTATTTAAAGGCTCTCATCTCTTTGATCTTAAGAAGGTTTCATTCCTAGCTTACCCCAGCTTATTGGGACAAAAGGCTTTGTTATTGTTGTTGGATTGGTGAAGAGCAGCAAGTCTTCAATACTAGATCAAAAACATCGTGCATCTCCATATCGGTTATCTCTTTTGCATTTATAGTCTTAGCCATTGAAGTACATTGAATTGGTATCTTGTGAAGCTAGTCGGTTATCATTGATCCTACAAGTGATAGCAGAGTTTGGTCTCTCATTGATTTAGGCTTAACCGTCTAAGAGAGAAAATGATGACTAGTGAAGGTATTGCTATAGGAAAGACACCTCTATTTGATGGCTCTAATTATGCATGTTGACAAATTAGAATGTCCATTTATTTAAAGGCCATGAGCCCGAGTATATGGAGAATCACAAATGAGGGTTGCATTGTGCCTCTTGATCTGAACCACCCCATGGAACTTGAGGAGCGTAATGCTTATTTAGATGCTCAAGCGATGAATGCTCTTTTTGGAGCTTTAAACATGGATAAGTACAATTGAGTGAGCAATTTGAAAACTACCCACGAGATATGGACCACCCTCTCGAAAATCTATGATAAAACATCACGGTCAAAGAAGCCAAATTGCATAGACTTTGAATCAAATATGAGACATTTACCATGTTGCCTCATGAAGACATCAGCGAAGTGTTTTCATGTCTCAACAACATTATAAATGAACTCAAGGGCCTAGGCACTTCACTAACGGATGTTGATATTGTGAGAAAAATACTTAGGGCTTTGCTAGAGAAGTATGAGACATTAGTGACTCTTTTTCTCAACTCACCCGACTTGCCGAAGATGACACCAACTCAACTCTTGGGCAGTCTCATAACCAATGAGTTGTGCAACAAGGACAAGGAGGAGCTTTTGGAGCAATCCTCCTCCAAGGGTTAGAAGGTCATCGTTTTCAAAGAAAAAGAAATCAAGTGATGAGTCGAGAGATAAAGAGGATGACTCTGAGAAAGATTTGGCTCTCCTTGTGAGAAAATTAAAGAAGTTCATGAGAAAGAGCTCAAACCGAAGTGCAAGCTATGACAACAAGCGCTATATCAACTTCTGTTATTGTGAGTGCAATGAGAAGGGACACATTGCCTCTCATTGCCCAATGAAGAAGGATGACAAGGGCAGGTCATCCAAGAAGATGGACTTCAATGGTAAGAAGAAGCTTTTCAAGAAGCTTCAAAAGGATGGCAAGAACGAAGCTCACATTAGAGAGTGAAACTTCGATGAGGAGTACACCAATTTTGACTCCAATGATGATGATTCCTCCAAGAAAAAGGGACTTGTGAGCATCATTATTAAGGAGGCTCCATCACTCTTCTCGTCTCCTACATGCCTCATTGCAAAAGGAGATAAGGTAAAATTTGTCAATGATGATGAGCCCTCATGTGATGAGCTAATGGATATGCTTTAGGATTTAAATGAATATCTTAAAAAAGAGAAGTCAAAAATCAAGGTCATGAAGAGAGAATATCTCTCTCTTAAAGATTTTTATAGGGAGCTAAAGGAAGCTCATGACTTACTCATTCAAGAAAATTCAATAATGTCTCACACTAGCATTGGACTTACTTGTGATATCAATGGTAAGATGCCTAGTGTAAAAATTGCTAAAACAAGCTCTTTGTTGTAGGGGTGGCCCCCACCTAAGCCCAGCCGGCCTGCTAGAGAGTTGTAAGGCCCAAAATGGGATATGTGTAATGACATAAGTGCCCCTGAGAGGGACACTCAAATGTAAGGGTATTGCTGTAAAAACACTCCCCATGTGGACATATATATGTGTGTGTGTGATACCAGCCATGGGGAAACCCTAAGCACTTGCTCACCTAACTCTCCACTACCATACTCTCTCTCTCTCTGTTTGGTCTGTAGCCACAACAGTTGGTGCCGTCCGTGGGGAGGAACGGAGAGCAGGCCTCAAGATCTGAAGAAGGATGACACCGAAGAAAGCTCCAGCGTTGGCGGCGAAGAAGAAGAAGGCGGGAGCGACGGAGTCTTGCGTCAACACTAGGGCTTCGGCGTCGGTAGCCGTGGGCGTGGATGGCGACGCGGGCGCGACGGCGGCGAACGCTGGCGAGCATGCCATGATGATCGACCCCGCCACCGATGTCACGACAACCGGCCTCGCCACCACCGCCACAACGGTCGACACCGCCCTGCGTACGGTGGGAGGTCTCGCCGCGGGCACGGCGACAATCGTCGACAGCGTCAACCCGGTGCGGAAGCGGCGAGCGGTCCCGGCGGCAACATGGGCTTCGCCGTCGACTCCGACGTCCACCACGCCACCACAGCAGGTAATCCAGGAGTGCAGACCGTGATCCCCGCTGTTCCGACCATGCAGCCAGGTACATCGGGCGCTCCGGCTACGACTACGGGAGAACGCCCTACTGGCGGCCCTCAACACGTTCCAGTGGGAGTTGGCGGATCTCCGCGGGGCTGTACGGGATATGCAAGAGGCTCGGGGTCAGCAGGCTCCGCCAACGGTCACGTCGGAGCCCACGCCGGAGCGGGCGGACAGCCGAGACGCCCCCACGTCTAGTCACGTCCCACTGCGGCGCGTCGACCCGGAATCCCCACTCTCCCCAGGCTTGCAGCAGGCGGTGTGGCCGGAGGACTTCAAGTTCTCGAGTGCCATCGAGTCGTACAAGGGTGACATGGACCCACGGGAGTCCGTGCGCGTCTACGAGACTGCCATCGAAGCCGCTGGCGGGGACGACACCACGAAAGCGAAGGGGCTCCCCCTCGCGTTGCAGGGGGTGGCACTCTCTTGGTTCTTCACCATCGAGCCAAATTCCATCTACGCGTGGGAGCAGATCCGTGACCGGCTCTACAACAACTTCCAAGGGAACTACGTCGAGCGCATCGACGCGGATCAGCTCTTCACAGTCAAGTAAAAACCCTCAGAGAAACTCCGGGACTACTTCAAGCGCTTTGCGAAGGTACGCTGCTAGGTCAAGGATGTCAACGAAACGACCATCATCAATGCAGCAGTACAGGGTCTTCGCCCAGGGCCGCTGGCCGAATACAACGCGCGGAAGCCAATCAAGACGGTGGCGAAGCTCTTTGACAAGATGAAGGAGTACGTCAGAGCGGAAGAGGACGCGCGACGGCGGCAGGGTGACGACTCCGACACCAATCAGGCGGAGGACTCGCGCGAAGAACGAAGGCTCGCTGAAGAAGGGCTCCTCAAAAGGCAAGCACAAGCAGGAGCCGTCGAAGACGCCTCCAGACGCAAGGATGCCCAGCACAAGGAGTCATCGGGCGACAAACCCAAACGCGGTCAGTAGAAGTCTCGGAAGGCTCGTTATGTCTTTGACATCGAGGGCGGCTCCGAAGATAGCACCCTCGCTGGCCGCGGTGGCAGAGGACGTCGGGGTCGGGGGCGGGGGCGTGGTCGAGGACGCGATGACAGAGGCCACAGAGAGTACGACGATCAGCACCACGGCCAGTGGTGCGAGGTCCATGGTCGTGGCAACCACGACACGCGCGCCTGTACCGTTATCGTGGCACTTCGACAAAGCGTCACCAGGGATAGGAACCCTGAGGCGCGTCCGCCCGTCGTAGCCCACGTCCAACAACCCTTGGAAGTCCCTATGCGGATCCAAGACCAAGGGACGCAGCTCTAGGAGGGCCCCCTACGGATCCAGGCTCACGTACAACAACCTCGGGAGGGCCTCCTGTAGCTGCAAGCCCCGGAGGGAGCCCAGCGCAGGGTCATCAATGTCATCTCCGGGGGCTCCTCACTGGAGTTCGCCTCGGCGCTGCAGCAGAAGGCTTATGCGAGGAGGCTACATCATGTGGCGGCATACCCGGCGTAGGCGCCGCCAGACTGGGCGCAGCATAAGATCACCTTCACGCCCGCCGACATCGAGGGTGTGGAATTTCCACACCAAGATACCCTGGTCGTCCAGGTCGTCATTGCAGGATGCGACGTTAGGCGCGCCCTGGTCGACGGAGGAAGCTTTTTAAACATCTTATTCGCAGCGGCCGTCGACCAGATGGGGATCCCTCAGAGTCGGTTGGGCCCCTCGGGGATCCCACTGCAGGGTTTCGGAGGTCAGCCCCTGCGAGCGCTGGGCCAGATATGCCTGCAGGTCTCCTTTGGCCGAGGTGACAACATGAGGAGTGAGGATGTCACCTTCGACGTCGTCGACATCTCGTACCCTTACAACGCCATATTGGGGCTACCAACCCTAAACTCTTTCGGGGCAGTTCCACATCACGGCTTCTTGTGCATGAAGCTCCCCGGACCACGAGCAATCGTCACCGTCCACGGTGACCAGGATATGGCTCGGCGCATAGAGCTCGGCACCAGGGGTCCACACCATGAAGCCCAACGAAACACCTAGACTGGGCGTGCAAGTGCGAGGATCCTTGGCGGCTTTGGGAAGCACCTCGCCAGGTTCCCGCACGGGTCGCACCAGCAACAGAGGCTCCCACCACGCACCGCCTCGTCACCAGGGCAACGACAGTCGTGGTCGTTCGCGCCTTCGAGCGATCAGCGGTCAGTACCTCATCTTTTGTAATCGCTCGCCCGCCCAAACGGGAATTCAATAAAGTTCACCGTTTGCAAAATTGTCTTCATTTCCAGCAAAGTCACATGTCCGCGCGTGCACTCTTTGTGAACAAAAACGCGGGTATGAGTATAAATAAAGTCACGCGTCCGCGCGCGCACTCTTTGCGTCCAAAAATGCGGGTACGAGTATAAACAAAGTCACGTGTCCGCGCGCGCACTTTTCGGGAACAAAAACGCGGGTATGAGTATAAACAAAGTCACACGTCCGCGCGCGCACTTTCTGGGAACAAAAACGCGGGTATGAGTATAAACAAAGTCACGCATCCGCGCGCACACTCTCTGTGAACAAAAACACGGGTATGAGTATAAACAAAGTCACGCGTCCGCGCGCACACTCTCCGTGAACAAACACGCGGGGTATGAGTATAAACAAAGACGTCTGGGGGAACGCCTCCGCACGCACTCTACGGAGTATAAATAAGACGTAGCGCCGAGGTCCACCTCCGCACGCACTCTACGGAGTATAAATAAGACGTAGCGTCGAGGTCCGCCTCCGCACGCACTCTGCGGAGTATAAATAAGACGTAGCGCTGAGGTCCGCCTCTGCACGCACTCTGCAGAGTATAAATAAGACGTAGCGCCGAGGTCCGCCTCCGCACGCACTCTGCGTAGTATAAATAAGACGTAGCGTCGAGGTCCGCCTCCGCACGCACTCTACGTAGTATAAATAAGACGTAGCGCCGAGGTCCGCCTCCGCACGCACTCTATGTTGTATAAATAAGACGTAGCGCCAAGGTCCGCCTCCGCACGCACTCTACGTAGTATAAATAAGACGTAGCGCCAAGGTCCGCCTCCTCACGCACTCTGCGGAGTATAAATAAGACGTAGCGTCGACGCGCCTGCCTTGCAGACACGGCACGAGCTGCAGCAGAGGCTCGCCTCCGTGTACGCCTCGCAGACGTGGCACGAGACGCAGCAGAGGCTTGCCTCTGCGCCTGCCTCGCAAAGCCAGCACGAGCCGCAGCAGAGGCCTGCTTCCGCATACGCCTCGAAAAGTTGGCACGAGCCGCAACAGAGGCTCGCCTCTGCGTATGCCTCCCAGACGTGCCACAAGAGGCAGCAGAGGCTTGCCTCCACGAGCACTCCACGGGGCGCCGGCGAGCCTCAGCAGAGGCTAACCACAACGCGCATCCTGCGAAGTGCAAGTCCAGCGCACGTCTACTTCGACTAGGCGCCAGCTCCGCTGCCACCACTTCGAAGGGTAGGGGATGGAGCGCTCGCGCATCTACGTCAACTGGGTGCTAGCTCCGCTGCCACCACTTCGAGAGGTAGGGGCTGGAGCGCTCGCGTGTCTACGTCAACTAGGCGCCAGCTCCGCTGCCACCACTTCGAGAGGTAGGGGACGGAGCGCTCGCGCGTCTACTTTGACTAGGCGCCAGCTCCACTGCCACCGCTTCGAAGGGTAGGGGACAGAGCGCTCGCGCGTCTACTTCGACTAGGCGCCAGCTCCGCTGCCACCGCTTCGAAGGGTAGAGGATGGAGCGCTCGCGCGTCTACTTCGACTAGGCGCCAGCTCCGCTGCCACCGCTTCGAAGGGTAGGGGATGGAGTGCTCGCGCGTCTACTTCGACTAGGCGCCAGCTCCGCTGCCACCGCTTCGAAGGGTAGGGGATGGAGTGCTCGCGCGTCTACTTCGACTAGGCGCCAGCTCCACTGCCACCCCTTCGAATGGTAGGGGACGGAGCGCTCGCGCGTCTACATCAACTAGGCGCCAGCTCCGCTGCCACCACTTCGAAAGGTAGGGGACAAAGCGTTCGCGCGTCTACTTCGCCTAGGCGCCAGCTCCGCTGCCACTGCTTCGAGGGGTAGGGGATGGAGTGTTCGCGCGTCTACTTCGCCTAGGTGTCAGCTCCGCTGCCACCACTTCGAAGGGTAGGGGACGGAGCGCTCGCGCGTCTACGTCAACTAAGCGCCAGCTCTGCTGCCACCACTTCGAAGGGTAGGGGACGAAGCGCTCGCGTGTCTTCGTCAACTAGGCGCCAGCTCCGCTGCCACCACTTCGAGAGGTAGGGGACGGAGCGTTCGCACGTCTATTTCGCTTAGGCGCCAGCTCCGCTGCCACCGCTTCGAGGGGTAGGGGACGGAGCGTTCGAGCGCGCGTCTACTTCGACTAGGCGCCAGCTCCGCTGCCACCGCTTGGAAGGGTAGGGGACGGAGCGCTCGCGCGTCTACTTCAGCAAGGTGCCAGCTCCGCTGCCACCACTTCGAAGGGTAGAGGACGGAGCGCTCGCGCGTCTACTTCGATGCGCGCCTACTTCGACTAGGCGTCAGCTCCGCTGCCACCACTACGAAGGGTAGGGGACGGAGCGTGCATACGTACAGGCGAACGCAGAAGTATAGCCTCACGAGTCTACCGCAGAACTGCGCGGTCTTGAGGAATGACGAAGTCTATATTCATCACAAGATGTTTATAAGGAGGCGCAGAGAAAGTATACAAGCATATTCGGATGCGCAACCACTACTCAACAGGCTCCTCCTTAACATGCGTCCGCGCCGGAACTTCACCCGAAGAAGCCCAGCCCGCCCAAAAATACAGCGACTCCTTGGCCCTTCGCCAACGCTGAAGGCGTCGTCGGGTCATAAGGTCAGAAAATAGCGGCCGGTCCCGATCGGGTAGCTGCTCGGGGCACGGAGGTACACAAATCAGAATGTGGAGAGGACAAGTTCTACTTTATTCATAAGAAAGGCATTTATGTTACAACACACGCCAATGCACAAGAACCCCGGCGTCACACCTGTGGGTTCGCGTTGCCGCCCAACGCCTCGACACCGCCTTCGTCACGCTAAGGGACTTCATCCAGCCACAGGCTGAGGTTCCCCTCACCGTGCATGGTCTGCCGTAGCTCGACCTTTGCTGCGGCCTCCCCGATGTACTCCCAAATCCTCTCGTGGAAGAATCGCACGGCGCGGCGAACAACGCGTACGGCGCCGGACATCACTCTGGCCCCGGCCGGCATCTCCAGTTGGGGTCAGCTAGCCCGTCGACGTGTTGACATCCCCGGAGCTGTAGAAGTGCGCACATTAGGCACGACGTCACATAAGAGCAATGGTCGCCGAACGACGTCGTGGCGTTACGTGCAAGGTTGGATGCATCCCCGATCCGCCGAAGCGTCCGCGATAGCACTTCCGGCCCGAAGGCGCGGGGCGGCACCTCGGTGATGAGGCCTTCAAGGGTGCCTTCTAAGGCCAGCATGGCATCCCACGTAGCCACTGAGGCATCACCCAGAGTCCGGTCTCACTCCGCAAGAGACGCGGCAAGTTGGCCCTTCTCCTTCTCCAGGGCAGCGCTCTGCTGGAGCAGGCCATTCCGCTCCTCCGCAGCTTCTTGTTGTGCCGCTTCTGTGGCTAACAGTCGCGCTGCGGCCACGTGTGCTTCGGTGCACGACTTCACCTCCACGCACTCTGCTTCCAAGCGGTGAATGCGGTCGTCCTTGGCGGAGCGTTTCCCCTCGGCTGCGCGCAGAACCTCTTCAACGGCCCGCAACCATCCCTCTAGCGCCCCCCGCTCGTGGGCGTGAGCCGCCTGCAACGCTTGAGCAAGGACGAGGGTTTGTGCAATGAAGTGGTCAGCAAACCCCTAAAAGCCACATATAGTCACAAGGCCAGATACTCACCCTCACTCCCGACACCTCCAGTGCATCTCCAAGGTGCTCCGCACCGTAGGTCAGCAGCTCCCGCTGATTAATACTTGCGGCCACGTCACTCGCGACCCCGCGCCATGCTCCCAGCACCTCCGGTTGAGGGGTGAAGTCCGCTAAGCTCGGGCGCGTGGCGTCCGCGGCGGCAGTTCCAGGAGCGCTGGACGCCCCCCTGAAAGGAACGTCCCCGCGCCTCGAGGATTGCCTGTCCTCCGGGATGAGTGCTGCTGAAAGATGGCGTGCCGGTTACAGTCCTGCGAGAGCTACGCAAAGCTATGCTAAGCTATGCTAAGACAGTTTACCTTCGGTGGCAGCCGGTGGACTTCGCTGAGACGTCCCCTCAGCCTCGTGCGGAGCAATCAGGATGCCAGCGCCCTCGGATGACGCCGGCCCTAGGGGTGGGGAGCCTCCGTGCCGGAGCCCAGCACTAGCCGGTCCCAAGCTCCTGCCGCCACGGCCTGGGCAGGAGCCGGGGGGACGTCAGGTCTGGGGGCTTCGGCGTTGGAGTCGAAGTCCCACAAGCTCCCGATGCGGCCCGCCGCGGCGAACCCCCTAGGCGTCCGGTAAGGAGGCGATCGTACGTGTCGCCTCTTCGCCTTGGGGGAACGAGGCGGGGACCTCACTTCGAGAACCACCACAGGGTAGGGCTCCACCGCAGCAATGCTCGCTGGCGGGAGCTCCACTCTAGTAACCTCCATAGGGGGCAGCCCCGCCTCGGTAGTCATCGGGGGCGGAGGTTCCGTTCCACCAACCCCTGTGGAGGCCAGCTCCGGCACCGTCACCATCGCAGGCGAGGACTCCGCCCCAGTGTCGCCAGCGGACGTTGGCCCCACCTCAGCGGCCACCGCGGGCGACAAAGCTTCCCCCTCCTGATCACCCGTGGCGCGCTCCCGGTACCCGGCACCTCCCAGAGACTCCTCGCCTTCCTCCCCCGCGCCCGTTTCCAGGTCCGAATTGGTGTACTTCGCCGAATCAAACCCAGGGTTTGCCACATCAATGGGAGTGACGGTGGCCAACGCGCCGGGCGCGGCCGCAGAAGTCTGAGTCCTACGGGACGGTGCCTTTTTCCCTTTGCCACCGTCATCCCGATGGCGAGGTTGGCTCGGAGCCGGTGGGGCGCGCTCCGGCACGTGAAGACCCAGGGCCTCGCACACGTGGTTTATCCGCCCCAGCTCTGCCTCTGAGGTCGCAGCTATGCGCAAGCCGTGCTCCCTAGCCGTATACGGCCCAAGGAACACGCTCACAGCACGTTCCGCTTCCTCCAGACTAACCCCTATAAACGATAAGAGTCAAGGTTAAAAAAACAGCACAAAGAACGAAGGGAAGTCAACGTGTTGACCAAGACTTACGAGGATCGGAAGGCGCCGGTAGCGAGGACACGGATGGGCGAACATTGTCATCCCGAAGTTTCCCAACAGCGAGGCGCCACTCATGGGCGAGCGGCGCCATGCCATACATAAGAAACTCTTCGGCGAGGTCACGCATGTTGAAGCGGGCAGCGATCCCCACGAGTCTTCGTGCTCTTTGCCTGTTCTCCTGGTCGATCGACACGCCAGGCGTGGTGTTGAACGCCATGGGTTGGCCCGTGCACTCGAGGCCGCTGCCGCTCGCCACACGGTGGTAAAACCACCGTCGCATCCAGTTCAGTTCCCACTTCACCCGGGTTGAGTTGGCAGGGAAGATCTTCCCGCACGATGACTACAGAACGAAGTTGACGCTGCCGAAGTTGGAGAACATCCTGTCTTTCCGCTCCTTCGGTTGGCAGCGCGCGTCATGAAGAAACACGAACATCAAGGCATTGGGCCAACAAGCCTCCGTGCGCAAGGCCCAGTTGTACACAGCAAGGCGGGCCAGCGCGTTCGGAGTCAGCTGTGCCGGCTCCAGCCCGAAGGTCCACAGCACGTCGCCAACAATCATGGCGGATGGGATGCGAAGCCCGGCTTCAAAATAGGCGACGAAGATGATCGCCTCCGACTTCTCGGGTCGTGGTTCCACCTCGTCACTGATGGGCAACCGTACCTCCCGACGGTCCGATAGCTTCCCCTCGCGCAGCAGCTCGCGGATCGTCTTCTCCGTCATAAGCGTGGCACCCAAAACGCTGGAACACAGGCCCTCTTTCTCCGTCGCCAACAACCATTTGTCCACCGCCGCTGAACTGCGCTTCTCGAGCGTGTACTCCACCTCCAATAGCGCCGAACGGCGGGAGACGGCGTTATCGCCGACCGTCCGGATGAGTCCTTCACCGCGTGCCATCGCTATCCGGAACCTAGACGGCGGCAGGGGGGCAGCGCGGCAGCAGGGGGGCAAGAAGAGTAGGGGACAAAAAGAGGGTCCAAAAGGCGTGAAGAGGAGGGGCAGACGCGGCGACATAGGGGCTATTTAAAGCCCCTTCATCTCCCGCACCGTCGGTGAGCGTAACCGACGGGAGACGAACCGCTCACCTCCCCACGACTGAAGCTGAAGCGACATAACCATCCACGTGCGTCGCGCACGATCGTAGTCGCACAACGGCCGGGTAGCGCACGACGTGCCAATAGCTTCCCGCCACATGTCCGCACCATCTGGAACAATTACAGCTTGCGGTACGTAGCGTACCTCCCAGTACGTGTTGGCACGATTTTCGGGGCCGCCGGCCAACTTGATAGCAGTTATGCCGAAGTCTCCTCTTTAGCAGGGAGACCCCGGCTTCTACCCCAGCCCCGCCTCGCAAAGGAGGCACCTCGCCACGTCGCCATCGACCCCGGCGGCAAGCCTGCAAACCACCTCAGCCTTGATGGCCCGGGGCGGGTCGCTGCCTTCTCTGCCTCTACGTTGGGGTCCAGCCAGACCTCCGACATGGCCCCGTGACGAAGAGCGGGCCAAATGCAGAGACAAAGCGCCGTCCAAGCACCGCCTGGTCTTTTGGCCCCAAGTCCGCGCGAAGACTCCGGGGTAGGACCTAACCAAGCCAAGCCGAGCGGTTCGGATCCCTGGGATCAAGGAACGCGACCGCCAGTGGGCCAACAGCGCAAGACACACCGGTAGCATCCCGCCACGCATCCCGTCCCACCCCCCCTAGGGAAGGGGCGAGCGGCCACGGTCGTGCGACCGCTGACAGCCCACGACGCGCCAATCGTGGCCCGCCGCGTGTACCCTCCCGTTGGGACAGCGCGTACGGCTGTAGCAGCCTGTCCCTGACAACTCAGGGGTCGGCGTGATTCTCGCTGCCTTTAAAGCGCACTTTTGGACCGCGAAGCTGCCCAGCATCGTCAGACCATGTGAGACCCGGAGTAGAAACTTCCGGACCCCCCTGTGCATTACAGTACTAGTCCCAGATCAAAGCTAGTACACACAGATAACCAGAAAAAACGGTACATTGTCATCCACGATTTATTACAATAATAACTGAAGTTTTACATTGGTCATTGCCTTACAAAGGTTCACAGAACCTTGAAACGAAAATAAACACAGCGGAAGCAAAAAGTAAAATAATCGACCCATCAATCTGCCACAGGCAATTGACTGGGGAAACGAGTCCTAAGCATCCGGGAAGAATCCACCGCATCCACACTCGGCACAGAAGTCGTACTCTCCAGCTTGAGCTTCTTCATCCTCTGCTATTATATTTATAGAGCAACAGGTGAGTACAAAAATGTACTCCGCAAGTCTTGGGAAAGATGCATAGATGCAAAGCTTCACAAAGGAAGGCTATATGTTTCTTTTGCAAAAATCGGCATTTTATTTTAAATCTACTTAATTACTTCGAAAGCCATTTGATAAACACTTTGTTTTTCATAATTGAAATTAGATAAATAACTTAGTGAAGGTTAAACCACCAACACTAAAATTTTAGGCTATCTGCCAACTTTCAAAACTCAGGTTAAACCACCTGATCTGGTTACACCACCAGATTTAAATCACGAGAGTTACACCACTCCCGAGTTTGACAAACCATTTTATTTTAAAATCAAAATCAAACTTCTACCATGTGAATGCATTCCTTGCCCGCCCTTGACCGTGGGCACGGCTATTCGAATAGTTTATTACTCTGCAGAGTTTGTACACTTTACCCACAAGAGATAAATTATCTTAATAGTCAACATGCTTCCTTTGGCATGAGACCCAGATAAAATATCACAAAGCCTTTCACCTACTCCAATATAGCTAGATACCACCCGCTAAGGTTTCACCACAACTCGAATCCACGAGTCGGAGCCCCCTCTTGCGCCGTATGAGTACAGTAAACCCTGTCCCTCACTATGAGTAACCAGTACACCCTGGCACTCAATACACCACTGGTGATATCTAAACTACACCTTTATAGGTTAGTTAGCTAGGTCGTACCCATATAGACTTGTGGTTGCACTGTTTTGCTCAGTTTGGACAAACACAAGCGTCGGTCCTTAAACGACCAGGGTGGTTCATTCACAATTCCAAAAATTCTCGTGCTAACTGCACCAGCCAAACCTTCCATCCACCCTTGTCAACTTTTCCTTTGAACTTCATTTTTATTTTCAAATTAACAGTGGTAACATCCATTACCACTTTTCAAACAAATCATTTAACAATGGTAACATCCATTACCAATGTTCAAACAAATCATTCATCAAAACATTTAGCAAAAATGCTACTCATTTGAGCATTATTACATTGATTTGCTACGCTAAGCATTTGCTAGTATTTAAAAATTCAACAGATATAATACTAACTCATTATTGAGTCAAAGAGATATCCTAAGTTGACAATGGTACAAGGTAAACAATTTTCAATGGAAGGTATAACAAATTGGGTATTTAACTAAATTTTCTAAATCAAATTATCACTTGATATAACATAAGCATGCAATAATTTAAAATAACTACCTAATCATTTTATAAATCATTTGAGCAAGTTGATCAAAGAAAACTTGCAAAACATAGGATCAAAATGATCAAAGGAGACTTGCCTTCCTGTGCTGAGTTGAAATTTTCCGGGGCTTGCTCTTGAAGTTCCTCGGACAAATCGGTCTCTACACGTAAATCAAGAAATCCAAATAAATAAAATAAAATAAAAATTCAAAAATTGAAACTAAATATACCAATTGAAAGATTAGAATTTTAGATGAATTTAGAAATTTGAATGGATCAATTTGGATTTAAAATGAGCAAGTTATGGTTGTTGGAAGTTTGAAATCAGACAAAATGGAAAAAAAATAATTTCTAGAATTATCTTTTAACTGAAAATGAATTATGACGTCAGTACGGATTTTCTTGGAATTATTTTACAAAAGTAAATTCTAATTATGACATCAGCAAGGGAATTAATTAAAAATAAATAAAAATACAGAAGCCGACGTGTGGGCCCGGTCTACGGTGGACCGCGTCCACGGACAACTACAGTTGCTGACGTGGCAGACCGAGAGTGACACGTGGCATGCTGACGTGGCAGTGCTGACGTGGCATGGGGCGAAGGGTTTCGGCTGACGTGGCGCTGACGTGGCAAACACGTGTCTGCCACGTGGCTTGACACGTCGGATAGGACTGACGTGGAGGCTGAGGTGGCGGAGCTGACGCGGCGGGTGCGCGGCTGTCGGCGGAGGTGGATCGGACGGCTGGGATTTCGAACGCGTGGCTCGATCCCGAGCGTTGGCTCAGATCCAGATGAGCGGCGGTGATGAGGCGGCGGAGACGCGGGCGTCCGGTGGATGGATGCCGCGTGGCGCGACGCGGGCGACGGGGCCGAGGCGGTGCGGACGTGGACGGCCGAGATGAGGACGCGTAGGCGCATCTGAGCCATCGAGGAAATAACGGTGGAGATGGCGCGGTGCGAAGGCGGGAGTCCGGGCGATCGACGACGCGTGTCCAGGCGCGTCGCACGAGGCGTCGCGGACGCGAGCGCGCGCGGGCGAGCGCGGACGCGGGCGGCGCGACCGAGGGAGCGGGCGTGCGGGAGCGTCTCCCTGGCGCGCGGACCGAGGGGCGGCGCGAAACAGAGGGCGCGGCGGAGGACTCACCGGCGGCGACCAAATCCCACGGTGGCGACGGTTTGAACGGCGACGACACGCACGCGAGAGAGGAAGAGAGAGGGAGAGAGCGAAGGGGTGAGAGTGGTGGCCGGGGCTCGTTTTATACACGGCGGAGATGGAAACGCCCGCGCGAACCTCGCCGGCGTAAATGCGACGGTTACCGACGCTTCGCGGCGGGAACGGGCGTCTCCTCGGGTGAAAACGGGCGCAGTTAACGGCGGCGACGAGCGGACTCTCCCGGTTCATTAAAGGCGAAGAAGTAACGGCCAAGGAGGCGAAATGCGAGCTCGGCGGCGGCGCGATAATGGCGGCGATGCGCGAGAGAAGGAACGGTCGCGCGGGGACGAAGGCCTGACAGGTGGGACCCACTGGCAGTGACCTACTCTGACCGACGGTCTCTGACGGGTGGGGCCCGCTTGTCAGCGCAAAAACAAAAAGAAACTCCACCTCGCGCGCGGAGCGGGGCTCGAACGCGCGCCGAGGGAGCGGGGAGGGAATAGAGCGGCGGTGTAAACCAGTCGGGCGGGGAGGCACTGCCTACCCAATAAGGGTAGGTAATCCCTTTGAGGATTAGCTGCGGGGAAGCCGGCGGATGTACGACACGTGGCGCACGGAGAGGGAGGGAAGGCGGGATGGCGCGGACGGCGGGGATCGATCCGGGCGGAGATGGACGGATGGATGGCTGACAAGTGTCAGCCCGAGGAAGGGTTTTGATATTAAAATTTTTTTATATATTTCAGAAATCAGTAGGAGGCTTTAAAATAGTCAGAAAAATACCAAATAAATTCCAAAAATTGCAGAAAAATTCACATAATTCACTGATAATATTTTGAACATATGAAAAATATTTCCAACCTATTTTGATATTAAATTTTTATTTTTAAACAGAACTTTATATTCTGAAAAATCCAAATAAATTGAGATAATTAATTTAAAATTATTTCTTCCAAATAAAGCAAAAATTGGGATGTTACAAACCTACCCCCCTTAGAAGGAATCTCGACCCCGAGATTCGGAAGGACTGAAAAATAGATCAGGGAAGTCTGCTCGAAGATCCTCTTCACGCTCCCAGGTTGCTTCCGATTCTGGATGATTATTCCACTGCACTTTGCAAAATTTGATAGTCCTGTTTCTTGTACAGCGCTCTGCTTCTTCTAAAATCTTAACAGGAAATTCTGAATACGTCAAGTCTTCTTTTAAATCCACCTCTTCTAAAGGTATTAACTCCTCTGGTACTCTTAAGCACTTCTTCAACTGTGATACATGAAATACATCATGTACATCTGACAACTGAGGAGGAAGCTCTAACTGATATGCAACTTCACCTCTTCTGGCTATAACTAGAAATGGTCCGATATATCTTGGAGCAAGCTTTCCACTGACCTTGAAACGTCGCATCCCTTTTAAAGGTGACACCTTCAAATACACATGATCCCCTGGTGCGAATTCCAACATTCTGCGACGATTATCTGCATAACTCTTTTGTCTGGTCTGTGCTATTTTCAATCGGTCTCGTATTAATCGAACTTGCTCTTCGGCTAGCTTCAAGACATCAGGTCCGAATACTTGACTTTCTCCAGTCTCTGACCAATATAATGGTGTTCTGCATTTCCTACCATACAAGGCTTCAAACGGAGACATCTTCAGACTAGACTGATAACTGTTATTATAGGAAAATTCCGCGTAGGGTAAACTTTGATCCCAACTGACTTTATTGGCTAAAGCACACGCTCTTAGCATATCTTCCAATATCTGATTCACTCGTTCAGTCTGGCCATCTGTTTGAGGATGATAAGCAGTACTGAAATTTAAATTGGTGCCCAAAACTTCATGAAGTTTCTGCCAAAATCTTGAGGTAAATTGCGTTCCTCTATCCGATACGATCTTCTTTGGAACTCCATGCAGACATACAATTCTTGACATATAGAGCTCTGCCAACCTATCTCCTGAATAGGTAGTCTTTACAGGTATGAAATGTGCAACCTTTGTTAAGCGATCCACTATAACCCAGATTGAATCATACCCTGACTTGGTTCTTGGTAGTCCTGTTATGAAATCCATTCCGATTTCCTCCCATTTCCATTCAGGTATCTGCAGAGGTTGCAAAAGACCGGCAGGTCGTTGGTGCTCTGCTTTAACCCTTTGACATATATCACATAAAGCTACATATTCCGCAATTTCTCGTTTCATACTGGTCCACCAGTAACTTTCTTTTAGATCTTGATACATCTTTGTACTTCCGGGATGAATGGAATATCCTGATTCATGAGCTTCCTTTAGAATTAAATCTTTTATTTCCTTTCTCTCCGGTACTAAAATCCTTTTTCCAAACCAAAGAATTCCTTCTTCATCTTCTGAGAATCCAGGTGCTTTGCCTTTCTTCATGTTATCTTTTATTTCTTTAACATACTCATCTTCTTTCTGAGCTGCCTTGATCTGATCTTCTAAAGTGGGTTGGACCTTTAATATAGACAGAATTCCTTCATTTATCACTCCCAAATTGAGACGCTGAAATTCTTCACGAAGAGTTGAATGACTGTCTTGAATCAACATATTGCTAACATGGATCTTCCGACTTAAAGCATCTGCCACTACATTGGCCTTTCCTGGATGATAATGTATTCCCACATCATAATCCTTTATCAGTTCAAGCCATCTTCTTTGTCTCAGATTAAGATCGAGTTGAGTGAATATATACTTTAGACTTTTATGATCCGTATATATTTCACACCGATTACTGATTAGATAATGCCTCCACAACTTTAGAGCATGCACTACAGCAGCTAGCTCTAAATCATGAGTGGGGTAATTCTCCTCATGTGGCCTTAACTGCCTTGATGCATAAGCAACAACCTTTCCTTCTTGCATTAGTACACATCCAAGACCTTGTTTTGATGCGTCACAATAAACTTCAAAATCTTTTCTAATATCCGGTAACCGCAGAACTGGTGCTGAAGTTAACCTCTTCTTTAACTCTTGAAAACTATCCTCACAGGATTTACTCCACTCAAATTTCCTCTCTTTCTTTAACAGCTGGGTTAAAGGTCTGGCAATCTTGGAAAAGCCTTCAATGAATCGACGATAGTAACCAGCTAATCCCAGAAAACTTCTGATCTCGGTTACTGTCTTGGGTGGAGTCCAATTTAATACATCCTTAACTTTTCCAGGATCTACAGATACTCCTTCTGCTGAAATTACGTGTCCCAAAAACTCAATTTCCTTTAACCAAAATGCACACTTGCTAAACTTGGCATATAACTGGTGTTCACGGAGTCTTTGCAACACTATCCTTAGATGATCCTCATGTTCTTTATCGTTTTTCGAATAGATAAGAATGTCATCTATAAAGACAACAACAAACTTATCTAAATAATCCATAAATACTTTATTCATCAAATTCATGAAGTATGCCGGGGCATTTGTCAGACCGAAAGACATCACCGTATACTCATATAGTCCATATCTTGTGGCGAAGGCTGTCTTTGGTATATCTTCTGGTCTAATCTTCAACTGGTGATATCCTGACCGAAGATCAATCTTGGAGAAGACACTTGATCCTTTGAGTTGATCGAACAAATCGTCAATCCGGGGTAAGGGATACTTATTCTTTATAGTTACTTCATTTTAAGCTCTATAGTCCACGCACATACGCTGACTACCATCCTTCTTGTTTACCAAAAGTACTGGGGCTCCCCAAGATGAAGAACTTGGTCTAATGAAGCTTTTCTCTTGTAATTCTTGAATCTGCCTCTTGACTTCAGCTAAATCGTCAGCTGACATCCGATAAGGTCTTTTTGATATTGGGGCTGTACCAGGTACCAAATTTATAACAAATTCAATCTCTCGATCTGGTGGCAATCCTGGCAATTCCTCAGGGAAAACATCAGAGTATTCGCAAGCTACCGACACATCCTCCAAATTTTTCCCTTTTAAGTTAGTTAACATAATGTTCTTCTTTGAGTGCATAACTGCCTCATGTCTTATCTGAATTCCGTCAGAATTGGTAAGAGTAATGGCACGATTGGCACAATCTATCTGTCCTTTATACTTGATCAACCAATCCATACCAAGTATTATATCTATGCCATCGGAGTCTATTATAATAAGGTTCGCTAGGAACTTTACTCCATTTATAATTATGGTTGCTCTAGGGCTAACCAATTTAGTCCTCAATTCTTTTCCAGGAGATTGAACTATCATAAGGTTCTTTAGCATACAAATATTCCAATTATTTCTTTCAGCAAAAGCTTTTGTTACGAATGAATGTGTAGCTCCAGAATCAAATAATATATTTGCTGGTACTGAATTAACCAGGAACTTACCCAGAACTACGTCTGGTGCATCTTCCGCTGCTTCTGCGGTGACATGATTGATACGCCCTCTGTTGAATGGCTGTGGAGTCTGAGGAGTCTGAGGGCTTCCACGTCCTTGACCGGTAGTTGGAGCTCTTGCTGGTGTAGGATCCAGGTTGAAGCGGACCGGGGTTACCGCTTGACGCTTCTGTGGGCAACTGCTGGCATAGTGTCCCATATTTTTGCAATTGTAGCATTGTACTCCTGCAGCTACATTTCTATTCTGCTGTTGTTGGGCTGCATTTCCAGTTCTAGGAGTTTGAGGCAAAGGGCGAGGCGCAGAAATGGGTGTCCTTGGATGATTATGCACTGGAGGCCGGTTGTACTGTTGTTGAGTAGGGCGTTGACGGGAACTGCTAGCAAACTGTTGGGCTTGAAACTTCCTTTTCCTAGCATCAAAAAGCTGACGCTGGGCATCTTCTTGTACTAAAGCTTTGTTCACCAGATGTTGAAAAGTAGGGTAGTCATTGGAGACTAACTGAACTTTGAGGTTGGGGTCCATTCCTCCCATGAACCTCCAGATCCTTGCGGCATCAGTCGCCACATCTTCCTGTGCATATCTTGATAATTGGAAAAATTTACTCAGATATGCGGAAACACTAAGGTTTCCTTGTTGTAGCTGATGAAACTCCTTCCTCTTCATTTCCATAATACTCATAGGAATATGAGCAGTACGGAAGGCTTCCAAAAATTCTTCCCATGCAATATTCTGGGCATCTTGATGTGCGGCACAGTAGTTATCCCACCAATTAGCAGCAACTCCCTTGAGTTGGTGGGCGGCGTACAGAACCTTCTCATGCTCTGCACATTGAGCCAAATTGAGTTTCCTTTCTATTTCCTTAATCCAATCATCCGCCTCCAAAGGGTCAACAGACCCTGCAAAGGTCGGAGGTCGAGTTCTCATAAATTCCCCAAGTTTAGACTGTGGCTGTTGAACTGGTGCTTGCTGGACTTGTTGGACTTGATTTTGGGCCAAAGCTTGAAGTAGTTGCAACTGCATGGCCATCATCTGTTCCATGTTGGGAGCTTGAGCTGGCGGAGGTGGAATGTTGTCTTCTGGTTGAACATTAGGGTTACGGCTACTGCCCGGGTTGTTCCTTGTGTTCACCATCTGAAACGGTTTCCAGGGTTAGCAAAAGGTAAGAGGGAACTAGCATAGATAAGAGGTTAGGGGAAACTAAATAACATCCCAAGCCAACACACAAGAAGAAACCAGCAATCACTTAGGGAAAACTTTATTGAAATCAAGATAATTTTATGAATGGCTGCACCACAAGTGCACATAGGCTTGGTACAGTCCATCCAACACACCAAAATATGATAAAGCGTTCTAAAAACGTGGACAATTATTTGGGTACTACTGACTCAACTAACTACTCATCCTCCACGATGATGCGCTCCTCCGGATCCTCCTCGGGGTCCTCCTCGGAATCAGATAAGTGTCTCTGTCCACAACCACGGCAGTTGTTCGGCGAACGCGACCGTGATCGACTCTGACTGAAATCGGAAAAACCGGAGCGAGATAGCTGGCGTCCTCGGCTAGATCCTCCAATATCAACGTCGGGTGGCGGACTGGAGCGCCGCACACTCTTCCTCGCAGTAAGCCTAGTGCGAGGTCCCGTAAACTGGGCTGGAGCAGCAACAGGAGCTGGTGGAGTCGGTGTAGTGGTAGCAGCTCGAAGACGCTCTACCTCTGCCTCGGCAGCAGTCCTCGCCTGAACGGCGTCGGCGTGGGCAACCTCACTCTGCAGTAGCTGGGCTCGGAGAGTGTCGGAGTGGTCGTAGCTCGACGTAAGCAGCCTCCGAAGAAGTCCGATCTCCTGCTGAGCTCTGGCGTAAGTCGCTGAAGCTGCCAGAGTGTGTTGGACCTGGTGAGACAAGCGCGGGTCGTCTACCACCAGCTGGAAAAGCTCTGGATAAGTCTGTCCTGCTCTCGTCGTCGGGAAAAAGCAAAAAGGTGACTGTCGTAGCTCCTCCTTGTGCCTCCTGCACAACTCCGAGATAGCCAACTGTGCTGCATCCTGGATCGCATCTGAGCAGAAGGTCCGTGGGTACTCAATATGACGCTCAACTGGGTCAATCCTCCCGTCTGGAGCGTAAATGAACACCTCCATGCTCCAGGAGTCCGTGCTCATCACTCGTGTGTTCCGCCCTCTGAAGATAGGCTGTTGGGTGTACTTCAGATGCTGCATTAGCTGCCGTAAAAGAGTCGCAAAAGCTCCCTCACTCTCGCCATGAGAATGGTGATCCCACGGGGCTGATGACGATGAACCTGCCATCTACAAGTTGGAAAAGAGGAGAGATCAGTAAAGATTTTTAAATAGTGAAAAGGGAGGACAGAAACAAGATACTAAGTAAGAGGAGAGTAGAAGCAAAGAAGCTTATATATTTTTAATATATTCTTTTTAAACATAAGTCCTTAAAACTTCCCAAAACCTAGGGTTCGTCCTACAGTCAAGATGGCTCTGATACCACTTCTGTGAGACCCGGAGTAGAAACTTCCGGACCCCCCTGTGCATTACAGTACTAGTCCCAGATCAAAGCTAGTACACACAGATAACCAGAAAAAACGGTACATTGTCATCCACGATTTATTACAATAATAACTGAAGTTTTACATTGGTCATTGCCTTACAAAGGTTCACAGAACCTTAAAACGAAAATAAACACAGCGGAAGCAAAAAGTAAAATAATCGACCCATCAATCTGCCACAGGCAATTGACTGGGGAAACGAGTCCTAAGCATCCGGGAAGAATCCACCGCATCCACACTCGGCACAGAAGTCGTACTCTCCAGCTTGAGCTTCTTCATCCTCTGCTATTATATTTATAGAGCAACAGGTGAGTACAAAAATGTACTCCGCAAGTCTTGGGAAAGATGCATAGATGCAAAGCTTCACAAAGGAAGGCTATATGTTTCTTTTGCAAAAATCGGCATTTTATTTTAAATCTACTTAATTACTTCGAAAGCCATTTGATAAACACTTTGTTTTTCATAATTGAAATTAGATAAATAACTTAGTGAAGGTTAAACCACCAACACTAAAATTTTAGGCTATCTGCCAACTTTCAAAACTCAGGTTAAACCACCTGATCTGGTTACACCACCAGATTTAAATCACGAGAGTTACACCACTCCCGAGTTTGACAAACCATTTTATTTTAAAATCAAAATCAAACTTCTACCATGTGAATGCATTCCTTGCCCGCCCTTGACCGTGGGCACGGCTATTCGAATAGTTTATTACTCTGCAGAGTTTGTACACTTTACCCACAAGAGATAAATTATCTTAATAGTCAACATGCTTCCTTTGGCATGAGACCCAGATAAAATATCACAAAGCCTTTCACCTACTCCAATATAGCTAGATACCACCCGCTAAGGTTTCACCACAACTCGAATCCACGAGTCGGAGCCCCCTCTTGCGCCGTATGAGTACAGTAAACCCTGTCCCTCACTATGAGTAACCAGTACACCCTGGCACTCAATACACCACTGGTGATATCTAAACTACACCTTTATAGGTTAGTTAGCTAGGTCGTACCCATATAGACTTGTGGTTGCACTGTTTTGCTCAGTTTGGACAAACACAAGCGTCGGTCCTTAAACGACCAGGGTGGTTCATTCACAATTCCAAAAATTCTCGTGCTAACTGCACCAGCCAAACCTTCCATCCACCCTTGTCAACTTTTCCTTTGAACTTCATTTTTATTTTCAAATTAACAGTGGTAACATCCATTACCACTTTTCAAACAAATCATTTAACAATGGTAACATCCATTACCAATGTTCAAACAAATCATTCATCAAAACATTTAGCAAAAATGCTACTCATTTGAGCATTATTACATTGATTTGCTAAGCTAAGCATTTGCTAGTATTTAAAAATTCAACAGATATAATACTAACTCATTATTGAGTCAAAGAGATATCCTAAGTTGACAATGGTACAAGGTAAACAATTTTCAATGGAAGGTATAACAAATTGGGTATTTAACTAAATTTTCTAAATCAAATTATCACTTGATATAACATAAGCATGCAATAATTTAAAATAACTACCTAATCATTTTATAAATCATTTGAGCAAGTTGATCAAAGAAAACTTGCAAAACATAGGATCAAAATGATCAAAGGAGACTTGCCTTCCTGTGCTGAGTTGAAATTTTCCGGGGCTTGCTCTTGAAGTTCCTCGGACAAATCGGTCTCTACACGTAAATCAAGAAATCCAAATAAATAAAATAAAATAAAAATTCAAAAATTGAAACTAAATATACCAATTGAAAGATTAGAATTTTAGATGAATTTAGAAATTTGAATGGATCAATTTGGATTTAAAATGAGCAAGTTATGGCTGTTGGAAGTTTGAAATCAGACAAAATGGAAAAAAAATAATTTCTAGAATTATCTTTTAACTGAAAATGAATTATGACGTCAGTACGGATTTTCTTGGAATTATTTTACAAAAGTAAATTCTAATTATGACATCAGCAAGGGAATTAATTAAAAATAAATAAAAATACAGAAGCCGACGTGTGGGCCCGGTCTACGGTGGACCGCGTCCACGGACAACTACAGTTGCTGACGTGGCAGACCGAGAGTGACACGTGGCATGCTGACGTGGCAGTGCTGACGTGGCATGGGGCGAAGGGTTTCGGCTGACGTGGCGCTGACGTGGCAAACACGTGTCTGCCACGTGGCTTGACACGTCGGATAGGACTGACGTGGAGGCTGAGGTGGCGGAGCTGACGCGGCGGGTGCGCGGCTGTCGGCGGAGGTGGATCGGACGGCTGGGATTTCGAACGCGTGGCTCGATCCCGAGCGTTGGCTCAGATCCAGATGAGCGGCGGTGATGAGGCGGCGGAGACGCGGGCGTCCGGTGGATGGATGCCGCGTGGCGCGACGCGGGCGACGGGGCCGAGGCGGTGCGGACGTGGACGGCCGAGATGAGGACGCGTAGGCGCATCTGAGCCATCGAGGAAATAACGGTGGAGATGGCGCGGTGCGAAGGCGGGAGTCCGGGCGATCGACGACGCGTGTCCAGGCGCGTCGCACGAGGCGTCGCGGACGCGAGCGCGCGCGGGCGAGCGCGGACGCGGGCGGCGCGACCGAGGGAGCGGGCGTGCGGGAGCGTCTCCCTGGCGCGCGGACCGAGGGGCGGCGCGAAACAGAGGGCGCGGCGGAGGACTCACCGGCGGCGACCAAATCCCACGGCGGCGACGGTTTGAATGGCGACGACACGCACGCGAGAGAGGAAGAGAGAGGGAGAGAGCGAAGGGGTGAGAGTGGTGGCCGGGGCTCGTTTTATACACGGCGGAGATGGAAACGCCCGCGCGAACCTCGCCGGCGTAAATGCGACGGTTACCGACGCTTCGCGGCGGGAACGGGCGTCTCCTCGGGTGAAAACGGGCGCAGTTAACGGCGGCGACGAGCGGACTCTCCCGGTTCATTAAAGGCGAAGAAGTAACGGCCAAGGAGGCGAAATGCGAGCTCGGCGGCGGCGCGATAATGGCGGCGATGCGCGAGAGAAGGAACGGTCGCGCGGGGACGAAGGCCTGACAGGTGGGACCCACTGGCAGTGACCTACTCTGACCGACGGTCTCTGACGGGTGGGGCCCGCTTGTCAGCGCAAAAACAAAAAGAAACTCCACCTTGCGCGCGGAGCGGGGCTCGAACGCGCGCCGAGGGAGCGGGGAGGGAATAGAGCGGCGGTGTAAACCAGTCGGGCGGGGAGGCACTGCCTACCCAATAAGGGTAGGTAATCCCTTTGAGGATTAGCTGCGGGGAAGCCGGCGGATGTACGACACGTGGCGCACGGAGAGGGAGGGAAGGCGGGATGGCGCGGACGGCGGGGATCGATCCGGGCGGAGATGGACGGATGGATGGCTGACAAGTGTCAGCCCGAGGAAGGGTTTTGATATTAAAATTTTTTTATATATTTCAGAAATCAGTAGGAGGCTTTAAAATAGTCAGAAAAATACCAAATAAATTCCAAAAATTGCAGAAAAATTCACATAATTCACTGATAATATTTTGAACATATGAAAAATATTTCCAACCTATTTTGATATTAAATTTTTATTTTTAAACAGAACTTTATATTCTGAAAAATCCAAATAAATTGAGATAATTAATTTAAAATTATTTCTTCCAAATAAAGCAAAAATTGGGATGTTACAGACCAGGCGGAGCCCCTCAGCCAACCCACACCCAGACAACCCCGGGCGCAAGCATCGTCTCCGCTCTGACTTCGACTTCGCCACCCCAGGAATGCACAGCCAAGGGTGGCCCAGGTAACCAGGTCGAGGTCGCGTTTTGGACTTCGCTGGTAGGCCCGCCGGAGATGCCCGACTCCGACCGCTCCCGTCTCACCCAGGCGGCTCCATCGACACATTCAACCCCGTCGACACCCCCCACTTCGGCTCCGCCAACGCCTTTAGCTTCGCCAGCACCTTCGACTCCGCAGCAAGCACACGTCTTCGGCATGGCTTTGACTTCGGCCTCGCTACCAAGGAGCCCTGAGGGTGAAGACGACCTCGATAATCCTCCCAACACCGCACCTTCGCGGAGAGACAAAGATCATAGCAAGCAAGCAATCCACCAAGCAATTCGGAAGTTCACAGGCCGTAGGGACGGAGGGGCCAAATGGCTTGGCAACATGGCTTCGGCCCGTGAAGCCCGTCACCATGAGAGGCTCCTGTTGTAGGGGTGGCCCCCACCTAAGCCCAGCCGGCCTGCTAGAGAGTTGTAAGGCCCAAAATGGGATATGTGTAATGACATAAGTGCCCCTGAGAGGGACACTCAAATGTAAGGGTATTGCTGTAAAAACACTCCCCATGTGGACATAGATATATGTGTGATACCAGCCATGGGGAAACCCTAAGCACTTGCTCACCTAACTCTCCACTACCATACTCTCTCTCTCTCTCTCTGTTTGGTCTGTAGCCACAACACTCTTCTACAAATGTAATGATTTATTAGCTATACCATGTTGTTCTAAAGTTGATTCTAATCATAGTAATGCTAGGTGTTGGTGTTCTAATACCGATTTTACGTACGATTATTTATTTCGGGGGATCTCTCAAGGACCTGACCACATAGAAAAAGACACAGAGATTTTATATAGGTTTAGGTCTTCTCTGAAGAGAATAATAACCCTACTCCCATGTGACTGTATTGAGTGTACTGGTTACAATCAAGAGAAAGACTAAGGCTTGATGTCTTGCACTTCTTGATTCTCTCTCGCTTCTCCCTTCCCTATCCTAACGTAAACCTTTATATAGCGTATGAAGAGGTGGTGGTTGCTCATGCCAAGATACATCTCAACATATCAGATGATAAACTGCTTGCCAAAAGTTATTGTCAGAGACGTGGACCTCTTCGTCTCCAGGTAGTTATCGCTAGAGACAGGAAGAAGTTATGGGTGATTATTCTAGAGAATGACGGCGTATGTTAACTGCTTTGTTAGACAGACTTGCAACATAACAGGTTGTCGTAGACAAGCTGGTTGAAGTTAAGGTAGTCATAGAAGAGTTCACAACAATGGGGTGCTCATAGAACGACTTACAACTATGTCATGCTAGTGGAAAGACTTACGATCATGAAGCGGTCATAGCAGGGCTCTCTACCATAGAGTGGTTGTGGAAAGTCTTATGACCATAGAGTGATCGTGGAATGGTCACGACCACATGCGTAGGTCTCTCCCTTATGAATATAAGGGGTATACTTAAGGAGTATTATGACATAATAATGCTATCTATGGATAAATAATAAATTGATGATTATTATATCCTTGTCATGTAGCCTCCCAACTTCAAGCATAAATAACTTACTTGTAAAAAAGAGATTGTAGACGAGTGAAGATCGAAAGCAAAGCCTTTTTTATTTCATTTGACCAGAGGTAGACTTGGTCAAGAAGGTAATTTTGCTTGAGTGTAAAGACACTATGGATTCGAACAGACAAATTCCAGAATTCTAATCGACTCTAACTGATCTGTCCATTGGAGCAGTTCCCGAAGAAGTGGTAACCGCTGAGTTCCCAAGATCTTTAACTCAATCATGCGGCTATAAAACTTACCGTAGGGGTAACATTTAGGGTTCTTACTTTCCCCTTCAGTTCCACTATTCTTCGATTTTTCTGCTACCAACCAGGTCATCTCCTTCCTCTTATTTCTTCCAAATCCAAACCAACCACCTAGAGAAAATGGCCGGAACCTCTTCTAAATGGGCTGTGTTGGAGATGGATGCTGCTAAGATGAAGGCCTTGGTCATTGCTAAAAAGATCCCTTAAAAGATCTCGTGATTGAGTTCCTTACCCTAGGGATATTTCTAACAATGGGAATGTCTTTGATGATGAACACCTCGAAAAGGTGTGGTGGAACAAGGTTAAAGAGCTTGACAAACTCAAAGATCCCTAGTGGGTATTCACCAAGTTTGCTCAAACGAGCATAAACATAAGCATCTAATACCCAGCCATCTTATAATTGGTTTTTCTGGCTTCTCACTATCCTTTGTTGTTTAGAGAGCTTTGGAAAATATTGTCACTATGGATGAATACCACAGACAACTTATGGTATTATGATAGCAAAAAGTTGAACTCCGCGAGAAGGCAGAGAAATGGTAAGTCACCATGACATGTAGTCTTTTATGCTTTGACTACTTATCTAGTTTTTCATGCCTATCTTTAACCTTTACAGGTCTAAGAGTGATGAAAAGTCCCTGGCTGATGCACTCGACAACGAGAAAGTTGAGACACATAAGCTAAGGAAGGAAAATGAAGACTTGCAGATAAAGCCTCTGAGAGAAAGCTCTGCAACTGGCAAGTTGCGAGATCAAATAAACAGGAAGTTCTGAACTTGAGACTGTTTATATGAATGACTTTCTTATCTTTCTTTGACTCTTTACTTTTGATAGACAAAGGGGCCGAAATGGGAAAGCTCTGCACTGAGGTCGAACAAAAGGCCGTAGTGATTGGTGAGCTCTCCCATCTCAGCAAGGAAAAAGACCAAAAGATTAGGTCTGATGCCACCTCTCACGACAATGAAGTCAAGAAGCTTGAGTCTTGGCTAGCAGGTAAGGAAATCTTTAGCTACAACCAACTCTATTAACTAGTCTTTTGGGAAGTATTTTTCTAACTAGCTTTACTCTATTTGCTGAGCAAGCAGTCAAAATAAAAGCGACTCCAAGAAGCTTCAACTCGTAGTCAGGAGGAGACGAAGTTGATGAAGAGCAATCTTCAAGACAACATCTCACATTTGAACAATTTACTCGGTGGGCTTGGTGCTGAGGAGGTCACTCCTCTTAAAAACACCAAGACTGCCCAGACGAGGATAATTGGACAACAAGTTGAAGGCTTAGGGTAGCTAATAATACTCTGAATACCAACCAGGCCGACTCATTGAGAGAGGTAGTCAAATGTGCGGTAAGCTATGCCTTGGCAAAACTCAAAGCACATGACCAAAGCCTCAATCTTTGACCAATCGAGGATGGCTTCAATTGCTCTAAAGCAGAAGCAACCCGCCTGATCAAAGAAATGGAGCCAATTAGCTGGAAGGTTACGGAGGAAATGCAAATTTGATCTCCTTCGTTAGAGTAGTTCGTTATAGAACACTTGTAAAGACAAGTCATTTATTGATAAAAATTTTAATCTTACTTTTCCTGTAAATTATCTTGTCGAGTAGTTAGCAACTCGTAAGATAACAAAGAAATAAAAGAAGCTAAAATTTAGACTAAGAATGGAAGTTATATAAATAACTTTATCCTAGCCCTGACTATATACTTAGTTTATACGAATAAACTAAGAAAATAGTGTAAAATATGGTTTATGAAAAATAGAGCAGTTTATTCAACTATTGTTATTGACTTCGATTGTCATGTTCTGGTAGAAAAAGTTAGGAATGAGCCAACACTAGGAAGTTCCTTCTAGTGGGCAGGGCCACGTGCAGAAAGGAAATGCTTCAACTAGGTGATATTACCTTCCTTTGACTAGGTTAATCAAATCAAGAGTGTAAACGAGAACAAAAAAACACTCAATGGTCCAATTTAAATTGATTCGACTTTTCTTAGTGAACTCAATTGTTTTGTGCTGATAGCAAGAGTTAGAAACAATGCGATGCTAGGAAGTTCCTCCTTGTGTACAAGACCATATGCAGAGAGGGAAGACTTTGAATAGGTGATGTGTCCTTCTCCGATTAGTTTGAACGAAATGAGTTTACCAAAAGTGGTCAAACAAACATAAAGAAAGCCCTACAAAATGTATGACAATAAAGATTGAATAGAATTTGAATACTTTATTGAAAGAGTAGAAATGATATACATAGAATTTATATAGTTGGTCAATATTCCAAGAGTTTGAGAGGATTTGGTCGTCTTCCATAGCAAGTCATACTAAACCTGGTCGTGTAACTTCAACCATGATGTAAGGACCTTCCCATGGGGGAAAGTTTATTCTGATTAGACTGGGATTGAATTTTTTTCAACACCAAGTCACCTATAGTAAGGCTGCGAGGTTGAACCGTACAATCGTAGCATTTATGTTGGACTTGTTGGTAGACCGCTGAACGGATT
Organism: Dendrocalamus latiflorus; assembly: GCA_017311315.1. Lineage (NCBI taxonomy): Eukaryota > Viridiplantae > Streptophyta > Magnoliopsida > Poales > Poaceae > Dendrocalamus > Dendrocalamus latiflorus. The sequence continues at coordinate 10,035,311 of CM029678.1, read as the reverse complement.
AAGCCTTGATTCCTCTTCTCTTCGAGTAGGTTAATGTTATTTGCTTAAAGTTGTTCTTGGTTGGACTCATTGAATTTTTTTACCCTTGTTAACCGAATCTTTAGTTCTGAAGGAAACATGGCTTTGGCCCCAAAAATTAGAAAAAATGGTGTTTCACCTGTTACCTGACTAGGAGTCATGTGAACTGCCCATAATACCAAGGGTAATTCTTGTACCAAAGCCCTCGCGCATTTTACAAGCTGGTCAAAGGCCTGAGTTTTAATCCCTTGCATTATTTGGCCATTCGCTCTTTCGATTACTCCATTGCTCTGCGAATGGGTGATAGAGACATAACACAACTTGGTACCTAATTCTTCACAAAACTCTTCAAATTTTGCACTCAAAAATTGCTTACCATTATCTGTAAATATTCGACTTGGCACTCCAAATCAAGTAATTATGCTTATCATCATAAATCTTTTAGTGACTTCTGTTGTTATCCCAGTTACATGATCGGCCTCAATCCATTTTGTGAATGTGTCAATAGCAACAAAAAGGAATTCAAAGCCCTATGGTGCTTTTAACCGTCTGAGGATATTGAGACCCCAGGTCATAAAAGGCCAAGAGAGAGGTATAATTTGTAAAGCTTGAGCCGTTTAGTGTATTTGCCTGATATGAAAATGGCATTGTACACATTTCTTAACCAACTCTTTAGCATCATGGAGGGCTATCGGCCAGTAAAAACCTTGTCAGAAGGCTTTTTCGACTAATGTTCTGTAAGAAGCATGTACTCCACAGATGCTCCCATGTATATCATGAAGGAGATGTATTCCTTCTTTCTACTATATGCATCGCATGAGAACTCCTTGAGTACTTTGCTTATAAAGTACTCCTTCGACCAAAGTATACTTTTGGCCTTTTGAGATAAATGATCTGCTTCAAGATCATCCTTGAGCACTGTGCCCTTTTAAAGATACTCGTAGATGGGTCCCATCCAGATATCCTTGTATTCTAGAGAGGCTATCTCATTAGTAGATGTCTCTAGTGTTTCAACCAAAAACGGCTTCTGAAGCTATTCCAAGAAGACTCCTCTCGATGCTTATGATTAGGAAGAAGCCATTTGAGCCAACTGGTTAGCGAGAAAATTATCCTTTCAGGAGATATATTGTATCTCAAAACCAAAAAAATGCTTCTCAGGCTTTCTGACTTCTGATAAGTACTGAGACATGGTTGACTTAGAGCATTGGTACTCTTTTCTAACCTGATTCACAACCAGTTGAGAGTCTCCTTTAATGAGTAGTCGTCGAATCCTGAGTGCTTTCGCTGCTCATATGCCAGCCAACAAACTTTCGTATTCAGTCGCATTGCTAGTGGCTAGAACGTTCAACTGAATGACATACTTTAAGGTCTCTCATGTGGGAGATTTTAGGACCACCCCAGCCGCCGACCCACTAAGTGTAAGTGAATCATCAAAGTACATCATCCACTAGTCATGGGAATTGTACTAGTGATCCTGAACAGGTTTAGTATTTGTCCATTTGATGAAAAAGTCTGCCAAGATCTGAGATTTAATGGCGTTCAGGACATGAAATGGAGATCAAACTCCTCAAGTTCTATCGACCATTTTGCCATTCGTCCCTCTGCTTCCCTGTTTTGGAGGACCTCTCCTAAGGGAACCTCAAATGGAACAATAATTTTGTGCTCCTAAAAACAATGCCTCAGCTTCCTCGAAGACATGAGGAGGACATATAAAAGTTTTTGAACCTGAGGGTAGCGCTCTTTAGGCCCGTGTAAAACTTCACTTATGTAGTAAACTGGTCATTGGACACCATCACGTTCTGCAATCAGTACTATGCTCAGTGCCTATCCACGCATGTCGAAGGGATTTGACCATTTGTCCCAGAGATGGCTCCCTGTGATTGAGCTCCACGCACGTCTCAGGCCATCGTCGAGATGGGGAGAGCTAGCTCGTGGGCCTATCCATGTTTTCGTTTGCGCATCACTGCACAAGGGGCTCAGGGACTTTCTAGGGCTTGTTAGGCCCACTCACTTCATCCTGTGGTGTGGCAGCTAGATATATTAAGAGCATCTCTTCGGGTTTTGGAGAAACCAGAACAGGAGCGCTTGTAAGATACCTCTTGATATCCTCGAAGGCATTATTAGCCTCCTTTGACCACTTGAAACCCTCGTACTTCCTTTGAAGTTTAAAGGAAGGTAGTCATTTTCTCCCAGTTGTGCGATGAAATGACTTAAAGCCATCATGCACCCTAAGAGTTTCTGGACTTCCTTCTTAGAGGTTGGATAGCTTATTTGCTCATTGGCCTTTATCTTTTTAGGATTTGCTTCAATACCTCTTTCAGAAACAAGGAATCTGAGCAATTTTCCCGAAGAAACTCCAAAGCACACTTCTCAGGTTTGAGTTTCAAATAGTGTTTTCTAAGGTTGTCGAATGTTTCCTGCAGGTTAGAAATATGATCAAGTCACTTGACACTTTTTATGATAAGATCATTAACATAAGCTTCCGAATTTTGGCCTAGTTGAGATAAAAAATTTAGTTGCATCAAACATTGAAAAGTAGGACCAGCATTTTTCAAACCAAATGGCATTTTAACATAGCAAAATATCCCAAATGGTGTAATAAATGTGGTCTTTCTTCATCCTCTAGACACATACTAATTGATGATAACCAAAGTATGCATCTAGAAAACTTAATGCTTCACAACTAGTAGTAGAATCAACCAACTGATCTATACGTGGATAAGGAAAATCATTTTTTGGACAAGCTTTATTAAGATTAGTATAGTCTACGCACATACGCCACTTACCACTAGACTTCTTAACCATTACAGGGTTAGTTAACTTACTCTGAGTAATTGACTTATCTTATAAAGCCTGCTTTCAGTAGCCTGTCCAATTCTGACCTAATGGCATCCTATCAATCAAGTACAAATCTCTATAACTTTTGTTTTATGAGTTTCTTGTTAGGCCGTAAAGTTAGCCTGTGCTCGATCACCTCCTTAGGGACTCCGAGCATGTCGGATGGTTGCCATGCGAAGACATATGCGTTAGCCTAGAGGAAGGTGATGAGGGTGATATGATCCCGATATGAATAGTCTTTGAAGGCTCCTCTGGATCTAGCGAAACTTCTTTGACTTGTTCATTCAGTTTTCATGTAGATTTTGGCTTTGAGTGCATGGTCGAAGGCTACGCCTTGCTTACTTTTTGAGTTGGTAATTGTTCTACCATCTCAAGGGACTTACGTTTGCATGTAAGCGCCATCTTTTTATCATAGTGGACTGTGATTACTCCTTGGGACCTGGCATCTTAAGACATTGATATGCATAGTAAGCAAACATTAAGAATCATGCCAGAGTTGGCCGTCTAAGTATGGCATTATATGCCATGTTGAAATTGACCATATCAAAAAAATATTTTCTCTATCTTAAAATTGCCTAGAGAACCAAATGTTACAAGAAGAAAAACTTGGACAACTAGCTTGGCCAAAGATCTCGGTACGATCCCATGGAATGAATATCATATGGGTTTTATTCTGGTCTAAGGAACTTCCATCTCGTCCAAAGAACTCATAAATATAATATTTAACAAATTCCCACCATCAATCAACACTCAATCTACTCGACAATTATTCATGGTGGGCTCGATCATGATTGGAAACTAACCTAGTCAAGGTGAAGGGATCAGACAATCACTTTTCTTAAAGGAGATGGTAACTTCCGACCGCTTTGGAAGATTATTGACAAGAGGAGGATCAATGGAGTTTGCCTCCCGTTCGATAGCTTTATACTATTGTTTTGACTCATATGCCAAATATCCTCCATAGATGTGCTCGATGGTGTGCTTTAAATCTTGGAATGGCATCTCCTTGTCATCGTTTGATTGCTTCCGACCACTTGTTTGTCCTAACTCCTCGAGTGTAGGAAGTGGTCCTTTACTGAGGTAGTAGTCCTTGAGTTTTCATTTGAAAACTTAGTAGTTATGAAGGTCATATCCTTCCTTTGTATAGAGAAGACACCACCTAGGCTAATTATCCTTCTGTATGGGGAATTTGCCCTTACCCGATCAGAGTTCTGTTTGGAACTTCATGGCTCCATATCGCTTATGGCCAAGACCTCCTAGCAACTGTTGTCTTAAGACTTTTGTTCTTGTATTTCTTGGCCTTCTTCTCCTTCTTTTTTTCTACCTTCGCCTGCCTCTTTAGGACTTTTATCGGCTTGATCGATGGTTTTGCTCCACTTGACTGCTTTAGTAGCAGTTGCATATCAATCAGCCATCTCAAAGAGTTCAGGGATAGTAGTCGATGGATTCAAAGTGATATCCACAGTTAACCTTCTATTACAGACTCCTTGTTTAAATGCTCTGATAATAGAAGCGTCAGAAACCTCTGGTATGGAATTACAAACCTGACTAAAACATCTAATGAATTGATGTAAGGTCTCGTGGCTATTTTGTTTCATCCTGTGTAGGTCATCCTCCTTCCTAGGACAATTGTAGGTGCCCTGGAAATTGGCTAGTAGAAGGTCACAAAGGTGTTGCCACAAATGGATCGACTCCAGTGCTTGATTTAACAACCATGATTGAGCAAATCCCTCGAGCACAGTTGGAAGGTAATTTGCCATGACATGTTTTCCTCTGCAACTCGAATAGTGGTCGTGCAAATTTGAAGGAATTTGATGGGATTTTGAGATCCATCAAACTTCAACATGTTTACTGGTCAAAAGCACGGTGGCCAACGAACTGCCCGGAGATCAGGTATAAATGCCCAACATCTGGTAACAAGCTTGCGATACCTCCTTTGCAGAAAATGATGATTGGCGTCTCCAAGCAATCGTACTCGATGATGCCCAGTAGTCGATGGATCAGACCTGTGATAAGTCTTATCCATACAAGGGTAATAATCATCATATTTCATCTATTACTATATATTTCTTGCTCAAAGTGGTGAACAATCTCCTCCTTTGCAAGTTTGCCAATCTTGGGATACTCAAAGAACTCTTCTCTGACTAGAGTTATGGTTAGGGGAACGACATGACCTGTCATCATGTCAATTTCTACGAGGTGAGTTGTTCAAATGACTAGTGTTTGTTGTGGTCGTACCTGTTGACTCCCAGAATTATGTTGGTGAGTTGCTCATGTCTGGCAATCGTGCTCTGGATTCTTCAAGTGATATTCTTGGCAAAATGGTCATAACCTAGCACTCGTCCATGTTCTTGGGTTGGATTTTCAAGCAAGTTATTTATACGTTGAAGCTCCTGAGCCTCCTCAGATTGATAGAGGATGCACCTAGGCAAATTCCTTTGGGTTTCCAACATTCTCCTCTGGATGGTCTCAGGATCTTCTATGTCTGAGATTGCTCAATTTCACCCAAATGTAGAGTGATTATTTTGAGGATTTCTCCCATACTCATTAGAGTACTGGTCATGTTCATCACTAAAGGTCTCCTTGCCATCACCACAAGGGGATGTAGTGTGTGAGTGGCAGAAAGAATTCTCAAGCCTTCCTTTGGGAGAGCGATTAGTATCTGAGGGGAGGACAAAGATCTCCTGGATATAATCTCCACTTGTGTCAGATGCCTCCTGGCTTGAGGAGTTATCAAAGGACAACGCCTTGTGATCTGGAGTAAGCCCCTCTAAGAAGGGGAATTCTGGGTTATAACCATCTCTGGTCGGAGTTGAGCCTTGTGAAAGTATAGGCAAACTCGAAAGGTGACAACCACTAGATATTGATGGAGCCCCAGAATGTTAGATTCCAGGACTTGCTAAGCCAGATTAGATGGCTGCTGAGGGATTGAACATTTAGAAGCATATCCCTCATCATGTTCTAAGTCCTATTTATGGTCGGATTGACCCTTGCCCTCTGGAGAAAATGGTTCCTCCGTTGAGCGTAATGTTGTGGGCGATAAGGATCCCTCCTCAAACTTATCTGTGGTGCGATGTACAGGGATTTTATACAGGTTCAGGCCTTTTTTGGGGAGAATAATAACTCTACTCCTGTGTGACTATATTGAGCGTACTAGTTGTAATCAAGAGAAAGATTAAGGCTTGATGTCCTATACTTCTTGATTCTCTCTCACTTCTCCCTTCCACGTCTTGATGTCAGCCTTTATATAGCATACGAAGAGGTGGTGGTTGCTCATGCCACAAGACATCTCAACATATCGGGTGACAAACTACTTAACAGAAGTTATTGTCAGAGACGTGGACATCTTCATCTCCAGGCGGTTATCGCTAGAGGCAGGAAGAAGTTATGAGCGGTTATTCTAGAGAATGACGACGTATATTAACTACCTTGTTAGACAGACCTACAACGTAACAAGTTGTCATAGACAAGCTAGTCAAAGTCAGGGTAGTCGCAGAAGAGTTCACGATAACCGGGTGGTCATAGAATGACTTACGACTATGTCATGCTCGTGGCAAGACTTATGATCATGAAACGGTCATAACAGGGCTCTCAACTATAGAGTGGTCATGGAAAGTCTTATGACCATAGAGCGGTCATAGAATGGCTCATGACTACATGGTTAGGTCTCCCCTTATGAATATAAGGGGTATCCTTAAGGAGTATTATATCGTAATAATGCTATCTATAGATGAATAATAAATTGAGGATTATTGTATCCTCTTCACTAAGTCTTGTGGTGCCAAGCTTATTGCTAAAAATAATGATCTAAAGGAGCAAGTAACTAAGCTAAACAAAAACTTGGAAAGATGTTTTAAGGGAAAAGTCATCCTTGACAAGCTATTGAGTGAGCAATGGTGCTTATTCAATAAGGATGAACTCGGGTTCATACCCAAGAAAGGTAAGAAACAAACATACATGCCCACAAAGTTTGTAGAACAAAATGGCAAATATTGCCATAAGTGTCAGAAAGTGGGACATATGCAACAAACTTGTCCCATTGGTAAGACTCTATCCGTAGATTTATATGATTCATGTTATATGCTTAGAAAAACTAAGGATGGAAAATTTTGTTGGCACTTCAATTCTAGGCATTAAAAACAATGCTATTTGGGTGCCTATAAGAATTTAATTTTCTTTTGTAGGTGAACTGTAAGACAAGTGGAAGGCATTAGGTGCTTATAGCGGTTGCACTCAACACTTGACTGGAGATCAGAAGATGTTCACCACCTTTAAAAATGGTAGCACCGAAAAGTTCACTTTTGGGGATAATAGCAAAGGAAAGTTACTTGTTTGGGTAAAATCGTTATCTCAAATGACCTTTCACTTTCTAATGTATCTCTAGTAGAAATATTAAATTTTAATTTGCTATCTGTTGCTTAATTATGCGATCTTGGACTAGCTTGCACATTCTCTTGCGATGGTGTTACCATTTCAAAAGAAAAGGAAAAAGAATTAGTTTTCAAAGGCTTTAGATTTGTAAATTTTTATTTGGTTGGTTTCTCTTCTAGTGATTCTTGTTAAAAAACTTATTTAATTGGAAAAATCTCTTTGGGATGGCTATGGCATAGAAGGCTAGGTCATGTAGGTATGTTCAACATAAAAAGCTTTTTAAACAAGACTTAGTGGTTGACTTGAAAGACGTGAAGTTTGATAAAAATAGATTATATAGCGCTTGTCAAACCGGAAAGCATGTTGCACATTCTCATCATTTCAAAAGTATCATGCCAATCTCTAGGCCATTAGAGCTCTTATAAATGGATTTGTTTTGGCCAACAACCTACAAGAGCATCAGGGACAACAGCTATTATTTAGTCATTGTAGATGATTACTCAAGATATACTTGGGTTTTCTTTTTAATGACAAAGTCGAAGCCTTTGGTATTTTTAGAAGCTTTGCAAAAATCCCAAAATGAATTTGATTTCAAAATAAAGAAGATCCATAGTGATAATGGTTCCGAGTTCAAGAACACTAAAATTGAAAATTTTTGTGACGAACTTGAAATAAAGTATGAACTTCCACCACCCACACTCCAGAACAAACTGGAGTAGTAGAACGAAAAAAATAAACATTAATTAAAATGGCTAAGACAACACTTGATGAATATAATACTTTCGATCAATTTTAGGAGGAAGCAATGAATACCACTTGTCATGCTATAAATCGTCTTTATTTATATCGTGTTTTAGAAAGGACTTCCTATGATCTTCTCATTGGAAGAAAACTGAAATTTCATAATTTGTGTTTTTAGTTGCAAGTGTTACATTTTAAGAAAAATGTGTCCGACTTTCAAAATTTTGAAGTCATTGAGATGTTGGTTTCTTGCTTGGTTACTCATCAAATAGTAAAGCATATCGTATCTTCAATAAAAACTCCAGTTTAGTTGAAGAAACTTGTGATGTTCGATTTGATTAGACTAACGGCTCTCAAGAAGTGTAAGAAAAATTTGGATGGTGTAGATGATAAAGGATTGAGTTAAGCAATGAAGAATATGCAAATTAGTGATGTCAAGCCAAAAGAAGGTACAAATGAATTGCCATCATGAACACAAGTCGAACCTCATACCTCTTCTACAACAAGCAACATTCAATCAATAAATGTAGAAGAAAAGGAAGAAGAGCAACCATCAATACTAACTCTGAAGATTCACAATATGATTGCATTGGATCAACCAATAGACCAAATATTTAGTGACACAAGTAAAAGTGTTCAAACTCGATCTTGTGTAGTTTCTTTTATGAACATTACTCTTTTGTTTCCTCTGTTGAGCCCAAACATATGGATGAAGCTCTAGACGACCCAGATTAGGTGAATGCGATACACAAAGAATTAAACAACTTTGTCCACAACGGCATTTGGATATTGGTGGAAAGACCAAAGGAGCACAACGTAATTGGCACAAAATGGGTCTTCCGCAACAAACAAGATAAGAACATAATTGTGGTAAGAAATAAGGTAAGGTTAGTCGCTCAAGGTTATACTCAAATCGAAGGTTTGGATTATGATGAAACATTTGCTCCCGTAGCTGGACTTGAGTCCATTGGCATACTACATGTCTTTGCGTCATGTTTTGATATTAAGCTATTTTAAATGGATGTTAAAAGTAGTTTCTTGAATGAAAAAATAATCGAGCTTGTATTATTAAACAACCTCCCAGTTTTAAAGATCCTAAGAACCAAAATCACGTATATAAACTCTCTAAGGTATTATATGGTCTTAACAAGCTCCTAGAGTATGGTATGAGCGCCTTCAAGATTTTCTACTCTCTAAAGGATTCAAAATTAGGAAGGTTGACACAACGCTATTTTACAAAAAATCATTGATGATGAACTCTTTGTTTGTCAAATCTATGTTGATGATATTATCTTCGAATCTACTAACTAAGATTTTTGCAAAGAGTTTGGTGATATGATGTCTAGGAGATTTGAGATGTCCATGATTGAAGAACTTAGCTATTTTCTTGGATTTCAAATCAAGAAACTCAAGGATGAGACGTTCGTGAGCCAAATGAAATATGTGAAGGACTTATTCAAGAAGTTTGGCATAGAGGAAGCTAAGCCCATCAAGACTCACATAGTGAAAAATGGTCATCTTGATCTCAATGAGAAATGTAAACAAATAGATTTAAAGTTTTATACACTACTATAAGAATGGTCATCACAGACGGTTCAAAACAGTCATCACAGACAGTTTCTAAACCGTCTGAATTTGCGTCTGTGATAGTAGGTGCTTATCACAGATGGCTCTCAAACCATCTATGAAAATTATAACACAGTTGGTTTTTCAAAATAACTGTCTATAATATATCAGGTATCACAGACAGTTCTTAAACATAGCCATCTGTGATATCTGAATATCACAGACGGCTAATACTAAAAACTATCTATGACATGCCACATATCATAGACAGTTCTCAAACTAAATCATCTATGATATCTTATATATAACAGACGGGTAATACTAAAATTCGTCTGAGATATTCATATATCATAGATGATTTGTTATTACAAACTGTCTGTGATAGCTAATTGAATACCCACAAATCACATATACAGTACACGATAATCATTACACAGATTTCACAAATGAATTAAACAACTGAATAAGTACAATTGAATGAATTGTTTGATTAAGCACAATTGAGTGATTACAATTGTATCCAATGTATCAACATTTAATCATCATCACTGGAGTGGAACTCTCCAGTCTTGTTTATGACCTTCGCTATCAAGAATTAGGAGAACTTTCCTCGAATTTCGGCGAGTTTGTCAAGATCAAATACACTTTTGTCAAATCCCACCATTGTCACTAGGAGTGTTAAAGTCATTAGCATATATATATATAAATTGATAATCACAAAATAATTATTAGTAGGTTGACAAACTTCTGGATCATTCATCTTAGCGTCCATGATTTCCTCCATATGACGGCAAACGTAGAATCCACATACGTTGCCCTGTGGCTACTGGTGGCACAAAAAAAATAGAATTACATACATAGGTATTGTCAATTCTAGAGGCATTATAATGAAGTGTGATATAGGATTGTTGTTTCGTAGCGGGTACCAAAAATCATGTCTTGTGTCTCAGTGTGGCGCTAGATTCCTTATGTCTCCCTCCTTGGGCAACGTAAGCGTTAAATGATCTATATGATTCTAAAAAGTTAGACTCGGCCATTGCAAATGAAGGGATGGTTACAATAGAGTTATGTATAGAGGAAATAAGTTTACCTGTTAATTGCTTGTTGCACATGGGTGAAGGCGTTGTTGCTCCTAAGTAGGGAATCAATGTAGAAGTGAGGCGTCGAGTTCTTCAAGGTTGAATAATAAGAATAAGTCTTCGAAGGTCATGAAGAAGTAGCTTGAGTCATAGAGGAATGTGCCTCCGTGTATCTCACGATGAATCCACTTTGTTGGTTTGGCTTCATGTTGGACCTCTGCATGTACCAGGTATGCAAAGTCCTGTAAACCAGTTCAAGGCTGGATAATTGTGACTTGGGGACTAACGATGCTCCGAGAATGAACTTCCATTGCCTAGGAGGCGCCTTAATCTTCTTCAGTTGGACCTTAGCGCCTTGCTTGTGATACATTTTCGGCATCATCTCCACGGGAGCTGATATGATAGGCTTCTGAAGTGGAGCTTGAGGTGGAGCCACAGGAGCCGATGTGACGGGTCTTGGTTGATGTCCCTCTTGGGCCACTACATGTGGAGATCGTGGCACAGATGGGTCCAAGGTGATGTCCCTCTTGGGACACTGGATGAATATGTGGACGACATCCCCTAATGTCATAATCTCTTTGTTTGGGGGCTTATCAAGAGGGACGGTCTTGAAAACATCATTAATTATGTCCAAATGGACCTTCACAAAATCAGTGTCTAGTTTGGCACCGTGTAACAATGTCCCTAACAAGCATGGATATGTCATCCCCTGCCCAGTGTTAATGGGAATAGAGCCAATAAGCCTGACTCTGATGATGTACGGTGTGGGCTTCTACATAATGATACATGATGAGCTAAGGCGTCCACCAGGTCTATCTATGTAGCATTCTAGAGAGATACATTAACTGGATGTCACCGATAGGTAAGTGGGCATTGCTATATTCAAAAATTGGCATGGACACGCAGCTACTACGACGTTGAGGGGGACTGGGCATCACATTAACAGGGGTGGGTTGCGATTGGTTGCGAAATTGTCTTAGTTCTTCTCTCAATGAATCTATCTCTCCTTGAAGTGAGGTAGTTATATTCTCTCGAAGTGAGATCGATAGATGTTACTCAAGTTGTGCACAAAACTCCTATTTTATTTGTTCCTCATGATAGGCCTTGGATCTCTTCCTACTCCTACACGCCTTAGAGTCGTTTGGGAATCCATGCCTCCAAGGTACGTAAACCCCTAGGCCTCATGTGCGACCTGGGTGCTCCTTGTTTTCTAAGGCTTATGATAGTATATCCCTCTGCCTATCTTCTTCAAAGGAGCCTTGGGAAGATTTGGTAGTCAATACTTGCTATAAGAAGCAATCATGTTATTTTAGACCCCATGTTGTTCAAGAGCTATTAACAACTACGTAGTTTGATATATCTTACCAAGCGTTGGGACACTTCCTTATATGCAAGGTTTTTGAAAGAGGAGACACTCGAAGACGTGGTTGATGGCCTCACTCTTAATCAGTTTTGGGCGTGCTTGTTTGCAATCCTGGCAAATGGCGGGGAGGCCTCCGATCGGAATGTGACCTCATCCTGCATCCTCCATTGTGGAATTTTACCTGTGTACCTAATGGTGCTGAGTTTGTGAGGGTGAGTGTTTTGTGCCTGGAGAGTCTTGTGCGTCGCACTTTGTTGTTGAAATTTTGTCATCGTCTTCATCTGCACAAAGGCCTCCCATGTTTCCAGTGACACAAAAGGATACCTCGTGAAGGGCGTGTGATCCTTGGCCATGTACTACATGACAAGTGTGCTCTTAAAGTTCTTCCATGCTTTTCCCATCGTGAGAAGCACCTGCCATTACAAAAGTCCTTGGACTTCTACTAGGATTTCGAATGACTTTGTTATTTCCCCCATAGCTGATTTTTATGAACCTTTGTCAAATCCTTCCATCTTACTATGGTGATGAGGACCCATTGCCTTCCAATTATCCTGCAGGTAGTCTGGAATAATGTCGCTGCTTTCTTCGGTTATAGAGGGACCCCATCCAGAGAGACCATCATGATGGTCATTTGGCCCTCTAGCCTTTTTGATACCTCAATCTTCGGAGCGTTAGACCCATTCGGTGACATCGATGGCAATGACAATGACTATGTGGACGTCATCTGTCTTACAAGAAAAAAAGAATTACAGTGAGCTATGAGCGTAAACAATGTTCTATGAAGCTAATGACACACGCCAGTGTCTCAAGTTCTATGAAGTTGGTTATGGCTACAGTCTCTTCCTCCTCATCATGCTGCGCGCTGGGATAGCGGTCATAATTTACTTTGTAGAACTTGACGTAATGAAGTGTGTAATTTTCTTCATGTCCTTTGAAGGCCTATGTGGTATATATTATTTCTAAAAGGTCCATTTGGAATAGTAACATGCCATTTCAAATAGATCTTGTAGCAATAACACAAAATTTGCTAGCTCTCAAGGAATCAGTTTACTGTGATAAATTCATTCCCTAGCTATTATTTTATATTCTCACCACAACATGTATTTCACAACAACTACAAGATGAACATTAAAGTACCATACACTTGAGCTTCAAAAAGACTGAAGCTAATTAGCTTCAATCCTTTTGAAGCTAAGGTGTTTAGTGCGGTAATATTCCTCTTGTAGCGAGTATACGATAATCAGCCTTGTACTCAGCCAATATAGGACATAGTGTAGTTTTAGCAAAACTTTAGATTTGATTCCAGCATAATAAAAGATAATAAAAGTATTGCTCTTAGGTGAGGAGTTGCACAAGTTAAAAACTTGGCCTTCTTCCACTCTTGTCAATTTTCAATCATCAGAGTGACAAACCTTCAAAGATTCTGCTAGTTTAACTAATTGAATATTATATACCTCAATGTAGTATCAATATCAAGAGCATGCATAAACAATAGATTTCGGAAGAAATTAGGCACTAGTAACAGAGTAGAGTTATTGCAGACTCAACATATAATTTCCACAATTGCATATTCAATAAATATATATATATATATATATATATATATATATATATATATATATATATATATATATATATATATATATATATATATATATATATATATATATATATATATATATATATTCAGCAAAGCCTAATAGCAGCAGTAAGCAATATTGAGTAGGGAACTGAGCATAAGCAATTGATAGAGCCACGCAAGCTAGCAGAATAAATCTAGATTGCCACTGTGACTTCAATTTTGACAAAAATCCTCATCAAGAAGGAGAGGCAGCATCGGGTGCACAAGTGAGTAGTGAGATGTAACAAAACCTAGTAGGGGTGGTGGAGACGGAGAAGTGTATGAGTGAGGAGTGAGAGCGCAAAACTTAGCAGGGCCTATTTATAGAGGAACTATCACAAACGGTTCCATAATAGAACCATCTGTGATATGCCACATATCATAGATGGTTCCATTATAGAATCATCTATGATATGTGTAACATCCCGAAAAATTAGAAATTGTAAAATTATGGAGCCCTGCAATATTTTGCAATAAACCCTAATTTGATTTGGATTTCATGGTGTTTCTTCAAGAATTTTTGGTTGAGGTTCCCTAAAGTTGAAATAAAAAGGGAATATACACATGAGGAGGTAAATTTAAATTTTAATTTAGAATCTGAAAAGATGATCCAGAAATTAGGAGAAAGGGATTTAAATAAATCTGGAAATTATTTATGAAATTGTGCAATGAAATAAACCCAAAAATATATCTATATATATATAGAAGAAAAAATAAATAAAATGAAAATAAAAGAGGCACCAAAATGGGGAAAACCGGAGCCAGGCCGGCCATCACCCCGGCCCAGCTCCTGCGCGCGCGGCCTTTCCCACCCGCGCGGCCCAATTCCCGCGTGCGAGCGCAGGCGCCACTGGCGGGCGGACCCTGCGCCCGTGTCCCTCTGGTCAGCGGGCCCTCCCGCTCGACCGCTCTCTCCCCCTGGCACGCGGGCCCGTGCCCGTTCTCTCGCTGCCGCTGGCCCCGTCTTGCGTATCGTCTTCCTCCTCCTCCCCGCGCGACCGCGCGTGCGCCTCACTCAGACGCTTTCCTCCCCGTGGCGTCCATGCCTCAGCCAGCTCAGCCCGTGCCGTCCCGTCACCCGGTGGGAGCGTCTGCAAAGCCGTCACCGCCCCTGGCTTCACCGCCCCCGCCTCTGGAACGAGCCGCCGCCTGCAGCTTTCCTCCGCCCGGTCACGCCGCTCGGCCGCGTGGCGCAAGCCATCTGCGCCCGGCGCGTGCGCGGCGCAAAGCTGCAGTGGAGGGTCACACTCCAAACCCCCTCCGCGTCTCTGCCCGAGCAGTCACGCGCGGCCCGGATTCCCGCTGCCCCGCCGCCTGCCATGGCTGCCCGAAGTGACAAAACAGCCCCGCCCGTTGCCAGCTCCACCCGAACGCCTATATAAGGCGATAAGCCCTCCGTTGAGCCCCCCACGCCGCACTCGTTGTCTTCCAGCAGGTAATGGGACCCTGGTCCACCGTAGCCGCCGGCGAGCTCATTTCTCCCCCAACTCCGGCGAACTAACTCCCCGCGGTTTCTCTGTCCCAGAGCCCAATTCCTGGCGCTAGGACCATCTCCAGAGCGTTGCGAAGCCTCCCCGACCTTCACTCGAGCTCCCCGACGTCCGTACTTCGCCGTCACCGAGAGCTCCTTCGAGTCACCGCCGCCGCTCGACGCCGACCTACCTCCGGTCATCCTCAGTCCTCGCCGACTGCGCCACCGGACTCCCCGCAGCACCAGGATCCCCTTTGGCCCCTCCACCGGACCTCCCCGACACTCCCTCGCCGCCGGCCACCGTCGTCCCCGACTCCTCTACCCGGCCCCCTCGTCGGCATCCTTCAAAAGGATTCCTCATCCTTATAAGGTAGGCAAAGCCTCCCCGCTCACTTGGCTATCAGCGCTCTCTTCCCCTCCCAGCTCCCCGGCCGCGCGCGTTCGAGCCTCCGGCTCCGCAGCGCCGGGTTGAGTTTTCTCCGTTTTATTTCGGTCTGACAGGTGGGCCCCACCTGTCAGCCACTGCATCCCCGAGTCACCGCTGACCGCTGGACCCCACCGGTCAGTGATGCATCCAAGCACGGACCGTACTGACATGTGGACCCCATGAACAGTAACCGGACCCCACATGTCAGAGAAACAAAGAATGAAAAAGAAAATAAACTAGAAAAATTAAAATGAATAGAGGCTGACAATGGGCCCCACATGTCAGAGTTGTAATATTTTTGGATTTGACTGGAACCGAAAACTTTGACCGCTTATAACTTCTTCATTTTAGCTCCGAATTGAATGAAACAAATTTCTAAATTCGTTTAAATTCAAGATCTATCTAATGGAACCAGAACCATATTTTTTTGAGTTCATTTGAATTTCTGGTGATATTTTATTGATTGGTTGTTTTTCTTTTAATGGGGTATTCCGTACGATTAAATAGCCTACGAGGCTCAAGAGGAAGATATCGAGGCAGCAGCACAAGAAGCACCAGATCACCAAGAAACCGACCCCTGTGACCAAGGCGAGTTAACACCTTGATCATTTCTGAACCTATGATTTGCAAAGTTAATTTCTTTTAAATTATGAACATGCATGCTGTTATTTTATGTGATGAAATATGTTCATTTTAAGAAAGTGGTAGTTAGATACCTATTTTAATGCTTGTTAATAAAGATCCATTGCCATGCTTGGACATGTGAACCTTGTCGCCCTAGAAAAATTCATATTATCATATGCTTTACAGTAAGTCCAAATAATTATTCCGCGGCTTAGTATTGCTAGATAAGAACGGGGGTACCTTGCTGCCCCAAAAGCAACACTTACAAAAATGTGATATTGTTTGGGGAACAGTCATGGGTGGAATGACTGTAGTAGGTGGACATATTATTTACTACCTCTGAAAAATCCCAAACTGCTTAAATACCTGGATGGAATGGTTTGGTGGCTGGTATGTGGTGCAGTGGATGCACAGAATGTGAAATGTGGTAGAACCATCCGGGTAACCTTAAGGACTGAATCTTGTCATGTCAGCCCGTGTAAAACAGTACAACCACAAGTCTGTAAAATACAACTTGGCTAAGTAGACTTATCGAAACCCCGGACTCATCTCACTGGTAGTGGATTGATGGGGTTATGCTATGGCAAGGGGGCCGAAGGGACACCAGTGGGGGGTGAAGTTTTCCCGCTTTCCTAACGTTGCGGGAAGTAGGAGCCCGAGCTGCGTTAGAGTCTGGGGAAAACATCCCGCGCACAGATGGGACCCATCGCAAATGGGCGGTCACCCATAATGTGAGATGAAAGAAAGGACTAGATACTTTGAAAAGTCACTGTGATGGTCTGCTCGACCACACGTCTAAGGAATCGTGTGGGGCAACGAGTTGATTGTCTCTTGTGGTGAAAGTGTACACACTCTGCAGAGTCAAAACTATTCGAATAGCCGTGCCCACGGTCATGGGCAGACATGGGAACTTAACTGGATATAGTTCTATTTAAAAATGTTTGGAAATTGGGAATGGAAACTTGAAGGGCGAAGGACTGCTCTGGTTTGGAATTGTCCTGGGTGTCGTCCCAGTGGTACGTTAAGCGGCTATAACGCTGAAAGATGCCATATGGCGCAGATGCCATGTAATGGTGGATGGAATCTGTGTCAACTATGAGATCAACTTACCTTATAAACAAAAGTTTTGAGTTCAAAATGGCTAGGTCTCAGGAATTTTCCTATAATTGTATTCAAAAGCACTCTCCGCAAAATAAAATGAGCCCCAGCCATCCTTTGATAGCCATGCATGTAAAATTATTGCAATCTGTGTGTTGGCTTGCTGAGCACGGGGTCGGAGTGCTCATTCTCGCTCTTGCGATACAATTCAGAAACAGGAGTTCAAGAACACTACGCCTACGAGGAGGCCCCCGCCAACATCAACGGAAGCAAAGGCGCTAATTAAGGCGTAGGCCTCGGTGGTTAGGCATAGACAAGTAGACCCTAGGCGTTGTGTACCTTTATGTTGCTGGGACCCTGGTGGCATATATTGTACACATTACCCTACTGGCCGCTTGCCTGTGGATTTGGGTTTGCTTTTGCTGTATTTCCGCTGTGCGTATTTGTAATCATGACATTTGGCCTAGTCGACCCCTTTTGTAAACTATCACCCGACGTGGTGCATTACAGTTTATGTAATATAATGGATAATTACGCGATGTATGAAATGATTCAGCAATGTACCTGTGTGCACTAACTACTGATCCAGGGATTAGTGCAGTGAAACACAGTAAGATTCGGATTGAAAAATCCGGGTCTGACAGCGCTGGTATCAGAGCATACGACCGTAGGGTAAAGCCTTAGGATGGAAAAATTAGGATGGCCTAGGAATACAATACTTATGAAAGCAAGAAAATAATTTCCAAAATCATAGTATAATGTTCTTACTCGTATCCTTCCTAGAATCTGCTCTACTCTATTTTTCATTACATTTTGGAAAAGTACTAACATTGGAACCATAACGTTTACAGATGGCAGGAACGGGATATGAAGGGGACTGGGATTATTTGGGCCACGGTGTCTATGAAAATGAGTTCGCAAGCATCTTACGCAAGCTTCTACATTACATGGGCTACGACGAGCAACCTATCTACCGTGGACTGAAGGCTACCATAGGAGAAGATGAATCTTGGACCATGCAGGTCTACATCTACCCAAAAAGCGAACAAGAACAGCCTCATGTCTTTACCACGGAACATCGAAGGAGTACCAGGGCCGACGCGATCCAGGACGCCGCGCGCCTCGCCGCGGCACGGCTGTGTGACATATATGAGACGGCCATTCACCGCACGCCCTATCGTTTCTACCCGTCGCGCCAGGATGGTGCACGGTACAATGAGACGAACCTGCCGGTTGACGAGGACGACCCTGCGCTAACACACCAGGTCACTCTCACCAGGGCTATGGGCGCAGCCCACACCGCAGCCTTGGAGGAGATCACCCTTCTTCGACAGCGCCTTACCACTGGGCACGGCTCCAGGGTGGCGCTACGGGAGCAGCTCGCCAAGACCGAGCAGGCCTTGGCGCAGGCCCAGGCAGAAGTGACCGCCCTCCAAGCTCAGCTCCGACGGGCCTCCACCCCTGCAGCAGCTCCAGCACCTCCACCACCAGGATCCGGGCCCCGCACTCGGATGACCGCGCGTAAGAGCACGCGGCCTCCGGGTCCCCGGGCTGCACTTCGGGGGGGAGAGCCTCCCCAGAGCCGTAGCCCCCCACGCGCGCCCTCGGACGCCGATGACTCCGATCCGTCGGAGTTCAGTGGGAGCCGCTCCCGTTCCAGGTCCCCGCACTACAGCCCATCTGGCTACGGGTATCTGGAGGAGTAGATGGGATCGCGATGTACTTGCAGTGTGTGTTGCAAGTACTAAATTCATGTATCTTAGTTGATGTATCCGTCCTTTTTATTTCGTAGTTGCGGACCTATGAACTTTAATTATTATGATGTAATTGTAAGCCCAGCATAAAAGCTGGCTATGTAATTGTTGATATGTTTAAGTGAATGGCTGGATATCGGCCTTATGTTGGAAATTGCCTCGTCATGGTTTTACTGCTTTCTCTTGTATGGGTTGGCACCCCTTGTTTTCTCCTATATATAGAACTAGCATTGAGTATAAAGCTACCACTGCAGATGGCCAGCCGAAGAACTACCAGGGCTCAGACTAATACAAACCCAGCCGAGGTAGACTCAAATCGCGGGGTTCTGCCTGAAGACCAAGGTAGAGCTCAAGACCAGGGAAATGACAACCTTCCAAACCCTCCGGAACACCCTACAATGGCCCAAGTTATGGCACAACAAACTCAGATTTTGCAAGCCATATATGCGGGACAGCAAGGAAGCTCAGGAGGGCATAGAGCTGACTTGGGAGATTTCCAGAGGACAATGCCAATCACATTTACATCGGCAGAAGAACCACTGGAAGCCGAGGACTGGCTTCGAGATATTGAAAGAAAGCTGCGCCTAATTAAATGCGCAGAGGAAGACAAAGTCATGTTCGCTGCACACCAGCTGCAGGGCGCCGCAGCAGCTTGGTGGGAGAATTACTTGGTCGCCAGGGGCCAGGAGGATGCCACCACAGAAACCAGCACAGAAGCAGTTCCTTGGGAGGAATTTAAGACCGCTTTCAAGGCTAACTTCGTTCCAACTGGAGTAATACGAATGAAGAAGAACGAGTTTCGCATACTCAAGCAGGGGAATAGGTCAATAAATGAGTACCTTACCAAATTCACACAATTGGCCCGATATGCCCCAAAGGATGTGGAGGACGAGGAAGAAAAGATTGACAGATTCTTTGAAGGGATGAACGAGGAGCTACGAGTTCAGCTGATCACTCAAGATTTCACCAGCTTTCATCAACTGGTGAATAAGGCACTGATTCTGGAAAATGAGAAGAAGAACCTGGAGGCCAGCCGCAAGCGAAAGCTATCGGCTCAGCACCCCCAAGGAAGGTTCATTCAGAAGCTCTTGGGTAATTCCTCAACCCCGAGGACTACTCAACCCAGTGCGTCAGCATCAGCTCCTCGACCGGGGGGAAATTCATATCAAGCTCCGCGCACAGGAGGATCGTACCTCGGTATTAACCCAGCAGCTAACAGTAACTGTTATACCTGTGGGGAAAAAGGGCACTATGCCAATAGATGCCCTAACAAGCAGAATGCTCCAGCCCGCAGTCAAGCTTCAGCACTCAACAAAGGGCATCAAAGCTCACAAGGCAGCAAAAGTGCATCAGCCCCAAACCGTGGTCGAGTCAACCACATCACTGCCGAAGAAGCTAAGGAGGCCGCTGGAGTCCTTATGGGTACGTTCTCTGTTAAAACCATACCAGCACAAGTATTGTTTGATTCAGGAGCTTCCCATTCATTTATATCTAAGGGGTATGCCAACAAGTTGGGATTACCAGTATATACTCTAAAGAAGCCAGTAGTTCTTAATTCACCAGCTGGACCAATTACTACCACCTTAGTGTGTCCTGGGGTAGCAATTACTATGGAAGGGTGGGACTTCTTAGCTGATCTAATAGTTTTACCCTCCCAAACTCTGGACATTATACTGGGGATGGATTGGCTCGCAAAGTATCAAGGGGTCATAAGCTGTGCCACTAGGGAAGTCAATTTGACCAAGCGTCCTGGGTTAACAATAGAAGTGAAGGTGGATCGCCCGTACCGCTGGGGTCGGGCAATCTATTATTGTGAAGGTGTGCCATTAGAAGGAATGATTGTGGTACAAGACTACCCTGAAGTATTTCCCGAGGAATTACCAGGCATGCCCCCAGACAGAGATTTGGAGTTTGTCATCAACCTAAAGCCCGGTGCTGCACCCGTCTCCAAGAGACCATACCGGATGACGGTGGATGAGTTAGAAGAATTAAAGAAGCAACTATATGAGTTGCAGGATAAGGGGTTCATTAGGCCGAGTTCCTCGCCTTGGGGATCTCCAATATTATTTGTAAAGAAGAAAGATGGCACCACGCGGATGTGTGTGGATTACAGGGCCCTAAATGAAGTAACCATCAAGAACAAATACCCACTCCCCAGGATTGATGATTTATTCGATCAACTTGGTGGAGCCACGGTATTCTCCAAAATAGACCTAAGATCGGGCTATCATCAACTGAAGATTAGAGCTGAAGATATACCTAAGACGGCTTTCACCACTAGATATGGGCTGTATGAGTTTACAGTCATGTCTTTTGGGTTAACCAATGCCCCAGCCTACTTCATGAACCTGATGAACAAAGTATTCATGGAGTATTTGGACAAGTTTGTCGTGGTCTTTATTGACGACATCCTTATATACTCCAAGAATGCTGAAGAGCATGCGGAACATCTGCGCCTGGTGTTGGAAAGGCTAAAGGAGCATCAATTATATGCAAAATTTAGCAAGTGTGAATTCTGGCTGCATGACATTAGTTTCTTGGGACACATAGTGTCAGCAGGAGGAGTATCTGTTGATCCCGCCAAAATAGCAGCAGTCATAGAGTGGCAGCAGCCAGCTTCCGTCACTGAAGTGAGAAGCTTTCTCGGATTGGCTGGGTACTACCGGAGATTCATAGAAGGATTCTCTCGGATCGCCAGGCCAATGACTCAACTACTCAAGAAGGAGAGGAAGTTTGAATGGTCCAAGGCATGTGAAGAAAGTTTCCAAGAATTGAAGAAGAGATTGACTACCACGCCTGTGCTAACCCTGCCTGATGTACGCAAGGATTTTGAGGTATACTGTGATGCCTCACATCAAGGGCTTGGATGTGTACTAATGCAGGAAGGCAAGGTAGTGGCATATGCATCCAGACAACTTCGCCCTCATGAAGCCAACTACCCTACTCATGACCTGGAATTGGCCTCAGTAGTGCATGCATTGAAGATTTGGAGGCATTATCTGATAGGTAATCACTGTGACATATACACGGACCACCAGAGCCTTAAATATTTCTTCACCCAGTCACACCTCAACTTGAGGCAGAGGAGATGGTTGGAGTTGATTAAGGACTATGACCTGAGCGTCCATTACCACCCAGGGAAGGCTAATGTTGTAGCGGATGCTTTAAGCCGTAAGGCCTATTGCAGTAATCTCATGGTCCAGGAACATCAACCTGAGCTATATAAAGAACTGCAGGCCTTGAACTTGGAGATAGTAGAGGGAGGCACTCTAGCTACCATGGAAATTCAACCAAGTTTAGAGGAGCAGATTATGGTTGCTCAGCAAAAAGATCCAGCTATAATAAAGTGGAAAGGATTGATAGGAGCAGGGAAGGCTCCTAACATGAAGGTTGATCACGAGGGTACCCTGTGGTACGGGAAGCGTATAGTTGTACCTCATCACAAGAATCTCAAGGACCTAATATTGAGGGAAGCTCATAGCTCTCCATACTCCCTGCACCCCGGAAGCACCAAGATGTATCAGGGTATGAAGCAATTCTGCTGGTGGCCCCGTATGAAGAGAGACATAGCTGAACATGTAGCCTGCTGTGATGTGTGTCAGAGAGTGAAAGCAGAACATCAAAGGCCAGCAGGACTACTACAACCATTAAAAATACCCCAGTGGAAGTGGGAAGAAGTCGGGATGGACTTTATCACGGGACTTCCACGAACCAAATCTGGATATGACTCCGTATGGGTCGTGATTGACAGGCTGACTAAGGTTGCCCATTTCATCCCCGTCAAAACCACGTACAAGGGAAATAAGTTAGCCGAGCTATATATGTCACGCATAGTATGTTTACACGGTGTACCAAAACGGATAGTCTCAGATCGAGGTTCCCAGTTTACCTCGCATTTTTGGGCTAGCCTGCATGAAGCTCTCGGTACTTACTTGGATTTTAGCACCGCATACCACCCCCAGACAGATGGTCAAACAGAGAGAGTGAATCAGATATTGGAAGATATGCTTCGGGCTTGTGCTCTAGATTTTTCTAAGGATTGGGATCGATGCCTACCCTATGCTGAGTTTGCTTATAACAACAGCTATCAGGCCAGTCTTCAGATGTCACCCTTCGAAGCCCTGTATGGTCGACAATGTCGAACCCCTCTACATTGGTCAGAAGTAGGGGAGAACTACATTTTCGGGCCAGATACTTTAAGGCAGGCTGAAGAAAAGGTTCGTCTAATTAGAGATCGACTGCAAGCAGCCCAGTCCAGGCAGAAAAGTTATGCAGACAAGAGAAGAAGGCAATTAAGTTTTGAAGTGGGAGATCATGTTTATCTGAAGGTATCACCCTTGCGAGGAGTTAGGCGATTCAAGGTCAAAGGCAAGCTTACCCCGCGGTATGTTGGACCGTTCCCGATTGTGTCTAAAAAGGGGGAAGTTGCCTACCAGCTTGCACTACCTCCGAATCTATCAGACATACACGACGTCTTCCATGTGTCCCAATTGAAGAAGTGTCTGCGAGTACCTGAGGATCAAGCTCCATTGGAAGCAATCGAGATTGAGGAGGATCTAACCTACAAGGAGCGCCCGATCAAGATCCTGGATACCGTGGAAAAGAAGACGCGAACTCAAGTCATTCGCATGTGCCGGGTACAATGGAGCCATCACTCCAAGAAAGAAGCTACCTGGGAGCGTGAAGACCAGCTACGAAGAGATTACCCCGACCTGTTCCCTAGTTAAGTTGAATCTCGGGGTCGAGATTCTTTTAAGGGGGGTAGGTTTGTAACATCCCGAAAAATTAGAAATTGTAAAATTATGGAGCCCTGCAATATTTTGCAATAAACCCTAATTTGATTTGGATTTCATGGTGTTTCTTCAAGAATTTTTGGTTGAGGTTCCCTAAAGTTGAAATAAAAAGGGAATATACACATGAGGAGGTAAATTTAAATTTTAATTTAGAATCTGAAAAGATGATCCAGAAATTAGGAGAAAGGGATTTAAATAAATCTGGAAATTATTTATGAAATTGTGCAATGAAATAAACCCAAAAATATATCTATATATATATAGAAGAAAAAAAAATAAAATGAAAATAAAAGAGGCACCAAAATGGGGAAAACCGGAGCCAGGCCGGCCATCACCCCGGCCCAGCTCCTGCGCGCGCGGCCTTTCCCACCCGCGCGGCCCAATTCCCGCGTGCGAGCGCAGGCGCCACTGGCGGGCGGACCCTGCGCCCGTGTCCCTCTGGTCAGCGGGCCCTCCCGCTCGACCGCTCTCTCCCCCTGGCACGCGGGCCCGTGCCCGTTCTCTCGCTGCCGCTGGCCCCGTCTTGCGTATCGTCTTCCTCCTCCTCCCCGCGCGACCGCGCGTGCGCCTCACTCAGACGCTTTCCTCCCCGTGGCGTCCATGCCTCAGCCAGCTCAGCCCGTGCCGTCCCGTCACCCGGTGGGAGCGTCTGCAAAGCCGTCACCGCCCCTGGCTTCGCCGCCCCCGCCTCTGGAACGAACCGCCGCCTGCAGCTTTCCTCCGCCCGGTCACGCCGCTCGGCCGCGTGGCGCAAGCCATCTGCGCCCGGCGCGTGCGCGGCGCAAAGCTGCAGTGGAGGGTCACACTCCAAACCCCCTCCGTGTCTCTGCCCGAGCAGTCACGCGCGGCCCGGATTCCCGCTGCCCCGCCGCCTGCCATGGCTGCCCGAAGTGACAAAACAGCCCCGCCCGTTGCCAGCTCCACCCGAACGCCTATATAAGGCGATAAGCCCTCCGTTGAGCCCCCCACGCCGCACTCGTTGTCTTCCAGCAGGTAATGGGACCCTGGTCCACCGTAGCCGCCGGCGAGCTCATTTCTCCCCCAACTCCGGCGAACTAACTCCCCGCGGTTTCTCTGTCCCAGAGCCCAATTCCTGGCGCTAGGACCATCTCCAGAGCGTTGCGAAGCCTCCCCGACCTTCACTCGAGCTCCCCGACGTCCGTACTTCGCCGTCACCGAGAGCTCCTTCGAGTCACCGCCGCCGCTCGACGCCGACCTACCTCCGGTCATCCTCAGTCCTCGCCGACTGCGCCACCGGACTCCCCGCAGCACCAGGATCCCCTTTGGCCCCTCCACCGGACCTCCCCGACACTCCCTCGCCGCCGGCCACCGTCGTCCCCGACTCCTCTACCCGGCCCCCTCGTCGGCATCCTTCAAAAGGATTCCTCATCCTTATAAGGTAGGCAAAGCCTCCCCGCTCACTTGGCTATCAGCGCTCTCTTCCCCTCCCAGCTCCCCGGCCGCGCGCGTTCGAGCCTCCGGCTCCGCAGCGCCGGGTTGAGTTTTCTCCGTTTTATTTCGGTCTGACAGGTGGGCCCCACCTGTCAGCCACTGCATCCCCGAGTCACCGCTGACCGCTGGACCCCACCGGTCAGTGATGCATCCAAGCACGGACCGTACTGACATGTGGACCCCATGAACAGTAACCGGACCCCACATGTCAGAGAAACAAAGAATGAAAAAGAAAATAAACTGGAAAAATTAAAATGAATAGAGGCTGACAATGGGCCCCACATGTCAGAGTTGTAATATTTTTGGATTTGACTGGAACCGAAAACTTTGACCGCTTATAACTTCTTCATTTTAGCTCCGAATTGAATGAAACAAATTTCTAAATTCGTTTAAATTCAAGATCTATCTAATGGAACCAGAACCATATTTTTTTTGAGTTCATTTGAATTTCTGGTGATATTTTATTGATTGGTTGTTTTTCTTTTAATGGGGTATTCCGTACGATTAAATAGCCTACGAGGCTCAAGAGGAAGATATCGAGGCAGCAGCACAAGAAGCACCAGATCACCAAGAAACCGACCCCTGTGACCAAGGCGAGTTAACACCTTGATCATTTCTGAACCTATGATTTGCAAAGTTAATTTCTTTTAAATTATGAACATGCATGCTGTTATTTTATGTGATGAAATATGTTCATTTTAAGAAAGTGGTAGTTAGATACCTATTTTAATGCTTGTTAATAAAGATCCATTGCCATGCTTGGACATGTGAACCTTGTCGCCCTAGAAAAATTCATATTATCATATGCTTTACAGTAAGTCCAAATAATTATTCCGCGGCTTAGTATTGCTAGATAAGAACGGGGGTACCTTGCTGCCCCAAAAGCAACACTTACAAAAATGTGATATTGTTTGGGGAACAGTCATGGGTGGAATGACTGTAGTAGGTGGACATATTATTTACTACCTCTGAAAAATCCCAAACTGCTTAAATACCTGGATGGAATGGTTTGGTGGCTGGTATGTGGTGCAGTGGATGCACAGAATGTGAAATGTGGTAGAACCATCCGGGTAACCTTAAGGACTGAATCTTGTCATGTCAGCCCGTGTAAAACAGTACAACCACAAGTCTGTAAAATACAACTTGGCTAAGTAGACTTATCGAAACCCCGGACTCATCTCACTGGTAGTGGATTGATGGGGTTATGCTATGGCAAGGGGGCCGAAGGGACACCAGTGGGGGGTGAAGTTTTCCCGCTTTCCTAACGTTGCGGGAAGTAGGAGCCCGAGCTGCGTTAGAGTCTGGGGAAAACATCCCGCGCACAGATGGGACCCATCGCAAATGGGCGGTCACCCATAATGTGAGATGAAAGAAAGGACTAGATACTTTGAAAAGTCACTGTGATGGTCTGCTCGACCACACGTCTAAGGAATCGTGTGGGGCAACGAGTTGATTGTCTCTTGTGGTGAAAGTGTACACACTCTGCAGAGTCAAAACTATTCGAATAGCCGTGCCCACGGTCATGGGCAGACATGGGAACTTAACTGGATATAGTTCTATTTAAAAATGTTTGGAAATTGGGAATGGAAACTTGAAGGGCGAAGGACTGCTCTGGTTTGGAATTGTCCTGGGTGTCGTCCCAGTGGTACGTTAAGCGGCTATAACGCTGAAAGATGCCATATGGCGCAGATGCCATGTAATGGTGGATGGAATCTGTGTCAACTATGAGATCAACTTACCTTATAAACAAAAGTTTTGAGTTCAAAATGGCTAGGTCTCAGGAATTTTCCTATAATTGTATTCAAAAGCACTCTCCGCAAAATAAAATGAGCCCCAGCCATCCTTTGATAGCCATGCATGTAAAATTATTGCAATCTGTGTGTTGGCTTGCTGAGCACGGGGTCGGAGTGCTCATTCTCGCTCTTGCGATACAATTCAGAAACAGGAGTTCAAGAACACTACGCCTACGAGGAGGCCCCCGCCAACATCAACGGAAGCAAAGGCGCTAATTAAGGCGTAGGCCTCGGTGGTTAGGCATAGACAAGTAGACCCTAGGCGTTGTGTACCTTTATGTTGCTGGGACCCTGGTGGAATATATTGTACACATTACCCTACTGGCCGCTTGCCTGTGGATTTGGGTTTGCTTTTGCTGTATTTCCGCTGTGCGTATTTGTAATCATGACATTTGGCCTAGTCGACCCCTTTTGTAAACTATCACCCGACGTGGTGCATTACAGTTTATGTAATATAATGGATAATTACGCGATGTATGAAATGATTCAGCAATGTACCTGTGTGCACTAACTACTGATCCAGGGATTAGTGCAGTGAAACACAGTAAGATTCGGATTGAAAAATCCGGGTCTGACAATATGCCATATATCACAAACGGTTCCATTATAGAACTATCTGTGATATGCAACATATCACAGACAGTTCCATTATAGCACTATCTGTGTCATAGACAGTTTGTTCCGCTAAACTGCCTGTGATAGTTTCAACAAATCTTGTTTTTCAACTAGTCTCAGGAAACGCTAGCCATGCCCTATAAAAAAGCAAGCATAATCATAAATATAATTATTTCTTAATTACTGAAGCAATTACAATAGAATAGTTCCATAATTACATGTCGAGTTTTTTAATTACGATTACATAGCATAATTTCCAAATAGATGTTCACCGTGTGGGGTAATTGATTACACTTTGCTATTTCCGTTTAAATAAAACCCTTCACAATGATCGATATGCATATAGCTTATTTCATCGCCTTATTCTTCGTTGAGCCTGATGCCATCTTCAAATGGAGGCAACTCATCAAATTGATTATACTCTTCCTCATCTATGACATTTTCAACTCTGACAATTCTTATTTTTCCACAAAGAACTATGTGGCGCTTCTTATTTGACAAGTTGATGACATAAAAAACTTGATCAACTTGCCTCGCAAGTATGAATGGTTCATCTTTTTATCCTATACATTCGAGATCCACAGTAGTAACACCATACTTGTCGACCTTTATACGTCGTGGGAGTTGGACCCAACGGCACTGAAATAGAGGGATCTTGAAAATTACATAGCCAAGCTCCCAAATCTCCTCTACAAGCCTGTAGTACGAGCTTGGGCCAGCGGTACGAAAGTGCGCATGAAATGCATCTATACGGACACATGAGTTCTGCACTGTGCTCTTTCTATCCTGATCTATTGTACAAAATGTGTACCCATTAATGTCGTATCTTTGTCATGTCACAATTGTAAAATTTGACCCTTTTGCCAACAATTGTAGTGTTTCACTTGATGACCTCCCAGTAAATCGCACCTTCAACCATTCATTGTACCGATGGTTGCATTGTCTCATAATCAAAACCTTTGACTAGCTTACATTCTCTTGGCGTAGCATGTCCTTGTGCTTTTCAATATACGGGGCCACTTCAGTCATGTGTTGTAAAACTGTGAAATGGGTTTGAGCATACGTATCCAGATCAAGAGTTATTGCTTTCCTTCTGATGGTCCCAATACCCTCTAGCCTCCCCTCGTGATGAGATAGAGGTACACCTATCGATTCGACCTGAGCCATGTAATCGATGCAAAACTCAATGACCTCTTCGATTGCATAACCTTCGATGATGATATCCTCCAACCGAGATTAATTGCATATATAGGACTTGAGAATTTCCATGTACCTATTGAACGGGTACATATAACATAGAAACACGGGGCCACATATATTTATCTCTTTCACAAGGTGGACAATGAGATGGACCATGATATCAAAAAATGACAGGAAAATACATCTCAAGATGACATGGAGTCATCACCACTATGGTCTGTAGAGCATCTAGTCCATCGGGATGATGACCTTCTGAGCAATTGCATTAAAGAAATAATACAATCTCATTATTGTCACTCGAAACTTGTTTGGCAAAATACTTCTAATTGCAACAAGAAACAATTGTGTCATTAGCATATGACAGTCATGAGACTTTATGCTAATTAATTTCAAATCTTCCATGGAAACAACTTTTTTTCATGCTGGTGGAGTGACTGGACGGAACTTTTATACCATGTAAGCATTGGCACAGTTCAATTCTCTCGGACTTAGAAAGAGTGTATCAAGCTACGGGAAGGTATGTCCGGTCTTTATCGGTCTCTATCAGTGCTAACTCGGTCCTGATATTCACAACGACCAAGTCATGTCGTGCGTTGATACCATCCTTTGTTTTGTTATGAATGTTCAATAAGAGACCAATCAAGATATCATATACATTCTTCTCTACATGCATGACATCGATGCAATTGTGACCTTTTAAGGGCTCCCAATAAGACAAGTCCCAAAATATTGACTTCTTCTTTCACATGTTCTTTTGATGGGTCCTCAACTTACATCCTTTTCCAAGTACAACATTGATATCTTTGACCATATCGTGGACCTCTTTCCCACTAAAAGGCCTTGATGCTAAGTCTTTTTTCATCATATTGTTTCTTCATCTTGCGGTACGGGTGATACCTTGGAAGGAACATACGGTGACGCATGTACACAGTTTTACACGAGTTATTCAAACACACACTGTCGATATAATCTAAGCAATGCAAACATGCTTTGGATCCTTTTGTACTCAACCTCGACAGGTTACCAAGGGCAGAAAAATCATCGATGGTGCAGAACAACATGGCACGCAGAGTGAAGTTCTCTTGTTTGTCTGTATCCCATACCTGTACCCCTTCGTTCTATAGTATCATAAGATCTTCCACCAATGGTGCTAGAAACACATCAATATCATTCCTAGGTTGCTTTGGCCCTTGGATAAGTAGTGACATCAAAATGTACTTGCACTTCACACATAGCCAAGAAGGAAGGTTGCACATGCATACAGTCACGAGCCAAGTGTTATGTCGGCTGCTCATATTACCGAAAGGATTTATTCTATCTGTACTCAACCCAAACCTTATATTCCTTGGTTCTGCACCGAAGTCTATAAACATCCTAACAATGTTCCTCCACTGTGCAGAATCATTAGTGTGTCTTATAATTCCATCTTTGTTACATTGCTCAGAATGCCAACGCAGCAATCTTGTATCCTTTCGGTTTTCAAATAAATGCTTCAAACAGGGAATTACAGACAGGTACCACCACATCTTAGCAAGAGATTCTTACTTCACCTCAATGCCTTCCCGTCATCAGAGTCATTTTTACGCTTGTATCGGGATACTTTGCACATCGGACGAACATGTAAGTTTGCATACTCTTTACGGTACAGGATACAATCATTTGAGCATGCATGTATTCTTTCTACTTCTATTCCCAATGGACAAAGAACCTTCTTGGTTTGGTAGATGGGTCTCGGCAACACATTTCCATCTAAAAAGATGTTCGCCATGAGACCTAATAATGCCGTGAAACTCTTGTCGGACCAACAATTGCTTACTTTTAATTTCATCAATTCAAGAATAGATGACAACCTTGTATATTGCGACTTGCAGCCCGAGAACAAAGGTTTCTCCGAGTCCTCCATCAAGCCCTCGAATTTACCAAACTCTCTCTCACTATAGTTCCCTTCTGCATCGTGTAGCATCTAATCCAGATTATCATCCTACGACCTATCCTCATCAAAAGCACAGTCCACAACTAGCATATCATTGTCTCCCTCGATGAAATTATAGCTACCTTCCTATATAATATTCTCTTCACTGTGACTTGTCTAACATGTATTCTCCTTTTTGAAACCCCTTCAAATGAAGTGAGCTTCAATCTACGCTGAGTTGGTAAACATCTTTAGATTATCACAATCAATGCATGGTCAATACATATATTCCATCCCCTTCTTCAACATATCCTGCTCGGCCACTCTTCTAAAAGCAGACACGCCATTAATGTACTCTTCACTCACATGGTTCTCAACGTACATCCAGCTACGGTCCATCTATAATACACATGTAACAAATTAGTGTCAAATTGGATTATTAATTCTACTATAGCTAACCAACCTAACTAGCTAGTTACACACATAATTGTCATTTACATTATAATAAATTGTTCATATCTAAATTAAGTAGCTAGCCACGTATTCATGAAGCAATATATATGTATATATATCAAGCAAGAATATATTGAAGTGATCTAGAAGTTCTGACCTATTCTTAAATTGAAACAAACTACCATCTCTCTCTAAACCTAGCTAAATCTAAAAACCTAGCTGTCATCTCTCTCTATTACAAGGCATATAAGTTATTAGAAGCAAATACTAACATCTAATCACTAAGAACAAATCAATGTACAAGCGGTATGTTTTCACCAAACTCCCCAAAGCCCGCTGCCTTTTTC
Source organism: Dendrocalamus latiflorus (assembly GCA_017311315.1). Taxonomy (NCBI): domain Eukaryota; kingdom Viridiplantae; phylum Streptophyta; class Magnoliopsida; order Poales; family Poaceae; genus Dendrocalamus; species Dendrocalamus latiflorus. Next base: position 10,003,775 of record CM029678.1, on the reverse strand, counting down.
AATGCAACGCAATGAAGACAGATCTATCAAGACCACGCTGGCTATTTAATAATGCAGTGTATCCCAAACGGTTCCATCCACAAACCGTCTGTGATATGAAACTATCACAGACGGTTTGTATTAATAACCATCTATGAACTATCATAGATGGTTATTCATACAAACCGTCGGTATGTCTGCCATTATCACAGATGGTGTGTATAAATAACCGTTTATGAATTATCACAGACAGTTATTAATAAGAACCATTTGTGATGTCTTGTATTATCACAGACAGTTATTAATACGAACCATCTATGATAGTTGTGTATCACAGAGGACACACGATCACGCTTGTAAAATTATCTATGATAATTACAGCATAGACGGTTCCATATGAACTGTCTATGATGCAGCCATCTAGTATAGCCTCTTTCGTAGTAGTGATAGATCTATGATTGATAGTTTACTTTACCTTACCACATCTAGGCTTGATATCATATTTAGCATTTACATGTATGCACGATTTCAAGCATCACCAAAAGAATGCCATTTGGTAACCATAAAAGAATTCTTAGTTATTTAAAGCATTCCTCTAGTATTGGGTTATGGTATTCCAAAGATGCTAAATTTGATTAAATTATATATTTAGATTCCGATTATGCGGGTTGCAAAGTGGATAGCTCTGGTAGTTGCCAATTGTTAGGAAGATCATTAGTTTCATGATCATCCAAGAAATAAAATTCCGTAGCACTTTCTACTGTTGAATCCAAATAAGTTTCCGTGGTTGTTGTGCTCAATTATTATGGATGAGACAAACATTGATGGATTACTGAATTAAATTTAACAAAATACCTCTTTCGTGTGATAATGATAGTGCTATGAAAATAGCAAATAGCCTGATCCAACACTCAAAACCAAGCATATAGATATTCGCCATCACTTCTTAAGAGATCATGTGAGCAAAGAAGACATAATCATTAGCCACATTCAGATTGAAGATCAATTAGCAGACAGTTTCACCAAACCCTTAGATGAAAGCCATTTTTGCAAGTTGAGGAATGAGTTAAATATCACATATTATTCTAATGTTGCTTGAATTCATGCTTCATGCTATTTGCTTTCATTTGGTGTTATTTAGAGCTCTTAAGAAAATTATTTTCAAAATATTTCATAAAAATTTCTATGTTCATAAAACTATTTTATCTGGGTATTAGTTGCAAATTCAATGCATAATGATCTTGAAAAATGTTTCATTCATTGAATATTGAGGATTATTTGCATACCCTGCTCAGCCTGTAAAATTTCAAGGAAATCAATAGTACCGATTTTCACCTACGGTACTACCGCCCGACGGTAATACCGGCCCTAAAGCACAATACTACCACACTCTGTGGGTGGTCCCAAAATTCTTAGTAACTGAAGCCTTATCTCTCCATTATAACCCCCTTCAGTTACTACTACTCCAAAAATCGCAGAAAATCCTCTCCTCTCTTTCTACTCTCTTACACCCAATTAACCTCCTCTCAAATCCTTCCACAAATCCTCCATTTTTGCAACAATTTCATGGAACCCTTGTCAAATCCAAGTTCTTGTGACTACTCTTCATCTTTCCCTCAAGGTAAATCACATCAAAACCCCTCTCATCTCTTCTAGGGCATGAAACTCAATTTCTAGGGTTTTGAATAGTGTTGCTAAAATAGTTGAGATCTTTTGGACAAATTAGTATAAACTAGTGTTTAGGTGACCTTTTATGTCTATTTCATGGATTGATCCATGCCAAACACTTGTTAAAATCAATTTTTGGAGAATTGCTCTAGCAGTTGTGGCAAAAATGGTACTACTGCCTGAAGGACTACGGGTAGGCTACGCTAGCGCAAAATTAATAAAAATTATGCCCGTAAACCAAGATCACTGCAGTTATAGATCACGGAATTACCACTAGACGCGCAGGTGCGGAATTGATGCAGCACGTCGGGGCAGAGTAGTCGTACTACGTCGATGCAGCACGTCGGGGCAGAGTAGTCGTACTACTTCCTCGTCCTCGTCGCGGCGTCCAACGTACAACTCCTCTCTTGCGGTTCGTCCAAACGCTACAGATGCAGCGCCGCCAAAAGGTATCCACACGTACGGGAGGAAGCGACGCACGCCGGATTACTAGATCCGAGCGAGCGCCCAGGGCGTGGGAGGGGTGGCGGCCAGGGTTTGAGGAGGTCACGAAAAAAATCCTCACAACCCTGTGCGCCCTAGCCCTCCTTTTATAGACGTCCTTATAATGGGCTTCAGCGAATGGAGGCCCATTAGGACTCAATACCCAGTCCAACCCGGATCCAATCCGAATTAGGCTTCAGCCCTTAAGTGTGTGACCCTATGGGTTCACGTATGTTTAGACATGACACGAGTTTACCTACTCGGTCAATAGTTGGTAGCGGCCTCTAGCAAGACGTGCCAACTCCTAAACATACATAAAGATCATATCGAACGAACCATCACAACTTTATGTACATGCCAATCCCTTTGCCTCACGATATTTGGTCGAGCTCCAAGCTGACCACTCTTTCTCGATCCTGTGATCCGGAATCCCTTACTAGGTTAACTCTTAACCTTAAGTAGCATGGCCATGCATTTCTGGATCCGATCACTCGAGGGGCCCAGAGATATCTCTCTCAGGTAGAGAGGGGCAAATCCCATCTCGACTGACCATGCCTCGCAGCATGCTTCATGACAAACCCGAAAGCTACCTTTATAACTACCCAGTTACGGAGCAGCGTTTGATAGCCCCTAAGTAGGTCGATTCACATCTCAAGTACATGCGACAATCTCAGGTCTAAGGACAAGGCGTACACATTGTGTAGAGAGAGAACCATAAGTATAATTGTTATGTCTCATGTTGGGTCGGTCCAACCCCATGTTCTAAACATGTGTCCACATTATTGGTTTGACATCTCCATGTCTATGACCTGTGAAACATGGTCATCAACCGATACATGTGCTAATCCATTATTCACGTGTGACCACATATGAACTTCGACTAGGGACAACTTTAGAATAACCATACAAGTAAAGAGTTTCACAAACAAGTCACATACTTGTTAATCAATACAAAGGCAATATTCAAGGAACATTTATTAAATCATGGATACAACGAAATATCATCATCTCTATGATTGCCTCTAGGGCATATTTCCAACAGTCTCCCACTTGCACTAGAGTCAATCTAGAAGATATCTAATATCCATAGCTCTTGTGTGCGCCTCATGCTTAGGCTGTGGGAGAGGCTTCGTCAAAGGATCTGAAATATTCAAATCCGTATGTATTTTGCATATCTTTAAATCTCCTCGATTGAGGATCTCTCGAATGAGATGAAACCGCCGCAGTATGTGTTTGTTCTTTTGGTGATTCCTTGGCTCCTTGGCTTGCGCAATGGCCCCACTGTTATCACAGTAAAGATCCAGAGGACTGCATGCACTAGGAACCACACCTAGTTCAGATATGAACTTCCTTATCCAAACACCTTCCTTTGCTGCTTCAGAAGCTGCAATGTACTCCGCCTCCGTTGTAGAGTCAGCAACAGTCTCCTGCTTGGAACTCTTCCAACTGACCGCACCACCGTTCAAAATGAACACAAAACCCGATTGCGACTTGTAATCGTCTTTGTCGGTTTGGAAGCTTGCATCGGTGTAACCATTTACAACGAGCTCTTCCTCACCTCCGTAGACTAGGAACACATCCTTAGTTCTTCTCAAATACTTGAGGATGTTTTTAACCGCTGTCCAGTGACTCTCACCGGGATCAGCCTGGTATCTGCTCGTAACACTTAGAGCATAGGAAACATCTGGGCGAGTACATATCATAGCATACATGATAGATCCAATGGCCGAAGCATATGGAATCTTACTCATGCGATCTCGCTCATCAGTTGTCGAAGGACACTGAGTCTTGCCAAGATTTATGCCATGAGACATGGGCAAGAACCCTTTCTTTGCCTCCTCCATGTTGAACCGTTTCAACACTTTGTCAATGTAAGTACTCTGGCTTAATCCTATTAGCCTTTTTGATCTATCTCTATAGATCTTAATACCCAAAATATATGCCGCTTCCCCTAAGTCCTTCATTGAAAAACTATTTTTCAGTGAGGTCTTAACGGACTCGAGCATAGGAATATCATTTCCAATCAGTAATATGTCATCTACATATAAGATTAGAAATACGAGCGAGCTCCCACTTGCCTTCTTGTAAACGCAAGATTCTTCTTCGTTTTTGATGAAGCCAAACCCTTTGACCACTTCATCAAAACGAATGTTCCAACTCCGAGATGCTTGCTTCAATCCGTAAATGGATTTTTGAAGTTTGCATACTTTTCTAGCATTGATTGGATCGACAAAACCCTCGGGCTGTATCATATACACGTCCTCGGTTAAATTTCCATTAAGGAAAGCCGTTTTGACATCCATCTGCCATATCTCATAGTCGAAATATGCAGCAATAGCTAGAATGATCCGTATAGATTTAAGCATCGCTACAGGCGAGAAGGTCTCATCGTAGTCAACTCCTTGAACTTGCCGAAAACCTTTTGCGACAAGTCGAGCTTTATGGATATGAACATTTCCATCCATATCAATCTTCTTTTTATAGATCCATTTGCACTCTATGGTTTTAACACCATCAGGCGGGTCAACCAAGTTCCAAACTTGATTGTCTCCCATGGATGCTATCTCGGATCTCATGGCACTTTGCCATTTCTCAGAGTCTGGGTCCATCATTGCTTCCGCATAGGTCGTAGGCTCATCATTGTCTAACAATAACATATCTCGCGCATTGCGGAGCCTTTCCGACCTGCGTGGTGGTGGTGCTTCCTTTGCCATGGGTTCCTCAACTTGTTCTGCTACGTGGGCATCATTCGTCGAGTCTTCCCCGATTGGTTCATCTTGAACCTCTTCAAGTTGCACCGTTCTTCCACTTGTCTCCCTGTTGAGAAACTCTTTCTCTAGGAAAACACCACTTCGAGCGACAAACACTTTGCCCTCTAGTCGGTTGTAGAAGTAATATCCAAAGGTTTCCTTCGGATATCCCACGAAAATGCATTTATCCGACTTGGGTGTGAGCTTGTCCGACTGTAGTCGCTTGACAAACGCCTCACATCCCCAAATCTTTAGAAAAGACAAACTGTGACTCTTCCCAGTCCATATCTCATATGGTGTCTTAACTACGGATTTAGACGGTACCCTATTAAGTGTGAAAGCTGCTGTTTCTAGAGCGTAACCCCAAAATGATAATGGTAGATCTGACTGGCTCATCATCGATCGAACCATGTCCAACAAGGTCCGATTACGCCGCTCGGATACCCCATTTCTTTGAGGCGTTCCGGGCGGTGTTAGCTGTGGAACAATTCCGCAACTCTTCAGATGATTGCTAAATTCATGACTCAAATACTCGCCACCACGATCAGATCGCAGAGCCTTAATTTTCTTGGCACGTTGATTTTCAACCTCATTCTGGAACTCTTTGAACTTTTCAAAAGTTTCAGACTTATGCTTCATTAAGTAGACATAGCCATATCTACTAAAATCATCAGTGAAAGTTATGAAGTAATGAAATCCACCTCTAGCAGTCGTGCTCATTGGTCCACATACATCAGTATGTATGATTTCCAACAAGTCTGAAGCCCTCTCAAAAGAACCTTTGAAAGGTGACTTGGTCATCTTACCAAGCAAACAAGCTTCACATGTCTCGTATGATTCAAAATCAAACGAAGTTAGAAGACCATCATCATGGAGCTTCTTCATGCGCTTTTCACTTATGTGACCCAAACGACAATGCCAAACATAGGTGGGATTCAAATCATTAGGTCGAAGTCTTTTAGCATTTATGTTAAAGATGGGCGCATCATCAAGATTTAAAATAAATAACCCATTCACAATGGGCGCAAAAGCCACAAACATTTCATTTTTAGAGATCAAACAACCATTGTCTTTACTTGCAAATGAATAACCATCTCTCATCAAACATGAGGGAGATAAAATGTTTCGACTCATACTAGGAACATAATAACAATTATTCAATTCCATAATAAATCTTGAAGGAAGCTGAAGTTGCATGGTGCCGACGGTCAACGCAGCAACCCTTGCTTTATTTCCGACGCGAAAATCAACTTCACCTCTTGCGACTCCTCTACTTCTTATTAGCCCCTGCATCGAGTTGCAAATGTGAGCAACTGATCCGGTATCAAATACCCAAGAGTTAATAGGAGAATCAGCAAGAAAAATGTCTAAAACATTTATGACAAGTGTACCATGGGTGGAAGTCTTACTTCCAGCATTCTTCTTGCATTCCTCAGAATCCATGTACTTCTTGCAGTTTCTCTTCCAGTGGCCAGTCTCTTTACAATAGTAGCATACTGTCTCAGCTCCAGGTCCAGCTTTAGGCTTAGGCGTTGGCTTTGAGATCATATCTTTAGCCTTGCCCTTATTCTTTGCCCATGGCTTCTTACCCTTTTTCTTGAAGCTAGACTTGTTCTGCACAGCCATCACATGGCTAGGCCCTGCACACTTCTTAATGTCACTCTCTGCTGTTTTGAGCATCCCACAAAGCTCATTAAGGCCCTTTTCCACTCCATGCATATGGTAGTTCGAAATGAAATGTCCATAGCTAGGTGGTAGAGACGCCAAAATGAAATCAGTTGCCAACTCTTGGCTAATTGGAAAACCAAGTTTATCCAAAGTCTGACTGTAACCAACCATTTTGATCACATGTGGGCCTACGGGTGCACCTTCTGTTAACTTGCATTCCAGAAAAGCCTTAGACACATTGAACCTTTCAGTCCTGGCCTGTGTCTGGAACATGTCCTTAAGCGCCATGATCATATCATACGCTTCCTGATCCTCAAACTGCTTTTGAAGGTCAGGTTCCATGCATGCAAGCATAAGACAGCTAATCTCAAGAGAGTCATCACATGCTTTCTTGTAGGCATTTTTAACAGCAGCAGTCGCATTGTCAGCAGGTTCTTCTGGGATTTGGGTGTCTAGAACGTGTTCCTTTTTATCTGCCCTGAGAACAATTCTCAGGTTACGGACCCAGTCCGAATAGTTTGTTCCATTTAATTTTTCTTTCTCAAGAATCGATCGCAAAGCAAAAGGGTGTGCGCGGTTGTTAGATGCCATTGATCTACAACAGAAAATGCAAAATACTAAGACAAATAGAACCATGATAGAGTAAACTGTATTAAACAAATTTAATAGAATGTACTCCCACTAAAATCAATATCCCTCTATTGATTCTTAGCAATTCAAGATCCGCAATTAACTAGTCTACTAGTGAGCTTTTGCATCACCGCTAGGAGACAAGGTAATTCGGTAAGTAACACCTTACTAATCATATCTCTATATGACTCTTGTTGTTGGGTGACATCTCTATGCCTCGGCGCCCAACCTTTATGCCCCAAGGCCCATAACCTTTATGATAACCTTGTTAAGTTCACCAACCCTTATGCATGTATGTATCCGATACAAACCCATCTAGTCAAGGAAAGTCGATGGTGCCCTAATTTTATAGACCCACCATCAATTTACAAGACATGGGATGGTGCAGGGTTTAGTTGGGAGGGCATATGTTTAACTTAACATTTTGTGAGGGATCGTTATACTTCTACCATTCAAACATGCATAGGAGTAAAACAAACAGGAATAGCATTCACACAGTTGTGACTCAGTATGGCCCATTTTCTCATGGTGATCTCCATCGCCATAGAATCTGTCCACCATGATGATCTCCATCTCCATGGTTAATGTGTGCCATCCCTCCAAGTGATGTGTCCTCCGAGTACTAATATAAGCTATTACTCATAACAGCTAGTAATCAAATACATGGATACAAGGAATCATCACAAGTCGGCACGCAGGCCGTTAATACAATACTTTGACAACACTATGGCTCCAGCCGTGTTGCCGAACCCACGACACGCAGGTCATGAAAATATTATAAAATGCATCACATACACATTAGGCCATACTGGTCACATACATCCTGCAAAAACAAGTTATGCATAGATTCGCAATCTACCGGATAAGGGGGTCGAGGGGGTTTCCCCCCGCGGGGTTCGAAGGGGCAGCGCCCCTCGCGGTATCTCCGGGCGTCCGGACATTCGTAAAAAAAAACAGAGATCCAATCTATGCAATTTTTACTTAGGATTTTGATCGGCAAATCATATTTACCCCAAATCGACTATTGTTCCGATTCGACCAATTTGCATTGATCTTCGCGTACCGCAACCGGTTTTACGTGTCACTGTCTACCCCGATGGTGATACCGACCGGTAGGGGTATGTTGTGGCACGACCTTAGCAGCACAATCACGGAATATCGATTATTAATCTAGGTTCCGATTCGACCAATCATATTGATCTTCGCATTCCGCAATCGGTTTTACGTGTCACTGTCTACCCCGATGGTGATACCGACCGGTAGGGGTATGTTGTGGCACGACCTTAGCAGAATGATCACGGAAACCAGATCTATCCATTACCAGAACTATACAATCGATCACATCGATCATAACGACTTACATATCGCCATATGCAAATCACCCGAACCTATAACATGACAGCAATGGCTCTGATACCACTGAAGGACTACGGGTAGGCTACGCTAGCGCAAAATTAATAAAAATTATGCCCGTAAACCAAGATCACTGCAGTTATAGATCACGGAATTACCACTAGACGCGCAGGTGCGGAATTGATGCAGCACGTCGGGGCAGAGTAGTCGTACTACGTCGATGCAGCACGTCGGGGCAGAGTAGTCGTACTACTTCCTCGTCCTCGTCGCGGCGTCCAACGTACAACTCCTCTCTTGCGGTTCGTCCAAACGCTACAGATGCAGCGCCGCCAAAAGGTATCCACACGTACGGGAGGAAGCGACGCACGCCGGATTACTAGATCCGAGCGAGCGCCCAGGGCGTGGGAGGGGTGGCGGCCAGGGTTTGAGGAGGTCACGAAAAAAATCCTCACAACCCTGTGCGCCCTAGCCCTCCTTTTATAGACGTCCTTATAATGGGCTTCAGCGAATGGAGGCCCATTAGGACTCAATACCCAGTCCAACCCGGATCCAATCCGAATTAGGCTTCAGCCCTTAAGTGTGTGACCCTATGGGTTCACGTATGTTTAGACATGACACGAGTTTACCTACTCGGTCAATAGTTGGTAGCGGCCTCTAGCAAGACGTGCCAACTCCTAAACATACATAAAGATCATATCGAACGAACCATCACAACTTTATGTACATGCCAATCCCTTTGCCTCACGATATTTGGTCGAGCTCCAAGCTGACCACTCTTTCTCGATCCTGTGATCCGGAATCCCTTACTAGGTTAACTCTTAACCTTAAGTAGCATGGCCATGCATTTCTGGATCCGATCACTCGAGGGGCCCAGAGATATCTCTCTCAGGTAGAGAGGGGCAAATCCCATCTCGACTGACCATGCCTCGCAGCATGCTTCATGACAAACCCGAAAGCTACCTTTATAACTACCCAGTTACGGAGCAGCGTTTGATAGCCCCTAAGTAGGTCGATTCACATCTCAAGTACATGCGACAATCTCAGGTCTAAGGACAAGGCGTACACATTGTGTAGAGAGAGAACCATAAGTATAATTGTTATGTCTCATGTTGGGTCGGTCCAACCCCATGTTCTAAACATGTGTCCACATTATTGGTTTGACATCTCCATGTCTATGACCTGTGAAACATGGTCATCAACCGATACATGTGCTAATCCATTATTCACGTGTGACCACATATGAACTTCGACTAGGGACAACTTTAGAATAACCATACAAGTAAAGAGTTTCACAAACAAGTCACATACTTGTTAATCAATACAAAGGCAATATTCAAGGAACATTTATTAAATCATGGATACAACGAAATATCATCATCTCTATGATTGCCTCTAGGGCATATTTCCAACACTGCCTTCCCGAGCGATACTATCATAGGCCAGTAGTACTGTTGGGTAAGAGCGATACTACCGATTTTGCTGAAAAATCATCAACTTATTTTGAACATTAATTTCAATCTATTATCTCTACCCTAATTGTCCTTGTTGTTCATTTTTAAGATGCCAAGGACCAAAATCTCAGTCTGCAAGAACCCGACATCCGAAGGCAAACTGGCGGATCATTATGAATTGTATCCTTCTCAAGCCGGACCTTCTCATCACAAGGTGACATCCAAAAAAGCAGCCTCTATCCAAGCTCCTTCTCGAGAAGACAATGACTCCGAGACGGATTCCTTTCTCCAAGCCATGAGGGCAAGAGATAGGCAACAAAGCCCCAAACAGGATGAGGAGACAAATAGAAGAAGAAGATTATGAAGAAAGTGAAGAGGAAGAAGATGAGGAAATTGAGGAAGTGGTAGAGTAGACCATCAACTTGAGATTAATTTCAAGTGAGGATTATGCTATTCTCCATCATGCTAATTAGTTCACCAAGCCAAGGACATCCACTGTCCCTCGCTTCCACACAAAGTTCTAGCAAAATGTCTACACTCAGCTTTATGATCAAAACCGTTAGTTTGTTGACCACAAATATGTGGATTGGACACATCTCAATGGCATTGATTGCTATAATGGTGTGTATCAGCTTTTCTATGCCATTGGACTCCATGACATAGTCTCACTGAGGTGTGACTATCACGAGGACATGATTCGGCAATTCTACGCCACAGTCTTTGTCTCCCCTGATTTTGATTATATGGCTTGGATAACTAGGTATGAGAGAATTGAGACTACTAAGAGTGAGTTTGAGACAACCTGCAACTCACCTTGGACAGGACTCAGTTTTATGACTCCTTTATTAGATACACACCTGGAAAGATAGCTGGTTTTCTTCTCTAGCCGAGCTTAATTAACCGCATCATCAATCATACTTTCTTCCCAAACAGTGGGAACTTTAATGTAGTCTAAGGTCATGCTTCGAAAATAATTGATATGGTTGACCTCATTATAAGAGAAATTACCTCCTTAAAAAATGATAGGGTCAAAAGGATTTATTTTGCTTCATACATCATGGCCCTTATCATTAGGAAAAAAATTATTGAGGAACAAGGCTGGCACCTCACAAGCCATACAAGCTAGGAGAAGCCACTCCCGTCCCCTCTACTACCATTCCTTGTGCTCAAGAAGAAGAGCATGAGCAAGGGCATGAGGATGCTCCACCTGCAGCTGGTCAAGTTTCCCTCTCTCATGTTTTTGATGCTGTCATGCAAATCCAAGAGAATCAAGTGGAGAATAATAACCAGCTTGCTTCACTCAACTAGTGTCAAGCAGAGTTCAATTATTAACTCGCTTCTCTCTCACAGCGTATGGGTGTCTTAGAGTGTGCGTCCAACTCGACTTAGCGTCGTCCTTCTCTGGTGCGCTACCAGCATTGTCGCCTTCACGACCCCTCATCACAGGGGTAGCTCTTTTTGGTTCTTAATGCCAAAGGGGGAGATATTGGGGAAAAGAAAAATTCGAAGAAGACCATAGAGGAAGAAGAAGAAGATCAACCTATCTATCTATATTATTTAAAAAAACTTGTTATGTGAGGAACTTCTTATTATGTGTTGAACATAAGTGTGGTTTCTATGTAGTAGCTAGAACTTTTATGACTTTTATGCTTGTGATGTTTATGAACTTGTTTAATACTATGGTTATTTGGCTATATCAATCTTGTTCATGTTCATCATATTCTAAAATATTACTTCTCATATTCATACTTATGCTTATTATCTTTTGAGAAGTCCCTTGAATTTCAACAAATAAAGGAAACTCCACCAAAATTTCCAAAATCCAAACTTGCATGAAAACCACTTCAAAATATCATATGCACATGTTTAGGGGGAGCTTTTCTCTATTTGTTGAATGATTCTTGAATGCAACTAATTCTTCATATCCTTGAGCTTCTCTCAAGAATTATTTGCATTCAAAGTCAAAGCAAGAAATACAACCCATTTCAATACTTGAGGTATTTTCAAAAATCTCTAAATTTCCTTTGCATTGTTTTGGTAATTAATGACAATATTATGTTTGGGACTAATATGTGTGCTAAGATGTGATAAAAGGTTTAGTCCCGAAGCACAGATGACAACGGAACAATGGTGAGAAAAGACTAGCAATGATAAACTTGGCTTCAAGATAAAGGTGAAAGTTTAGCTTTTGGTTCCTTTTAAATTTTGCCAGTCTCAGAGAATGAAGAAAAGACCGGATTGTAGGCTAAATGTTGTACAGTAAAGGGGAATCATGGCTAGTAACTTGAGAAGTGGTTTTGTGCCATAATGATCAACAAATAGTCATACATGCATCTAAAATAGTTTTTGGAAACTACTGTCATGAAAAATGGTAGTATTGGCCTATACCTACGGTACTACCGACCAACGGTAGTACTGGCATTATGGATTGGTACTACTGGACAGCAATAGTACTAGACTTTTATGTGGCATATTTTTTGAGAACAATTCTGAGTTTTGGAAAAAACAGTAGTACCAACTGACCCATGCGGTACTACCACCGAGCGGTAGTACCTATTCTAGTTAGAGGTAGTACCGCACCCTTGGTTTAATGGCTAGTTGAGTCACATTAAATGCACCTGATATAGCCGTTGAACAGTAGGTACGGTAGTACCAGCCATACACGGCGGTACTACTGCCCCTATTGAATTTTCTAGCAATTGTTCCTAAATAGTCGAGTTTGATGGTAAGGGGTATAAATAACCCCTACTATCTCTAGGACTATAACAAGAGACCACATTGAATATATTTGAGCTAGTCGTGTACTCTCCACACCTCATTTACGGATATTGTATACATTTATGGTAATTGAGAGCATTGAATCATTTGTTGAAGCACTTTGGTTTATTACTCTTGGTATTTTCCGACACCTAGATGACTTGGTGGAGGTTTGCGCAGTGATTTCTTCAAAAAAAAATTGTGAAGAGGCCCTACGCCATTTGTGAGTGGTACGGTGTTCGCCATCTCTGGAGCGGAAAAAGAACAACTTTAGTGGATTGTGCTTTGAGGCTTATATTGTGGAGCTGGTCTAATCCGTTTGGACTTCCTCAATGTGGACTAGTGAAGACTGGTAAGTCTTCGATATCACGACAAAAAACATCGTGTCTCCATATCGATTATTTCTTTGTCTCTACTCTTCCGAATTTATATTCTTGGTCATTGAAGTAAATTGACTTGATAACTTGTAAAGCTAATAATTATATTTGGTAGAGATATATTTTGTGGTGCCATAGAAATTTAGAGAATTTGAAAATTGACTTGTGCTAGGTTTTCATATTACTCATTGTGATTAAATTTGTTGTACTCAAGGAGTGAACTTTTAGAATCTCTATTCACCCGCTTCTAGTCGGTTGTTCTTGATGCTATAAGTGGTATTAGAGCTTGGTCTCTCATTGATTTAGGCTTAACCATCTAAGAGAGAAAAGGATGGCTATTGTGGATATTGCTATAGGAAAGGCACCTCTATTTGATGGCTCTAATTATGCATATTGGGATATTAGAATGTCCATTATTTAAAGGCCATGAGCCTGAGTATATGGAGAATCATAAATAAGGGTTGTGTTATGCCTCTTGATCTAAACCACCTCATAGAACTGTGTTGTAATGCACCGGGTATATGGCTAGTGGCCTCATTGGAAAAAATAAGGATTAGAACATTATACTAAGTAAAGGACACATAAATCGCTCAACCATAGATTTTGACTTATCAAACCTGATTTAGTAACTGCTCGACTCAATCGAATATCTACAGAAGGGTTAGTTTTTTCTAGTGTGTTGGAACAACCTGCATACAACGGGGTGAAATGGAAGTGGGTTGAAAAGTCCTTTCCATTCTTCACAATAGGAGGTCCACTCAACATTGGGTTGTGATTTCCACTTTGGCCTATGGATTCTTGACAAGATTGTTTGGCCATGAGCTTACCGAGTAGAGGCTACAAAGAGTAGAGTACTGAATGACCTTGTTATCTCAACTCAGTCACACGCTATTAGGTGCGTGTCTATTGTATGACATTGATGATTTGAGACATTTTATAGGTAAAGCTGAGCAACTCTGTGAAATAAAACTTATAATATTTGCATATGCTGTGCTTCTGGTAAGTGAAGCTGTGTTTAATGGGTGAATCCAGTAACAAGACATAAGTAGCTTTAGTAAGATTTTTAATTTGGTAATTAATTTGGTTAAACCTCTTTTCTCTTAAGAATATAATGTTTTATCATTTCATATAGAAAAGTGTTTACAAATAGACTTGCATTTAGTCTTATTATAGTACAACCCTTAAATCTATCAGGTTGAACACCTTGCATAATAGTTAAATAACTCTCCCATGTGGCTTGCTGAGTATCTAGTTCACTTATTCTTGCTTATTTTTATCATAACTGACATCAAAAGAAGGAACAGCTAACGTGTTAGGATTACGATGGCACTCAAACATTCCTGTGGGATTTCTTCAGTTCTTCTGGATGTAAGTTAAATTTTGAGCCTGGACACCTATAAAACTGTTGTTGTTTGGTCGTTAGATCATATTTTAATCAAGCTAATTCTTTTTAAATTTTTATGAGTAGATATGATATTTTTCTATTTGTAACAGAATTTCCTGGTTCCTGTGGGATTTCTTCAGTTCTTTTGGATGTAAGTTAAATTTTGAGCCTGGACACCTATAAAACTGTTGTTGTTTGGTCGTTACATCATATTTTAATCAAGCTAATTCTTTTTAAATTTTTATGAATAGATACGATATTTTTCTATTTGTAACAGAATTTCTTGGTTATTGTGATGAACTTAATGACCCTATTCTTAAAAATAGAGTGGTTGCATTACCTTACCCGATCCATTAAGCATATGTTGCTTATGTGTGGCATGCCACGCTCTACACGACTATCAACACTAGTATAGTGCCCGTGTTAACGCCACGGTGGCATTTTAGGGATGCACACGAAATCAACCAAACAAATTTTTGAATGGCCATACATGTTTTGTTCCCTGCTATCAAAGCCAATTTTTGAATGGCCATACATGTTTTGTTTGGATAATTGGGTTGCTGCTGGCAACAAAGTCCATCCATGAATGAAAGCCAGACATATACATCAGATTATTTTGGTTAGTCACTACAAATAATTGAAGACATCCAAATGGCAAAAGTTCAGTTACAAGTCAATGAACGCTGAAATATAGATGACCACATGTGTATGATATGGTGCTTCCACATAATACATGCAACTCAGGGCAGCATCCATTCAGAACAGCAGTCTAACCCAATGCAGCCAGAAGCATATTAGTAGAAGGAAGATGGTTTGATACAAAAGACTTCATCCACTCCAATGCTCCAAATCAGGATGGGGACCTAATCCTGCAACCGAATGGATGAAGTTATTAGAACGTTGAAACCACCATTGCAAAAAGAAAATGCATCCTAAAATTTTACTTAATTGCTTTCCAAATTTATGAGATATGAGATTCCAAATTTATAAGAATAGGCAGAAGCACATTATAACTTAAAGGGTTGTGTAGCTGCTACTTGATTCAGTTTAAATTTAGCCAGTAGGAGATCTACGCATCCATAACATGAGCTCAATAATATCAACTCACATTACTTGATTCAGTCTAAATTTAGCCAATAACTCTACCTGCAGATTTATTAAGAAAAAAAGAAATAGTCATTTAGGACATTATTACCACCTTTTCACCAGTCGAGGACGTCTTTATACACAATATTTTTGGTGCTCTTCCCTATTGGATCTAATTCCTTCTTTGGTTTTGCCAAAATTCTTGTTGTTTGCCTGGACACACCCCTCGACAACGCAACATAGAGCTGCCCATGTGAGAACACTGGCTCTGGAAGATAGATCCCAACATTTGGGATGGTTTGCCCCTGCGCTTTATTTATGGTCATTGCAAAACTTAGGCGAATTGGGAATTGTTTCCTCTTGAACTTGAAAGGAAGTGAAATATCATCTGATGGAGACATAGGGATCCTAGGTATGAACACCCTTTTGCCTGCATGATGCCCACCAACTATTTCTGCATCAATTGCATTGTCTTGGAATGCTCTAACCATTAGTCTTGTTCCATTGCACAAACCATTGTTAGGATCAAGATTGCGGAGAAGGATTACATGGCAGTTGGTTTTTACTTTGAGCTCATGTGGGGGAGACCATTTGGAGTGATGGAGTTCAGGAAGTCAATAGGGTAGTTATTTCTTGTATCGTCATCGGCAGAGTCGAAGCTATGATAAACTTTTTCCTCACCTGGAAACTTGTCAATCATACTTGCATTTAGCTGATCTACATGTTAACTTACTGCCTTTCTTCATAATCAATAGGATGTGTTCATGTGGAAGTCCCCTCTTTTGGAATTCAGTGACATGGACATATGCTGCCACCTCTCCAAAATACTTTTTCTTGATCAATAAATCTTTTATGGACTGCAGCTTGGCCCTGTATACTCTTGAAATAAGGTCTGGCCTATCTTGTGGTTTTTGGCCAGGCTCAAGATTTTGAGTAATCTCCTCCCAGTACGGATTGCAAGTCATGGTGATGAAGTAATCTGGTTTTCCAAAACGTTGGACTAAAGCCATTGCATTAAGAAATCTCTGCATCATGTCACGATCGCCACCAGGGAAACTACGAGGTAGCACTATTCTCTTGCCAACCTCTGAAGCTCTTGTCTCTCCAGCAGAAATTACATCAACCAAACCCTACGTGAAAAATAAAAATTTACAGCATGGATGATTAATCAGTGTATATTGATTAGGCTTGAATTGTTGTGACATAATATTTTGCAATAATAAAACATTGCATAACTCACCTGATATAGTTCCGCCCGTATGAGTTTTTGGTTATCAGGGTTAGAATACCAACAAGCCTCATAGACTCGATCTTTATGTACATGTTAATGGCCCATTGTTGGAAAAGTCGTCCCCCAAACAGCAATATGTTAAAAAGCCCCTCTCTAACTTGCATCAAAAAACAATAGTACTCTCTTGCTGTCACAATCTTCTAGATTGTCTTTCTTCCACCATGGTACTCATGTATTCACCTTGTTGTACGTCCGCGTCATCCTCACCATGCTCTGTCTCAAATGGAAATTATATATTAGTATGTACCCATGCCTTTTATTAAGGCATTGGAAATTAAATCATGTTCGGTACCTGTTGGATCTGTCGGATCTGTTGCATCTGTTGGATCAACAGAGGTGTGTCCTTCCATATCAGTCACTATATCATTGTACGGCATAAATTTATTCCAGCCAGTTTCTCCCTTAGGGTAAAATATCGGATATGCCAATGGATCATAACATCCATGATATGCTTTGATATAGCGCAGGCGATCCCCTCTGGCACACACAAGCACACTCCTATCAAAACATCTTTGGGGATCATTGCCATCTAACCAGATAGCCACAACTTGTGACGCCGTGGGTGCATTGTACCTTGTTTTCAGCAAAGAAATATATGTATAAAATCAATCATTGATTTATTAGTAAAAATAAATCAAATTTATTTGTAGAATAAAAATATTTTGCAATACATAAACATATCCCTGAACATGTGTACCTTCGTTGGTCTGGCGTGACATTAGTATTGAGTTCAATTACATAGTCATCAAGATTTGGAATAGCTCCAACTCTGTTAAAGGTCTGTACATATGGGTTGCCTTCCATTATTCGCATCACAGTTCTGATAAGATTGATATCTAGGTCAGGCGATCTCTGTACTCTGTGCGCCAAACTGTCATCCTCCGTATCATAAAAGTAGAGTTGCAAGTGGCGAGGCCCTTTAGAACCTGGAACCAAATGGTCCAGGCGATGGTACAAGGCCCCATGCACACGAAATGTATATATACCAGTCCCTGCCGCGGTGGCAACTCGTCGATCCAAGGTTACTCCAATGCTCGTTAAAGAGAAATGAGTGTTGAAGTACCGAATATTTTGCCTGAAATATTTTGCATCATTATCTACCTGACTTGTGAATAACATTTTTAATTCAGTAGGCACTTGTGGAACATGTACTTTTATCTTTCCTTTTCTGCAACAGAATCCAGGTGGTTCATATTGAAATCTCATTGCTCCACAGTACAAGCAGTTAGGCACCTTTCTCAAAACATGGTGCCTATCAGGCAAATTTTGGTAGACATAATCATAAGGATCTTCATTGTTATTCAAATCAACACCATTGACACTGACACGATAGGACTCGAAGGCACCATCTGTTATGAAAGCAAGCACTGGCCGTCATTACATTACACAACATTAATAAGAGAAACACCTGTGATGACACACAAAATAAAGTTACCTTCACCAACGTACTGCCTGGTCTCATCGTCATCAAGAAGATCATCAATATCCAAGGCATGAGGTGCCTCCAGATGTTCCTCTGCATGATGTTTGCTCGAACATTAGGAATAGAACACACCGACTGACTGTGTTATTAAAATAAAATAAACAAAGAAAAAGAACACACCTTCATCAGATTGATTGTTTATAGGTTCGAACAAGGCACTATCATATTCTATATCATTCTGTCCTATATGCAATGTTTCCTTCACCAAGACACCGACTGACTGTATTCTCATCTTTTTTGTAGTCCCTACTTCTCTGCAACATTTTTTCCTTGCTGTGCTCATCCATATTGTTGTACCTCTCTCTTTCTGCGAGGGCCCTTTGCCTATTTGAGCTGCTAACTGGTCACCGTTGGGTGGAAAACATTGGCATGGTCAGATGATCTATTCTATATACATATAGTACAACATGCTACTATTGCTTGCACAAATTAAAAAAAATACAAGGATGGCACCTGGAGTTGCCGCACTTGCATTCAACAGAGTGTGGCTTGATAGGTTGTTGGGCACACAAGAAGTATCATAGGTCGGTTGTCTTCTCCGGACATAATTATAATTTCTATGTAGCCAATCCATGTTGTTATCCGGACAGACATTTTCCTTGTCCTCATCGTTTGATGCTCGGAGAATACTTGAACACGCTCCATATGGTGCTTCTTGACCTATCATGGAGCAGGATGACACATTAATTTTTCATTGTCCGGACATAATTATTATTGCTTAATAAAGAGTAACATTTCAAATAACAAAGGAACCATTATTAAATAATAAATAAGCAATACCATGATCAGGTCCTATAGTATGCGTTGATGATTCTGTCCTCTTCAATACTCGTTGTTCCCGGCGCCTTTTATTCCTTTCTTCTCTTTGCTCGGTGGATTCCTCAGCCTTTATCCTTGCTCGGTATTCTCGTTGTTTTCTATTCCTCTCTTCCCTCTTTCGCTCGGCCTCATCCACAGGTGCTGCAAGTGATTTTAAAACTGAGAAGGTTATAAAAATATCGAAAGCAATTCCGTCACAGCCGAGGAAGCGCTCATACCTGTGTTGTTGTTTGTTATCTTGCCTAAAGCAGTGCGCTCTGCTTTCTGGTTTGACTTGTCCTTTTTTTTATTTAACCAGCCAACAACATGCAAAACCAACCTGAGGAAGATGCAATCACCAATGTTTAAAATCGCAACAATTTTAAATTATCATATTGAGATGAGAATGCAATCATGACCTTGCTTTGCTATATCCAACAGATTAAAAAACACTTTAAATTCAATTCCCGTATTGGATTTGGATCCGTAGGAAACTGAAAGCTGCAAATATAAATTAAGCACGAAAGTATCACGACCTTCCGCCAGGGCTTTTTCATTTTTACTATCTACACTAATTTTTTTAAAAAATAAAACAACACAAACAACAGGCAGTACACGTGAATGAATCAATAAGTCCGAAATATACGACAAAATCATTTTGATAAATAAAGATGAAGAAAAAGGTAGATCATGGAATAAGGAGAAAAAAATAGGGCGCGAGAGACCAACGAACGAACAGGTTAATTGCCGGGCCTGACTCTCCTGGAAAGCCCAGTCCTCGCTTCGCTTCGCGGGAGGCAGCGGCTGGGAGTCCTCACTTCGCTTCGCGGGAGGCGGCGGCCGGGAGGACGCCCGACGGCACCACGATCTCGACCGCGCCGTCGAAGCCCAGGAGGAACGCGCGGTCCAGGTCCCCTGCCGCTGCGTCGCCGCGTCTCAGGTCACCCGCGGCCGCGTCTACCCAGGAGACGATCCAGGACACGAAGCGACGTGCACGGTGAACTGAACCGTCGTCGACCTGCATGCATGCGAGCCGCGAGCGTCAGGACGCGGGAGGGGGTACTGCAGATCCATTGAAGGATGACCGTCGGATATAGTTGAGTAAGGAGAGAGAATGGAGGAGAGTTAATCTGGTGCGCATGTTTTTAGGATGGTGTATTTCTGGGTGCATATTGTGGTGTGGACGTAGTTAAGATCATGACTGTGGAGCAGGTAATTGTTGGGTGGATGTAGGATAATTTTAACCGGTGGTTTATAGGGGTTGGGTGGATGTAGGATAATTTTAACCGGTGGTTTATAGGGGCAGAGATAGAACTAAATTAACCTCATACGCATTGGCCATTAATGGATGGGTGCAGTCGTACAACACTACAGTTACAATTTCGTACATGCATGTAAGTTTGTGCATATGCATACATGGTCCGGTATATACATATATATATGAGCGCAGATAGAGCAGCAGCAGACGTGCATGGTGAGTACCATCTTAGTCGCAGAAATGGCTAACCAACCGTTGCAGAGGTTAAGATTTGCCTTTATGAATTGGTATACGACCTCTGCTGCAACGTGGTCCTCCTGGCCGGCTCCTACGTACGTATACACCGTACTAGTAAGAGCTTATTTGGAACGATATAACTTTCTCGTATTTATATAAAAATTGAACTATTTTATATATGTAAAATTTTTGTGAACACGAACAGGCCCTAATTTTTAATTTGTTCTTGTTTGAGAACTGACAATACCATCTCTGCTGAGCATGCATGCATATTTCTTGGACCTAAATGACGGCGCCGGCCAGGTTTGACAAAATTTAGCTAGATTCCTAGATCGCAGACAGAAAGATTACGTCCTCCTTAAATTGCTCCAAGTTTCTAGCACAAGTAGAGAGGCGCCTTGGGAGGACTTCATTTTCAGCTCTCCTTTTCATGGACGACAATAGATTTTGGAGCTCATAAAATGGTTATTCCTTTCTGCATCTTTGCACAAAGGACCATTTTGTGATGTCTCAAGGTAAGGTGGACACACAGGAATTATACCACACTGTCAGTTTATCTTGAGTTACACTAGTATATAATATATATTAGTCTAAATCGTAGTACTTCCAAATTAACTATTTTGGACGAAGCAATCAGGGCCGTCTCAACAATTTCAAGGGCCCTTGGGCAAGCAAGACGGCAAGGGCCCAACAATCTAATTTTTTAATAAAGTATATAGTACTACTAATAAGAGTTAACTTACAGCATATGTTTAGTTCATAAAAGATAACGATAGTACAATAAATAAATTAAAAGAACGGTAAAATAACTATTATGATTACCTCAAATAAAAAAAATAATGCTTCAGTGCTTTTTAAGAAACCTGATCGATGATGGGTGATCCTGTCCAGCCGTCTGCCGTCCGCTCGTGGGGGCGTGGGGCCCATCCCTCATCGCATGCGGACGAGCGGCGTCGGCGTGTCGTGGCTTCACGGTGTCGCGCCTCACGGAGCGGCGTCGCCGCGTCTGGCGATTGGGCTGGGCGATAGGGAGGCGAAACGATCATCGGTCGGCGATCGAGAATAGCCAAATATCAGAATAGGAAGCGACGGCAAGCTAATTCCTGATTGATTGCTGGACTTGTGCTAAGTGTATGGGCCTTTAAATTTTCATTTCAATATGCCAAATACATATACTAAGTACTATATACATACATATACTCATGGGCCCCTCTGTGGCATGGGTCCCGGCCGTCGCACTTGCTGCCCTCCCCTCTAAGACGGCCCTAGAAGCAATGACAAAAGCCCAAAAGAGGTACTACACATGCGTGCTTGTCCCGCATGGGATTAAGCTATTAGTGAATTTTAGGCTGCAGGGTGTTATAGGAATCCATATACTAAAGGAATTATGGAGGAGAATCCTCCTCAAAGTTCCTCTATTATATTCTAAATCCACTTTGAGCAACGTGTTTACTCATGTGACTACTAGCTAGCTCAATAATTATGTTACCATCGACGTGCACGGTAGAAAGAATAAAGGGTTTACAATATGTTATTGATTTTCATTGCAATACCGAATATAAGAAGGTACGTATACATGATAAATGTAAGCATACCTCTCATTGTACTTATAGGGTTTGTGAAGTACTGTATGCACATTAATACCAATCGTGTACGATTGTATCCTCTAAAAAAACAGAAAGAAATAAAGAATATGTCTGTTTTTTTATCATGTAAAGCTGAATGGAATGTAAAATCTTCGTTTCCTATTATGCACTCAAAATTCTTAAGCATTGTGAAGAACTGCAGCCACTCCTTGAATATAAACACGAGATGTTGTTGCATCAAAATTGAGGAAATTAACATGTAAAAGAGATTACATCTAAAAAAATAAAGGAAAGTATCATAAATGCCCATTTTTCAACAAAATAATAAGAACGTGACTACACTCCGGCCTTGTGTCCCAGAGGTCACCTACGCACAGATCCGATTGACTAAGCAACAAAATATGTGTTCCCACCACCTTTCTTTTTCTGTCCAACACCTCCATGCCAAAGAAGAAAACACCTTTCTTGCATGCCGTGTTATGCGATTGGACTATAGGCAAGAAAATTTGAGATAATTTTAAAGCAAAGTCAATGTAATCTTGAGAGCAAATAAATATAAATTTCAAAGCAAATTGAGGATAATGTTCAAAGCAAATTCAAGATAAGTTTTAGAGCAAATCGACATAAGTTTAGAAGCAAATTCAAGATAATTTTGAAAGAAAATTCAGTATAATTCTGAGAGCAAACTAATATAAAATTCAAAAGCAAATTCAGGATAAGTTTGAGAGAAAATCAGCATAATTATGAGAGCAAATTCAAGATAATTTTGAAAAGCAAAGCCAATGCAAATATCTTATGAAGAAAACTCCCAAAAAACCCTCAGGTTACAATCCCCCAGCATCAATCTCACTCTCATGGTGGAGGCGGTGACAAATCTCACTCTCACTCCCAAAAAAAGAGGAAGGTGGAGGCGGTGACAGATTTCGCAGGGTTTCCCTACCGCCTCCACCTTCCTCTCACTCTCTCACTCTCAGCATCAATCCCCCAAAAGCAAACAACCCGTTCGCACAGAGAAAACTATCATGAAACCCTGCGAAATTCCCAATAAAATCAACACAACCTCCCCCCCCCCCCCCCCCCCCCCCCCCCTCCAATGCAAGGCTTACCGACATGAATCTGTCGTTGCTCAGCACTACACGCTGATCCGACTACCACCACCTCCTTACCGCTCTACTATCCTTGGATTGCACAACCAATGTGTGCCTCCTCCCATAGAAACCCAAGGTGATGAGCAGAGAGAAAGAAGAAGATGCTTGGGATAGAGAGATAGAGAGAGAGTATTAATATGAGAGAGAGAGAGTTTTTAATTGTTTTCAAAAGGAGCACTACTCTCAAAATTCAAAATATAGTGTTGAGTGTTCTCATCTCCCTTGTCTTAAACTGACAATGGGGTCTAAGAGCAACTCCAGCAGTAGCCCTCCTGTTGTGCATGCGCTACGTGACAAAAAGAGACCGCATCGCTTTTCTTGCTTCCCCATGCGTCGATGGCTTGCGATGCTACTGCTTCGATCGAACGGCTCCCACGGGTGTGCGCGTCGTTTGTCCATCTTGTGCACACACGAAATCAGGATTTTTCGAAATAACAAAAGAGTCAATCCAATTTACTTGTAGAATTACGTGGCTGACCCAAGTCAAAATGTTAGAAAAGATGGAAATGTGGCAGAGAGAACTAACCATGTTACTACATGCCTTTCGACCCAAGGGCGGAGCCAAGATTTTTTTGCCATACAGTAGGAAATCTATGATAGGGGTGGCAAATGATAGATCTTTTCCTTTGCATCATTGCAAAATCTTGTGTAGGAATAAAATTTTATAATTTTATATTGGGTAGTTTTAGGAAATACTGTCATTCTTAGGGATGTGAAGAGGAGAACATGCATGGTTTATTTTTTTAAAAAAAATCCATATTCCAAGTAAAATTTTTATTACTTTAAAATTTCGATGTCATTGTCTCTCTAAAAAAGCATTGCATTGGAAGAACCGTGGTTTTGTTTACAAACACCTAGCTAGTCTTTTGCAAACTATCATTTAGCTTTCTTTTCTGGAAGAAAAGTCAGAGAAAATGAGTAGCCATGAATATGTACAGTATTAATTAGTCTGTAAGACATTACAAGGATAATCTTCGTGTGAGGACTCCCCACCGCCCCGCGCCCCCAATCATCTGATTAGGTTGATTTTGACGGTTGTTTCGCCTCATATAACAACCCACTCCCAATTGAATTCCTACATTTCTTAGTAAATCATGTGCCCCTTTTGAACTCGGTCTATAACACATTTGAATTATACTAGTACCATGTTTTGGTGGATTACCTTACCCTCGCTTACATTTGTGCTTCCTTAATTGTCCGTTGTATCGCACGAACTATCTATATGATATTAATTGGATACACACGTGCTCCGAAGAAAAGTCTTATTTTTACATCCATTCCATAATTTGATTGCGTTTCTTTTTCAATCTTACGCGGTACATATAACATTCTTACCAATTTGGATTAGGGGGATTTGGTTGGGATTTAGTCCAAATTTGAACTGAATCCTATAGCCAAATCTTCGTCGTGCATCCAAATAAACACGCCTGCACAAAGCAACAGTACATACCAGAAATGAACCTAACTTGCATCTCATATATACACACATACACTGAACATTTCCAAAATGTTTTTTGTTTGCGCCACTGGAAATAAATTAAGCAAACCTTAGCTAGAAATTACTCGGCAGGGACAATGCATGCATCATGAAGCTGCATGCTCATAGTTACTATAGAAGCAGTACTACATACCTTCTCTGGTGGAAGGTTAAGCACATATACCTACTACTACTGCACTACTAAGCCCTTGTCCTAATTAAACAAGGGCTCTTAACCACAAACAAATTAACACAGAAGAGAGGTAGGAGAAACAAAGAAGCTAAGGGAGACACTAGCTGCCTCTATGTAATTAAGAAGGTAGCTAGCATTATTAGATCAATGCCTCGTGTACTGCTGATCATCTAGGATGAGCGGAGGAGGCTGCGGATGATGTCGGCCTGGGGGCTGTTGCTGTCCATGGTCGACATGAGCTCCGAGAGCCGGTCGCTGAGGTCGTCGACGTCCCGGTGCAGGCTCTTGATGTAGCTGCACGTCTCCTTCAGCAGCTTCGATGCTGATGACTGCAACAAAAGCATTATTCATCATTCATCAATTGCCATAACGTACATGGTTTATTTCTTCTTGCATTGACCAAATGCAAGAAAATAGTGTTCGTCATTCCATGTTTAATTTGGTGGCCAACCTTATGAATGTCTCGGGGGACAACGTTTCATATCACTGTGTGGGTTTACAGTACGTACCCGACCGGCGGCGCGGCCGTGGGAGGACTCCGGGAGGAGGGACTGGAGCTTGGAGATGAGCTCGTTGATCTCATCGTCGGTGATCCTGCCGGCTCGGCGCCCCGACATGATTCCCCGTGCTGGTCGATCAGTTTCTTGCGAGCTCGATCTCCTAGCTAATAGATAAGACCTTGATCTATGGATCTCAAGCTCTTTTCTTGGTTGAGTAGTGTGAGCTTAAACTCAGAAGGATGGAGGAGATTGGAGGGAAGAAAAGGTGAAAGGGACCTAAAACAGGAGGGGATCAAGACCTAGAGACAGAAGAAGTTTGTAGTGAGTGGTGAGTAATTGGGTGTTGTGTTGGAAAGGCAAGTATGGAAGGAAGATGTGTATTAATAGGAGCTGGGGGCGGTGGGCAGACTTGTCCCCCTGTTCGGCTCGGCCTCCTGCCTGTGGGCCCGAGCTGCCCTGGCCCTGCCCTGGCCCATGGGTCCCCCTGCCTCCTTGTCCATCAATTAAACATGTAAGATTGTCAACGTGGAGTATGTTGGGGGAGGGTCCCTGCACTATCTCGAGTCCATGACCACCTCGGAACGATGGCATCTGTTGGAACGTCCACAACGAGCTAAGTCCACAAGCCAACCTTGACGAGATTCGTGAGACCAATCCCAAGTGAGGTAGTAAGACCAACCCCATGTGAGGTACGCAAGACCAACCCCAGGCGAGGTCCGGGACCAACCCCGGACAGAGTCCGAATTCAACCACAAACAAACCTCAGAGCCCCGAACGTGGTGGGACCGCGCAAGGCTAATGACGTAGATACCCCTAGAAGTAGGCTAAGCCCTGAGGGTAAACTTGCAATTTCACTCGTCTCCCTTTCCCCCTATAAATAGGACCTCATGTAATGGGAGAGGGGATGCCATTTGTCCGAGGTTGGTCATTTTTGTCATTTTTGTGCTTCTCCTTGACCCTCA
Source organism: Dendrocalamus latiflorus (assembly GCA_017311315.1). Taxonomy (NCBI): domain Eukaryota; kingdom Viridiplantae; phylum Streptophyta; class Magnoliopsida; order Poales; family Poaceae; genus Dendrocalamus; species Dendrocalamus latiflorus. Next base: position 9,977,256 of record CM029678.1, on the reverse strand, counting down.
TACTGAATACACTTAAGTCATTTTTGTGCTTCTCCTTGAGTCCTCCGCATCCTCGGTGGTCTCCACATCCAATCGGAGGTGCTTTTAAGTTTACTATCTGGACTCGTACCGATGACAGTTGGCACCAACCATGCAGACTTGAGCGAGAAGCCACATTGTTTAGGAAGGTCAAGCCATGTAAGGTCATCGGGCGGGCCCGTACTGGGGGGAATCCGGGTGTGGGAGATGCCCGTAGTTGCTGTATGTGTTCTGTACTATCCCATGATCAGTAGCTAGTACACATATTCACAACATTGAGATCATATCCATACACATCGCATATATTTAATTTACAATAAAGGGGTGGCGATGCATAATGAGGTTTATAGCATATGGCCAACTGGCCAAGAGAATACCAGAGTCAAGAGTAAATTATAGAAGAAAACAAATAAATATGCAGAAGCATCCAGTGGTATGCCACTATAGCTCACATGCAATCGACTACTGATTAGGCCCTACAAAATCCATTGTCGAACTCCCTAGAGCCGAGGTGAAGTACGTGTCATCGGGCACATAACTCTCTTCATCTTCTGATCAACAATAATTTAATTAAGATTGAGTACATTGTGTACTCAGCAAGACTTGTAGTGTATCGCAAATTTATACATATATGCAAGGCTATTTAAAGGATGAGGCTCTATTCTATGTTTTTTCAGCATGATGCAAATTTTATTTGCAATATCAACAAGTAGTAATTTGCAATGGATTTATAAAGAGCATTTGACATGTAATGAAATAGCATTTACATTACTTTGACATCAGTAGATTAAGTCCATTCGCAGCCTTCCTCGTATGTGAACACATCCATTCGCAGTCCTCCTTGGCTATGAACATCACACAAATCCCACCCATGGACATGACACACGATTAGACGTTCATGCCATCCCATATGCTTAGTGAAACAGTTTTAAAAATGAAAACTATACCCTTTGTGTTGCATCCAAGCTTGCTCATGACCGCAAGCATGGCTATTTAAATAATTTTTAACACTCTGCAGAGGTTGTATAGCTTTACCCACATGAGATAATCAATTATACTGTCAGCAACTTTGTACTTCCTTTGGCATGTGATAAAAATTGATTATCATATAGCCTTTAGATCATCTAGTCCTAACCTTGCACCAGCTTGATGAATGGATAATCCCTCACTTGAGCATGTCCTTCCCCTAAGTGAGCTGACTGACATACCCTCACTTAGTCATGTCCTTCCCCTAAGTGAGCATTCACCATTGTATTAACAAGCTTTGGTCCCATCACCGTAGTGTGGGAGCCCCTACGAGCTAGACCCTCACTTGGAATGCCCTTACTACTTCTGCGCCTACCACAATGCAAGGCTAGGCCTAGGCAACTTTAATCAGCTAAATGCTAGAGCCCATATAGCACATGTGGTCGTACGATGTAACTTAGATGAGCGGCAATAGCGTTCGGTCCTTAATTAAGCCAGGCTAGAATCTCTCCCTATCTGCATGCGAGGTTTCTTCTCACATTTGACAGATTATCATATAACTCACCCGCGTCCAAAAACTAGGTTTTCATTTTGTTTTATACCAAACTAATAGAGGTCCCTCCTCTAGTCTAACATTTTGAAACCAACATGCCCACATGTAAACTTGTTCAAAAGTTCAACTTAGCAGAAACTAGTGCTTGGCTAAGCATCTAGACCATATATCGATGTAGTATTCCCAATTTGACAGTATATCTTGTCTAAACCATGTCCTAGAGGTTACAACAATGGGGGGTATCAAATTTTTGAGGTTCAATGCATACAAGCATTCATAACTATCATTACCCACAGTATAGCAGTTTTAATAGAACATACACGCATGCATAATAGATTTTGCAAACAATATATAATAATTAAAAATTAGAATCAACATGGTCAACGGGGGTGCTTGCCTTACCTTTGTTGCTCAGAGAATGGTTCGGATGCATTCTCAGAGTAATCCAATGCAAAGTCGTCTATTTGATAAAAATCCAGATAAATGCAAATAAGAGCCAACTAAACAGAGATAAGACTAAAATATTTTTGTACAATCAAGAAGATCATGATTTTAGAAGAATTTAGAAACAAAGATTACTAAATTTGGAGTTTGTATGCAAAAGTTATAAACTATCGTGTTTTGGCTTGGTTTGTGTTGGACCGAAATGGCGACAGAGGGGGGTGAATGTCGACTTAAAAAGTTCCCAAAAACTCAAATAAAAGTTCTTCTCCTATAGCAACAATGCTATGAAGAAAACCCTCACTGGAGACTCAAAAACTCTAAACAAAAGGACAAGGCAATTATACTAAGAAGAAGAACCAAGAGATGCCAACAAACAAAAACAGCAGACAAAACCCTACTGGCCGATCAGACCGGTGTGCTGAGGCAGGTCAGACTGCCCGCATACAGCCAGTCTAACCGGTCCCCTAAAGCCGGTCTGACCGCCTCCCCTTCGCTGGTCTGACCGCCACCCATTCCCCGGTCTGACTGCAGGCAAAAGTCCGATCTGACCGCCCTGAGAGCTCCGGTCAGAATGCCCAACGAATTCAGAGCACAGTAGACTGAAAAAATCAGACAGCAAAGGTTGGGGTCTCCATGCAACAGAGAAATTGGAGGTTGCTAATGGTTTTTCTCAGCCCAGATCTGTAAGAATATGGACTTAATAGCATGCAGAGGCTGGGAGACCAAGAGAAAACAAACCAAAAGCAAGAAATTCAGATTTTGACAAAAACTGAACTTTTGCAAAATCTGAACCAAAAACCAAATTGCTCAAGATTCACAAGTCCTTTGCACATGAGATTTTGCAATCAAGTTAGCAATAATATAAGGACATGCCAGCAAGAATCTCAGGCCATTTCCTCAAGGGAATCAAGAAATTCACCAAAACCCTAGAAGAGAAAAGATGAACAGAGAAGTCCAAAAGCCAAAATCTAGAATCAAGAATGGGCTCTTGGGATTTTAACTGATCAAATGATCTTGAGACATCATCCCAACATAGAGCAACCCATTTTGGCCCTTTTCAGCAAGAAAGAACTCCAAATCACAAAAAATGAAAAATCACCCAAAAGAAGAACGAAGAACAGAGAGGCACACATGAGACAAACTTCAGAAATTTCATTCCCAAACAACAAGGATTAAAGATGAGTCCCCATACGCATGGACATTAGAACAAGGGATGATTACAAGGAGTCTCAACTCATCCTCTCCCTCTCCAAACCCTAGAACATCAAGAACTCTACATGCTTGGAGAGGAGCACCTACGAACACAACACACAGAGAGGAGACACACACCTGCACCTCTCACCAAACCTCAACAACTAAAGCCTAAAGCCAAAGCAACTCTCTAAAGCCCATTTTGACTAAAGCAAACTCTAACAACTCTCAAGTGTTGTGAATATATGCATCCACTCTCTCCTATTTATAGCCCTTGGCTAATGGGTCTCTAACCCGTTACACCCGCTAAATCCAACAGAACCCGCTCCCGCTTGTGCAGCCTCGCAAAATTACCAATTCGCCCCTCCTGCACCTTCCGGGAAGCTTCTGCGTCTCTTGTCGTTCAAGCCTCGCAACCACCTCGAGTGTCCGCCGTCTTCAACACATCCCGACCGTTCTGACCTCAGCGCCACTTGCGCCTAGTCCGGTCACCTCGTGTCTCGCCACGACTCCGCCTCGACGTCCTGTAGCCATCACAAACAAGAAACACATCAAATAACACCGCTCGATACATGAAAGCATAAATAGCATCAATGAAGCATAAACTCGCCTAAACGACCAATCGAGAAGACGAATATGCAATAAGACCGTCCAACCATACCCGACTGCGCCAAATGCCGACCTGGCACAAATCACTCAAACCAAACTCAATCTTTGCAACAAACTTGTCAATTACTCATCATAAACAAGTGGTCACCTCCACATGGTCTCTCAATCTCCCCCTTGATGAGTATATTGACAAACCCAGAAAAAGAACAAAGTTGAGTTTGAAAAGAGACAAGAGTCAAACATGGTCCAAGAGAATCAAAGAAGCTATGACCATGTCGACGAAGGAACACTAGAGCTACAAAAGAAAGAGCAAATTGTTCTCCAAAGCTCAAGAAGATTCCCGAAAGGCTTTTTCTCCGCTAATCTCCCCCTTTTGGCAATAAACACATCAAGGATGCAAAAGATCATGACATAACTCATAAGTACGCTATCAAGATCATGACAATGCATGTAGAGACAAGCTAAGCCAAATAAGTCATAATCTGAAATTTGATCGAATTTCTTAGCATGTCAAGTCAATCATGATTCTAGTCTAGCTTAAAGATATCCAAAGATGATGCATGCCATGTTAATAGTCTAAGTGGAACCATGAAGTTAGTATTGAATCAATTTAGAGTGCTAAGTTCAAGAATGAGACATTGTTCATGTACTTGTAAGTCTTGTAATTTTAGCAAATTGAGCACAAATGACACGTTGTTCTTTAGAAATTTCATGATTGTTTCCAACCAGATTTTGTTTGAGTCATGTACTAGATCTCAAGCCTTATGCGACCACTCCAAGCAAGAAGCTTAAGGAGATGGTCTTGGTCAACCAAAACTCCCCCTGAGTTCATACCTAGTGCAATGGCAAGCCATCTCATGAGAAAGAATTGGTGAGATCAGTTTTTTCGCACAAAAGAGATCTTTTCGCATTTTTAGGAACATGAGACTTGTACTAACTCATGTGTCATCAAGAAACTAGCTAGAATAGCTCAAACTAAAGCTCAATAAAGATTCAAGACTCAACTTAGCCTATTTGACATGGCATGAATCATAAAAGGATAACTAAAGAAAGACTAGTCTCAAAAGCTAACATGACACGAATTAGTTCAAGTTGAGCATTTTAATCATCCTATCATGGCAAAGACTTGACTACACATATAAAGTCATGATATATCTAGCAAGTAAGCTCAAGTCATGGCAAGATGTGATGCATTGTAAGTATGTCATAACAGGATAATAATCAAGGCTCCATGTAGTTATATTACAATGCAAAATGTAATGTAGAAAATCCAGCTCCCCCTCAACATGTGATGCAACTTTTAGTTCAAGTAGAGTTATGCCAACACTAAGATCTAGAAGCTCCCAAATGAACTCCCCCTGAACCAAAGTAATAAAATCGAGAAGCTGGCAAGAAAATCAGAAAAGGCAGTCCTTAAAGCATAGACAAGATATAAAGAATACTATGGCTCAGACTGACTCTCATCTACCCCATATGACTCTAGGACTATCAACTGATCACTTAACCCACTAAGGAGCAAACACGTATCCTGTCTACCCGAGGGTGGCTCAACCCTCGCTAGAACCTATAAGAAGTGAGTAAGCTCAACCTAGTGAGAAGAGAAACAACTAACAAGCAACATCCTAGAATCATAAGATAAGAGTAAGAAGTCTAAACAACTAGACAAGAGAAGCACTCTAATCTATGCTAGGAGGACTACCCAATGCACCCGCATGCAATGCAACAGAAAGGAGTAAGAGCATAATAAACATGATAAAGCAATGAAGCACAAAACTCTCCCTCACAACAGTCCATAAGGACAAACCACCCCAAGCTCTCCCCGTAGAGCTAAAAACCTAGAGCTATCCAAAGGCTTGGTAAAGATATCAGCCAACTGATGGTCACTCTCCACAAACTGGAGCACTATGTCACCTTTCTCCACATGGTCTCGAAGAAGTGATATCTGATATCAATATGCTTGGTCCGAGAATGCTGCACTGGGTTTTTAGCAATGTTAATCGCAGAAGTGTTATCACAGAAGAGTGGAACACTATCGATAACTAACCCATAGTCCCGCAGGGTCGAGACCATCCAAAGCACCTGGCTGCAGCAACTAGCAGCAGCAACGTACTCGGCCTCTGTGGTGGACTGTGCAACACCGGATTGCTTCGTCGAAGACCAGGAAAAAAGAGAAGTGCCAATGAATTGGCAGGTGCCAGAAGTGCTCTTTCTATCTATCCTACAGCCAGCAAAGACTGCGTCCGAGTAGGCTCTCAAGGAAAGACAGGACGAGGAAGAGTACCAGATACCATAGTCAATGGTAGCTCGAAGGTACTGAAGAATGCGCTTCACCACCTGGCGGTGAGATACGCAAGGAGAAGCCTGAAACCGAGCACAAAGACACACAGCAAAGTGCATGTCCGGCCTCGAGGCAGTGAGGTACAAGAGAGAGCCGAAGATGCTACGATACTCCTTCTGATCAACTGGCTCGTCGTCCTCATCTGGGTCAAGTGTGGCGGAAGATGCCATGGTAGTTGACACGGGCTTACCAACACTCATGTCAAAGCGTCTCAGGAGGTCGCGAGTGTACTTGCCCTGATGCAAGAAAGTACCCTCCCGGGTCTGCTTGATCTGGAAGCCAAGGAAGAAGGTCAACTCACCCATCATGCTCATCTCAAACTCGGTGCTCATGACATTCGAGAACTGTGAAACAAGAGCATGAGAAGAGCCGCCAAAGATAATGTCATCCACATAAATCTGGACGAGCAGAAGGTATGTGCCATGCCGGCGAATGAACAAGGTCTTATCCACTTTACCCATCTCAAAACCATGACTCAACAAATAGGATTTAAGTCTCTCATACCAAGCTCTAGGGGCTTGCTTAAGTCCATACAAAGCTTTGAAAATCTTGAAGACATGGTTTAGGTATTTGGGGTTCTCGAAACCCGGAGGCTGTCTCACATAGACTTCTTCCTCAATAAAGTCATTGAGGAATGCACTCTTGACATCCATCTGGTAAAGCTTGAAATCCTTAGAAGCCGCAAAAGCAAGCAGGATTCTAATGGCCTCAAGTCTAGCTACAAGGGCAAAGGTCTCCTCAAAATCTAGACCCTCAACCTGGGAGAAGCCCTGAGCTACCAGTCTAGCCTTGTTCTGAATAACCACCCTATCCTCACTCTGCTTGTTCTTGAACACCCACTTAGTCCCAATAACATTGTGACCTCGAGGGGGCTCAACAAGCGACCAGACCTTGTTTCTCTTGAAATTCTCTAGCTCCTCATGCATGGCATTGACCCAAGACTCGTCAGAGAGAGCATGACTAACATCCTTGGGCTCAAAGGTGGCAACAAAGGAAAAATGGGACAGAAATGTGACATGCCAGACTTTGAACGTGTGACACGCTCAAAGAGGTCTCCAATAATCTGCTCAGAAGGATGGTCTTTTTGGATGTGTCTAGGAGGTCCTGGATGAGAAGAAGAAGTGGCCTCTACCTCATGAGTTGACGAGGTAGGAACAGAGCCACTAGCTCCAGAGGAAGCCGAAGGCATGGGCTGATCGCCACGAGGTGCGGTGGAAGACGGCACCTCGGGTGGAGGATGAGGAACTGGATTGGGTAAACAACCCTCATCTCCATCGTCCTCATCATCCACAAAGATGGGCTCGGACTACTCTAAAGAACCTGAGATATTAGGCCTAGTCCCCGGACTAGCCTCATCGAAGGTCACCTCACAGGTCTCTACCAACTTACTAGACTCGCAGTTCCAAACCCTATACGCCCGCGAAGAAGTCGAGTAACCTAGAAAGATACCATCACAAGAACGTGACTCGAACTTGTCTAGGTTCCTGGACTTCAGAATGAAACACTTGCAACCAAACACGCGAAAATGCGAGACACTGGGCTTTCGCCCATATCTCAACTCATAAGAAGTGCAATGCAAGTGTGCCTGAAGAAAAACTCTGCTCGAAACATGGCACGTGGTCGCAATAGCCTCAGCCCTTAACTTCCTAGGTGTAGACTACTCATCAAGCATCGTCCTGGCCATCTCGACCAAGGTACGGTTCTTCCTCTCCACGACGCCATTCTGCTGTGGGACGTGCGGAGAAGAGAACTGGTGCTCTACACCTGTCTCATCGCAAAACCTCTCAAAGTAGGAATTTTTGAACTCCGTGCCATTGTCACTGCGGATCGCTCGTAAGGCACCCGGGAGCTCAACAGAAAGCCTACTGAAAAGACCTCGAAAATGTGTAAATGTCTCATCCTTCGAGGCTAAGAAAAACACCCAAGAGTACCTCGAGAAGTCATCGACCACGACAAGAACATACCACTTCCCTCCTGCTGACTGCACTCGAGCTGGTCCAACTATGTCCACGTGGAGCAGCTGTCCTGGTGCATCGGTCATAGTCACTGTGATCGGAAGATGAGAAGCGGCAACCATCTTGCCTTGCCAGCAAGGAGTGCAAACAATATCTTTGACCATCTTGAGTTTCAGCAGACCACGAATAAGATCGTGGCCGCTAACTCGGGTCAAATGGTCAAATCCAATATGACCAAGTCTCCTATGCCAGAAAGTCAAGTCACGGGACTCAGAAGCAACCAAACACCGGAGAGGATCACCAGAAGACTAAGAAAAATCAGCACGAAAGATCCTCCCATAACGAGAAATCCCGCAAACCAGACTACCCGAAGAATCAAGAATTTTGCAATTGTTTTGCTTAAAGCTCACCTCATAACCATCATCGGTAAGCTGAGAGACTGAAAGCAAATTATAATGTAGCTTACTAACCAAGGCAACATCTTTTAACATAAAAGACTCATTAACACGCACTGTACCTTTGGCGATGACGCGCCGAGACGAGGCGTCTCCGAAGGTGATCGTCTCATCACCTAGAGCGCGAGCAAGGGAAGAGAACCAACGAGAGTCTCCGGTCATATGTCGAGAACAACCGGAGTCAACAAGCCAAACCTCTCCCTTCCCTGCCCGGCGAACCTGAGTCAAATAGAGAGTAAAGGCTCAGTACTGGGATAAATCAAGAGTGATTTTGGCACCCAATACTGAGTAACACGTCGAGCAGCAGAAGTAGTCAAACACGACTGACCTCTAACTACCTTACGCTCTCTGTCGCTCAAAGAAGCAGAAGGTCTGTAAGCAGACCTGAAGCTGTTGCTGGGTCCGACTGCTATGGGAGAGCGAGTCGGAGCACCGGCAACACGCTGATCTCGCCGCGGGTAGCCATCTCGACAGGTGAAACGAGATCTAGCCTCAGAACAGCGGAAGTCATGACCAAAGGGAGCATGAGGACGAAAACCAGAAAACTCGGAAAAACCAAGTCCTCGATGCTGCCCAAACCCATCAGAAACACCTGAAGCAGACCTAGACCTCGTGTTGGTCCTAGGTGCACTCAAGGTCTGGGGCTGACCCTGAATACGCCTAAGAGCTGCAACACGGTCTCTACGCGCGATCTTGGCGCGCCTGAAGCATCGCTCGATCGAGTGTCCATCTTTCTGACAGAAGGTGCAGTGGTACTTCACCTTCTGAGAGGTAGAAGTAACACGGTGAGGCTTCGCCTTCTGAGAGGCCAAAGCAGCAGGTGAACTCACCTTGCTGTCAGAAATCCCTTGGACAAAGCTCGCTGACTTAAATTGGACTTTCTCGGTCCTAGGCTCAATCTCGATCACACCTGCGGCTATGGGTCTAAGTACGGCAGGTGGATGCTTCCTCATGTCCTCATAGAAATCATATCCTAGACCCTGATTAAATCTGCAAATCTTAGATTGGTCTAGAATAAGATTAAGCTTCTTCTTGCCTCCTATAAATCTCTCGAGAGTGTTCATAAGGTACTGACACTCCCGAAAGAGAGAGGTGCAAGAAGAGCAGGGGGAAGAAGGAACAGCAGAAGGTGAGGGAGTAGAAGAAGAACCAATAGCAGAGGAACGAATGGCTTGTGCACGCACAGCCGACTCAGAATGGACAGTCCTACTGCTAACCAATTGGTTCACGTCGCTAGGCGTCTCTACCTTACCCTTGGGCTTCTCCCCCTCAGCAGCACACACATCACAAGCAGAAGGTGGCTTCTCTAGAAGGTCCTTAGTTAGCTTCACACATTTTTCATCCAATGCAATCAAATCAGATTTTAGTTTGTTACAATTAATGCATGGTGAACTAACAGGGTCCTTAGAAGCATATTGAGCCAATCTGTTGTTGTCATCAACTAATTCTTGAAACTGTTTGGAGACAACTTCAAGCTCAGCAGTAAACATGGGACAATTCACACATGAAGCAACAGGCTCAAGAAGAAAAGCTTGTAATTCAGCAATTTTATGATCTGCCCATTTTAGGTTCATCTTCAAATTATTGCAACTTTCACAAGTCTCGGGCAGATCGAGCAACATGGTATAAAGACCTCTAAACGCATTGTCCTTATTGTTGAAAACATAAGCACATGTAGGTTCAATTTGTTCCATAAATAAATCATGACATTATGCAGGCAAAATAACAGAACCATCACAGGCATAAAAGATCTAGACATGTAAACCAGGAGACTATACATGAACAAATCTAATACGGAAAACATGACTGTTACGTACCGACGATTCTGTTCTAATCGGTTTGCCGATGTTGACGCAGCAGGCACGGTGTGGATGACATGAGGTCGATGACGACTCACCGAAACCGAACGACGAGGAAGACGAGCCAGAGCTACAGCAAGCAGTCGCGCAGAACGCTTCCCAAAAACCTTATTCGCCCTCTCCCGGTGCCGGACTTCGAAGGCGACGGTTCCGGAGACCTGCTCTCCCAAACGACAGTGCACGCCGACGGACGGGACGGAGTAGACTACGTGGGACGGCGCAACGCAATGGAGGAGGCAAAAACCCTGGATTGATTATCGCTACTGTATGGAGGCGGCGACTCAGTATTTATAGAAAGATCAGGACGCGTGATCAAGACGCCTGAACGTTCTCCATAACTCATAACCGAAACGGATTAGTCACGCGTAACCGATCCGGATTCACCGCCACTCAAAACAGTAAAAAATAAAACTGCAAAAGGAAGCCGCGTCTGCGCAAGCACCTGGAGCCGATTTTGGCGGACCATTCACGCAGGTGTCGTGCGCCCGCGCCCCCGCGCTCGGCCCGGCCCGGCGAGGTGAGCGAGCGCGCGCGTGTGATCCTCTAGTTCTCTCCCACACATGCCTCAAGTGGCTAGGAGTGTACCATCCCTTTTAAGGTGGACTTCCTCTCCTAGAACTAGCAATATGGTACTAAAGTTCACATGCAAGCCTCCTTTGCATGAGTGGGCCTTTGAGATTTAAATTAGAAATTATTCTTATTGTATCGGCTTGGCCCACATAATTCAACAATCCCCCACCAGATCTCAAAGTCCCACAGAGATTTGCCTGAATTCCAATGTACTGTTTATATATCAGTGTTTTGATGGAGACCGATTAAGGTTGAACATCCACCTAGAACTCCAAGCTACACTTACTCACAACTTGAACAATGTACTACGCCTTGAATTGCAAGTTTGGTGCAAGCAAGCTTCACTTAAAGACTTAACTGATACTAGGCCGCCAGTAGGCTACCCCTCGGTTGGAGCGTATAAGTCATACTCCTTGGTCTCTTCATAAGCCTAGTAGGAGATTTTCCCAAGATCTCCATAGACTGCGACTAACAAGTCAGGCTCATATAGGTGTGTTCTTTCAAGAACGTTTTGCAGGGTAACGTCTTCGCTTCTGAAAGCCAATGGAACACATTAAGGCCTTAACCAACCTGCCTTGCAGTTTCTGAGAGTATTGCATCTTCACATAGAGAGGGTTGGAATTACTCTCCTCAAGTTAACTAATGGCTTGTTTTTCCCAGATCCTAATTCACGGGATCTCCGATCACATAGGTTCGGTTACTACCATAGATAACTCACATGGGTCTCATACCCATCTCCTTCGATGCACTATCTATCACATTCCGTGATAGTCCCTTTGTAAAGGGATCTGCCAGGTTTTTATCTGTTTGGATGTAATCCAAGGTTATAACTCTGGAGTTTCTTAATTTCCTGACAGACTTCAATCGTCTCTTAACATGTCTAGACGATTTCATATTATCCTTAGAACTGTTCACTTTAGCGATAACGGTTTGATTATCACAGTTCATAAGGATAGCTGGCACTAGCTTTTCCACCGTAGGTAGATCCATCAATAGATCCCGTAGCCATTCTGCCTCAACAGTAGCAGTGTCTAGTGCCGCAAGCTCTGCTTCCATGGTTGACCTCGTCAAAATGGTCTGTTTGCAAGACCTCCATGAAACAGCACCACAACCAATAGTGAAAACATATCCACTAGTGGCTTTGATCTCATCAACATCAGAGATCCAGTTGGAATCACTATAACCCTCCAGCACCGACGGGTACCCAGTATAGTGAAGTCCAAAGTTCGAGGTACCTTTCAGATAGCGCAACACTCGCTCAAGCGCCTTCCAGTGATCATCTCCTGGGTTAGATGTAAACCGGCTCAACTTGGTCACAGCAAAGGAGATGTCTGGCCTTGTTGCACTAGCTAGGTACATAAGTGAGCCAATTATCTGAGAATATTCCAGCTGATTCCTAGCAATTTTCTTATTCTTACGAAGTAACACGCTAGGATCATAAGGTGTTGGAGAAGGCTTGCTGTCAGAAAAGCCAAAACGGCTCAAGACCTTTTCCACATAATGAGATTGCAAAAGTGTAATCCCATCCTCACCTCTAACCAATTTAATGTTTAGAATAACATCAGCCACTCCCAGATCTTTCATATCAAAGTTTTGAGACAAGAATGATTTGACCTCATTTATCACATTGATGTTTGTCCCAAAAATCAGGATATCATCCACATACAAGCATAGAATAACTCCCTCATTGACAGCAAAGCCTGCAGATGTCAGTGTTCTATTGAACTTCTCATGCCACTGCTTAGGGGCTTATTTCAGACCATACAAAGATTTCAACAGTTTTAACACCTTGCCTTCTTGACCTTCTACTACAAATCCATCAGGCCGTTCCATGTAAATTTCCTCATCCAGCTCTCCGTTAAGAAAAGCTGTCTTAACGTCCATTTGATGAACGAGAAGACCATGTGAGGCAGCCAAAGCAAGTAGTACTCGAATTGTGGTCAGTCTAGCAACAGGTGAGTAAGTGTCAAAGAAATCTTCGCCTTCTTTCTGAGTATAGCCCTTGGCAACAAGCCGAGCCTTGTACTTTTCAATAGTACCATCAGGCCTAAGCTTGTTTTTGAACACCCACTTGCACCCTACAGGTTTGCACCCATAAGGTCTATCTGTCAACTCCCAGGTTCCATTAGCGATAATGGAATCCATTTCACTACGGACAGCCTCCTTCCAATAGTCTGCATCAATGGATGCATATGCTTCTGAAATAGATTTGGGAGTGTTATCCACATGGTACACAGTGAAATCATCACCAAAGGATTTATTTATCCTTTGTCTCTTGCTCCTTCTAGGAGCTTCACTGTCATCTTTCTCATTTACAATTTCATGAGTATGTTCAAAAAGTTCAGGTGGTGTGATTGAACTGGGAATAATTTCAGAAGGTTGACTAGTAGTGTTATGTGTATCTTTCATTGGAAAGATATTCTCAAAGAATGTTGCATCTTGAGACTCCATAATTGTACCAACATGCATGTCAGGTACCTCAGTTTTAACTATCAAAAATCTATATGCAATGCTATGATTAGCATATCCCAGAAAGACACAGTCCACAGTTTTGGGTCCAAGCTTGCGTTTCTTAGTTATTGGCACATTGACTTTCACCAAGCACCCCCATGTATGCAAATAAGAAAGTGATGGTTTTCTCCCAATCCATACCTCGTATGGTGTTTTGTCCTTATTTCTGTTAGGAACTCTATTTAATACATGATTAGAGGTTAGCAGAGCCTCCCCCCACCATGCCTTAGGTAAGCCCGCAGTGTCTAACATGGCATTCACCAAGTCAGTCAACGTGCGGTTTTTCCTTTCGGCAATCCCATTTGACTCGGGAGAATAAGGAGGCATCCTCTCATGTATAATGCCATGTTCCTCACACAATAAGTCAAATTCGTTTGAGAAATACTCTCCACCACGATCTGACCTAAGTCTTTTTATCTTTCTATTTAATTGGTTTTCAACTTCTGCCTTATAGATTTTAAAATAGTCTAAAGCCTCATCTTTCGTTTTCAACAAATACACATAACAGAACCTAGTTGCATCATCAATCAATGTCATGAAATATCGTTTTCCACCCTTCGTCAACACGCCATTCATCTCAGAAAGATCTGAATGCAGGAGTTCTAGTGGTGCCAAGTTTCTCTCCTCGGCAGCCTTGTGAGGCTTACGAGGTTGCTTTGATTGCACACAACTATGGCATTTAGAACCTTTGGTGATGGAAACGTTTGGAATTAAATTCATACTGGAAAGCCGAGACATCAAGCCAAAATTAATGTGACATAGACGTGAGTGCCAAACGTTGGCCTCATCTTCCACACTGCCACAAATATGGTTCACAGTCTTATTGCAGAAATCTGAAAGGGAAAAACGGAACAAGCCTCCGCACTCATAGCCTTTACCAATAAAATATCCATGTTTAGACACGACTACTTTATTAGACTCAAATACCAACTTAAGCCCGTCTCTACATAAACGGGAGCCACTAATGAGATTCTTGTCTATAGAAGGGACATGCTGCACGTTCTTCAGCTGCACAATCTTTCCCGAAGTAAACTTCAGATCTACCGTGCCAACACCATGAACAGTAGCATGTGACCCGTTCCCCATTAGGACGGAGGAATCCTGGGTGACCTGATAAGAAGAAAACAACAAAATATCAGCACACACATGTACATTAGCTCCTGTATCAATCCACCAATTGGTAGATTGACTAACTGAAAGAACAGTAGGTAAATTACCATACCCAGTCCCATCTCCAGTCTTGCCAATGGTCATGTTGACAGACTTAGAAGTCTGTCCTACAGGTGCCTTCTTTCCTTTGCGTTGTGGGCACTTCTTGACCATGTGACCAGGCTCACCGCACACAAAGCAAGTTCTATCATCCTGATTGTTGTTATTCTTCTTCTTCTTGAAGTTGGTTGTCTGTTGGGCTTTGACAAATTTCCCTTTGTTCTTGCTTGAGGGTTTCTGTACCACATTGGCACTAGACTGCCCTCCATCACCCTTAGACACAGCGTCCTTTTCCCGAGCTTTCTCCTCAATTTCAAGAGACCCAATCAGACTCTCAACAGAGTACTCTTGTCTCTTGTGTTTGAGTGCTGTTCTGAAATTCCTCCATGAATAAGGTAATTTCGGAATAATACATCCAGCCACAAACTTGTCGGGTAAGGCACACTTCAGGAGTTCGAGTTCCTTGGCAATGGCCTGTATCTCATGAGCCTGATCTACTACAGAACGGTTATCAACCATCTTGTAGTCATGAAATTGCTCCATGACATACATGTCATTGCTGGCATCAGTAGCACCGTATTTGGAATTCAGTGCATCCCATAACTCCTTCGCGTCGGTCATGTGCATATACACCTCGCACAGACGGTCAGCAAGAACACTAAGAATGCATCCAACAAAGAGAGTAGTGGCAGTCTCGAATTCTTTCTACTTCTCAGCATCAAGAACACCTTCAGGCTTGCCATTACTAACCCAGAATACATTCATAGCAGTAAGCCACAGAGTGACCTTGATCTGCCATCTCTTAAAGTGCACACCAGAGAACTTATCCGGACTCAGTGCATCGGCAAATCCAGCCATAGTAAAACCACAGTGCCTACAATAAGGTTTTTGGATTGTTGAAAACATAAACACATGTAGGTTCAATTTGTTCCATAAATAAATCATGACATTATGCAGGAAAAATAACAGAACCATCACAGGCATAAAATATCTAGACATGTAAACCAGGAGACTATACATGAACAAATCTAATACGGAAAACATGACTGTTACGTACTAACGATTCTGTTCTGATCGGTTTGCCGATGTTGACGCAGTAGGCACGGTGTGGATGACACGAGGTCGATGACGACTCGCCGAAACCGAACGACGAGGAAGACGAGCCAGAGCTACAGCAAGCAGTCGCGCAGAGCGCTTCCCAAAAATCTTATTCGCCCTCTCCCAGTGCAGGACTTCGAAGGCGACGGTTCCGGAGACCTGCTCTCCCGAACGATAGTGCACGCTGGCGGATGGGACGGAGTAGACTACGTGGGACGGCGCAACACAATGGAGGAGGCAAAAACCCTAGATTGATTATCGCTACTGTATGGAGGCGGCGACTCAGTATTTATAGAAAGATCAGGACGCGTGATCAAGACGCCTGCACGTTCTCCATAACTCGTAACCGAAACGGATTAGTCACGCCTGGCCCGGCGAGGCGAGGCGAACAAGCGCACGCGTGTGATCCTCTAGTTCTCTCCCACACATGCCTCAAGTTGCTAGGAGTGCACCATCCCTTTTAAGGTGGTCTTCCTCTCCTAGAACTAGCAATATGGTACTAAAGTTCACATGCAAGCCTCCTTTGCATGAGTGGGCCTTTGAGATTTAAATTAGGAATTATTCTTATTGTATGGGCTTGGCCCACATAATTCAACACTTATCCTCACATGAGGTGCAAGATGTAGTCTCAATAATAGTAGATGCAGGAGTAACAATCCTGCTCATCTCTAGTTCAGCCAAAAGACTAACATTCTCCACCTTAAGCATATCAAGCTCAGAAGACAGACTATCATGAGAGGTCCTTAATTTCTCCATATCACCAAGCAGAGCAGTACATACATTACAATCGTCACGGGAGGGAGCAGATCTAAGTAAAGTAAACTCCTGTGACAAGCTCTCTACTTCCTTCTCCAATTCGCTAACCCTAGCTCTAGATCTAGCATGTAATTTACCTAGCTTAAGAAAAGCATCATTAAGCTGGTAGTATGAAGGGTATACCTCATTGGAGTCAGAGTACAGCTCGCTGTCGCTCACTTCGCCCTCAAGGGCCATGAAGCACATGCCAGAGAAGTCATCGCCGCCTTGGGGTCTTGCTCGTCCGTCCCTTTGTCGTCGCTCCACCCCTCCACCTCGCTGAGGTCGAGGTCGTCGAAGGCGGGGAGGACGCGGTGGAAGAGCCTCTTGGCTTTGCCAAGGTTGCGGAACTTCTTCTTGCCTTGAGCGTGAGCAAGAGGCTTCTTGTTGCGGTTCTTGTCGATGTAGTCATTCTTGCTCACACCGCCGTAGTCGCCTTTGCCCTTCTCCAGCTTGGGGCAGTTTGCCCGAATGTGGTTGGGGCCACCACACTCGAAGCAGATCACGGGTCCTCCTCTCTTTCTGTCCCTCCTTCTCTTGTAAGCATGAGAAAACTTTCTAGCCAAGAGGGCTAACTGCTCATCTGCAAGCTGCTCTAACTGATCATTAGTTATGTCACAAAGAGCAGCAAGAGAGAAACCACAAAGCGACTCGGAAGAAGGACCAGAAGTGGGATCGGTGACTAAGGCCATCGACTGCGACTTCGACCTACGAGAGACTATGTCAATCTCGTGAGTCTTGAGGCGTGAGTACAACACGTCAAGAGTCAGGGTCGAGAGGTCGGTCGTGTCTTTAATCGTGGTCACCTTCATCTCCCAAACATGCAAATCAAGAGCAGAAAATATTTGGCGAGCATTGTCCGAGTCGGGGTATGTGAGACCGACCGCTCAGAGGTTGCTCAAGATCTTGTGAATTTGAGCGAAGCACTCATCCAAGTACTCGCCAGCGAGCATTTCAAACTTGTTGTAATCTCGCTTGAACTGGTCATGTCGAACCGTCTTAATCTGGGTGGTGCCCTCATGGTATGCATCGAGGGTCTACCAGATGTCGAAGGCCGACGATAGATGAGAGATGCGGTCAAACTTGCTTCTGCTCAACCCCTGGATTATGATGTTCCTTGCCTTCGCATTCGCCTCAACATCAAGCATGTCTCCAGCGTTGATGTTCTCATCGGCAGGAACAACATAACATACTTTGACCTTACGCCAGATGGCGTAGCCCTAAGCCTGTATGTAGGTCTCCATCCGGCTCTTCCAGAAGGGATAGTCGATCCCATCGAAGACCGGGGGCTTGGTCAAGTACTTGTCTGTCGCCATGGCTCTAGAAACCGGTTAAGATCTACGAGGAAGAGCTAACCGGCTCTGATACCAATTGTTGAACCGAAATGGCGACAGAGGGGGGGTGAATGTCGACTTAAAAAGTTCCCAAAAACTCAAATAAAAGTTCTTCTCCTATAGCAACAATGCTATGAAGAAAACCCTCACTGGAGACTCAAAAACTCTAAAGAAAAGGACAAGGCAATTATACTAAGAAGAAGAACCAAGAGATGCCAACAAACAAAAACAGCAGACAAAACCCTACTGGCCGATCAGACCGGTGTGCTGAGGCAGGTCAGACTGCCCGCATACAGCCAGTCTAACCGGTCCCCTAAAGCCGGTCTGACCGCCTCCCCTTCGCTGGTCTGACCGCCACCCATTCCCCGGTCTGACCGCAGGCAAAAGTCCGGTCTGACCGCCCTGAGAGCTCCGGTTAGAACGCCCAACGAATTCAGAGCATAGTAGACTGAAAAAATCAGACAGCAAAGGTTGGGGTCTCCATGCAACAGAGAAATTGGAGGTTGCTAATGGTTTTTCTCAGCCCAGATCTGTAAGAATATGGACTTAATAGCATGCAGAGGCTGGGAGACCAAGAGAAAACAAACCAAAAGCAAGAAATTCAGATTTTGACAAAAACTGAACTTTTACAAAATCTGAACCAAAAACCAAATTGCTCAGGATTCACAAGTCCTTTGCACATGAGATTTTGCAATCAAGTTAGCAATAATATAAGGACATGCCAGCAAGAATCTCAGGCCATTTCCTCAAGGGAATCAAGAAATTCACCAAAACCCTAGAAGAGAAAAGATGAACAGAGGAGTCCAAAAGCCAAAATCTAGAATCAAGAATGGGCTCTTGGGATTTTAACTGATCAAATGATCTTGAGACATCATCCCAACATAGAGCAACCCATTTTGGCCCTTTTCAGCAAGAAAGAACTCCAAATCACAAAAAATGAAAAATCACCCAAAAGAAGAACGAAGAACAGAGAGGCACACATGAGACAAACTTCAGAAATTTCATTCCCAAACAACAAGGATTAAAGATGAGTCCCCATACGCATGGACATTAGAACAAGGGATGATTACAAGGAGTATCAACTCATCCTCTCCCTCTCCAAACCCTAGAACATCAAGAACTCTACATGCTTGGAGAGGAGCACCTACGAACACAACACACAGAGAGGAGACACACACCTGCACCTCTCACCAAACCTCAACAACTAAAGCCTAAAGCCAAAGCAACTCTCTAAAGCCCATTTTGACTAAAGCAAACTCTAACAACTCTCAAGTGTTGTGAATACATGCATCCACTCTCTCCTATTTATAGCCCTTGGCTAATGGGTCTCTAACCCGTTACACCCGCTAAATCCAACAGAACCCGCTCCCGCTTGTGCAGCCTCGCAAAATTACCAATTCGCCCCTCCTGCACCTTCCGGGAAGCTTCCGCGTCTCTTGTCGTTCAAGCCTCACAACCACCTCGAGTGTCCGTCGTCTTCGACACATCCCGACCGTTCTGACCTCAGCGCCACATGCGCCTAGTCCGGTCACCTCGTGTCTCGCCACGACTCCGCCTCGATGTCCTGCATCCATCACAAACAAGAAACACATCAAATAGCACCGCTCGATACATGAAAGCATAAATAGCATCAATGAAGCATAAACTCGCCTAAACGACCAATCGGGAAGACGAATATGCAATAAGACCGTCCAACCATACCCGACTGCGCCAAATGCCGACCTGGCAAAAATCACTCAAACCAAACTCAATCTTTGCAACAAACTTGGCAATTACTCATCATAAACAAGTGGTCACCTCCACATGGTCTCTCAATCTCCCCCTTGATGAGTATATTGACAAACCCAGAAAAAGCACAAAGTTGAGTTTGAAAAGAGACAAAAGTCAAACATGGTCCAAGAGAATCAAAGAAGCTATGACCATGTCGACGAAGGAACACTAGAGCTACAAAAGAAAGAGCAAATTGTTCTCCAAAGCTCAAGAAGATTCCCGAAAGGCTTTTTCTCCGCTAATCTCCCCCTTTTGGCAATAAACACATCAAGGATGCAAAAGAGGAGAATCAAGTATGATCTAGGATGAAATGACTGAAATTTATTTAAACTTAGCATTTAGAGCCATGAAGAGTATCCAAAATGACCATATGAGAATTACATCAAGCCATAACTCATAAGTACGCTATCATGATCATGACAGAGTTTTGTAGGTTTCAACTACCGACTAGGTTCTAGAGTTTTTGACTATCGACTAGGTTCTGTAACTTACGACTATCGACTGGGTGTCGTAATGTACGACTACCGACCAGATGCTGTAACTTACGACTACTAACTAAGTGTTGTAACTTACGACTATCAAACAGGTGTTCTAACTACGACTGCAGATCGGGTGTTGTAACTTACAACTACCGACCGGGTGTTGTAACTTACGACTACCGATCGGGTGCTATAACTTACGACTGCCGACTAGGATTTGTAGCTTTCGATTACCAACCTTTTTAGCTCTCTTTTCAGCTTCGACTATCATTAGCAGTCGAAATTTATGACTATGGTTACCGATTAAAGATTTATGAGTATAGCTGCGGTTGAAGATTTTGACATTGGCCACGGTCGAAGATTTTGACACTAACAGCAGTTGACGATCTTGACATGGCAGCGGTCAAAGATCTCAACTCCAGCATCGATCGAAGATCTCGACATGGCAGCCGTCGAAGATCTCAACATGGCAGCAGTTGAAGATCTCGACATGGCAGTGGTCAAAGATCTTGACTCCAGCTGCGGTCGCAGGTCTCGACATGGAAGCGGTCGAAGATCTCAACAACGGCAATGGTCAAACATTTTGACAATCAGCTATGGTCGAAGATCTTGACATAGCAGCGGTCGAAGATCTTGACATGGCAACGGTCAAAGATTTTGACTCTAGCTGTGGTCAAAAATCTCGACACGGTAGCGGTCGAATATTTCGACTCTAGCTACGGTTGAAGATTTTGATACAGCAGTGGTCGAAGACTTCGACATGGTAGCGGTCGAAGATTCCGACATGCAGCGGTCGAAGATCTCGACTCTAGCAGTGGTCAAAGATCTCGACTCTGGCAGCGATCAAAGATCTCAACTATGACAACGGTCGAAGATCTCAGACTGGCTGTGGTCGAAGATTTCAACACAGCAGTGGTCGAAGTTCTCGACTCTGTCTATGGTTGAAGATCTCGGCAGCAGTAGCGGTTGAAGATTTTGACACCTGTCTGCAGTTAAAGATCTCAACATAGTAGCAGCCAAGATTTTGACTTTAGCTACGGTCAAAGATTTCAACACAGTAGCGGTTGAAGGTTTTGACACTTCAGCGGTCGAAGATTTTGACACCCGGCTACGGTCGAAGATCTCGACACATCATCGATCAAAGGTTTCAACATGTTAGTGGTCGAAGGTTTTGACATGTTAGTGGTTGAAGATCTCAACACGATAGCAGTCGAAGATCTCGATATGGCAACAATCGAAGATCTCGACATGGCAGCAGTCGAAGATATCAAATCGACAGTGGTCAAAGATCTCGACTCTAGTCACGGTCAAAGATTTTGACTCGATAGCGGTAGAAGGTCTCGACTCTGGCTGTTGTCATAGATATCGACTCGACAACGGTTGAAGATCTCGACTCTAGCCACGGTCGATGGTTTCGACATCGGCTGCTAGATTTTGACTTCAACTGCTATGGTTCTCTTCTCAACTTCGACTACTACTATTTCCTTTTTGAGTTCGACTACTTTAGTTCTCCTTTTGACTTCACATATTCTACGATGGAGAAGGAGCTTATAGGAGGTGAGGGCGGTGCTTGAGGAGGAGTGAAGGAGGTTGGCGTAGGGGACCGGCAGCGAAGAGGAGGTTCACGGTGATAGCATAATCCGACAAAAGAGAAGGTATAAAGAAAGAGGGTGCACATGAGCTTGCTTGCATGCATGCAGAGGTACGATTTAATGGAATCGAGGTACGACTCACTGGAGAGAGAGAGAGAGGAATGTGTACGGTGTCGTCCTAGTCAGAGATGAAGAAGAAGGCCTAACCCAAGCGATCCACTACATGAAAGGCCAAACAAATGAGTAGGGTGCTTAAGGAAGAGATAAGGCACATTGTGATGCAGTTGGGGAGGAGAGAAGCTCACCGGAGTAGCTAGAACACAGTGGCATGCTTACCGACGTTGCGTACGACTTTGGTTTCTCAATGTTCCAGTGAGTGAAGTGCTCAAGAAACAAGCAAGAGACCAAGAAGGCGAGCTGAAGAGCAATGGCATGATTGGGGGGCTTTATAGGTACAGAAAGGCTAAGGGTGGAGCACGAGTTCTCATGAGTGCAATTGAGCAGCACAGTCGAATACTCGCTGTGGAATGCGAGGTGCAGAAGAGGACAGCGGGGGAGAAATCTTTCGTGTTGAGGTGACAGGTAGGCGGGGCTAGCAGTAGAGAAGAACTGTGGGCACAACATCAGAATCCAGGGGTAGCTCGAGCCATGACCATGGTGGAGCTGGCACAGGCACTTGAGGTGGAAGATGAACCCTGCCAGTGGGCTCGATGTGTCATCGAGCGTAGATAGGCGATCTGATAGGATCTGTTGGTTATAAATTTGACATGTAAAGGGTTTAGGAGTCATGTAATCGAGTCCTTGCTAGTTGGTCGAAGCTCTCAACCAGTCAAAGCTCTTAAGGGCAAACTTAGCAGTCGTGATGCAAAGTTGGGGCATAAGGCCGGGATGCACGGAGAAAAGGTGTGGTGCAGGGCATGTGCTGTTAATAAATGAGCATGGCATCAAAAACTAGTGGCATGTGCTCATGTAGGCTGGAGGTGGAAGAAAGGTTCTGCAAGTGGGCCACACTCAGCAGTGAGAAAAAGAAAGGGGTGAGCTGAGAGGTCTGCACATTTATTAGACTCATCATATGGGCTCAAAAGATTTATGAAAATCTTTATGAATGCTCTTGATATAGAGCAGATGATTGTGTAAATTTTTAGAGTTTTATCTTCTTTTGATTTTTCCAGAAAAATCTGAGAAAATTTCTTGTTGAATCATATATACTTATTTGATTTAGATAATTTCATAACTTACTGTGATATTTTATTTTTTAGTGCTAAAATTATAGTCGTGGGTTTTTAGGATGGTTTTCACCATAAGTTTTCTCATGCCAACTTTTCGTCATCTTTTTAGTTTTTTATAACTTGGTCTTAATTTTTGATTTGCATTACATGCACTTCTGATTTTTTTAATTCAAACTTTTCAAAGAAACTCCAATAAAGAGCTAAGGAATTCAAAATGCATTCAAAAAGTTCAAATTTTTTCTCATTTATACATGCCCTAGAATTTGGGGTATGTGACGTACCATCCGTGCAGAGGTGCCGCAGACCCACCTCCAGACTCCGTTCGCGTGGGGACACCCTGGACCCACCACAAACTCTGTCTACGTGAGGATGCCCTTGACTCTAGCTCCAAACTCCATTTGCACGGCGATGCCCTAGACTCTGCCACCATATTCTCCGACTTCATTCGAGCAGAGATGCCTTGAACTTCGCCTCTGGACTCTATCCACGCGGGGGTGCTCCGGACCTGCCCCAAACTCTGTTCGTGAGGGGATGCTCGAACTCTGCCTCTTGACTTTGTCCATGAGAAGATACCCTAGACTCTGCCTTTGGACTCTGTTTGTGTGGGGATGCCCCAGACATCACCTCTGGACTTTGTGAACTCTGTCTGTGTGGAGATGCTTGGGACTCTGCCTCCAGACTCCATCTGCATGGAGATGTCCCAAACCCATCCTGATCTCCATCTACGTTGAGGTTCTCCGGACCCCCTCTGGGCCACATGTCCAAACCTCCTTTGGATCTCCAACATGTATCTACGGTTTGGTCTCGGCGTGGTTCAACTTGGCCTCAATGGCTTCACCTTGGTCAGGCTTCGCTTCACCTCGACGGTGCCTCCTCTACTAGGGGATCCCCCTACTTTCATGGATTCACCTCAGCACGTCTCAATGGCTTAGCCTTGACATGGTTCAACTCAACCTCAACAGCTTTGCCTCGGTTGGGCTTTGCTTTGCCTCAACGGTGTCTCCTTGACTAGGGGCTCCTCCTAGTTCGATGGATTCACCTCGGTGAGCTCCAACATGCCTCGATGGCTTGGTCTCAGTGTGGTTGAAATTAGCCTTAGCCAGGCTTTGCTTTGCCTCGATGACGTTTCCTCGACTAGGGGCTTTCTCCTAGTTCAATGGATCTACCTTGGCAAGCTCTA
This sequence comes from Dendrocalamus latiflorus, assembly GCA_017311315.1. NCBI lineage: Eukaryota > Viridiplantae > Streptophyta > Magnoliopsida > Poales > Poaceae > Dendrocalamus > Dendrocalamus latiflorus. The sequence goes on along the minus strand of CM029678.1, from coordinate 9,953,101 downwards.
ACATGCCTCAATGTCTTCACCTCAGCGTGGTTCAACTTGGCCTTGATGGCTATGCCTCAGCCGAGCTTTGCTTCACCTCAACGACATCTCCTCGACTACGGGCTCCCCACTATTTTGATGGATTCACCTCGGCAATCTCCAACATGCCTCGATGGCTTGGCCTTGGTATGGTTCAACTTGGCCTCGACGTCTTTGCCTCAGCTGGGTTTTGCTTTGCCTCAACGGTCTCTCACCAACTAGGGGCTCTATCTAGTTTAATGGATTCACCTCAGTGAGCTCCAACACGTCTCGATGATTTGGCCTCGACGTGGTTCAACTCGGCCTCGACCGCTTCGCCTCGACCAGACTTCGCTTCGTCTCAAAGGTGTCTCCTCGACTAGGGGCTCCCACTAACTCGATGGATTCACATCAACGAGCTCCAGCAAACCTCGATGGCTTGGCCTCGTGTAAGATCGAAGAGATGACTAGAGGGGGTGAATAGCTGGTATAAAAAATTCTCTTCCAATTATTATCAAATTCTATTTGTCTAAACTAAGTATATAATGTAAAAGCTTAACTCAAAAAGGTTTAGTACAAATATCACCTAAATCAACTAGGTTTACCTAAGTGCACCAACAATCTAAGTCTATGTCAAATGTTTGCAATCTTAGGTTGACAAACATTCACTTAATTCTATGAATGTAAATTGAGCATAAGAAAACAAACCATAATTGACATAGTTACTTTTTACTGTGGTATTCGGAGACTTGCTGGTCTCTCCTAGTCCACATTGAGGTTAGCCCAAATGAATTAGACCAGCTCCACAGTTAAGCCGAAACACCTCAATCTACTAAGGTTGCTCTTCCTCCACTTCGGAGATGACAAGCACCACACCACTCATAATTCAATGGGCCTTCTCACAAGCTTCTTGAGAAGATCACCGCGCACAACACCTTCAACGCCATCTAGGAGTTAGCAAACTCCAAGAGTAACAAGTCAAGCCACTTGCTTGACTCTCACCATGTGCAACGAATTCACAAGCTTGAGTAGATACTCAATCCACCTCTACATGCAACACATACAATCAGCAACCTTCTTCCTTGCTCACTAGGTGCAATACATGCACAATACAGAGGAGGTCTTCACACTAGCTCAAAGGAATGTCAAGGAATGAAGCAACCATTGCTCCAACCAGCCACAAAGGGGTGTATACCCATGCCACAAAAACTAGCCGTTGGAAGCAAACCCCCCAATAATAGGATTTCCAGAAGTACCATCGGCTTACGATCGGTACTTCCACACTCCTCTGCAATGGTCAGTAAACTAGCTGTTGTAGGTAAATTCAGTACTTTTGATAGCTAAAGTCCGGTACTACTGATAATTGGAAGCATCGCGCCACTCAAGCGGAACTACTGATTTCCTTAGGGACGAGAAGACTCCACAGAGGTGTCTCTCTAGAAAAGACATACCGCTACACATGGTAGTCATTTTGCCAATTGGATGTAATGCTCACACAAAGCCGGTCTACAAATTGAAAGTACCACTCACATAGAGCCAGTAGTACCACTCGTTGTTCGGACCGCTCACACAGAGCTGTACAGACCACTCACATGTAGCTTGTTGGAAGTTTCGATAGTCGACTACACTGGTCCTCGACCACATCAGATGGTTTGACCACTCAGGTCTTTGACCACGTCGATCTCCGACCACATTGTCCTATTTGACCACACAGGTCTCCGACCACACGGGTCTCTGACCACGTTGTCCGGATCGACCACACAGGTCTCTGACTATTAGTTTTTGACCATGTTGGTTTCGACCACTCAGGTGTCGATCAAGTTGACCAAGTCAATCTTCGATGACACATATCTCTGTCCATTAAGTTGATTTTCGATTACATTGTATCAATCATGTCGGTTTGACCACGTCGATTTTGACCACACAGGTCTCGACCAAGCTGGTTTTGATCACACAGATCTCAACCACATTGGTTTCGACCATGCTGGTTTGACCACGCTGGTTTCAATCACATAGATCTTGACCATGTTGGTTCCGACCATGCTAGATCGACAACTTTGGTCTTCGACCACCTTGGTTTGACCACTCTGGTCTCGACCACATTGGTTCTCAACCACATAGTTCTTCCGACCACTGATGCATGTGATAGTTCTGTGATTACAATGCCAATATTTTCATTGAATGGTAGTACCACAGGTCATACTAGGTAGTTTCGATTGTCCTGAAAAGTGCAGGTACTTCAAAAAATTTTGCAAAATACATTTACAAACTTTAGTATCATGAACACAAGGATTAAACATAATTCCCAACAAGTTAAAAAATACATATGCACACTTTTATAATCATGACACAAGGATTAAATATAAGCTTCAACCATTTTGCAAATATAAACCTCATACTACAAGTAGTAGGAAATACATACTTCAAACACTTGCAAAACACATTCGTAATGTACAGCCCCATGTTACAATGATTCAACACATGAGTTTTAACTATTTGTAAAACACATTTGCAAATACAAGCCTCATGCCAAGGAGAGCTAGAAGATGTGAGGTTGAGCTATCAACTTATGATGAGACTCAAGCTACTAGACATGACCCATCTTAATAGTACGACAATCTATACTGACAATTGTAACATCCCAAATTTTTGCTAAAATAAAAATAATTAAATAAATAATAAAAATGGATTTTAAAAAAACTTTAAATTAAAATAAGCATTTTTGTGCCTAAGTTTGAATTTGGATTTGCCCTAAATTTCTGTTTTTGAAAAAAAAGCTGGATTTGAAAAGCATTTCAGAAAAACCTAAAATTATTATTAATTAAAATATTTTGATTTTGTATAAACACTCTATGTCAAATTAAAAATTTGGAGTTTATTTGGTTTCCTGGATTTTTCTGAGTTTTAAAATGTATTTTTGTAATTAAAAGTATTTTAAAGTATGAAAATTAAATATCAACATTAGTTGGAAATATTTTTATTAGGTTCCAAATGTCTCCAGGAGATTCTAGGAATTTTTCTGGAATTTTTGGAGATTATTTGGTATTTTTTTCTGAGGCTTATTGTATTTTCTGTGCTTTCTGAAAATCCAAAATCCAAAATCAAAATTAATTATCCCCTCCCTCCCTCTCCGGCCGCCACGTGGACGGCCAGATTTGCGCCCACGTCACCCGCCGGATTCCGCCTCCCCTCCCTCCCCGCGCGCCACGCGTACGGGCCCGATCCGGCCACGTCGCCCTTCATCGGCCCATCCCGCCCGCTCCCTCTTTTCTCTCGCTGCCGCTGGACCCCACCTGTCGGCGCCGCTTCCCTCTCTCCCTTTCCCCCTCGGTCCCACCCGGCAGCCACTCCCTCCCCTTCCGCCTCTCGCTGCACCGCGGGGCCCGCATGCCAGGGGCGTCTTCCCCGCGCGACCCCGCCCTTCTTCTCCGGCCGCGCCGCCACCGGCCGTTGCGCCGCTCCCGCCCTACCCGGCGCCCTCCTCCCTCCCGCGCATGTCGCCGCCACGCGCCCACTCCTTCCGCAGGACCCGCGCGCCCCCACCCGCCGAATCCGCCGCCCACCACCCACTCCCCTCCCGCAACCGCCGCCACGACCCCACCCCTCCGGCGAGAAATTCCCGGCACCTCCCTCCTCCCCGCCCCCTATAAATCCCCCTCCGGGCTTCGCCTCTCCCCACTCCACCTCCCCGCCCCTTTCCTCTCGCTCCCGGCCGCTCCACCGCCGCCGCGCCGTGCTCACCCGCCTCCGCCGCCGCCGCCAACAACGGCGAGCCATTGCCTCCGCTTCGCCCCGCCTCACGCCTCGCCGACGCCGCCCCCAGCTTCGGCGTGACGCCCCCGACCTCCTCCGCCCCTCATAGCCGCCGCAGAGCCGTCCCCGACGCCTCCGCCGCCGCCGCCAACAACGGCTATGAAGGTAGAAGACCAGTGCTCACAAGATACCCCTGCAGCAGGAAAAACACAAATACAGAGACCAGCAAGAGAGAAAAATCAAATCGGGAAAATTCTGGCCTCAAGTGGTAGTACCGCTGTGACGAGCGGTAGTACCGCTGAGCGGTAGTACCGCTGGTCCGAGCGGTAGTACCTTTGAGCGGTAGTACCTCTCCAGGAGCGGTAGTACCTCTCGAGAAAAACAGCAAATGGGATTTTCAGGCTGGAACTTTGAGACTTCGGATTTTTGGCTAAAAAATAGGTTTGCTCTCAATCTTTTTGATCCAAGGCCTTACTACAACATACTAAATAGTAAGGGGACCTTGGGAAACAAGAGAATCAAACCAAGAAGCAAGAATTTCAGATTATGGGTAAAAATATGAATTTTTGCACAACCCGAGCCAAAAATCAAATTACTCCCTAACCGTTGATCCTTTGGCCATGAAATTTTGAGGATAGGTATTGAATACCCTCTGGACCTTCCATGCTTAATTTCAAGCCATCTCAACAAGGGAATCAAGCGCAGCACGAAAACCCTAGAAATGCAACCATGAACAGAGGAAGGCCAACACCAAAATCTGAGATTAATATGAAGTTTGCTCTTGGGAAACTTGATCAAATGATCTTGAGGCACTATCCCATCAAGGAGCAACCCATTTTGGGCCTTCCCAACAAGAAATAGCAAGAAACACAAAATCTCAAGAATCAAGCCTAGAAGGCATCGAAGCAAGAACAGAGAGCACGGGAGAAAAACTCAGAAATTTCATTCCATGAACAAGAGATACAAAGAGCTACGTCCCCACACGCATGGACATTAGAACCATGGATGATTACAAGGTGAATCAACTCTCCCTCTCCCTCTCCATCTCAAGAACACACCACTACAAGATTGGAGGAGGATGAACTCACATAGAACACATCGTAGGAGATACTCAGGGGACACACACTCTGCCCCTCAACCACTAAAGCCTAAAGCCAAAACAACCACTAAAGCCTATTTTGACTAAAGGAAACCCTAAAAACTCTTGGAGTGCTCAAGTGGGCATGCAGCCCCTCCACTCCTTTTATAGCCCATGGCTAACGGGTCTCCGCCCCGTTACTCCCGCTATTTCCAACGGAGCCCGCTCCCGCTTGTGCAGCCTTGCGAAATTCCCGTTTCGCCCCTCCTGCACCTTCCGGGAAGCTTCCGCGCTCCTTGTCTCGCACGCCTCGCAACCACCTCGAGTCCACGTCGTCTTCGACACATCCCGACCGTTCTGACTTCAGCGCCACCTGCGCCTAGTCCGGTCCACCGTGTCTCACCACGACTCCACTCGACGTCCTGCAGTCACACAGACAAGAAAACACGTCAAATAGCACCGCTCGATACATGAAAGCATAAATACCATCATACTTACCATGACGAAGTCCAAACCTGTCGAATCATCTGAATATGCATCCTAATCCCATACGACCAAGTTTGACCAAAGTCCGACCGAGCCCGATTGCGCCACGCAACGACTCGACTCCGAACCACCCAAACCAAACTCCACTTGTCTAAACCAATGTCAATTACTCATCATTAACATGTGGTCACCTCCACATGGTTCTTTTTGAAGATTAAGCAAATGGAGCACAAATGACATATTTTCTTTTGAAATTCATGGTTGTTGCCAACCAGATTTTTGTTTTATCATGTGCTAGATCTCAAGCCTTATGCGACTACTCCAAGCAAGCAGCTTAAGAAGATAGTCTAGGTCATCCAAAACTTCCCCTAAGTTCGTGACAAGTGCAATGGCAAGCCGTCTCATAGGAAAGAATTGGTGAAATCAGTTTTTTCGCACAAAAGAGATCTTTTTGCTTTTTAACATTTTGTACTAACTCATGTATCATCAAGAGAGTAAAACAACTCAAACTATGGCTCAATAGAGATTCAACGCTCAACTTAGCCTACTTGACATGGCATGAATCATAAAGGGATAGCTCAAGACAGACTAGACTCAAATGCTAGCATGACAAGTTTTAATTCAAGTTGAGCAATTTTAATTAACTTATCATGGCAAAGAGCTAGTCTATACATATGAAGTCATGATAAATCTAGCAAGCTAAGCACAAGTCATGGCAAGTTGTAAAGCATTGAAGCATGTCATAACAGGATAATAATCAAGGCTCAATGCAGATTGATTACAATGCTAGAATGCTAAAAATGCAAGAAAGTCCAGCTCCCCCTCAACATTAGATGCAACTTTTAATTCAAGTTGAGTTAAGTCAATATTAAGCTCCAGAAGCTCCCAAATGAACTCCCCCTGAACCAAAGCAATAAAATCGAGAAGCTGGGAAAGAAAACAGCAAACAGGCAGTCCTTAAAGCATAGATAAGATATAGAGACAACTATGACTCAAACTGACTCTCATCTACCCCATATGACTCCAGGACAATCAGCTGACAGTAAATCACACACTAGAGAGCAAACACGTATCCTGTCTACCCGAGGGTGGCCCAACCCTCGCTAGAACCTACAAGAAGTGAGTGAGCTCAACCTAGTGAGATAAGAAACAGCTAATATGCAGCAACCTGGAAGCACAAGATAAGAGTAAGAAGTCTAAGCAACTTGGCATGAAAACCACTCTAATCTATGCTGGAAGGACTAAACCCAAATGCACCCCGAATGCAATGCAACAGAAATGAGACAGAAGCATAATTAATATAGTAAAGCAGTAAAGCCCAAAGCTCCCCCTCACTACAATCCATAAGGACAAACCACCCCAAGCTCTCCCCGCAGAGCTGAAAACCTCGAACTATCCAATGGCTTGGTGAAGATGTCAGCCAACTGGTGATCACTCTCCACAAAATGGAGCACTATATCGCCCTTCTCTACATGGTCTCTAAGGAAGTGATAACGGATATTGATATGCTTGGTCCGAGCGTGCTGCACTGGGTTCTTGGCAATGTTAATCGCAGAAGTGTTATCACAAAAGAGTGGAATACTGTCGATAACTAACCCAAAGTCCCGCAGGGTCGAAGCCATCTAGAGTACCTGACTGCAGCAGCTGGCTGCAGCAACATACTCGGCCTCTGCGGTGGACTGCGCAACACCGGACTGCTTCCTTGAAGACCAAGAAACGAGAGAAGTGCCAATGAATTGGCAGGTGCCAGAGGTGCTCTTCCTATCTATCCTACAGCCGGCAAAGTCTGCATCCGAAAAGGCTCTCAAGGAAAGACAGGATGAGGAAGAGTACCAGATACCATAGTCAATGGTAGCTCGAAGGTACCGAAAGATGCGCTTCACCGCCTAGCGGTGAGATACGCGAGGAGAAGCCTGAAAACGAGCACACAGACACACGGAGAAGTGTATGTCTGGTCTCGAGGCAGTGAGGTAAAGAAGAGAGCCGATCATACTTCTGAACTTTTTCTGATCAACTGGCTCGCCATCCTCATCTGGGTCAAGATAGGCTGTAGAAGCCATGGGAGTTGACACAGGCTTACCATCGCTCATGTTGAAGCGTCTCAGGAGGTCACGAGTGTACTTTCCTTGATGAAGAAATGTACCCTCCCGAGACTGCTTGATTTGGAAGCCAAGGAAGAAGGTCAACTCCCCCATCATACTCATCTCAAACTCGGTGCTCATGACATCCGAGAACTGTGAAACCAGAGCATGGGAAGAGCCGCCAAAGATAATGTCATCGACATAGATCTGGACGAGCAGAAGGTCATTGCCAGGCCTACGGATAAACAAGGTCTTATCTACTTTACCCATTTCAAACCCATGACTCAACAAGTAGGACTTAAGCCTCTCATACCAAGCCCTGGGGGCCTGCTTAAGTCCATACAACGCTTTGGAAAGCTTGAAGACATGGTTTGGGTATTTGGGGTTTTCGAAACCTGGAGGCTGTCTGACGTAAACTTCTTCCTCAATGACTCCATTAAGGAAGGCACTCTTGACGTCCATCTGGTAAAGCTTGAAACCCTTAGAAGCTGCAAAGGCAAGCAGGATTCTAATGGCCTCAAGTCGAGCTACAGGGGCAAAGGTCTCCTCGAAATCTAGACCCTCAACCTGGGAGAACCCCTGAGCTACCAGTCTAGCCTTGTTCCGAATAACCACTCCATCCTCGCTCTGCTTGTTCTTGAACACCCACTTAGTCCCAATAATATTGTGACCTCGCGGGGGCTCGACAAGCGACCAGACCTTGTTCCTCTCAAAATTTTCTAGCTCCTCATGCATGGCATTGACCCAAGACTCATCAGATAAAGCATGAGAAACATCTTTGGGCTCAAATGAGGCAATGAAAGCAGAATGGAGGCAGAATTGAGATAAGCCAGATTTTGAGCGGGTAACACGCTCGAAGAGGTCTCCAATGATCTGCTCTGAAGGATGAGCTTTCTGGATATGTCTAGGAGGTCCAGGATGAGATGAAGAAGTGGCCTCTACCTCATGAGCTGACGAGGTAGGGACAGAGCCACTAGCTCCAGAGGAAGCAGAAGGCAAGGGCTGATCGCCTCGAGGTGCGGTGGAAGAAGGCACCTCAAGGGGTGGATGAGGGATAGGATCAGGTAGACAACCGTCGTCTCCATCGTCCTCGTCATCCACGAAGATGGTCTCGGACTGCTCTAACGAACCTGAGATATCGGGCCTAGTCCCCGGACTGGCCTCGTCAAAGGTCACCTCACAGGTCTCTACCATTTTGCTAGACTCGTAGTTCCAGACCCTATAAGCCCGCGAAGAAGTCGAGTAGCCTAGAAAGATCCCATCACAGGAACGTGACTCGAACTTATCTAGGTTCCCAGACTTCAAGATAAAACACTTGCAACCAAAAACACGAAAATGAGAGACGCTGGGCTTTCGCCCATATCTCAACTCATAAGAAGTGCGGTGCAAGTGTGCCCTCAGAAAAACTCGATTTGAGACATGGCACGCGGTGGCTATAGCCTCAGCCCAAAACTTCCGCGGTGTAGAGTATTCATCAAGCATCGTCCTGGCCATCTCCACCAAGGTACGATTCTTTCTCTCCACGACGCCATTTTGCTGTGGGACGTGCGGAGAGGAGAACTGATGCTCTACACCTGTCTCACCACAGAAACTCTCGAAGTAGGAATTCTTGAACTCCGTGCCATTGTCACTGCGGATCGCTCGTAAGGCACCTGGGAGCTCAACAGAAAGCCTACTGAAAAGACCTCAGAAATGTGAAAACGTCTCATCCTTCGAGGCTAAGAAAAACACCCAAGAATACCTCGAGAAGTCATCGACGACAACAAGAACATACCACTTCCCTCCTGCTGACTGCACTCGGGCTGGTCCAACTGTGTCCATATGGAGCAGCTGTCCTGGTGCATCGGTCATAGTAACTGTGACCGGAGGGTGAGAAGCGGCAACCATCTTGCCGTGCCGGCATGGAGCGCAAACAAGATCTTTGACCATCTTGAGTTTCGGCAGACCACGAATGAGATCGTGACCGCTAACTCGAGTCAAATGGTCAAAGCCTATATGACCAAGTCTCCTATGCCAGAAGGAAAGGTCGCGGGACTCAGAAGCAACTAAACACCTGAGAGGATCACCAGAAGACTCAGAAAAATCAGCACGAAAGATCCTCCCAAAATGAGAAATCCCGCAAACCAGACTACCCGAAGAATCAAGAATTTTGCAATTGTTTTTCTTAAAGCTCACCTCAAAGTCGTCATCAGTAAGCTGAGAGACTGAAAGCAAGTTATACTGCAGCTTACTAACCAAGGCAACATCTTTCAAAATGAAAGAATCATTAATCCGCACTGTACCTTTGGCGATGACGCGCCCAGATGAAGCATCTCCGAAGGTGATCATCTCATCACCTGGAGCGCGGGCAAGGGAAGAAAACCAACGGGAATCTCCGATCATGTGTCGTGAACACCCGGAGTCTACGAGCCAAACCTTTCCTTTCCCTGGCCTGCGAACCTGAGTCAAACAGAGAGTAAAGTCTCAGCACTGGGGTAAATCAAGAGTGATTTTGGCACCCAATACTGAACGACACGTCGAGTAGCAGAAGTAGCCACACACGACTGACCTCTAGCTACCCTACGCTCTCTGTCACTCAAAGCAGAAGGTCTGTGAGCAGACCTGAAGCTGTTGCGGGGTCCGACTGCTACGGGAGAGAGAGTCGGAATACCGGCAACACGCTGATCACGCCGCGGGTAGCTATCTCGACGGGGGAAACGAGATGTACCCTCAGGACGGCGGAAGTCACGACCAGGAGCAGCACGAGGACGAAAACCAGAAAACTCGGAAAAACCAAGTCCTCGATGCTGCCCAAAATCATCAGCAAACGCAACCCTAGACCTCGTGTTGGTCTTAGGTGCACTCAGGATCTGGGGCTGACCCTGAATACCCCTAAGAGACTCAACACGGTCTCTACGCGCGATCTTGGCGCGCCTGAAGCATCTCTCGATCGAGTGCCCATCCTTCTGACAGAAGGTGCAGTGATACTTCACCTTCTGAGAGGTGGAAGTAGCACGAAGTGGCTTCGCCTTCTGAGAGGCCGAAGCAGAAGGTGGAATCACCTTGCTGTCAGAGATCCCCTGGCAAAGCCCGCTGATTTGAATTTAACCTCATCAGATCTGGGCTCAACCTCGATCACACCTCCTACGATGGGTCGGAGAATAGCAGGTGGATGCTTCCTCATATCCTCATAGAAATCATATGCTAGACCTTGATTGAACTTGCAAATCTTGGATTGGTCTAGAATAAGATTAAGCTTCTTCTTGCCGCCTACAAATCTCTCGAGAGTGTTCATAAGGTACTGACACTCCCGAAAGAGAGAGGTGCAAGAAGAGCAGGGGAAAGAGGGAACAACAGAAGGTAAGGGAGCAGAAGAAGAACCAACAGTAGAGGAAAGAATGGCTTGTGCACGCACAACCGACTCTGAGGGGACAGTCCTACTACTAGCAGGTTGGTTCGCGTCTCTAGGCGTCTCACCCTTACCCTGGGGCTTCTCCCCCACACCATCAATCACATCACAACCAGATTGTGGCTTCTCTAGTAAGTCCTTAGTTAGCTTCACACATTTGTCATTCAATGCAACGAGTTCAAGTTTTAGTTTATCACAACTAATGCAAGGTGAGCTAATAGGATCCTTAGTCGCATACTGAGCCATTTTCTTATTGTTGTCAATCATTTCTTGAAACTGTTTTGAGACAGATTCAAGTTCAGCAGTTAACTTTGGACAGTTCAAACATGAATCAATAGGCTCAAGTAAAGAAGCACTTAACTCAGCAATCTTGTGATCTGCCCGTTTTAGGTTCGACTTCAGCTTATTGCAGTTTTCACATGACTCGGGCAGATCAAGCAACATGGTATAAAGGCCTCTAAAAGCATTGTCCTTATCCTCAAATGAGGTGCAAGCACTAGTCTCAACAGGTTCAGATGAAATAGAAGCAATCCTACTCATCTCTAGTTCAGCCAACAGACTAATGTTCTCCACCTTAACAGTATCAAGCTCGGAGGACAAACTATCATGCGAGGTCCTTAATTTCTCCATGTCACCCAGCAAGGCAGAGCATGTATCACAGTCGTCACTAGAGGGACCAGATGTAAGAGCAATAATCTCTAGTGACAATCTGTCTACTTCCTTCTCCAACTCAGTACACCTAGCCCTAGCTCTAGCATGAAATCCACCTAGCTTAAGAAAAGCATGATTAAGCTGGTCGTAGGTGGGGCATACCTCGTCCGAGTCGGAGTACAGCTCGCTGTCACTGAGTTCGCCCTCGAGGGCCATGAAGCACATGCCGGAGAAGTCGTCGCCGCTCTTGGGATCTTGGTCACCCGTCCCGTCGTCGTCGCTCCATCCCTCCACCTCGCTGAGGTCGAGGTCGTCGAAGGCGGTGAGGACGCGGTGAAACAGCTTCTTGGCCTTCCCGAAGTCGCGGAACTTCTTCTTGCCCGGCGTCTGAGCTGGAGTCTTCTTGTTGCGGTTCTTGTCGGTGTAGTCGTTCTTGCCCGAACCGCCGTAGTCGTTCTTGCTCTTCTCCAGCTTGGGGCAGTTTGCCCGAATGTGGTTGGGGCCACCACACTCGAAGCAAATCACGGGTCCTCCTCTCTTTCTGTCCCTCCTCCCCTTGTAAGCATGGGAGAATCTTCGAGCAAGGAGGGCCAGCTGCTCATCCGCAAGCTGCTCTAACTGATCATCAGTTACGTCACAGAGAGCAGCAAGAAGACTCAGAAGAAGGACCAGAAGCCGAACTGGGATCGGTGACTAGAGCCATCGACTGTGACTTCGACTTGCGAGAGACAATGTCAATCTCGTGAGTCTTGAGGCGCGAGTACAGCGCATCAAGAGTCAAAGTCGAGAGGTCCGTGGTGTCCTTGATGGTAGTCACCTTCATCTCCCAAACACGAAGATCGAGTGCAGCGAGCATCTGTCGAGCATTATCCGAGTCGGAGTATGTGAGACCGATGGCTCGGAGGTTGCTCAGAATCTTGTGAAAACGCGCAAAACACTCATCATGGGACTCGCCAGCGAGCATTTCAAACTTGTTGTAATCTCGCTTGAAATGGTCCTGTCGCACCGTCTTTATTTGGGTGGTGCCCTCATGGTAAGCATCGAGGGTCTCCCAAATATCGAAGGCGGACGAAAGATGAGATATGCGGTCAAACTCGCCACGACTCAGGCCCTGGATAATGATGTTCCTTTCCTTCACGTTTGACTCAACATCATGCATATTCCCAGCATTGATGTTCTCATCGGCAGGAACAACAAACCGGACCTTGACCTTGCGCCAGATGGTGTACCCCTGAGCCTGGATGTATGTCTCCATTCGGCTTTTCCAGAAGGGGTAATCGATGCCATCGAAAACGGGCGGCTTGGTCGAGTACTTGTCCGTCGCCATGGCTCTTGAGACCGGTTAAGATCTATTGAAAAGAGCTAACCGGCTCTGATACCAATTGTTGGACCGAAATGGCGACAGAGGGGGGGTGAATGTCGCTTTCTAAAAATCACCCCCAACACGTATCTTCTTCTCCAATAGCTATGGGAGCTATGAAGGTAGAAGACCAGTGCTCACAAGATACCCCAGCAGCAGGAAAAACACAAATACAGAGACCAGCAAGAGAGAAAAATCAAATCGGAAAAATTCTGGCCTCAAGCGGTAGTACCGCTGTGACGGGTGGTAGTACCGCTGAGCGGTGGTACCGCTGGTCCGAGCGGTAGTACCTTTGAGCGGTAGTACCTCTCCAGGAGCGGTAGTACCTCTCGAGAAAAATAGCAAACGGGATTTTCAGGCTGGAACTTTGAGACTTCGGATTTTTGGCTAAAAAATAGGTTTGCTCTCAATCTTTTTGATCCAAGACCTTACTACAACATACTAAATAGTAAGGGGACCTTGGGAAACAAGAGAATCAAACCAAGAAGCAAGAATTTCAGATTATGGGTAAAAATCTGAATTTTTGCACAACCCGAGCCAAAAATCAAATTACTCCCTAACCATTGATCCTTTGGCCATGAAATTTTGAGGATAGGTATTGAATACCCTCTGGACCTTCCATGCTTAATTTCAAGCCATCTCAACAAGGGAATCAAGCGCAGCACGAAAACCCTAGAAATGCAACCATGAACAGAGGAAGGCCAACACCAAAATCTGAGATTAATATGAAGTTTGCTCTTGGGAAACTTGATCAAATGATCTTGAGGCACTATCCCATCAAGGAGCAACCCATTTTGGGCCTTCCCAACAAGAAATAGCAAGAAACGCAAAATCTCAAGAATCAAGCCTAGAAGGCATCGAAGCAAGAACAGAGAGCACGGGAGAAAAACTCAGAAATTTCATTCCATGAACAAGAGATACAAAGAGCTACGTCCCCACACGCATGGACATTAGAACCATGGATGATTACAAGGTGAATCAACTCTCCCTCTCCGTCTCCATCTCAAGAACACGCCACTACAAGATTGGAGGAGGATGAACTCACATAGAACACATCGTAGGAGACACTCAGGGGACACACACTCTGCCCCTCAACCACTAAAGCCTAAAGCCAAAACAACCACTAAAGCCTATTTTGACTAAAGGAAACCCTAAAAACTCTTGGAGTGCTCAAGTGGGCATGCAGCCCCTCCACTCCTTTTATAGCCCATGGCTAACGGGTCTCCGCCCCGTTACTCCCGCTATTTCCAACGGAGCCCGCTCCCGCTTGTGCAGCCTTGCGAAATTCCCGTTTCGCCCCTCCTGCACCTTCCGGGAAGCTTCCGCGCTCCTTGTCTCGCACGCCTCGCAACCACCTCGAGTCCACGTCGTCTTCGACACATCCCGACCGTTCTGACTTCAGCGCCACTTGCGCCTAGTCCGGTCCACCGTGTCTCACCACGACTCCACTCGACGTCCTGCAGTCACACAGACAAGAAAACACGTCAAATAGCACCGCTCGATACATGAAAGTATAAATACCATCATACTTACCATGACGAAGTCCAAACCTGTCGAATCGTCTGAATATGCATCCTGATCCCATACGACCAAGTTTGACCAAAGTCCGACCGAGCCCGATTGCGCCACGCAACGACTTGACTCCGAACCACCCAAACCAAACTCGACTTGTCTAAACCAATGTGAATTACTCATCATTAACATGTGGTCACCTCCACATGGTCCATCATCAACACATGATCATCTCCTCTTGGATATGCATCAACTGACAATACATCTTCTTCTTCATGACCTTCAACTCATGAAGCCATCTTCTTCTCACGTCTTGACTTAATGATCTTCAACACATGAAGTCATCCCAAATCATTCTCATTTATGGAACCTAACCTATTCATCCAACCCATGAAAAATGTTAGTCCACAAATCAATTCTAATCAATTACCAAACTTCACCATTAACTCATAATGGAGGGACTAGATTATACAATCTTTCCTTTTTGATAATTCATGACAATCTCAACAAATAATAACATAAAGATTGATTTTTAAGTACACAACATGTACACAACAATTGTATACACTAGGATAATTTTTCAATGCAAACCTTATCTGATTGTCATTAATCATCCAACTATAAACGCATAATGGAAGAACTAGATGTCAACCCGATTATGAGTATATATGAACTACATAAGCTATATATACTCAAAAGATATGTTTCAAAGTAATGATCCTTAATAAGTGGAAAGATGAGCATCGATCAAGACTAATGAATCCTCAAAACATAGAGTGAACTCCCCCTAAATGTGTGCATACAAGAATGTATAATGAAGACATATGCACATATTCAAGTTAGACTATTTAGTGAAGTTCAATCTATATTTTGAATCAAAGGAATGCATTAAGACATAAGAATATGATGTAGAATGAATACCTCCATGGTTGTCACTTCTTCATCCAATTGAGGCTAGTTAATATCATAATCAATAAACATGTTAGTGTCACAATGACATTTGTCATTTTATCAACAAACCATTTGTCATTACCACATTCAAATAAGACTAGGCAATATCATAAATGATAAATAAATTAGTCTCATAAATGTATTTGTCATTATCACCAAAACCAACTTAATGGAGCTTGAACTTACACCTCGACATGGACAAACACTCCTCCTAGAGTCGAGTCTATGATAACTTGCCCTACGGGGTTGAGTCGCCTTACATTCACCTTCCAAGGTCAGGTCGGTGACCGCTCACCCTCTGAGGTTGAGTCTTCATCTCCTTAAACCCACCCTTCAAGGTCGAGTTGATGACCACTCACCCTGCAGGGTTGGGTCGACGGCTGCTCACCCTTAAGGGTCGAGTCTTCACCACCTTACACTCGCCCTCTAGGGTGTAACAGCCCAGGTGTTTATCTCAATTTTTAGGTAAAAAAATTTATTAAATTAAATTAATTTGGTTTAAAATAAAAATAGGTGTTTTGGTGCCTAAGTTTTAATTTTGTTTTGCCTTGATTTTCTATTTTAAAAAGGTTGGATTTGAAAAGTAATTTAAGTAAAAACCTAGAAATATTATTAAATAAGATGATATTTTGATTTTCTATAAAAATCCTAATTCAAATTAATTATTTGGATTTATTTGGCTTTCATCTAGATTTTTTGAGTTTTTTTGGAGTTTAAAATCTAGTTTGAAATTAAAAAGTATTTCAAGTATAAAAATATGATACCAACTTAAGTTGGAAATATTTTATCTAAGTCCAAAACATCTCCAAGAATTTTGGTGAATTTTTCTGGAATTTACGGAATTTATTTGGTATTTTTTGTGCCATTTTGAATTTCCTCAACTTTTTTGAAAACCCAAAAATCAAAAATTTAAATTTAAATCTTCCCACCCCTCCCTCCAGCCGACACGTGGACGACCAGGATGCGCCCACGTCGCCACCCCGGCCCGTCCTGTCGTCCCCTTCCACTTAACTTCTCCGGCCACTCGATCTACTTCCCCTGCCCCGTGGCGAGATCTCTACCGTCCGCTCCGCCCGCTCCCTCCCTCTCTCCTCTCTCTCGCAACCACTGGCCCCATCTGTCAGGAGCTTCTTCTTCCCCGCCCCTTCTTCGTCCTGCTGCAACCACCCCTGCCGAAGCCGCTTCCGCCCTTTCTGGCCGCCGCTTCCTCCTGCACACGTGCCACCCTACCTCTCTCCTTTGTGTGCCGCACTCCCCGCAACCACCTCCCCACTTCCCCCATTCTCGCACCTCTCCGCAACGGCCGCCGCCACCATTACCGCACGGTCGTTAGCTAGCCAGTGCCACCCCCTTCCCCTTTAAAAGCCCTCCCCAAGCACTTGTTCTCCATGCCCTCACCTCTCCTCTCCTTGTGCTCCACTTCTCTCCATGCCCGAGCCCACCTTGTGCCATCTTTTCTCTCTCTCATCGGTGAGCTACTTTGGTGAAGAATTCTGGCCCCCTCGGTCCTCCACATGCCTCGCCGACCTCTCCACCGGCTTCACCGCATCGTTGCTAGTCTCACCTACCCCTCAGCCAAGCCTCTTCGCCCCTGGAGTGCCGCCACGCTGGAGCCTGAGCTGCGCCGCCGCTTCTTCCTCATCGTCGACCACTCTCCGGCCGTCATGTGCCACCGTTCGTTGGTGACCCTCGGGTCCTGAGCGCCCTCCCAGCCGGCGAGCCATGTCAGCACTCGAGACCCTTACGACTGCCAGTTGCGACTAGATCCTTGTGGTCGTAGCTCCGAGTACTCGTAAACAACTTCGTAGTCATAGCACCGAATGGTCATAAATGACTACGTGGTCGTAAGCTCGACTGCGTGGTCGTAAGTTCAACTGCGTGGTCATAAGTTCAACTGCATGGTCGTAAGCTCGACGGCGTGGTTGTAAGCTCGACGGTGTGGTCATAAGTTCGACTACTGCTCGTAAGCTTGACTACGTGGTCGTAAGTTTGACTACATGGTCGTAAGTCTCAGTCAACAGGGCTAATGTCATGCTGACGTCATAAATCCGATTTTCCAGTAGAAAAATAATTCAGCCAAAAAAGAAAATTCCTGCTAACATCATAATTCCAATTTCCTTTAGAAAATTAATTCCAGAAAATCCAAATTATTCTTTTTCTCTGATTTTTAAACTTTCGAAAGCCCGTTCTCCTTCGTCCTAACTCCGATTGAACCCGTTCAAATTCCTAAATTCCTCAAAAATTTCAATCTATCTATTTTCGCCCTCAATTTAAATATTTGGAGTATATTTGAATTTATTTGAGTTTGGTGGGTTATTTTCACATGTAGACTGCGACTATTTGGGAGAATTCCTCGACGTCGATTTGCACCCAACTGAAGAGTAAGGCAAGTCACACACCTTAATCATGTTAATCCCAGTTTGCAAATTAATTTATGTTGGTTTAAATTATATTGCGTGCTTAATTTTATTTAACGTATTTCAATTCAGTTTTAAATTTAGTTATTGCCTACTTGTTAATTCCTTCGTTGACCTTGAATCTCTCGAAACCTTGTCACCCTAGAATGAAACTCTGGTTAGTATAATAGTATGGCTAGAGAATTTTTGTAACAAATGCTTAGACATGCATAGAAATAATGTATTCTTAACTTCAGTGAGTCAAGGAGGATCATGGAATATTTCAAATAAAATATAAAAATCTGGTTTAGACTTAGGCTAATGGTTAGGTGGTGGGTGCAGGCATGCACTATTATTCGGTGACACAGTGTTGATTGTCGGGTACAGGGGTATGTGGTTGAGCCTAAGTCATTTAAGGACTAATCTATGAGCTACTGTTGCAAAGACCTATCGTACTACCATAAGGCTGGTATGGGACAGTCCTGACTGATTAATTTGCGAGTCCCAACCTGAGTCATGTCGTAGGTTGAAAGTGAGTGTGGCGTAGGCCATGAGAAGTCTCACTCAGCTCAAGAGGGGGTCCCAGTCTGGTGGATTCCTTACTTGGGTGAAACCTTAGTGTCTGCTTGGCCTGGTTAAAGGCTTAGATTGTAAAGGCCTTGTCATGATCTCTCCGCCGCACACCTAAGAAAGTGTGTTAATCGTATGGCAATATGAGATGATCATGTCTTGTGGGTAAAGCTGTACAAC
The DNA here is from genome assembly GCA_017311315.1 of Dendrocalamus latiflorus. Classification (NCBI taxonomy): domain Eukaryota; kingdom Viridiplantae; phylum Streptophyta; class Magnoliopsida; order Poales; family Poaceae; genus Dendrocalamus; species Dendrocalamus latiflorus. The sequence continues at coordinate 9,934,698 of CM029678.1, read as the reverse complement.
CTCTGTAGAGTGTATAATATATCCTGGATAGCCGAGCCCATGGTCATGGGCAAGCAGAGTAAAGTTTTTCATGGATTAGACTTTGTTTTTCAAAATGGTTTATGAAAACCTTATGGATGGATGGAATCCATGAGAGATTGAAAAGCTTGTGGATAGATGGAATCCACGAGTGTTCGGAAGCGTGTGGATGTATGAAATACATACGAGATCTTTTGGAAAGGATGGTCTGGGTGGGATGCCCGTGGTTAGGTTAGTGTTTGGTCGGAGCTTGAACTAACGGTATTAATTTCATTTACAATTACTGATTTTACTTACTGTATTAAATTCAGCAATTTCCAATCTATTTATTGTATTTCTTTAAATGCTATTTTATGCTCAAATAACCCTATATGCATTCCTTTACTGCCTTTATCATTATGTTGCATATTCTGTGCGACTTGCGGAGTACAAGTTTATACTCACCTTGCTATCTCCACACAGAGGAAGATGACTTCGAGTACGGTGAAGACTTGGACGAGTAGGCCATGTCTTACTTTCGCTTGCCTGTGGGCAGGCTTAGTGGGCTTCTTCTGCTTTGGTTTTTCCTTTCACTGCTTATATTTAATTTTGGCTTATGTGCCATTGATGTAAACTTTGGCCACCAGGCCTATATTAAGTTAAATAAAGTTTGCCATTGTGCTTGGTATGTATCCCTGTTATCATTGTGTGCACTAGCTAATTCTAGACTAGCGCGATTAACACAGAGGATCAAGGAGTTGCTGCTCCGGGGTTCGACATAGGGCTAGGTCAATAACCTCTCACCCGGTCGATGACCTGTCACCCTCAGGGGTCGAGTCTTCATCGACTTACACCCACCCTTCGAGGTCGGGTCAACGACTTCTCACCCTCAAGGGTCAAGTCTTCATCAACTTACACCCACCCTCTGGGTTTAGGTCGATGATCGCTCAACCTCTGAGGTCTAGTCTTCATCGCCTTACACCCACCCACTAGGGTCAGGTCCACAACCACTCACCCTCTGAGGTCGAATCTTCACCACCTTACACCAACCCTCTAGGGTCAGGTCCACAACCGCTCACCCTTCGAGGTCGAATCTTCACCACCTTACACCCACCCTCTAGGGTCGGGTCAATGACCGCCACCCTCAGGGGTTGAGTCTTCACTGCCTTACACTCACCCTCCGGGGTCGAGTCGCCCAACAACCGCCCCCGAGGGCAACAATACAATAGCTACTCATGAGCTTCATCCTGAGTGCCAAGTTTCTTCATTGGGAGGCAATGACATTTTGGCCTCTCCAAGTGAAGTAGCTACTCGTGAGCTTTGTCTCGAGCATCAAAATTTTCCAATGGGATATGGTGATGTTCTTGTCTCCCCAAGCCATGTAGCAACTCGCGAGCTTCATCTCAAGCACCAAGTATTTTCATTGGGAGATGGTGACATTCTTGCCTCCCTGAGCGAAGTAGCTGCTCATGAGGTTCATCCTGAGTGTCAAGTTTTTCCGATGGGAGATGGTAACATTCTCGCCTCTCCAAGTGAATAGCCACTCAGAAGCTTTGTCCTAAGTGCCATGTTTTTTAATGGGAGGTGATGACATTCTCGTCTCCCCATGTGAAGTAGCTACTCGCGAGCTTTGTCTTGAGCACCAAGTTTTTTTGATGAGAGACAGTGACGTTCTCGCCTCCCTAAGCAAAATAGCGGCTCGTGAGCTTCGTCGTAAGCGCCAAGTTTTTTTCTAATGGAAGACGACAACATTGTCACCTCCCTAAGCAAAGTACCAGTTGTGAGCTTCATCTAGAGTGTGACATCCCAAAATTTTATTTAATTTATTTGGATTTAAATGGGTTTTTCTGGATTTTGTTTTCCATTTTTCTTATTTCTTTTATTTTGGCCTAGAGTAAGATTTATTAAACCTAAGTTTATTTGGAGCCAAATTAGGTTGTTTTTGTTACAAAACCTATTAGGTTACGTTGGTGGGCAAATACCGAAACTACCCCTGAGGGGTTTTGACTATAAATAGACAAGCCTATGAACAAGGGAGAACAGATCTAGAGATTAACAAAAAGACTTCATCTCCTTGGTGTCTTCTCCCAATTATTCTCTATTGATTCTCTGTTGATTGATTTCATTGATTCATTGGTGATTATCATTATTTCTCAACATGTTATCAACACGAATCACTTTACAAGTTGAAAGGTATGCAAGCCTCAACCAATCTACTATGCATTTGCTGCAATGTCATGAATAGATCAGTTGCATCCTAATTGATTCTAATCACATTTTCAATCTATGATTCATTCTCATGGCTATTTATCTTTATAATCTGGTAGATTGAACATATAGGTTCTAAATAAGAATGCCTAGTTAGATTAAAATCAAGATTGATTTGAAAAATCTTGAAATGGACATGCATGGATTCAACAATGTCACTGTTAGTTGCCCGAAGTTGATGCCACCTCTCGGCCTTCTCCAACCAAAGGTGCCACTTCCCCACCTCGCTACTCACCAACTACCTAAAGCTATCATCACAACTCGGTTTCCCCCACCGGCGATGTCGATCAGTGCCATGATGGCCGCCCGAAGTCAGCCCGCTACCTCTCGGCCTCCTCCCCACTAGCACCATTGTGTCCGCGCCTCGCCGTCGTGGCCGCCCGAAGCTACCACCACGTCCATTCCTCCATGCCTAAGGCCACCCGCCAGGAGCCACCTCAGCGCCCGAGAACACCCACCAAAAGCCACTCGGCCACCTCCACGCCCAGTAGCCTCCGCGCCTGAAGCCACTGCCACACAGCCTCCTTGGTGTTGCTGCGCCATTAGCACGCGCCCGTACTACCGTGCCACACCGTACCTGAGGAGCAACCACTGGCTCTCCATTTACCTGTAGGGGGACGCCTAGTTTGCTAAGGGAGCCAGTCGGGAGACACAGGCCGAATGAGGGAGGCCCACGGGTGGCCCAGGGGAGGAAAGAAAAAAAGAGGGGAGAAATTTTTGGCACGCTATTTTTGGCTCGGTCGCTAGATGCTACCATGTCGGACCCCGGAGCAACAACTCCTGGATCCTCTGTGTAAATCGCACTAGTCCAGGATCAGCTAGTGCACACAGTGGACAACAAAGATAAATATCGACCATAATGACATTTATTAACAAAATATGGTCATTATTGCCAAAGTATACATCCATGGTCAATAGGCCAAATTAAACATAAGCAGCGAAAGAAAAACACCGAAGCGGAAGAAGCCCAACAAGCTTGCATATAAGCAAACGACAGTAAGATGCGGCCTACTCGTCTAGGTCATCACCGTAGTCGAAGTCGTCTTTCTCTGTATGGAGATAGCAAGGTGAGTACAAACTTGTACTCCGCAAGTCATACGGAGATATGCAATATAATGATAAAGGCAACAAAGAAAGGCATATAGGGTTATTTGTGCGTAAAACAACGGTTAAAGAAATATAGTAAATAGATTGAAAATGCTGAATTTAATACAATAAGTAAAAATAGTAATTGTAAATCAAATTAATATTGTTAGTGCAGGCTCCAACCAAACACTAACCTAACCATGGGCATCCCACCCGGACCATGTTTCCAAAAGATATCGTATGGATTCCATCCATCCATAAGCTTTTCAATCTCTCATGGATTCCATCCATCCATAAGGTTTTCATAAACCATTTTGAAAAACAAAGTCTAATCCATGAAAAACTTTACTCAGCATGCCCATGACCGTGGGCACGGCTATCCAGGATAGATTATACGCTCTGTAGAGGTTGTACAACTTTACCCACAAGACATGATCATCCCATATTGCTACGCGATTAACACACTTCCTTAGGTGTGTGGCGAGGAGATCATGACAAGGCTTTTACAATGCAAAAAGCCTTCAACCTGTCTAAGCCAATACTAAGGTTTCACCCCAGTAAGGAATCCACCAGACCAGGATCCCCTCTTGAGCCGTGTGAGACTTCTCATGATCTACGCCACGCTCACTTTCAACCTACGACTGGACTCAGGTTGGGACCCACAAATTAGTTAGATAGGACTCTCTCATACCAGCCTTGTGGTAGTGCGATAGGGCTTTACAACAGTAACTCACAGACCGGTCCTTAATTTGACTTAGGCTTAACCACATACCCCCTGTGCCCGACAATCAATACTGTATCACCGAACAACAGTGCATGCCTGCACCCACCACCTAACCATTAGCCTAAGTGTAAACCAGGTTTTATATTTTATTTCATAATATTTCATAATCCTTTTTGACTCACCAAAGTCAAGAATACATTTGAAAAGCTCATCATTTTATGTGAAAAGGTTATCCCAAAATAAAGATTATATCTAAGCAGGTCTAAGCATTTGATATAAAATTCTCTAGTCCATACTAGTGTACTAACTAGAGTTTGATTTTAGGGTAACAAGCTATCGAGGAATTCAATGTCAATGGAGGAATTAACAAGTAGGCAATAACTAAATTTAAAACTGGAATTGAAATACATTGAATAAAAATATGCATGCAGAATAATTTAAAACAACATAGTTTTATTTCATAATCTGGGATCAACATGGTCAAGGTGTGTGACTTATCTTGCTCCGCGAGTTGGTGTGAATCATCGTCGTAGAATTCTTCTAGATCGTCGTAGTCTACACGTGAAAATACCCAAACAAACTCAAATAAAATCTAAATAAATTCAAATAAACTCCAAATAATTAAAAGGATGGTATAAATGCATATATTAGAATTTTTCATGAATTTAGGAATTTTAATGGGCTCAATCAGAGTTACGATGAAGGAGAACGGGCTCTTGGAAGTTTGAAATTAAAGAAAAAGGAAAAAGGCTGATTTTCTGGAATTATTTTTCTAAAGGAAATTGGAATTATGACGTCAGCCCTGGGATTTTCTTTTTGGCTGAATTATTTTTATAAAGGAAAATCAGGTTTATGACATCACATGACGTCAGCCCTAAGGTGGATTGACTGACAGGTGGGCCCTGGTCTACCATGGACCAGGTCCATGGACCAGGGGGAAGCTAAGGTGGCAAGGGTGATTGTGTGACATCCAGGTGGTAGGTGATTGGACCTATTTTGCTGATATGGCTGGTAGTGGTGCTAACATGGCAGCCACGTGTATGACACATGTGCGCCATTTGGACCAGGAGGTATGGCGTTGATCGGGCAGGTGAGCGCTGGCATGGCGTGCCACTGGGCGCCACACGGTAGCCACGTGATTGAGGGCTCGCCAGAGCTCCGGTTGACGGCGGCGGCTAGCGTCGGGTGCAAAAGAGAGGAGGCGACGGGGAGTGCGATGGTGCTCGTGGATTTTACCGAGGATGGTTGGTGATGAGGAAGGTGGTGGTGGCGCTCGGATCTTTGGTACGGCGGCGCTTCGGTAGCGACCTGGCTCGGCGGAGGGGCGGAGAAGGTGCACACGGCGATGAGGAGGGCGAAGGTGGTGGCGGCGAGGTGTGTAGCACTCTAAGTTGACGGCAATTGCTCGTCGGAGGGCGGCCAAGGCTCGGAGAGAGAGGAGCACGGTGGCAGGGGTGGTGGAGCGCTCGGGAGGGAGAGAAGAGCGGAGGGGGAGGTGGTGCGGAGGAAGGGGATGCCGAGGGGGGTTTTATCAGGTCAAAGGGAGAGCACGGGGGTGGGGATTCTTCACCGGAGATGGCGGAGGTTGGCGGTGATTGCGAGAGGAGAAGGGGAAAGCGGGTGCGGGAAGAGCGGGATTCGGGCACGGAGATCGAAGAGGTCGGCGTGGGTCGCTCGGGGGAGAAGAGAGAGGGAGAAGGGAGGAGATCTAGGCGAGCGAGGAGGTGGCGGTTGCGGCGCGAGGAGGAAGAAGAGGGCGGGGAAGAAGGAGCTGACAGTGGGTCCTAGCGGCCAGAGAGAGAGAGGGAGGGAAAGAGAGAGAGGCGGGAGCGGGGGTGTGACCGATGGATGACATGTGGCCGCAAGGAGGGATCCGGTGGTCAGGAATGGACGGCGGGAGATGGTCTGGGAGGCGACATGGGCAGATCAGGGCCATCCACACGTCAGGCGGAGGGAAGGCGGGGATTTCATTTTCTTTTTTATTTTCACAAAACACTAGAGAAGCAAATAAAGTTTAGAAAATACCAAATAAATTCCAAAAAAATTCACAAAAGTTCCTGGAGATGTTTTGGACTTCGATAAAATATTTATAACTTAATTTGGTATTATAATTTTACACATAAACTACTTTTTAATTTTAAAAATATATTTTTATATTCCAGAAAATCACAGGAAACCAGATAAAAGCCAAATAATTAATTTGAAATAGGATTTTTACATAAAATAAAAATATCCTTTTATTTAATAATATTTTTAAGTTCTTATTTAAATTACTTTTCAAATTCAGCCTTCTTAAAAATAGAAAAAATCAAGGCAAAACAAAAATCAAAACTTTGGCAACCAAAATACTTTTTTGTTTTAAATTATTTTTTCACTATTATCTTTGTTGTTATTATTATTATTATTTATAAAAGACCTGGGCTATTACATGCTGAGAGACCATGTGGAGGTGTCCTCATGTTTGTGATGAGTTATTGACACTTGGTTTATGATTGAGTTTGATTTGAGCGTTTCCTGCTAAGTCGTAGCCTTAAAAATGTTCGGAATCGCTTTCTGTGCAAAGTCGTAGCTTCTGGCCGTTGTCGTAGGCTCGTTCGACCACTTTGGTCGTTGTCGGAAGCCTGCCAGGCAGGTTACGACCACGTTGTCGTCAATCGGGAGCCAGGCGAGTCATTTACGACCACACAGTCGAAGGTCGGAAGTCTCCCAACTCCTTTACGACCACGTTGGTCGTGGTCGTAGGCCAATATGACCATGTTGGTCGTGGTCGAAACAGGTTACGACCACGTTACCGCGAGAGGTAGTCGGAGGTCGAGACTTCAACCACTGTGGTCGGTAGTCGGCAGATCTCGACTTCGACCACGTGGGAAGTCGAAGCGACTGCGACCACATTGTGAAGCGGTCGTATGAGGTCGGCTGCGGGCGTAGGACAGTTGGCCATGGTCGGATGTGCTCTCAAGCGCCCGGGTGCGGTCCAAAAGGGTCTCGACCACTGTAAAACTCGTTGTACGTGGTCGGAAGGTGTTTCGATCATGCGCTAAATGGTCGGAAGTCCCCGGGAGGGTTGAACGTGGTCGTAGACATCTAGTAACCGGTCGTATGACCTCCAGGATAGGTCGTTTCACCTGAGAATCGGTCGTATCAACTCCTGGGCTAGTCGTCTTGACCTGGAGAGCGGTCGTAGGTCATGTGCATGAATGCTTAAGTGTTTTCGATCGGTCATAATAGGTGTACGACTTTGTGGAACATGGTTTGAGTTCTGTTTTTCTTATGCAAATGTTTATACACAATGTTTTGTGCGGTACTATGAATGTATGCTTGTCTGTGATGGTTTGTAGGACTTGTAGACTAGTTGTGGAGAGGCATGGATGGCCAAGACTAGGCACGAGCGGTGCTGAGGTCAAGCGTGGTCGAGAGATGCCGAAGACGACGAGGTCTGCCAGGTGGTTGCAAGACTTGAGCGACAAGGGAGGAGGAAGCTTCCAGGAAGGCAGTGGGATGGCATTTTGGAGAAATACGGAAAGCTGCAAAGGGAAGCTGTGTCTCTGCAAAAGCACTGGAGTGGTTGGCGCTAACGGGCAAAGCAGTGGAGCCGTCGGGTGTAACGGGTAAAGCACTGGAGCTCGTTCTCGCTAGTGGGTAAAGAGAGTGGTAAAACCCGGTGTTAGTTGGGGTTTACGGGTTCCCCCCGGTAGTAGAAGGCTATAAATAGAGAGGGTAGAGCTCGGGTGCTCGGTGAGATTCTGATTCCCGAGTTGCTGTGTTCTTCTTTATTTGTGAGTGTGTGGTTCTCGGGATGGAGCAAGTGTGCTCATGTATCTCCCAGTTGGAGTGGCTGTAGAAACCTCCATTATCAATCATTCATCTCTCTTCCTCTATGTTGAGTTTTTGTTCTGAGAATTGTTTGATTGTTTTTGTTTGTGCTGTCACTGCTTTATCCTTTCCCTATATGTCTGAGATGATTGTTTCCATTTGTGCTCTGGCTTTCTTGATCTAAGCAAGTTCTTTGCTCAAGTTCCCTTGTTTTCTTCTGCTCTGAACTGGGATCCATACTCAAGACCATTTGGTCAGGTTCTTCTCGAGAGCAGAAATTTCGATCGGGTCCTTGTGCAAATGATCATGCGCGCTCTCTCTGTCTTCAGTCGTTACTGTGTTCTTTCTTTTGTCGATCGATATTTCACTATGAAGTCTCGACTGCTCTGAAACTGCTTCAGTCACAGCAGGGAGTCGTTCGACTACACAGTAAGGTATCGACTGCTCTGGGTTTTGACCGACTCCATCACTCTTGATTAGTCACAGTTGATTTCCTCTCGGTTTCGAGCGAGCATCCATCTTCTGTCTTCATAGCTTCTGTAGCTATTGGAGAAGAAGTTGGTGAGAATACTTGGGGGAGTTTTTGAAGGCATCATTCACCCCCCCCCCCCCTCTGTTGCCATTTCGGTCCAACACATGCCATTACCTAGCCAAAAGCTGGGGCTCCCACCATTCCTGAGACCGCCAAATGTGTGCACTACACTTCTTAGGGCACCACATCCAACAAGACCTGAAGTTTGAATACATGCTAGAAGAGGATCCTTAGCATTGTGGAATTCCTTGTAGGAAAGAAATGACCAACAAAGATCCATCATGCTACCTGAAGCACAGTGTGAGTGGACCAATATAAGGTTTTAGGACTTCAAGAAGGTGTCAGCATATAATTATACCATTCATAAGCTCATCTCCAGGCTCAGGTTCTATAACTAGAAGGTTATAAATGCCGAGATGATAGACAATACTTTGAGCACTTTCCACCCACCCATAGGATGCTCCAGCAGTAGTACCGTTAGGCCAAGTACAAGAAGTACATGGAATTGATTACCACCCTTCTTGAGGCAGAGAAGAAAATGAGTTGCTGATGAAGAACTATCACAACCACTGCCAGAATCTCATGCTAATTCCCAGATGACCAGTAGTGGCCAGGCCCATGGAAATGGACCCAAACAAAAGGGTGGAAAGTGGAAGCTAATTGTGCAGAATGGAAATGGTAAACCCCGCTGGATGGGGCAAAGAAGAGGAAAGCAACAAAAGCCAGACTTGGGCAACAACATGGTCTACCCCCTGCGCCTTTCTATAGGTGTGGTTGTATGGATCATTGGCCTCGTGCTTGCCGCACCCCGAAGCATCTGGTGACCTCTACCATGAGTCCATTGGTAAGAGCAAGAAGGTGATAGGGAAGAAGGCTGAATCATAATTTGTCGATTAGCCCGATGCTGATAAGAGTGATGCACTGAATGTAGAAATGCAGCTCAACACTACAGAGGGGGTGATCACATGGAGCTTGACCTATATGGCGACTTGCAGTAGTCTGTAGGAAGCTCCCCCGGGCAACACCAGATGTCATGTTTTTCCTTAAGTTTGCTTTATGGATTCTTTATGCTCTTGTGGAGCATTAATTGTTTAGGATTTAAATATTATTCTAGATGAATAAATTGGGTTGCATGTTCTTTTGAGCTTTATTCCCGTTGAATTATTGTTTGATTATCTTATACTATATATAGAACAACTCCTTAAATCTGATGGTGAGGGAGAAGATTTGTCTAGTAGACAGTGGAACTACCAACTCAATTCTAAGGAACTACCAACTCAATTCTAAGGGATACCAAGTATTTCCAAATGTTAACCAAGAAAACAGGAAATGTCATGACCATCGCAGGACTCTAATCGTTGGCACTGGAAAGCCCACACTCATTCTCCCTATGGGTACCCGAATAATGATAGAGGATGCTCTCTTGTATCCTGATTCAAATCATACCTTATTATGTTTCAAGGATATTCACTTGAATGATCTCCATGTGGAGACTGATAATGAAGGGGCTATAGAATATCTCCTCCTAACTAAGTCTGACGGTGATCAGAAATGAGTGGTTGAAAAACTCTCTTCGTGCTCATCTGGATTATACTATACTTACATCAAACCTAAAGAATATATTGCAATGAAAATAGAATATAAAACCTTGGAGTCCTTTAAGATCTAGCATGATTGATTAGGGCATCCTAGGGTAGGAATGGTGAGAAAAATTATAAACAATTCTACTACCTATAGCTTAAAAACTCTATCTTCCCCAAACCTGAATATTTCTTGTGCCCAGCCTATGCAAAGGGAAACTCATAACCAAACCCTCTTATCTAAACATTAAGGAGGAATCATCTATTTTCCTAGAGAGAATACAAGGTGATATCTTCGGACCTATTCAACCCCTGTTGGACCCCTTTAGATATTTTATGGTGACACTGGATGCTTCTACTAGGTTGTCCCATGCATGCCTACTATCTACTAGGAACCACATCTTTGCTAAACTAATAGCACAAATTATCATATTATGAGCAAACTTTCCAGATGAAATGATTAAGTCCATTGGAATGGACAACGCCGATGAGTTTACCTCCAAGGCATTTAATAACTACTGTTTAGCTTAGGCAAGAAAGTAGAGTACTCAGTACCACACGCCCACACTTAGAATGGCCTTTCAGAGTCATTCATTAAAAAATTAAGCTTATTGCCAGGCCATTATTGCAGAATTTTAGGCTTCCCACCAACTGTTGGGGTCATGCAGTGTTGCACGCTACCGCACTAGAAGTTCAGTGAATTATAAACCAGTGGTAAATAACAACTGATCTACCAGACGCCTTCACTAATCAAAAGGGAGTAACAAAATCTTATATACTAGTAGTAAATGCCCTGGAGAGAGTGGAAGTGCCCTAGATAGATACTCTAACCACTCCAACCCCTCATATGAAGAAGAGGGGGAGAGCACCGGAGAATGAGGCCTAATTCCATGGAGATGTCCGTAGAAAAGAAACTCGAAGAAAACAAATTACCTCCCAAATCAATAAAAGAAACTCAATCTGACATTGTGAAAATCCCTGAAGTGAATGATCCTAAAGATAGTAACCCCAGTAAAATTGCACGCGCACAATCTAATACTGCGAAATCAAAACAACCAGACTCCATCGTTGTGGGAAATCATGCGGAGCTGGATGAACCAAATGAAGAGATATCCACCAATTTTGCTAAGTTAGGGGAATTATATAAAAGAAAGACTACAATTGTCAACATCTATTTTGCCTCAAAAAATTGCTAAGAACCTTGAACTAGATCTAGAACTAAAGTCCTTAGCTGAATGCTAGAAGCACTCAGACTAGGGTAAATGGAAGGAGGCAATTGAGGCAAAATTAGTCTCACTGAATAAAAGTAAAGTGTTTGGCCCAGTAGCCTGAACACCACCTAAAGTGTTCCTTGTAGGATCCAAAATGGGTTTTCATCCGGAAGAGAAATAAAAATAGTCAAGTGGTGAGATATAAAGTGAAGCTTGTAGCACAGGGGTTCACGCACAGACCCAGCATCGATTATGATGAAACTTACTCTCCTGTCATGAGTGGAATAATGTCCCAGTATTTAATATCAATGGTAGCATGTATGAATTTAAGTACGCAGTTAATGGATGCAGTGATCGCATATTTATATGGGTCAGTAGACTCAGAGATTTATATGAAAGTCCCTAAAGGAGTAAAAATTACAAATCCAAATAAATTAAATCGCAACATGTATAGCATCAAATTGGAAAGGTCGTTGTACAGATTAAAATACTCTGGAAGAATATGGTACAACTGGCTTAGTGAATTCCTCCTGAAGAAAGGGTACACTAATAATGATGATTGTCTCTATGTGTTCAAAAAGAAATCCCAGAATGGGTTTTGTATTATCTCAGTGTACGTCGATGATCTGAAAATCATCAGAATGATAAAGGACATAAAGGAAGCAAGTTCCTATTTTGTTAAAGAATTTGAAATGAAAGATTTGGGTCAAACCAAATTTTGCTTAGGCTTGTAGCTAGAGCACCTCCCTGGACGGATTTCAGTATACCAATCCTCTTATACCAAGAAGGCGTTAGAGAAATTTAATATTGATAAGTCACATCTATTACTAACCTTGATGGTAGTCCGATCCTTAGAAGCGGACAAAGGTCCCTTTAGACCAAAGATGGAAAATGAGGAAGTTCTTAAACCAGAGGTTCCATGTTTAAGTGCCATTGGGGCACTAATGTAATGTATCTTGCTAATTGTACAAGGCTGGACATTGCTTTTGCAGTCAACTTGCTAGCCAGATACAGTGTAACTCCAACACGAAGACAATGGGCTAGCGTTAAAACTCTCCTTAGGTATGTTTAGGGCACACAAGATCTTGGATTATTTTTCCCAAATAATCAAGACTTGACTATGGTTGGATATATAGGAGCAAGGTATCTGTTTGATCCCCATAATGTGAAATCCCAGACAGGATTTGTATTTCTTTGTGGTTGTACAGCCTTGGTAGCTACGTCTACTAACCACTCAGAAATAATAGCGTTGTAAGAACCCTCACAAGAATGTGTTTGGCTCAAGCGAATGATTAGCCACATCAAGAAGTCAAGTGCCATGAACGTCATTGATGACCCAACTATTATCTATGAAGATAATGTAGCTTGTGTGGCACAGATGCAAGTGGGCTATGTCAAAAGTAAATCATGAAGCACATTGCTCCTAAATTATTTTATACTCACAAACTTCAAAAGAATGGAGAGGTAAAGATATTAAAGCTAGGTCTTGTGATAATCTGACAGATATATTTGCAAAAATCTCTCCCAGCCTCTAGGGATGAGACGACTTAGAGAGTTACAAGGTTCAGGGAGAGTAAATCCCTGAACATAGCCCTTATTTAAGACTGAAAGACTTACATGATCCTAAAGATCTAATTTTGTGCTCTTTTTCCCTTTGTGAGTTTTCCTGAAGTTTTCTCACATAAAGGTTTTTAATGAGATAACAAGTGTGAAACCACAAACAGATGTAATGTACTCTTTTCTTCATCCCTTTTTCCCACTGGGTTTTTGGGAGGAGCTTTTAATGAGGCATATGCATGTCATGGTATTCGCCCAAGAGGGAGTGTTATGAAATCTATTAGGTAACGTTGGTGGGCAAATACTGAAACTACCCCCTGAGGGGTTTTTGACTATAAATAGACAAGACTGTGTACAAGGAAAAATAGATCTGGAGATTAATAAAAAGACTTTGTTTCCTTGGTGTTTTCTTCCAATTATTCTCTGTTGATTGGTTGTGTGGATTGCATTGGTGATTATTATTTCTAAACAGTTTTCGTTTTTTTAGTTCCTTGTAATTTCTAGAATTTTTGAGAATTTTTGGGATTTATTTGGAGTTTCCTACTATTTTCTAGAATTTTCTTTGTTTTATGGAATTTTTGAAAATCAAAAAGGTATTAAAACTCCTTAAAAATCCCCTAGGCCGACACCTGGTTGGCCCAACCCCCTCCCATGTGACGTGTGGCCCGCACAGCCCATTGCACCAGCCCACCCACACCCTTTCCCCTTTCCTCTCCCTGACATGCGGGCCCCACTCGGCCGGTCGTCCCCTATTGCTACCACCTTGGGGCCCGCTTGTTAGCCACCCTTCTCCCTTTCCTTTCTTCCTCCCCTACCCTACATTTGTTCTCAATGCAGTGCCACCATTCTCGCCACCATCTCCGAAACTGAGTTACCCCTCCCTTCCATTTCCAGTCATTCACCCAAAAGGAAACATCTTTGCGGGATCACTAATTTATCAATTTCCAGCTAAACAATCCTTTCTCGCACCTCTCCTTTCCTTCCTTCCTCCAACCAAATCTACATCGCCATGGAATCTGGAGAGCAATCCTCACTCCGTGCTCCCTGTGGCCCTATAAATGGGACCCCCGATCAACCTCGAACCACACCCCCTGCCCTCCCCACCTCCAGTTGTTTCTCCTGAGCCTTGAGGATTCTCAGTACCATGTGACCCTGTCGGACCCCGGAGCAGCAACTCCGGAACCCTCTGTGTTAATCGCACTATCGCAGGAAAAGCTAGTGCACACAGTGATTACAAAGACAAATATCATGCGTAAGGAAAAACTTTATTTAACTAATATGAGCATAATGGCCAAAGTTTACAATAACAGCAAAAGAAGACAGTGGAAGATAAATATAGCAGTAGCCCATCCAGCCTTCCCGCAAGGCGAATGACTGTAAGACGTGGCCTATTCGCAATCCTCACCGTAGTCGTCGAAGGCTTCCTTTGGAAAGAAGTTAGATTGAGCAACGTGAGTACAAAAAGTATTCCATATGTTACACCAGGAGTTTAACAGAGTTAATGCATGCATAAAGTGTATCAAAGGAAGGCATAATATGGTTGATTTGCATGAAAGGCAACATTGGAATAAATATCATAAAGTATGTGCAAAAGCTGAATTGATATAGTAAGTAAAACAATGTTGTAAGAAAAATAGTTAACGTTAGTGTAGATCCATCCCCCACACTAACCTAACCACGTGTAGTGCTGGAGTCAGAGGTCCAGACGGTTGAGTGTCGATTGCGGTCGTGTGCGACGGAACAGACCAGGACTGGACTCAGGGAGGAGTTGAGGTCCAGACGGTCAAGGTACCGGACGCGAGAAGCTTCCGGGAAGCTGCTTGAGGGAAATTTGGTAGATTGACTCAAGCAAATGAGTGGAGTGGGTGGTTCTCTCTCTAAAATCTGGTTGAGAGTGGTTTGACCTCCTATTGCCTCATGTGGATGTGAGGAGAGTGGGTGGAGGTGGTATGCCACTTCTTGATTTTCCACTTTGAGGTGCAAGCCCTGCTATATGTTGGTGTGGACAATAGTAGGGCATGCATGAGATGAGTGGAGCAATGTCTGTGTAAGCAATCCTGTTGAGAGAGCTCAAGAGAGTGAGCAGTGTGCGTGTTCTCTGATGGCTTGAGCTTCAGTGTGTGTATTCTCAAGCATCTAGTGATTTCTTTTCTTCCCAGTTGCGTATGGGGACGTTGTAATCATTTCTCTGTAAGCAAGCATTTATGGCGATGAATCCATTTAAGAATTTCACTCTTTTTTGTCACTCTCTGTTGGATTTCAATTTCTGCCATCTCTCTGTCTCCATTTGATTTGAGTTGATCTCTTGAGAGAATAGGTTTTGATTCCAGGCTCTGTGATGGGATTTGGTCTCAAGACCATTTGGTCAGTTGATTCCCAAAGAGCCAAATGAAAGAATCAAGAATATCTCAATTTTTATTCATGGGCTGCCACTACTCTATTTTTCACTATAGCTAGGGTTTATACCCAGAGCATATTTGAAATTGGTGGTTTCCCTTCAAAAGGATGTGTCTAGGTGTGGTGGTCCAGGTCCTCTTGTCATTGCTAAACTATTTTCAAGAGTTCATGAGCAAGAGATGTGAGAACAATGAGCTATTTGAAAATTAGCTCATTTTCAGTCAGTTCACAGTCTTGAGCTCAAAAAGTTGATTTCTTGCTTTTTTTGGGTGATTGCTTTGAGTTCTTAGGTCCCCTTGCTATTTAGGTTTAAGCCCTCTTCATTTGGCCTTAAAAAAACTGCAGAAATCCATCAATTTCTCTGTTCTCTGAAGATCTGCAAAATTCAGCCTTGTTTTCAGCCAAGAATTCTGAAGTCTAGGGTTTAGGCCAGTCTGACCGGTCTGTGCATTGCGGTCTGACCGGCCAACCCATGGCGGTCCGACCGAAGCTACCCGGGCAGTCTGGTCAGCCCCTAACCGGCGGTCAGATCGGTGTAGCCCAGGCGGTCTGACCGACGGCCAGGCAGCGGTCTGACAGGCCCAACACCACCGGTCTGACCGGCCCCCTGCAGGCTATGCTGCTCTTTGTTTTTCTCTGCTGATTTTCTTGTTTAATTCTGTTCTTCCTTGTCTTCCTCTCGTTGTTGTCCAATATGAAGTTTCGGAGAGCTTGAGCCTTCCTCTTCATAGCTTTTCGTAGCTATCGGAGAGGAGACTCGCATGTGGATACTTGGGGGCATATTTTAAAGAGGCACCATTCACCTCCCCCCTCTGTTGCCATATCCGATCCTACAATTGGTATCAGAGCAGGTTCACGGGGCTTGTAAGCCTATGAACTGAAGGTCTAGCCCCCCGATAGCCCATCTTCCTCATGATAAGAGCTGTAATATATGGAGCATAATAAATACGCTTCACTCTATCATTCTTGGAAGAAGCGGTCCCTCTTATAATTAAATCAACTACATCAAATTTTTGCTCTTGCATGATGTAGTCGATGATATTCCAATCGTGTCCTTGGATTGCATCAAAATTGCCACTCTTTAGTGAGAAGGTATGGTTAATGATCCTAATAATCAAGCTAGGAAGAGGAAAGACCCTCGCTTGCTTTCCAGGAGTGGACCACATATTGAAGTCATAAAATTGACACCATCCAGGAGTTTGAAGAGCTCCATGAGAGCACCTTTTCATATTGTCTTAAGTAGGTTCCTAAATCTTTCTCAAAATCTATGTTTGATGCATCATACCTCTAATTTTCTATCATTCAAGCTATGTATTCAAAGTCATAGGACATGCACAAAGTTGTGTAGAACTGACGAATTAAATCTTCTAGTAGTTACATGTCAGGAACCCAGATTTTACAATCCGGATTCCTCTGTGATTCCACCGCACTATTCCCTAGATCAGTAGATAGTGCTCACAATTTACAGTTCTGAATATCAAAGTACATATCATGCGGAAGCGTAAATACAATAGTAGACTTACTCATGGGCCGATTAGACTGAAATCATTAAATTGCAGCAGAAGAAGAACGAAGCAGGCAAGTGGGACCTTCAGGACATGCCCACAGGCAGCCAACTGGAGGTTCGCGACCTAGCCCTTGACATCTTCATCTTCTCTGTCATCATGCCCAATCGTGTTGCTGAGGCGTAGTGATCTAGTTCCTGATTTCGGATTTGTTGTGAAAGCGAGTGTGAGCACAAACCACCGTGCTCCGCGAGCCAATACACAGCATGCAAATAAATAGTATGCATGGCTTATCAAATGAGAGGCTCGGGTTATTTTATTTGCCAAAAATCACTTATAGTAGCATTATTATTATTTCCTCATAGTGTTATTGGTGCTACCTAAACTCCACATAACGATTGCCATAATTGACTTAATCCACCGAAAATATACTTTCTATATTGTTTGTTGTCTAAAACTCCAAACAACGAGTGACATCATTTAGTTAATCCACCGATCATACATTCATTACTGCCTAAGACTCCAAGCAGTGAGTGTCATCCTTTATTCTGGATCCACCAATATCTTTTGTATTTTAAATTTCTAACAATTCAATCTTGTGGTTGCTAATCATCAACTCTTCATTTCTAAATTCCAATGATTAACTAACACCATTGCTTTTAAATCCACCGAAATCATTCGTATTCAATCCTTTTGTTATTGATCCAAAACCATAATTCCTTCTTCCAATAATCAATTTCATTTTCCATTTTCTATCACTAACTAATTCACTAGTATACCTCCACCAAAAATATCCATGATCAAGTCTACGACTCACTAGTATACATCCACCGAGAATATACTTTATCAAGATTGTAACCCAATAATTGTTATTATTCCTCCAATATTCTCAGAAATTCAATTCATCCATCCAGTATTTGATCCAATCCTATTAATTCCATTATCGCCAATATCTCTCAAGAATTTATATTAATTATCAGTGTCATAATCCAGCAAATACCTTTGCACTACCTAATTCTCCAAGAATCATTTAAATCACCTATCTAGCCTATATATTCATTTAAACTCCACCAATTTATTTCTCTCAGAATTCACACCATCGTTTCCTCTTTATGATCGACATGAATCCACCTATAACTTTATGTGTTTATCACCAACAGCCATCTTCTTTACTCACGACTCTATTTATTCTTCCTGACATTTTACTTTGTGAGATATATTATCGTTATTTAAAAATATAATACATATAAATTTCCTGAGACCTAGCAGTTTTGCATAAAATCATAATGTGTAAAGGAATGCAATAATAATAGCGATCTAGATTCCATCCACCATTACATAGCATCCGCACCATATGCTAACATTTCAGCGTTATAACCGCTTACATTACCACTGGGACGACACCCAGGACAACTCAAATCAGGGCTTTCCACTGCCCTCCACTTTTTTATTTCCACCCACAAAGTTGTTTTTTTAATAGAGCTATATCTGGTTAAGTTCTCATTTCCGCCCTTGACCGTGGGCACGGCTATTCGAATAGTTTTGACTCTGTAGAGTTTGTACACTTTCACCACAAGAGACAATCAACTCGTTGCCCCCACACGATTCCTTAGTCATGTGGTTGAGCAGACCATCACAGTGACTTTTCAAAGTTTCTAGTCCCTTTCGTCATCTCACTTTATGGGCTTCTCCCACTTGCGGTGGGTCCCATCTTTGCACGGGATGTTCCCCACAGTTAATAACGCAGCCGGGCTCCACTTCCCGCAACGCTTAGAACAGCTGGGAAGCTTCACCCTCCACTTGGTGTCCCTTTAGGCCTCCCCTTGCCTTTGTGTATCCACTTCCATCCACTACCGGTGAGATGAGTCCGAGGGTTTCGATAAATTTACTTAGCCAAGTTGTACTTTACAGACTTGTGGTTGTACTGTTTTACACAGGAGGTCATGACAAGATTCAGTTCTTAGGGGTATCTGAGCGATTCTACCACTAACCACTTTGTGCTTCCACTGCACCACACTCACACCCTCGAACCATCCGCTCAAATAATTAAGCAACTTGGGGTTTTTGGGAGCATAAAATATTCATAACCAAATATACCAGTCATTCCCACCATGACTGCCCAAACCAATTTCTCATGATTCAAAGTGATGCTTTGGGGCATTTTTGGTGCCCCCGATTATCTAAACAGTACTAAGCATGGCGTATAATTAGGGACTTATTTTCGAAAGGTTACTATTATAATTTTTGCTAGGGTGACAAGGTTCACACATTCAATATTCCAAAAGAGATGTAATATTATCCAAGTTAAATAATGGGCATATAACTAGAATCTTGAATTAATCATGTATTTGTATATAAAATAACAGCATGCAATTTGATAATTTAAACAAAAGTAAGTTGCAGAAAATGTAGGTTCAACATGATCAAAGTATTGACTCGCCTGTACGGTTTACCACGGTCTCGAGCTCACACAATGCTTTCTCTTGAGCTTCTGGTCTTTATCTTCACTTCGCTCTGATCACGCTTGTTCCCTTGATTCTTCAGGATTCCAATTTCTAATCACGCGCTAAACAACTGAATCCAAATAACTCAAAGGTCCAAATAAATCCAAATAAACCCAATTGAACTTGATTAATTTTTATTATGATTAAACAGGTGATTTGAGACATGGTTGATCGGGCGTGGAGTATTGTCGGTGCCACTGTGATTGGAGCGAAGTGGGGAATGGTAGGAAACTGTCAAGATAGAGGTCAAGGGAGGGGTCATGATAAAGGTATATTCATGGGATTATTTTATTTACAAATGACCTAGGGATTTGAACGAATATGCCAACCTGATTTGAACTAAAGATGCCCTTCGGTTTAGGTTTCGTAGATATTTTATGTACATTTTTGTAACCATTATAGTGTTATTATTATTATTGTTGTCGCTATTTAAATTTATTTATTCTAGGACCGAGCATGCCCTACCAAGTTACACTTTAATATCAATATTTGATTAAATCTACGGTTGAGATTTATTTATTGATGACACGCTAGTGATGGCTACTATATACATAGCTACATTAGGTATATTACTTTTTAATCATCTGATGACCTAGGGATTACTTTATTATAATTGCCATGTATATATATCTTTCTAACATGACACTTCTGCTTAAAGACCCCCTTTCCACTAGAGGTTGTCATTAATTTATGTATCTTCGGTGGTTATTTAGTGCAAAGTAAGTTTTAAAGAAAAGATCGTATATATGTACATTAGGTGATGGTCGGGCTTGCTATTTATAGTTACCTTCGATGTCAAATGTATTTTCCAAAATTTAACTTGGATGTCTTTTTGGTTGAGTGTTTATTAATTTTAGAACCCTCTTTTATCATTGCCTTCACTTAATATTTAGATTAAGATAAATAATAAAAACACATTAATTATGCTTATATGGTAATTACCCACAATTAAATCTTGTACAATTTCATTTACATCCTACTAGGATTTGTTGGCTTCCATGGAATAGCTTCATATTTTTCCTTGAATTTTCCTAATTGCTAGGGTATACAGACAATGGTTTAAATTTTTCAATGTTTAATTCCATAATATTTACTAATATACAAAGGTTCTTGTTGTATTGTTCAGCAAATTTTTGCTTACTAAGTTACCACTTCATGGAAGCATACCCCTTGTTCCTACTAAGCATTTAGTTAGTAAAGATTTAAAATAAACCTTCAAGGCATATATTATTTTTTTTATTAACATGTGATGATTAATCCATGGTTAAATGCTTAAGAAACTCACTTAGCTCCTAAATAAATTTTTTGCAGCAACTAGGGATTAGTTCTTGATTTTTCCTCAATTTTTCCCTACTAGAAACTGCTCTGCAAAAAGATTTTAAAACCCACTGCTAGACCCTGCGAGAGGGGGAATCGAACACGGGTGGTCGGATTGAATGCGCGCCCGGCTAACCAGCTACTCACTAGGTGTTACCTGATGGTAAACGGGGGGGTAGCTGTTAAGCCAAGGCTGCAAGTCATAAAACAGAGGAGATGCTCGGGCGGCTATGGCCGACGGCGTCGAAGGGGGAGGAGAGGGGAACCGAATTGCGCGGGAGCAGGAGGGAGCTCCGGGGAGTCTCACCTTGCCGTTATTCACACCGGAGGGGGTTTGAGGCGGGCCGGCGGCACAAAGCGGGGTCAGGCGGCGATGGCGTGCGGTGCCGGCGGCGTACCGGCGGTGGTAGCTCCGACCGGCCGTCGGAGGAGGTTCGGGACGCCAAGAGGGTGCTCCCTCCGCGATGAATCGAGGATGGCCAACCGAGGAGGCGACGGCAGCCGAGCTCGGGGAAAAAGCAAATTGCTCCGGCTAGCTCGGCTTTTGGGGTGATTTACCGCGGTGGAGAATTGAGAGGGGTGAGGTGAGGTGAGGCGATTGGGGCGTGCCTTTCTTCTTATGGAGGCGGATCTGACCGGACAGTGGCGGAGGACCAGGCGACGAAGGAGAGGAGCTGCCGGTCCTTGCCCAGCGCGGGGCTCGACGCGCGGAATGACTAGGCGAGCAGCGCATGGCAGGGGGCAATGCTGCAGAGCAGAGAGACGACAGGCGTGCGGAGGGGACGGGACGAGCGACGCGATGCTAGCTCACGGGCGTGCGCAGAAGACTGACAACAGTGCACGCGCGGACGCACGGGGAAAAGATAAAAATAGGGGAATGGAGGAAGAGAAGAGAGAGAGAGAGAGGGGGAGGCCCGTGCGGCAGAGGGAAGAGCGTGCAGGCAGGGCACGGGCCCGCGTGGCAGGGACTCGGGGGCGGCCCCACGGGCAGTGAAGCAGGAGGGAGAGGGGAAACGGGCTGGTGGGGCAGAAGAAATGGGGAAGTTGGGCCGTGAGCGGGAAGGAGCCGAGAGGGGGTGGGTTGGGCCGGATTGATGGCCAGCCTAATCTCCTTTCTTCTTTTTTTATTTTATTTTTATTGTTGATGTATTGTATATGTATATACAGGTATATATACATATATATATATATATATATTTTGTTTATTTCTATTTTTGTATAGGTATATATATATATATTTCATTTATATATATTTATACATACACATATATATACATCTTTATTTATTTACCCATTCATTTTATATACATGTATATATATATTTCCTTCATGCCTTTTCCTTCATGGAGTGGCTGTAAAACATTTCTCCTTAAGTAGCAATATAATCATTATTGTTCTTCCCTCGTGAAGTATTCTTGTCTTGGTCTATTTTCTCTTGTTCTTGTTGGTTGTTTATCTCTTTACTCTTGTTCTTGTTGGTTGTTTATCTCTTCTCTCCTTCTTGATCTTGCTACGTACCAAGGACGTATAAGTGATAGAGATAACTCATGGAAAATAGATCACATCCTTCTATGCACTGTAGTTTTTAAGATTTTGAAGTTACCGGTTCTTACTTGATTTGGAACCCTATTTGAGTAATCTTGATCTGAGAGTTTTGACTTCAATTTCTTGGATGGTCTTGCTTGCCGTGATATGTAGAAATACATTTAGAGCCCTCTTGATTGCTATTAACCCACAAGAAAGTTGGTTCTCAAATATTTGAGATTTGCCCGATTTTGATGTAACCTTGTATTTTTTGAGAAAACGTTGGAACTTTAGTTAAGATCTATGCGATCCTTAAATGAATTAGGTTCCTGAGATCCTCAACAAGGTGTGTACAAAGTTTGACATCATTTGATCACGAATTTTGAAGTTTGCACTAAAAGTTTGCACCAAAACGCTCCTAAGCCCAGTTAGACCAGATGTTGGTCTAACCAGCGATTTGTGGCCGGTCTGACCACCCGCCGATCAAACCGCATCTCCAGTGGCAGTCAGACCGGTTAGGTGTTAAATTTATGGATCTTCATTGTTTTGGATTGTTATTTATATTTAGGTTGTTAAATCTGATCTTCGTATTTCTGTAGCTGTTAGAGTGAAAGATTCCTAAATACTTAAAACAGACTTTGAAAAGTCATAATTCACCCAAAGTCATCATTCACCACTCTTTTACCATTACGGGTCCTACCGCTAAGTCTCGGTAGAAGTCGCCATCCTATCTGTTTCCTATACATTTTCGGGCTGGACAATCGATCGGGCCTACATCTGCACAACCACTTAGTTCATATGTGGAGTAATTAATGAAGAAACTCTACCTAGCTAGCTAGTACCTAAAACTTCAGCACAACTTAGTTACTAGGCGATGTGCCTCTGGCAACAAGAGTACAACAAGAGTGCCTCTGACACAACTTAGTTACTATGCACTATATTGTCTCAAGTTCTTAATAACTTTTTGAAATGGATGGCATGTGAGTGGAGCAACCGGGGGATGATCCGTCACGATCGACAAATTGATAGGAGTGTGTCACATGGCGATTGATATGTACCGTAGGTAATATGGTTTCTAGGTAGACATGTATAGTTTAATTAGCAAGTGTGAATATGGATGAATCAAGTCGGCAATCAGAATAAATCTAAGTCAAATCCCCATTGTAATTTCCTTTCGAGGACTTACCACATCCCCACATGCATGGAGTGTAACCTAAGAGGATGCATATGGAGTGTAACCTAAGAGGCTGCATAAGGCATAGACATCCTATTTTCTAATTTGCAGCTCCCTCCATCATTGGATATCCGTCATGGGTATTGATAAACATCATCCGGATATTTTCTTTCTAACTATCATCCAGATTTGTGACCGTTGGATTAGAGATCTAACGGTCACGAATTCTCCCCGCCCCTCCAAACCCCCCCCCCCCCCTCCAAAAATAAGAGGCCGTTGGATCTCTAATCCAACGGTCCAAAATTTGGATGATTGTTAGGAATAAAACATTCGGATGATACCTATACACACCCATATGTCATTTATTACTTTCCACGGTTTCCAATGCAAAACTTCCATGGTTAAGTATACTAGTAAAAATAATAAAAAAGCTATATATTATGAGATTATTTATAAGAGAAATCTAACAATATTATTTTTATGAAGTCAATTTATATACTTTTACATATATTAATGAGTAAATCACAGTATAGCTCATAAACTTGCGTGTTGACATGCGATGTAAATGGATGCAACTTTAGGAAGGCCAAAAAGTAATTTGCAAGCTAAGGGAGATACGTGATACAGCTATACAAGTTTAGAGAGCTACAATCTATATTTATAGTTAAAGTTTGAAATTTTTGACCACGCAGGTCCCATGGCAACTATATTTAGTGACAAAGGGAAAATAAAGCAGCTAGAAAGGATTTTAGGCAGGCAGGGGCTACTAGCTTACTACTTTGCAGTTTTCACAAACCCCAGCAAAGCATGCATGCGAAAATCTCAGGTGAAGATATGGCAAAGATTGACTGACCTTTTTCAGGAGGCTAGATTGAACCCTCTGTCCTTACATGATTGTGTCATGATGATATTACTTGCACAGTAGCCCTAGACAGGCAGTGATAGAAAGATTCAGGTCTGATCAATTCTGAGGAGAACACATGCCAAAAGGAAAAATAAGACAAAGCAATATTAAATTAGCTGGCAAAATGTACAGCTTGGCGATTGTCTAACACTCTTAACTACCTTAACAAATTCAATCAAACCAATGTTGTTCTTCTGAATATGCATATTGTACTGCATGCTATAAGTGACTAATAAAGCAGTATATATTTATGTGACACTCATTGATTGGCAGACACCTACTCTCGATCAAGTTACAAGGCAAGGACACGTGCTGTAACAGTAAAGAGAATGCTATGCTACCTATTTTTCTTGTACCA
Organism: Dendrocalamus latiflorus; assembly: GCA_017311315.1. Classification (NCBI taxonomy): domain Eukaryota; kingdom Viridiplantae; phylum Streptophyta; class Magnoliopsida; order Poales; family Poaceae; genus Dendrocalamus; species Dendrocalamus latiflorus. The sequence goes on along the minus strand of CM029678.1, from coordinate 9,910,247 downwards.
AGGTCAGATATATACATGGTCAGATCCACTCCATTTGGTTTGATTTGGTGCATGGGAAAATGACACCACATCATACATATGTACAATTCACTGATCTCCATGAATCTGCATAAGTACTTCAAGTACCAAATTTATCATCATTGTTTTGACTTAATTCTGCACTAAAAGTCCTAAAAAAGAGTAGTTTTTTTACTAAAAGTGAAGGATGTATGTATCCAAGATTTCCAGGCCGTATGTCACAGACATGACATGTGAGCTCAGATTGTGATGGAAAGTGGGGCCAGTGCTCTTTGCCAGCATGCACGAAGAAGCCGGCCACCCTTGCATCTGCGTGGGCCTCCATCGAAAGAGATACACCAGGCGGCATGGCAAATCCTCTTGTACGCCTGCTCGAGGGCACCAGCCCTTACATGTGCACTTGTCTGAATGTCTCTGCTAGCTAGCTTATTCAGTTTCTGGCTGCCTGGCTATGGCACGCGTGCATGCATAGTTTCCGTTTTCTTGTGTATTGTTCAGTGTAACTGGTTGTTTACCTGGTGTTCGGAGGGTTTCAATGGAGACAAGGAGGGTTAGAGCCCTACCTGGATTGTTTGCTTGTTGCCTATCTGATGACCTGCTTTTTCTAGTGTGTGAAGTTTCAAGATGGACTGTGCATGGCAGATCTTTTTTCCCTGTACATACATTGAGTACTTAAATGGTGTCTAAAACACTTCCTATAGTTACAGAAAATCCATACAGTTATATGGTCACAACTTGTATTTGTATACATGCACAGTGCTGGCGCCTCATGCGCTCACCCCAGCATTCCACAGACACAGCATCTCTCTCTGCAGGTTGGTGAGAAATTGATGAAAGGTGTAACTGTAACTTCAGTGAGTGGTACACAGCTTACACGATGGAGCTGGAGCTAGCAATCAGGTGGTAATTACCACATGCGCGCCTCTGCATGCATGGCTAGCCTGCAGGACTACGTACGTACCCAATTGGGTCTCTTGCAGTTGCGGTGCCCGATGTATATGTAGGCTCCCTCCTATGTCAGGTTACCTGCAGAGCGAGCGAGACTGAGGTGCCTCACTCACCTCTGCGTACGTACATCTCATATGAAGTAGTTAATCATAACAGGCTACTGGTTCACACCTTGGTCGTCGCACACCCTTGGAAACAATACAGTGGACTAGGGGTGAAAATAGATCCAAATTTGATTGGATTATCTCGTTACTAAGTCCACATACTTAATATCCGAATCCAAATATAAAATAGATACAGATTTAGAGGTTGAACTGACAAAGTCCCAGATATCATATGTGAATTTGGTATGGCCTGACGCAGATTCAGATCCGGATATCCGAATAAGATCCGGATTAGGAGTCGGATATCCAGATAATATCCGGATTTGATAGATATAATAGCAGGAAATAACTAATATGTATCTTTTACATTTGATCTCTAAATTGGATATATTATATATGTATTTTGATCATCTCGATGAGCCCATCATCACGGTGGACTCTAATTTGGTATTTCATATTTTTTTTATTTTGGCACATCCCCAGTAAACCTTCTTGCATACTCTTTTTAGTCAAACCTGATATGTTTATAACTTATTTATTTGTAATATATCTAAAGTTAGTTAAGATTAGTGATAAAATGGCACCAATGATCAATGATTACGTGATAAACTAGAGAAAAAAATGGCATAAATATTACTATAAAACCGGTATTAATTTGCTAAATTTTATTGTGCCATAGGTGTGAAGGTGTCCTCAGAAGATGCATTATACAAATACGTGAGATGAATAATTCATTTGTTGCTGTGAATATTTAATGTGCAGTTGCATGTTAGATCGAGTCAGCTGTTTATCAATTCAAAATGTTAAAACAATTTGGTGCCATGTTTTAAATAGAGGAGGCCACGAATAATTATTGGAATTCGAAAAATAGTCTACTCTGATCCAATTTTAAGTATAACCCGATCAAATTCGTATCCGATATTTGTCCGGTCCGTATTCATATCTGAATTTGAGAAAACATATGGATGCGAATATAATTTGAGCACTATCTAATCCATTTTCACCTCTACCAGTGGCAACGTAGATTTGACTATCGCATTTGGTACTATACGAATATGATTTAGAATTTTCAGATCTAATTAATGTTTCTCCAATATTTGAATAAGTTTATGTTTTACATCCAAAATTTTATTTATTTGAACTATTCAAACTATATATGATAACGAGGCAATTATGTGTAAGCATATGGAAAACGGATACGAACTGTACATCCCTATCGATAACGAGGCAGTTACGTGTAAGCATATGGAAAACGGATACGAACTGTACATCCCTATCACCTCGATATTTGTATTAATTTGACAGGATAAAAATATGGTTTAGATTTTCTAATTCAATTAATAGTTTCTCCAAAAATAAAATATGTAGCAGGAAAAAATGAATACAAATATGGTTTAGGGATTTACATCCGGAGTGTTATTTTATATGAACTATTCATATTTGAATTCAATAAACAAATATACATATTTCACGACAGCATGTCTAATTAGTTGGACAAATTTTTTAAATTTGGTATGAATTGATGTTTCTTTAGGTTAATTCAGCAAACTACGATGGTTAATTGTGTTGTATGAGGACAAAATGTTATCAATTATATATACGAGCTTTGTGTGGTCTTAAAAAACATACAATCTTAATTTATGGGCATCCACATTCAATTGAATTAAAAAGAAATTTGATATGTACTCGCGTATCCAAGAATATTTTAGTTGGACTTAAAAAGTATGGATGTGCAAATTCGGGTTAATCATCATTCGCTTCGTATTTGACTTGTTTTTGTTGAGGAACTGTCGCTGGTGACCAGTCCGATCGATTCCTCTGTTTAAAGCGAAACGAGATCAATCACAGAAGACAAAATAACAGATTGAAAACACAGAGAGAAGTAGAGAGAACTCCAGGTCTTTCTTTATTGCTTTTGATTGCATGAAAACAAATTCTGCCAGTACGGCTCCCTATTTATAGTCTACCGATGAGGTGCCCATCATGGGCCAAGGCTTTTGGCCCAGGCCCAGGTTTCCTAACACTCCCCCTTGGGCACTCATCCGACATGTTCATACCTCGTCAAAACTCCATAAAAACCCAATGGAAAAAATTTGGAGAAAGAGTACATGATATATGTTATGCTGCGATACACGAATTGCCTCATTAAAAATCTTGGTCAAGAAACTTCAGGAAAACTCGACAAGGGGAAAAGAGTACAATTCAGCCAATTGCATTCAGTCTTCAGGACTTATTCTTTTGGGTACTTGATCTTCATGATCAAGATTTACTAACGGATTTGAGAGAATTCTCCCCTTGAATTCTGAACTTCTCTAAGTTTCATCATTCCAATTCCTCACATGCGCCTTTCAAAGCTAGATGCAGGGAGTGACTTAGTGAACAAATCTGCCAGATTTTCACATGACTTAGTATGCAGTACTTTAATCTCGTCCATCTTTTGCAATTCATGAGCATAAAAGAACTTGGGGTTGATGTGCTTTGTGAGATGACTCTTCACATAGCCCGTCTTACTTGTGCAACGCAAGCTGCATTATCTTCATAGATAATTGTGGGGGCTTGCACAATATTCATTCCATATGACTGCTGGATGTGGTGTATCATTCGTCGGAGCCAAGCGCATTCTCGTGCAGCTTCATACAGTGCTATAATTTCTGAGTGGTTCGTCGAAGTCGTTACAAGACTTTGCTTAGACGATTTCCAGGAAAATGCAATTCCACCACACATGAATACATAGCCTATTTGTGACCTTGCGGTATGCGGGTCAGACAGGTACCCGACATCTGCATAGCCAATCAAGTTCAGATCTTGATTCTTTCTGTAGAACAATCCAAGATCCTTGCTTCCTTAGAGGTATCGGAAGATGTCCTTTATGCCCTACCAATGCCTTTTGGTAGGTTCTGCACTGTACCTTGCTAACAGGTTTACGGCAAATGCAATGTCCGGTCTAGTACAGTTTGCTAAATACATAAGTGCTCCCACTGCACTTAAGTATGGGAATTCCAGTCCCAGGACTTCCTCCCCCTCTTCCCTAGGTCGGAAAGGATCTTTTTCTTGCTGTAAAGACCTCCCGATCATCGGTACTTTTGATGGGTATGTCGTCTCAAAGCCAAACCTTTCTAACACCTTCTGGGTGTAGGTCGACTAATGTACTAATATTCCTTCAGGGACATGCTCGAGCTGCAGGCCTAAGCAGAATTTGGTCTTGCCCAAATTCTTTCATTTCAAATTTCGACTCCAAGTAGGAGCTTGCTTCTTTTATGTCTTCCATTGTCCCGATGATGTTCAGATCATCTACATACAATGAGATTATACAAAATCTATTCTGGGATCGTCATATAAACACATTGTTGTGGCTACAGACCAAACAGAGAGAGAGATGGTAGTGGAGAGTGATGAAGATGAATGTAATGGCCTGGTCCTCCCCATGGTTTACTCATACATATATATACACATGAGGAGTGCTTTTACAGCTATACCCTTACATCTGGTTATCCCCTCTGGGGGCAGTTATGTCATTACACATGGCCTATTCTGGGCCTTATAATCTCCTACCAGGCCTGCTGGGTTTAGGTGGGGGCCACCCCTACGACAGGACCCTCATGGTGAAGGGCTTCACAGGGCCGAAGCCATGTCGCCGAGTCCTTTGGCCCCCTCCGTCCCCTGCGGCCTGTGAATTCTTCCAAGCTTGTGGTTGGGGAGCTTGAAGTCTGGGATGGTGGTAGCGGAGGCTGGCGCCTGAGTCGAAGCAGGCGCGCGCGCTCCGTTCCCTGCCCTTCGAACTGGTGGCAGCGAAGCTGGCGCCCAAATCGAAGTAGACGCGCGCGCTCCGTCCCCTACGCTTTCCCTACCCTTCGAACGGGTGGCAGCGAACCTGGCGCCTAAGTCGAAGTAGACGCGCGCGCTCCGTCCCCTACCCTTCGAACGGGTGGCAGCGAAGCTGACGCCTAGTCGAAGTAGACGCGCGCGCTCCGTGCCCTGCCCTTCGAACGGGTGGCAGCGAAGCTGGCGCCTAAGTCGAAGTAGACGCGCGCGCTCCGTTCCCTACCCTTCGAACGGGAGGCAGCGAAGCTGGCGCCTAGTCGAAGTAGACGCGCGCGCTCCGTGCCCTACACTTCGAACGGGTGGCGGCGAAGGCTGGCACCCAAGTCGAAGAAGACGCGCGCGCTCCGTCCCCTACGCTTCGAACGGGTGGCAGCGAAGCTGGCGCCAAGTCGAAGTAGACGCGCGCGCTCCGTCCCCTACCCTTCGAACGGGTGGCAGCGAAGCTGGCGCCTAGTCGAAGTAGACGCGCGCGCTCCGTGCCATGCCCTTCGAACGGGTGGCAGCGAAGCTGGCGCCTAAGTCGAGGTAGACGCGCGCGCTCCGTCCCCTACCCTTCGAACGGGTGGCAGCAAAGTTGGCGCCTAGTCGACGTAGACGCGCGCGCTGCGTTCCCTGCCCTTCGAACGGGTGGCAGCGAAGCTGGCGCCTAAGTCGACGTAGACGCGCGCGCTCCGTCCCCTACCCTTCGAACGGGTGGCAGCGAAGCTGGCGCCTAAGTCGAGGTAGACGCGCGCGCTCCGTGCCCTACCCTTCGAACGGGTGGTGGCGAAGCTGGCGCCTAGTCGACGTAGACGCGCGCGCTCCGTCTCCTACCCTTCGAACGGGTGGCAGCGAAGCTGGCGCCTAGTCAACGTAGACGCGCGCGCTCCGTGCCCTACACTTCGGACGGGTGGCAGCGAAGCTGGCGCCAAAGTCGAAGTAGACGCGCGCGCTCCGTTCCCTACCCTTCGCACGGGTGGCGGCGAAGCTGGCGCCTAGTCGAAGTAGACGCGCGCGCTCCGTGCCCTACCCTTCGAACGGGTGGCAGCGAAGCTGGCGCCTAGTCGAAGTAGACGCGCGCGCTCCGTCCCCTACCCTTCGAACGGGTGGGGGCGAAGCTGGCGCATAGTCGAAGTAGGCGCGCGCGCTCCGTCCCCTACCCTTCGAACGGCTAGCAGCGAAGTTGGCGCCTAGTCGAAGCAGACGCGCGCGCTCCGTCCCCTACCCTTCGAACGGGTGGCAGCGAAGCTGGCGCCTAGTCGAAGTAGACGCACGCGCTCCGTGCCCTACCCTTCGAACGGGTGGGGGCGAAGCTGGCGCCTAGTCGAAGTAGACGTGCGCGCTCCGTCTCCTACCCTTCGAACGGGTGGCAGCGAAGCTGGCGCCTAGTCGAAGTAGACGCGCGCGCTCCGTGCCCTACCCTTCGGACGGGTGGCAGCGAAGCTGGCGCCAAAGTCGAAGTAGACTCGCGCGCTCCATTCCCTACCCTTCGCACGGGTGGCGGCGAAGCTGGCGCCTAGTCGAAGTAGACGCGCGCGCTCCGTGCCCTACCCTTCGAACGGGTGGCAGCGAAGCTGGCGCCTAGTCGAAGTAGACGCGCGCGCTCTGTCCCCTACCCTTCGAACGGGTGGGGGCGAAGCTGGCGCCTAGTCGAAGTAGGCGCGCGCGCTCCGTCCCCTACCCTTCGAACGGTTAGCCGCGAAGCTGGCGCCTAGTCGAAGTAGACGCGCGCGCTCCGTCCCCTACCCTTCGAACGGGTGGCAGCGAAGCTGACGCCTAGTCGAAGCAGACGCGCGCGCTCCGTCCCCTACCCTTCGAACGGGTGGCAGCGAAGGCTGGCGCCCAAGTCGAAGTAGACGCGCGCGCGCCGTCCCCTACGCTTCGAATGTGTGGCAGCGAAGCTGGCGCCTAGTCGAAGTAGACGCGCGCGCCCCGTCCCCTACCCTTCGAACGGGTGGCAGCGAAGCCGACGCCTAGTCGAAGTAGACGCGCGCGCTCCGTTCCCTACCCTTCGAACGGGTGGCAGCGAAGCTGGTGCCTAAGTCCAAGTAGTCACGCACGCTCCGTTCCCAACCCTTCGAACGGGTGGCGGCGAAGCTGGCGCCTAGTCGAAGTAGACGCGCGCGCTCCGTGCCCTACCCTTCGAACGGGTGGCAACGAAGATGGCGCCTAGTCGAAGTAGACGCGCGCGCTCCGTGCCCTACCCTTCGAACGGGTGGGGGCGAAGCTGGCGCCTAGTCGAAGTAGGCGCGCGCGCTCCGTCCCCTACGCTTGGAACGGGTGGCCGCGAAGCTGGCGCCTAGTCGAAGTAGACGCGCGCGCTCCGTCCCCTACCCTTCGAACGGGTGGCAGCGATGCTGACGCCTAGTCGAAGTAGACGCGCGCGCTCCGTCCCCTACCCTTCGAACGGGTGGCAGCGAAGCTGGCGCCTAGTCGAATTAGACGCGCGCGCTCCGTGCCCTACCCTTCGAACGGGTGGCAGCGAAGCTGGCGCCTAAGTCGAAGTAGACGCGCGCGCTCCGTCCCCTACCCTTCGAACGGGTGGCACCGAAGCTGGCGCGTAGTCGAAGTAGACGCGCGCGCTCCGTGCCCTACCCTTCGAACGGGTGGCGGCGAAGCTGGCGCCTAGTCTAAGTAGACGCGCACGCTCCGTCTCCTACCCTTCGAACGGGTGGCAGCGAAGCTGGCGCCTAGTCGAAGTAGACGCGCTCGCTCCGTGCCCTACCCTTCGGACGGGTGGCAGCGAAGCTGGCGCCTAAGTCGAAGTAGACGCGCGCGCTCCGTGCCCTACCCTTCGCACGGGTGGCAGCGAAGCTGGCGCCTAAGTCCAAGTAGACGCGCGTGCTCCCTCCCCTACCCTTCGAACGGGTGGCAGCGAAGCTGACGCCTAGTCGAAGTAGACGCGCGCGCTCCGTGCCCTGCCCTTCGAACGGGTGGCAGCGAAGCTGGCGCCTAAGTCGAAGTAGACGCGCGCGCTCTGTTCCCTACCCTTCGAACGGGAGGCAGCGAAGCTGGCGCCTAGTCGAAGTAGACGCGCGCGCTCCGTGCCCTACACTTCGAACGGGTGGCGGCGAAGGCTGGCACCCAAGTCGAGGAAGACGCGCGCGCTCCATCCCCTACGCTTCGAACGGGTGGCAGCGAAGCTGGCGCCAAGTCGAAGTAGACGCGCGCGCTCCGTCCCCTACCCTTCGAACGGGTGGCGGCGAAGCTGGCGCCTAGTCGAAGTAGACGCGCGCGCTCCGTCCCCTACCCTTCGAACGGGTGGCAGCGAAGCTGGCGCCTAGTCGAAGTAGACGCGCGCGCTCCGTGCTCTACCCTTCGGACGGGTGGCAGCGAAGCTGGCGCCTAAGTCGAAGTAGACGCGCGCGCTCCGTTCCCTACCCTTCGAACGGGTGGCGGCGAAGCTGGCGCCTAGTCGAAGTAGACGCGCGCGCTCCGTGCCCTACCCTTCGAACGGGTGGCAGCGAAGATGGCGCCTAGTCCAAGCAGACGCGCGCGCTCCGTGCCCTACCCTTCGAACGGGTGGGGGCGAAGCTGGCGCCTAGTCGAAGTAGGCGCGCGCGCTCCGTCCCCTACGCTTCGAACGGGTGGCCGCGAAGCTGGCGCCTAGTCGAAGTAGACGCGCGCGCTCCGTCCCCAACCCTTCGAACGGGTGGCAGCGAAGCTGACGCCTAGTCGAAGTAGACGCGCGCGCTCCGTCCCCCACCCTTCGAACGGGTGGCAGCGAAGCTGACGCCTAGTCGAAGTAGACGCGCGCGCTCCGTGCCCTGCCCTTCGAACGGGTGGCAGCGAAGCTGGCGCCTAAGTCGAAGTAGACGCGCGCGCTCCGTTCCCTACCCTTCGAACGGGTGGCAGCGAAGCTGGCGCCTAGTCGAAGTAGATGCGCGCGCTCCGTCCCCTACCCTTCGAACGGGTGGCAGCGAAGCTGGCGCCTAAGTCGAAGTAGACGCGCGCGCTCCGTCCCTGTGCGGAGATCGGAGCCTGGCGCCGGTATGGTTGCGCTCCGGGGATGTTGTGACCTTGCAGTCTGGTAGTGCGCTTTTAATGGCGGCTGGAATCACGCCGACGCCTGGCCTGGCAGAAGTCAGGCTGTCGCGTCGTGTAGTCTGTCATGCTGCAGGTGGGGCACGTGGCGACTCACGACTGGTGCGTCGTGGGATGTGAGCGGTTGCGTGACCGCGGCCGTTCGCCTCGTCCCCCGAGAAGTTGGACGCGTGTGGAAGATGCGGGGGCGTTGTGCGCTGCTTGGCCACCTACCCGGCACGGCCCTCTAGGTCTCGGCGGTTCTTCCTTCCAAATCTTGGACAGCCGAATCGCTGGGAATTTGATCCGTCTGTGCGTTGAGCCACAAGGCAGGCGAGCGGCCTTTATAAGGTGCTAGTGTTGAGGTGGAGGCACCCTTTCTTGCTTTGCTTTTTGATCTGCCGCTTCGCTTCCGCCCGTGCTAATTGTCACGCCAGTTGCTCCTTTGCCTGCATCTTCTTCCCTTGTCGCGAAGAGCGATGGCTAGCCAGGACGACGCCACCTACCACCCCCGCAGCAGTTCCTTGCCTAGCCAGGGCGAGGCGACCCATCCTTCCCAGGAGTACAAACTGGTGCCGCGGGGGAGCTCGCGCGCCAACAAGTGGTGGAACGCCATGGAGCACTCGGGAGGCTGCTGCTCCCGTGTGCTGGGGAAGAGCCGCATGATTGAAGGGACGCTGCAGCGACTCGTGGATGAGGGGAAGATCGTGGATCGCAATGGGGCTCGCCTACCCCGCCGGGACGAGACGGAGCCGAAGCCCGGGGCCATGGAGGCGATTGTTTTCGTCGCGTTCTTCGATGCCGGCCTTCGAATGCCCTCCACGTTGTTCGTGGGCGAAGTCTTGCGGGCCTACAAGTTGGAGCTAGCCCAGTTGACGCCCCACGCGATACTCCGCCTAGCCGTCTTCACGTGGGCGATGCGGACAGAGGGGTGGCGTCCCAGCGCGAGCTTATTCGCCACCCTGCACGACGCACACTGTCGACCCAGAAAGGTTGACGGGGCGGTGTCCAACTTCGGCGGTGTGGACTTCGTGCTCCGGGCGTCATGCGCGACGTTGTTCCCTGTGCCAGCCTCGTCAGGGCAATGGGTGGCCGGCTGGACGCGGTGGTGGTTCTATTACACCGTGACCGACAAGAGCAGAATGCATTGCCGAGGTGGGCCGATCTCGTTTAACAGCGCGCCGAGTCTGAAGGCGGAGATCGACGACACGCAAAAGCTACAGAGCCTTGTCGGTGTCGCCCGTCGAATGAGCGTGCGCGACCTAGCCGAGGAGTTCACGATGTATGGGGCGGCGCCACTCTTCTCCCGGGGGAAGTATGTTGGACAGAATGGCCCCCGCGAGGACGGGTTCGACCCATCCGTGTCTCACCTGCTGATTTGTTGTTTCTGCCAGACGCTCGCCCTCGGCCGGTCTTTTGACGAAGCCCGCGTTCGGGAGCGGAGGGCTCTGGAAGCCAACCTCCGCGAAGCAAACACTGCTCTCACCGCGAAGGATGAAGAACTTCGCGCGCTGGAGGGCGCCCTGGTGGCCGCACAACTCGATGCCACAGAAGCTCGGAGCGCCGCGGCTGGGGAGCGCGCCGCCTTCGTGTAGCAGATCGCCGTCCTAGAAGGGGAGAAGGCCCAGCTGGCGGAGTCTACTGCCGAGAACCGCCTCGTCGTGGAAAATGCGTCCCTGTCGGCATGGCGGGCCATGGAGTCTCTGAACCAGGCCCTCCGAGATCTGTGCGTCCGAGTGCCGGACACTACGCACAGGCCGGAGGCCCTGTCGGAGACGCTCGGGCTGATCGAGGAGGGGGCCGGTGTTGCTCTTCGTGGCACCAGGACCTTTGGCGAGCACTGCAGCTATGTTGGTGCGTGCTTCGCCCTCGCCCTGCTTCATACTCGTGGGTGTAGGCATACCCATGAGCTAGCGAATCCTCAACTGGATCCTCCCGACCGCCCAGAGGTTATGTCGGACGCCATCCGCTCCATCGGGCCTAGCCTGCAGAACTTCCATCAACGGATCTGGGGCCGCTTCGGGGAAGGTGCAGCGAGGGTCGCCGTGCAGCAGACGTTGCATGGGGAGGGGGACCTCCTCCAGTGGCTTGCAGGGGTCCTTCAGCGCCGCGGCGACAACGGCACAGGCTCGTCCGCACCGCGCCAAGGCTGAGCGGTTGGTCGGGTAGGGCTGGGGGATGATGTACTGGTTCTTACGCTTGTAACCATGTAACCCCTTTGCTTTTATAATGGAACCAAGTAGTACCTTATGCTTGGTGTTACCTGCCGTCGAACGCGGAGGGCAGGTCTGCGCATCTCGTTTATACTCCGTGGAGTGGCGCGTGCGGAGGCGAACCTCGACGCTACGACTTCCTTTATAGTCCGGAGACTTGCGCGTGCGGAGGAGGACCTCGACGCTACGACTTCTTTACAGTCCGGAGACTCACGCGTGTGGAGGCGAACCTCGACGCTACGTCTTATTTAAAGTCCGTGGACTAGTGCGCGCGAAGCTAGGCTCGATGCTACGACTTCTTTATAGTCCGGAGACTCGCGCGTGCGGAGGCGAACCTCGACGCTACGTCTTTTTTAAAGTCCGTGGACTAGTGCGCGCGGAGCTAGGCTCGACGCTACGACTTCTTTATAGTCCGGAGACTCGCGCATGCGGAGGCGAACCTCGACGCTACGTCTTATTTAATGTCCGTGGACTAGTGCGTGCGGAGCTAGGCTCGACGCTACGACTTCTTTATACTCCTTAGAGTGCGCGCGGAGGCGTCCCCCCGCTGCGTCTTATTTATACTCCGTAGAGTGCATGCGGAGGCGGACCTCCACGCCACGTCTTATTTAAAGTCCGTAGACTAGTGCGTGCGGAGCTGGGCTCGACGCTACGTCTTATTTAAAGTCCGTGGACTGGTGCGTGCGGAGCTAGGCTCGACGCTACGTCTTATTTATAGTCCGCAGACTCTCGCGTGCGGAGGCGGACCTCGACGCTACGTCTTATTTAAAGTCCGTGGACTGGTGCGTGCGGAGCTAGGCTCGACGCTACGACTTCTTTATAGTCCGGAGACTCGCGCGTGCGGAGGCGAACCTCGACGCTACGTCTTATTTATAGTCCGCAGACTCTCGCGTGCGGAGGCGGACCTCGACGCTACGTCTTATTTAAAGTCCGTGGACTGGTGCGTGCGGAGCTAGGCTCGATGCTACGTGTTATTTATAGTCCACAGACTCTCGCATGCGGAGGCGGACCTCGACGCTACATCTTATTTATAGTCCGCAGACTCTCGCGTGCGGAGGCGGACCTCGACGCTACGTCTTATTTAAAGTCCATGGACTGGTGCGTGCGGAGCTAGGCTCGACGCTACGTCTTATTTATAGTCCGCAGACTCTCGCGTGCGGAGGCGGACCTCGACGCTACGTCTTATTTAAAGTCCGTGGACTTTATTCTGCTCAGCGCGGACAGGGGATGCTCTGGGAACAGGAACCTTTATTGAGCTCCCATTTGCGCGGGCGGGCATCATATAACAAAGGGCTGGTGGTTCTACGCTTGCTGTCCTGCTTCTAGGCGTAGTATCGCCGCAACCTGTCCGCGTTCCATGTGTGCCGGAGGGCTTGTCCTTCGAGCGTGGCGAGGCGGTATGCCCCCTTCGGCAATGCCTCCATCACGATGTACGGGCCTTCCCACTTGGACTCCAGCTTGCCGACGGTTTCCGCCTGGAGCGCCACTCTGAGAACTAGATCCCCAGGCTTGAACCCCCGCGGGCATATAGAGCGGTCCCGAGCACGTATTGTCTGTCGCGCGTACTTCTCAACATGGTGGGCTGCGTCTGCCCGTATCCCGTCGAGGAGGTCCAAGGACACACAGCGCTCCTCTTCGGGTGCTTGGACGAGGATCCTCCGCGAGCCGGCCTTGATTTCCTCGGGCGTCACCGCCTCATCGCCGAAGAGGAGCCTGAACGGCGTAAATCCCGTCGGGCGCGTCACCGTTGTGCGAAGCGACCACAGAACGCTGTGAAGCTCGCTTGGCCACTTGCCCTTCGGCAATCCGACCAGGCACTTTTTGATGGCGGCGGAGATGGCGCCATTCGCCCGTTCGACCGCCCCGTTGGATTGGGGATGCCCCACCGAGGCGAATCGGAGGGTGATGCCCATGCTGTCACAATAGTCTTTGAAAAGGGTGGCGTCGAACTGCAGGCCATTGTCAACCGTGAGCTCCCGGGGCACGCCGAAGCGACATATGATGTTTTGCCATAGGAAGCGTTGTATGGCCGCAGAAGTTACTTTGGCGAGGGCAACCGCTTCTGGCCATCTGGAGAAATACTCCAGTGCGACTACCACGAACCGGAGGTCCCCTGGAGCTCGGGTAAGTGGTCCTACTATGTCGAGGCCCCAGCGTGCCAGTGGCCACACCGGGGGAATGGGGTTGAGGCTCGTCGGGGGCCTGCGGACGATGCGCGCCATCCACTGGCATCCTTCACACCGACGGACGAGGTCCTGGGCGTCGGTGGTGGCGGTTGGCCAGTAAAAGCCTTGCCTGAATGCCTTGCCGACCAGCGACCTCGGCGCCAGGTGGGATCCGCACACGCCCGCGTGGATCTCCGCCAGGAGCTCCTTTCCCCCTTCCGTCGAGAGGCAGCGCAGTAGCGGCGCGCAAACCCCCCTCTTGTAGAGTATCCCTTCGAACACCTGGAAGGACCTTGGGCGGTGCTGCAAGCGCCGAAGCTCGGCGGGGTCGTCGGGCTCGGCGATGCCTTGCAAGAAATTGAAAATGGGCCCTCGCCAATCACCTGGCCGGTCGATGCGGTGGACGAGTGCCGCGTCCCGGTTGTCTTGCGCGATGGCCGCCTGCGCTAATATCTCGTAAAACGCCCCCTCAGGGGGGCAGTTGCTGGCTAGCCGCCTTAGCGAGGGCGTCAGCCTGCTCGTTCTCCGCGCGGGGGATGGCCTTGACGGTTACGCCCAAAAAGTGCCTTTCCCTCGCCCTCACGGCCGCGAGGTACTTGGCCAACTCAGCGTCCTTGGCTTGATATGACTTGTCCACATGACCAGCCACCAAGCGCGAGTCGGTGCGGACTAGCACCCGTCTCGCGCCAACTGCCTTGAGCTTTGCCAGGCCGAAGAGCAGCGCCTCGTATTCTGCCGTGTTGTTGGTGGCGGGGAAGGCAAGGCGCGCCGAGTATAGCAAATGCTGCCCCTCGGGCGTGACGACCACCGCCCCTATGCCTGCGCCGGCGACGCCGTAAGCGCCGTCGATCGTGAGCGTCCAGACGGGGTCATCGTGCGTCTGGACGGGTTGGGCCGGCGGGGTCCATTCGGCGAGAAAATCCGCCAGGACTTGGGATTTGATTGCCGTTCGCGAAGCATACGTCAAGGAGAAGGGAGCGAGCTCGGCCGCCCATTTGCCGATGCGCCCCATGGACTCCTTATTGTGCAGCATCTCTGCCAGGGGGAACGAGGAAGGCACTGTGATCGGGTGGGCCAGGAAATAATGCCGAAGCTTCCTGGAGGCCATGACCAGCGCGTAGGCGAGCTTCTCAAGTTCCGTGTATCTTGTCTTGGCGCCTTGGAGGGCTTCGGAGACAAAGTAGACGGGCCGCTGCATGGCGCCCTCTAAGACGAGGACGGCGCTGACCGCGGTGGATGACGCGGCCAGATAGAGCAGGAGGGGAGCCTCTGGTGCTGGGGCGACCAGCGTGGGGAGGCTGGCCAGGTGCTCCTTGAGCTCGTTGAAGGCCTTCGCGCAATCTCCATCCCAACGAAATCCGTCGCACCCGCGGAGCGTTTTAAAAAATGGCAAGCCCCGTTCCGCCGCCCTGGATAGGAAGCGGCTTAATGCTGCCATGCGGCCCGCCAGCCTCTGGACCTCCCGCGTAGTCTTGGGCGGCTCCATACCCAGGATGGCGTCTACTTTGTTGGGGTTTGCCTAGATGCCCCGTCCGGAGACGAGGAAACCCAGGAGCTTGCCCGCCTGCACCCCTAAGACACATTTGTCGGGGTTGAGCTTGATGCCCGCCTTCCGGAGGTTGTCGAAGGTCTCCTGGAGGTCCCGGCCATGCAGAGCAAGCTGCCGAGTTTTGACCACTACGTCATCGACATAAGCTTCGACGTTCCTCCCGAGCTGGGCGGCCAGGGCAATAGCGACGAGGCGGGTGAAGGTAGCGCCGGCATTCTTCAAGCCAAAGGGCATTCTGACGAAGCAGAATGTCCCAAGTGGTGTGATGAAACTGGTCTTCTCTTCGTCGTCTTCGGCCATGTATACCTGGTGATAGCCAGAATAGGCGTCCAGGAAACTCATGAGTTCGCACCCAGCAGTGGCGTCGATCAGCTGATCGATGCGCGGCAAGGGGTAATTGTCCTTCGGGCACGCCTTGTTGAGTGCTGTGAAGTCGATGCACATGCGCCAGGCCCCGCTGGCCTTTTTGACTAGCACCGGGTTAGCAAGCCACTCTGGGTGGTGGACCTCGCGGATGACCCCGGCACGAAGAAGCTTCGCGACCTCTGTTTTGGCCGCCTGCTGCCGATCCATTGACATGCGCCGAAGCCGTTGCTTGACCGGCTTGGCGTCGGGACGGACCGCCAAGCGATGCTCGATTACTGCTCGATCTACGCCCTTGATATCCTCCGGGGACCATGCGAAAATGTCAACATTGTTCTGAAGCACTCGGAGCAGATCCCGTTCGACCCCCGGTGGGAGCCCCTCGCCGATGGACACAAACTGTCCCTCCGCTTGGAGTGGCACCTTCTTGACTCCGCCCTCAGGCCGAGGCTTGGGCGTCCATCCAGGGGCGGAGGGCCCGTCGCCGCGCGCACCGGAGAGAGCATGCACCGAGCGTTGCGGAACGCGGCTGCCGACCTCAGCCCGTCTGGCCAGGTCCTGATCGCCGAAGACAGTGATAACGCCCTCCGGGCCCGGGAGCTTCACACACAAAAACGCATAGTGTGGGATCGCCTCGAAAGAGTTGATGGCGGGCCGACCCTGTATGGCGTTGTAGGGATGCGAGATATCGACGACGTCGAAGATGACATGCTCGGTCCGGATGTTACCCTTGTTGCCCTCTTGACGGAAAGTGACCGGAAGGGACACGTGCCCCAAGGCCTGCAGCGGTTGACCCCCGAAACCTTGAAGTGGGGCTCCTGGCTGCTCTAGCCTGCTTCGTGGGATCCCCATACGGTCGAGGGCCTCTGCGAACAAGATATTCATGGAGCTTCCCCCATCAACAAGGACGCGCCTGACGTCACAACGTGCTATATGGGCCTGGATGACTAGGGGGTCTTGGTGAGGGTACTCCACACCCCTGGCGTCGTTCAAGTCGAAGGTGATGTTGCGGGGCGACATCCATAGTTGCGGCTGCTCCCCGGGAGCTTTTAAGGAGGAGCCTCCGGTGATGACGTTGACGGTGCGATGCTGCGCGCCCTCCATTGGGGGCGGGGCCCGAGACCCGGCCGTCACCCCCCGCAGCTCCATGACGGCAGCGCATGCCCTTGTGTAATGATCGCCGTAGCCGTGCACCTCGCACCACTTGCCATAGTGCAGGAGCTCTTGTTCTGCCTGGGGTTGGCCGTCGTAATCGAGTCCGCCTTCCGACCCCCGGCCTCCCCTCCGTGAGGCGGGGTCGGGTCCTCGGCGGGTGCCCTCGGTGTCGCGGACATGACGGGCCGCCTGTGTCCTGCGCTGGCGGCGCCGAGGCTTACGCCCGCTCCTTGAAGAGCCTTCCTGTACCTCGGTGTCGCCGCCTCGGGGAGGGCCTCCGCGAGGTTCTCGGCCGCGACCCTGTTTCGAGGGGGGCCCACCCGCCCCCGCCTCACGCGGGGGGCGCTCCCCCTGGACGAGGTCGAGGGCGGTGATGCTGCGCCTTCGCGCATCCTCCTCCGCCCGCGCGTACTCGTCCATTTTGTCGAAGAGTTTGACGACTGTCTTGATTGGCCTCCGCGCGTTGTACTCGGCCATCGGGCCCGGACGAAGGCCCTGTATGGCTGCATTAACGACGGTGGTTTCATTAATGTCTTTCACCTGGCATCGAATGTTGGCGAAGCGCTGGAAGTAGTCCCGGAGCTTCTCCGAGGGTCCTTGCTTCACAGCGAAGAGCTGGTCCGCATCGACTCGCTCGACGCAGTTTCCTTGGAAGCTGCTTTGAAGGCGGCCGCGAAGCTGCTCCCACGCGTAGATGGAGCCCGGCTCTATGGTAAAAAACCAAGAGAGTGCCACTCCTTGCAGCGCGAGGGGGAGTCCCTTCGCCTTCGTGGTGTCATCTCCGCCCGCGGCCTCGATCGCGGTTTCATACATGCGCACGAACTCGCGAGGATCTGTGTTGCCTTTGAACGGGTTGGTGACGCTAGGGAACTTGAAGTCTTCGGGCCACGCCACCTGCTGCAGCCCCGCCGAAAATGGGGACTCCGGATCTACGCACCTCAACGGCACGCGGCTGGACGTGGGGGCTTCGCAGCTATCCGCCTTCTCCGGCGCGGGCTCGAGCGCGATTACTGGCGCGACCTGCTGGCTCCAAGCCTCTTGTATATCGCGGACGGCTCCGCGAAGGTCTCCTAGTTCCCGCTGGAACGCGTTGAGGGCTGCTAGTAGGGCGCTTTCCACCACAGGTGCTGGCGGGTCCGCCGGAACGCCCAGCGGACAGGTCGGTGCGGGGACCATCGCCTCGCGAACTCCAGATCCGCCGGATGGTTCGTTGCGGTTCCCCCCGGCCGTCTGATCCGCGCTACCGGCAAGGGTGGCGGGGGCTGTCACCGCAGTACCCGCGACGGGGTTGGATGTCGTTGTAGTGGCGCTGGCGGGGTCGGTTGTTGCAGCGCGAGCGTCGATGCCCGCGACCACTGTGCCTACGCCGCCGCCGACTCCTTCGGCGGCCGGTGCCGAAGCCCTGGTATTCGCGCGCCGCTCCGGCCCAGCCGTCTTCTTTCCCTTCGCCGTTGTTGGTGAAGCTTTTTTCGGTGCCATCCTTCTTCTTCGGTCTTCAGGCTTGTCCTCGTCCTCCCCACGGACGGCGCCAACTGTTGTGGCTACAGACCAAACAGAGAGAGAGAGATGGTACTGGAGAGTGATGAAGATGAATGTAATGGCCTGGTCCTCCCCATGGCTTACTCATACATATATATACACATGAGGAGTGCTTTTACAGTTATACCCTTACATCTGGTTATCCCCTCTAGGGGCAGTTATGTCATTACACATGGCCTATTCTGGGCCTTATAATCTCCTACCAGGCCTACTGGGTTTAGGTGGGGGCCACCCCTACGACACACATAGAGACAACCTTCATTGTTTCTTGCAGAGAAAGTCGTTTAAGCGATTATACCACATTCTACCAGATTGCTTCAGTCCATACAGGGACTTTCTGAGCTTCACATTGTACAGATTTCTATTTGCTATGTCTTGGTTCAGGAGAGGGAATCCTTCAGGGACCTTTATATAAATCTCTGAATCCAAGTTTCCATACAGGTATGGAGTTACCACATCCATCAGTTTCATTTCTAAATTCAAGTTCACTGCCATTGAGATCAAATATCTAAAGGTAATTCCACTCATGACTGAGGAGTACGTTTCTTCATAATAAACTCTACGACGTTGAGTGAAACCTTGTGCTACCAGCCTTGCTTTGTATCTCACTACTTCATTTCTTTCATTTCTCTTTCGAACAAATACCTACTTATGCCCAACAGGGTGCACATGGGGAGGTATGCGGCATACGGGCCCAAACATCTCTCTTTTGTTCAGAGATAACAATTCAATTTCTATTGCCTTCTTCCAATCTTCCCAATCTGATCTTTTCTTACATTCAGCGAGCGATGCAGACTCGGGATCAAGATCGATGATTGTGGCAATTTTCTTTGCGAAGTAGATATCGATATTGGATGTTGTCCTATTCATGGATTCTCCCGTGTGCACATAATTTATAGCTATTTCTTCATGAGTTGCTTCTTCTAGAGCGATTACTTCTTCTGGATCTTCTCCTTGCACATCGCTTCTTTCAATTGCAGTGGCAAGTCCCTTTAGTTTTTCGGTTCTGATGTGTGCGCACACATCCATGCCGATTTCTTCTTCCATGGGGATATTCAGATCCGGTATGCCCTTTTCTGAAGGTGTCATACTTGTGCCAGGTCTCAACTTGCTCCCCTTCTCATTCTGGGGACTTCAGTGATCAGCTGTGATAAGTCCTTCTTATCCTTCTTTGCTGGGCATCCCCAGTTACTTGGGATTCAAGGAGTCGGAGTTCTCATCCTTTTATTCTGAGGCCTCTGGATGGGATTAGGGATACCTTCTGCTTTCTTTGGTATTTCAACCCTCTCCGGTGCATTGCATGCAGACACATGCGACTTAGTCACGCTCTTCAAATCACTAAAGTGATCAGGCAGCTGGTTTGCTAATGCTTGCAAGTCAATGATCTTCTGGACCTCTTTCTCTGCTTCACTAGTGCGCGGGTCATGTGCATGAATTCTCGTGGCTTGCCACGTAATTTCCCGACATTGTTCATCAAGGGGTTGATTTCCTCCCCTAATGTTGGGAAATTATCCTCATCAAAAATGTAATCAGCGAAGTGGGCGGTATGCAAATCTCTCAACATGGGTTCCAAATACCTGATTATGGATGCAGTCTCATAACCAACATATATCCCAGTCTTACGGAGAAGGCCCATTGCAGTACGCTGCGGAGGGGGTATAGGTACATAAACCTTGCATCCAAACCTCCTGAGATGAGAAATTTTCGGTGGTGACCCTTGCGCTAATTGCATAGGTGAATGGATGTTGTAGGCCAATGGTATAAAGTTGATGAGATTCACTGCATGTAGGACTGCGTGTCCCCAACATATAGCAGGCAAATTACAATTCTGCAAAAGAGGTTGGGCAATAAATTTAATTCTTTTGATTAATGCCTTTGCCAAACCATTCTGGGTATGGACATGCGGTACCGAATGCTCAACTGCAATCCCCATCGCCATGCAATAATCATCAAATGCCTTTGAAGTAAATTCTCCGGCGTTGTCCATTCTGATGAACTTGATGTGATGATAAGGGAAGATATTTCTGATGCGAATGATCTGCGAGATCAGCTTTGCGAAAGCATGATTTCTTGTGGACAATAAACCCACATATGATCATTTCGAGGAAGCATCAATGAGCACCATGAAATACTTAAATGGCCATGAAAGAGGCTGAATGAGACTGCAAATGTCTCCCTGGATGTGTTCCAGGAATGCAGGGACTTCATCCTTCACTTTCAGAGTGGAGGGTCTAGTAATTAATTTCCCGGTGGCACATGCAGGGCACACAAAATCTTCGTGATTCGGGAAATTCTTTACATTAATATTATGCCCTTGGGAATTGTTGATTATATTTCTCATCATTCTAAGACCTGAGTGGCCTAATCTGTCATGCCAGAGACCGAAGAGTTCAGAGCTTCTAAATACTGTCTTTAGGACAGTGTAGGCTATGGGTGCCTTGACGTTGGTATAATATAGCCCAATTTCTAGTGAAGGAAGTTTTTCTAATACCCTTTTTCCATTCTCTTCGCGCTTCGTAATGAGTAGGTATTCCTTACCGTACTCTTCTTCAGTCTCAACATGGAAACCATTGGCGCGAATATTCTTAAAATTTAGGAGAGTTCTAGTCGATTCTGGGAACAATAAGACTTCTTCAATGACCAAAGTTGTGCCCATTGGGAGTACAATTGTGGCTCTTCCTGAACCAATTATACATGCATCCTTCCGGCGATTGTCATAAGGCTGCCAGCATTCTTACGAATCGACTGAAAATACTTAGTCTCTCTTAAGATGGTATTCGTTGTGCCACTGTCGGCTAAACACCCTTCCTCCATAGGGCGCCACACGCGTTCTAATATAAGGTATTTTATTAACATGTATTAGAAGGCATTCAACACATAAATAAAATACTTCAATATCAAAACATATCATGCCATTATAAACTGAATAAATGAATGAATTATTCAAAATCATCCAACCATCATGAGAAAACAAATGCTAAAGTACTATCCATGCAAGTTCTAATTTGTCCTTTTCACACAAAATAAATGACAATTAAAATCTAATGCATTCTGTGCACCAGATTGAATCTACTAGAAAAGTGGGCTGCCACAGGCAGCTGCTCAGAATTCTCCCCCTCAACCGATGCAAAGTGGGCTTCAGGCTGCCCTTTACCATCCTACTTCTTCTGGACTTGGAAGGCATCAATGACATGCTGCGGCTCCTTACAGATCCGCGACCAATGCCCCCACTTGCTACACTTGTAGCAACCTTGGTTCTACTGGCCATAGGTCTTGCCACTCCGCTTTGCCTTGCTTGTCTTTTTATCATTCGGAGCATCTAACTTGCCTTTCTAGGTAGCGGCCTTACCCTTCCTCCCCCTTCTCTTCATCAAGGGCTTTCGCACCTTGTAGCTCCCGGCGTTGGCCTCACGGCCAGCGGAGCTCCCCGGTGGCTGAGTGACGTAATTCTTGCAGAGAAGTTCGTCCTGAGCCTCCGCAACATACATCATATCAATCGATTCGGCATACTCCTTGTAGCCGTCTTGACGATAGTTGCGTGCGGATTGTACTGCATTGGGGTAGAAGGTGGATAGGGTCTTCTCAATCTTCTGCTCGTCTGTGATCTGCTTGCCACAGAGTTGAAGATTGGTACAAATCCTGTGCAAGGCAGAATTGTACTCCCCGACCGTCTTGAAGTCCGCAAACCTCAGTCTAATCCACTCTTGCTCTGCTTGAGGAAGAATGGTGTACTTTAGCCTCTCAAACAGCTTCTTGACTGCGGTCCAGAGTGCTAGCGTGCTCTTCTCTGCCATGTACTCATTCTTGAGAGTGAGGCAGAGGTGGTGCCTAAGAAAATGAAGTGCCTGATCATTCTCCTTAGGAGTGGGTTGGGCGTCATGCGGTCCGCCAATCCCAATAGCCGCGCAGAGCTTCTTAGCTCCAAGCACTATCTCGACATCGAAAGCCCACGTCAGATAGTTTTGGCCATGCTGGGCTAGCTCCTCGAACACCCGGTTCGTGATGCCAGTCATCTATATGTGTATGAAAGGAATAATAAGTTTACTGTTGGCAAACATGCACAGAATAATTTACTGCGGGTAAATAAATGGTACAAAAGATTCTCGTAATGTTCCATAATTTTCTATGAATTTTCTATAAATTTTACTGCCAATTTTAGTGATTAAAAGCAATTTTAAACAATTACAATTAACCGAAAGAGTAAATAAATACATAAAATAATAATAGCAGAAATAAATATGCTTCAAATGCTAAAAATAATTCAAAATTCGGATTCTCGAGGCCCTTTATGCTAGAGTATGAATTTTCAGCAAATACTACAATTTCCGAGGGTCTCTAAGCAAATTTTTAGTTCAGAGAAAAATTTGGCGTAATTTCCCGATTTTCCGAAGGGTTTTCTGCAAAATTCAGGACCCGTTCGTAAATCTGAGGACATGTTAGTAATTTTCGGAATTACAAAAAGCTTTCGGCAAAAATTGGGACCCATATGCAAGATTTAAGGTCCTTTCGGAAATTTCCATAAAATAGGGGGCTTTTCTGCAAAATTCACCACCCCGCCCCCCGGCCGGACCTATTTCTTCCCCCGGCCCACCTCATCTCGACCAATTCTCGGCCCATTCGACCCGCTAGCCGCTGGCAAAAAAAGGAGCAAGGGGTAGGTACCTACCCCTGTTCACACTCATGGTGGCGCTTTGGGCGACGGCCAAGGACAGAGCGGCGGGGCTGGCACTTTGAGTGTGACAGCGGCCGGCCTGAACGGAGGCTCGGCGGAGCGTGAGGCGACGGTAGGTGGCGGAGGCGACGCTCGGCTGCGGGTCATCAACCATGGCGAGGTGGCGCTCCGGCTTTAGGCTCGGGAGCCAAAGAGGCGGCTGGCCATGCGGGGTGATGAGCACGCGGTTCGGGCCGGGGCGGTGCACAGCCGAGGTGACAGCGGCTTCCAGTCGGGGCGGCGCACGGCGACTTCGGGCCGAGAAAACGCGCTGTGGCTTTGGGACGGCGCGCTGCGGCTTCGGGCCGGGGCGGCGCACTACTGCGTGCCGACGAAGCTTCTGTGGCGGCGCCGACCGACCTCGATCTGCGCGTGCACGACAGCGGTGGTCCAACCTGAGCTGCCGGTCGGGCGGAATAGAGGCGGCCACGGGGCCGCGATTCCACCGACGGCCCAGACGGCGTTACGGGGCCGGTGCGTGAGGAAAGGCCAGCGGCAGGCCGGCGCATATGGGGGCCGGCCGGCGCCGTCTACGCATGCTGCGGCCGTACGGGGCTGACGTGCGTATATTTTTTTTTCCGATCTACAGTGCAATCAACATCTACTCTATGATGCAATCTTCCGATCGACATTGTGCCGGCGACTTCAAGTCTGTTCGCGGTAAATTAGAGCGGATTTGCACCGTGGAAAATTAATCTAGAAAGCGAAAACTGCGGATTTAAAGCGATCTAAACAATTCAATCTATTAGAGCTTCGATGATTACCTTCGATTTACCGGAGCGAACTCGTGCTGATAACGTGTTGAGGAACCATCGTTGGCGATCTGTCCGATCGATTCCTCTGCTTAAAGCGAAACGAGATCAATAACAGAAGACAAAATAATAGATTGAAAATACAGAGAGAAGTGGAGAGAACTCCTGGTCTTTCTTTATTGCTTTTGATTGCGTGAAAACAAATTCTGCCGGTACGGCTCCCTATTTATAGTCTACCGATGAGGTGCCCACCATGGGCCAAGG
Organism: Dendrocalamus latiflorus; assembly: GCA_017311315.1. Classification (NCBI taxonomy): domain Eukaryota; kingdom Viridiplantae; phylum Streptophyta; class Magnoliopsida; order Poales; family Poaceae; genus Dendrocalamus; species Dendrocalamus latiflorus. Next base: position 9,886,642 of record CM029678.1, on the reverse strand, counting down.
ATTCTGGCCTAGACCCAGGTTTCCTAACAGTTTTCACCTCTGGGTCGAGAGGCACTTTAACTCGGACCAATTAAGAGCTGTTAGATCCAACCTATAAGCAGTTAAGGACCATCCAGTTTAGAGATATGTTAGACTGGTGTAGGGATGGCAACGGGCACAAACCCGCTGGGTTTTGCTATCCCAAACCCGTGCCCATGAAAGTTGGACGTGCCCGCTAAAAAACTCATGCCCGTGACGGGTGCAGATTTTTGCCCAGACCCAAGCCCACTCGGGTAACGGGTACCCACGGGTCGCCCATGCCCGACAACAGCTGTGCAGATTGCAGACAATGCAGTGCATAGCAAGTCAACAATAAGTTCAATTTATATGCTACTATGCATGAAACAAGCAACGATAAATCTACAATGCACATCACTAGTTCACTCCATCAATTCTCAGTTCATAGTTTGGGCTTTTTGACTAATGCACTAATGCACGTCGAAGGAGGAGGGAGTAGTGGCCAACTGACCGAGTGAGTCTGAGTGCTAGGGTTATACTAGAGATGGGTTGGGCTAGTTTGCTCTGGGGCATTGGGGCTAATGGGCTGCTATGGGCTGGGCTAGTTTGCCTGGGAGTCTGGTTTTATAACTCCTATGGATCGGGTTTATATTACCCATGGGTTTACGGGTTTGGGTACTATAGGAACGTACCCGAACCCGGCAGACCCGATGGGTTGGGCTTTTTGCCCATTAAGAGACCCATGGGTTAGGAAATTGGCTCAAACCCATGCCCTAATAGAGTAAAAACCGCCAGATATCGGGTACCCATTGCCATCTCTAGACTAGTGCATGAAACGCCGGTAGCAGCAGTACGCAAAGTTGGGCCGTTTTCTCAAGTGGGCTGAGAGCACAGCAAACGCGTCCAGGCCACACCAGGTGTTTTTTCTCTTTTCTTGGTTGTGCACACAAAATTTGTTCATGTTTAATTATGCCATGTTTCTGTACAGAAAATGGAATCGCCCAGGAAATGGGCCTATGGGTTTGGTAAGCTTATTCGAGCTCATGTTTTTCTCTTTCAGATTCTTCCTGTACACACTTCAATTCCAAGGCTTCTTCCTGTACACACTTCAATTCCAAGGCTGCAAAGATTATTTGATGTACTACTACATGGCTTCAAACTAGTGCTGCCCAGCGAGCTAGGTTGCAGAACAAATAATAATTGAACAGAATTGTTGTGCGATTGGGCAAGTTCCTGTGCGGGTCATTCTACAAGTGCAAAATGGAGAGATCAAACCGTAGATTTTTCTGATGCAATGACGAGTTTGACGACAGCTGCAGCAGAATCCAAACTTGCTCAGAGGTGAACATGTAGTATACTACGTCAGATACACGCTCAAAATTACTCAGAGATAATTTCAAACAAAAGAGAATGCCAAAGATGACATTCAAACACTGAAAAATCGAACTTTCGAAAGGCAGGTTACTGTTTTTAACGTATCAAGTTGAACTGGAAAGGCGCGCAGCATAGGACCATGAAGTGGACAGCAGCATATATGGAGTACAGATGTTTGCTCACAGATACGCAGACGCAACTGCGCATCATACGCACAGTTACATACTACACTTGCAGCATGGACCATGCATTGGTTTTATGCATGAGCATGGGAAAAAGAAAGATGCACGAACATCCAGCCGCTTGCACCATCAAACCGCAAATGCTGACTCAGAAACTTCCATGAAAGCGAACTCACACCACCATGGGAACATTACCTTTTGCTGCCAATTGGGCTGCGCCAACGACGGGTGCGAAAAATATGCAGGGAAGGAAAGAAGATAAGAAACAAAAAGAGAATAAAGCTTCTTGCAAGTTGTTTCCATCTGACATTGATGCTCGGAATTCACAGTAAAAGAGTCCAGAGGGTGCTAAAAAACGAGGCCTGTGTACTGTTGAGAATTCACAAAGTTCAGAGAATGATACGAAAATTGCAGAGATGTAAGAAACATAGACAATCTCCGCTGAGGATAAAATGGACAATTCAGTGTAGCTGCGCAGTTAACTCGAGAATGTAAAATAGAATGTGATGTTGGAAACGAGAACTGGAAGATACAAATCAGCTAAACAAAGACAAGAGAAAAGAAAGAGGGGGATATGTATGCCCTAATTAACAATTGACCTGAAATGAAAATTTTGCTTCGCATCAAGTCAAGCATGCACAAACTGCAAAGTGGACCTCCATACCAGAACAGTACAACAGTGACTTATGGCAAACTATTGCTATCTCGTTTTCAATTCAATATATTTCATTGAATGTGGTAAGTAGAAAAAAGCAATAGCTAAAGCAGACACTAATCGTGTAACAATGAATGGATAACTTCAGAGCTCAGAGTCAAAAGAAGGAAACTTCACGCAACACACCAGAACAATGCATACATGCACAATTTCTATTATCTCATTCATCATAGAGTGATTCAACACGACAAACTGATAGAAAAGCTCTATCGGTATTTTGTTCTAGAAAATGCGAAGAGTTCTACAAAGTTGAACCACTGAAAATGGAAGGACATCCGATTCTACCAAATTGAACAACTATTTGCAGCCAAGCAACCGTGGAAATATAATCGCAATACTCAATTCAGAATTAGCCAACAAAGCTTTTAAGTATGGATTTTCTTTTAAGTATTAATTCGCAATAGCAGTCAGATTTACATCAAGAACAAGGATCCAACATATTTTCAAATTTTGGTATTAGCATGTGAAATCTAGTATTTTTCCCCTTTCAAGAAAAAAGAAAGTTTACTTTTCTACTGCCACATGATGTGTGCTTGCTAGAGTTGCTTGTACAATACTAACACTACAGAAGCAAAGGTGTCAATAATTGAATCAATTAGAAAACAACCAATTTAGCACCGTACTCCTCTATGAAAGAAGCTTTGAACCAAATTATCCACTAGTGCAAAATTACTTAGATTTATGCTCCAAATGAGATTTGTCATATGGTGGGAGTGATCTTTGTTACTCATGGTAATGAAGACTAGAAAGAATCACAATATTCAACACATTTAACACTACAAAAGATCCTGAACTAAAACCATGTAAGTTATTGATGTTACAGCTCAAGGTTAATTGTGGATGAGTGGTAGGATCATAGCTTGCCAATCAAGGAAAATGTTATATCTTATTTGAACTTACAGCATTACTAGAGCCTATAATTCACAGTACCCCTGAAGGTAAGAAACTGAAGTTATGATTGGAATCAGTTGATGGTTATGTTACCAATGTAGCTTTACGGGCGAACTTCACAAGAGTGGCGTTATAGCCAAATAATTTAATAAGTTTGGCTGTTCTTGCTATTATGCTATATGAAGTAAAACTAAAAACCAATATGACTGGCTCATATGCAGCAAATTATGGATATCCCCAATTGACTAATATGTAACAGTTCCATCTCTCAGGTTCTCACTCCAAATTTGAATATCACATTGCGCAAAAAGAAAAAAGTATCATATGCATTCATCTATACTTATGCAAACCTGACATCCGTAAGTAATGCATGCATTGTTTACAGTGCATCAGTCAGATTTTGCTTCCCAGGCGTCATGCATTGAAGAATTAAAGGAGTTACTTATCCAAAAGGAACTTGGCTACTCTCAAGAATCATGAGTTTAACTTGGTTCATGTCATGAGCATGTTTGTTTGTTATCCACAGGCCATGCACTTCAGTTTCTGCAAGGTATTAAAAGACCATTTATTAATTTACAATTATATTTCACCTTAAGTATATTTCTAAAAGAGGTCAAAAGGAAATAATCATCACTGACTGGAAAGGAAAATGTGAAACCAAGTGAATGGCATCACTTCACATTAATTTGTTGAAATAACAACCAGATTTAGAGTGCAAACTAATCGTATCAGCATTTGGAATGGTCAACATTAAGAGTGCAATTACAACGGTGTACACTCAAATATAGAAATTAACCTACTTCACATTTTTGGCATCTACTTCACTTTTTTTAAGCGATACTACGAGAAATTATTTACCCTATCAGAAATGGAGTGACAAGGAACCTTTTATACAGACTAATTAGCACATCAATACAAAAGCATCTATCAGTTGTTCAAACAGAGTATTGATTCAAATGTAAATGAAGAAATGGATTAGCTGTGGTGAAAACAGATGTATTACAACTCAAGGGTTACAAGATACTGCTGCTGCTCTGCTGATGCCAACTAAATCAGATATCAGGTCAAAGGCGGAATCCTTTATGAAGAATAAGTGCTGCAGCTAAACAGGTCTGCCTTTGTGCATACCTCTCTTTCTAAACATCTCCACGCTCATCCTTGATCCAGTGAACTCAACAGCCCATCACAGCGCAATTATACACAAAGTTCCCAGATGGCAGCCTAGCAATCAAATTCCACACAGGTGGCTTGTCATCTGGGATCCACGAGTTGAGCTCAATCATACCCCCAATAGAAGTTCTTGGGCCACCAATGACGATCAGCCTCTCGCCACATGCCCTAAATGCAAGGCCCCAGCCATTCATCGACACGGAACGCTCTGGTAATTTTCCCAGTGTGATCCACTTATTATTCTGCTTGTAGTACTTCTTCACATCCTTCTCGCTGTAATCGGCAGCATACAACCCATTCTTCACAACCGCAATAAGTGGGGGTGCGCCGCTCACTCCATTGAGACCCTCAGACATCTTCTCAATCACCCTCCAAGACTGGGTCTGTATGTCATACTCCTCTCCACAGGTCAAGACCTTGTTGTTATTGGTCACACCGCCAATGACATAGAACTTGCCATCCATGAATACCCCGGAGCAATTCTTCCGGGCCTTATTCATGCCAGGCAGGAGCGTCCATGTATGTGTTTCAGAGTTATACAGCTCTGCTGAGTTGAGTATCCTGCCATAAGAATCAGTGCCCCCAGCAACATATGCCTTCTCCCCCACGCTTGCTGACCCAAACAGACACCGTGGCGCATTCATCGCCTCGCCCCGTGTCCAAGAGTTTGTCAGTATGCTATATCTGAAGACAATGTGTGTCATTCCAAACACGAGCAGCTCAGTGCCCACAGCCAGCGACTCCTTGTCCGAGCACATGAAGCACTCGTTGGGAGGCATCTTGGGCACCGAGATCCAGCGCTCACGGTATGGATCAAATGCATCCCACTCTAAAACATTGCAAGAGAAGTACACCCAATGCTCAGAGATCTTATTCTGCCGCCGCAGCCTGTAGATCTCCCCTCCACGCACCAGCGACCGGAAATCCCGATCCAGCGACGCCACCGAGCCGTACTCTGACCGGGACAGCCGGAGGAGGCAGTTAATGGACAGGTCACGTCCAATTTCACCGATGAGGTTACCGCCGCCGCCGCCCTGCTCTCCGCCACCGGCTGCACGGCGATCGGAGGCATGGGCCTCACGTATGTTAGGCGCGTGCGGCTGGGGCTGCGGCGACGGCGACTTGCTGTGCTCGCCGCCGCAGCCACCATCGACCTCATCCATGTCCTGGACGTCGTCGGCGTCCTCCGGCGCAGGGCGCTTGCGGCCACCGCCGAGAAGCTCCTGCTCTTGGTACGGCTACTGCGACTCCGCCTCGCAGGAGCCTCCTTCCAACAGCATGGCTTCTAATTCTTGCGAAAACTATTGGATGCGCCAAGAATCAAGAACCAAGGGAGTCGCCTTGTTTCCTCCTCCTCCTCTCGAGATATACACAGCTAGCCTCGTTCCGATCTGCGGATAGAAGACGAGAACGAATTGAGCAATAAATCGTCAAGAACGACGGATCGAGAAACGGAGATCTGAAGAAACCGCCCCAAGAGAAACGCGTCAAAAACTGAAACCAACCAACCAAACCCACCACCCCAAGAACCAAATCCCTCACACTGCCGGCCAACCAATCCAGAAACCCCAATCCCAAACCAATCCATCCAAGAACCCAAGACAAATCCCTCCGATGGCAAGAAAGAAACGCACCTAGAAAGAACCCACCCAGGAGCTCCAATCGCAGAGAGGCGGCGGCGGCGGCTGGATCCGGGGAAGCAGAAACGCGGTCAAATCAAACCCTCCCCATCCGTACAAAAAATTCCTCACCCTCTCCGCCTCCCTCTTCCTCTCTACCACCCCCTTCTCTATCGCTCTATCTATCTAAATGGCCATATAATTGTAGAGTCCGCGTGTATATATATAGATGATATAGGTGGTGGTAGTAGTAGTACGCCACCCCTGCTTGCTTCTCATGCTTCTGCGCCTCCAGCTGCTGCTGCTGACCCAGCTTTTGGTTACTTCCTTTGGACTACGATGGATGCCTTTTACTGTCGTCGATAGTTTTTGTTTTTTCAAAATCGTAATAAATAGTGAAGATATTTATTTAGATGATATATATAAATTTAGACTCATAAAATTATTTAAAAAATCGAACCCATCTATTTCGATTTTCTCAAAAGTCAAAAACCTAAAAATAGGTCCAAATCTTCTCTCTTTTGTGCTGTGCTAGTATGTGCTGTCCTAATGTGTACTTAGGATTATCCTCGCTTTATTTAGGGCCTGTTCTTTTTGGCTGCGGCTTGTGGCTTGTGGCTGCGACTTGTGACTTTTGATCTGTTTGTACAAGAGATTACAAAGTAATAGAAACTCACATGCGGTTTTTGCCAATATAAATGAAGTCAGTAAAGTATGTACTATAATTAACTAGTAGACCCTATTTTGAAAAAATACTCGTTTAAAAGCTAGTTACTGTAGAAAAGCCGAAAAGCAGCTTTTAGAAGCTGAAAAGAACAGGGCCTTATTCTTTTTCCTGATACATTTCGTTTATTTATTTTTTTTATTTACGTTATTTATTCCTCTTTCTTTTTCAGGGTTTTTTTTTCTTCCAGGGGTGGCTGAGTTTGGAAACCCGCCAGGCCAGCTAACGAGATTGCCAGCTCAGCGGCCGGATGGGAGTGCCTCTTCCGATTTCCCTTTCTTTTTTTTTTCCTTTTGCTGTTCGTTTATGGTGCTGGCATTTTCATTTCTGCTTAGTTCAACTGATCTCATTGTATTGGTAGTGTATGACCGATCCATGTTGACAATTACGTTGCAAGCAATTGAAATTGTTACTATTTTTTTCATTCGCCTTATCTTGTTATAACTTGTTTTATACCATAATTCTATCTTATATAGAGGTGAGATCTGCGATCTCTATAAATAGATAAATAATAGGTATGTTTTTTAGGTTATAATTTATATCTTTTAGTATAATTTATTAGTTTAATAAATAACGATTACTCAAACAAGTTAAAAGCCAACTGAAAAATGAAAAAACCAAGTCAATGAGTTTGTAGGCTTACTAAGATGGTGCGGAGTATAATTTTTGTATTCAATCTTGTCGTACCTTGTTTCACTTCATATTTTTGTCTTACATGGAGCTCTACGTACGATCTACCTAAGGGAAATCTAGCCATTGGACGACCACTATGTTGGCAAGCTACGTGTGTCTAGGCTGATTGCGTTTGCATGCATGATTAACACGAGCCAACACTTCTTAATCGGCATGTCTCTTCTTTCCACCCTCGCTGATCGATGGTAGCCAGAGACCCACACCTTCCACTTTTGGTGGGGGAAGATAATGGTGACATTGCAGAATGTCAACTTCATTATAGGCCTTCCCTTCAAGGCCTTGCGGTCGTCCCTTCAGCAAGATCACCTTACTAGAAGGTGCATCTTGCTGAGCACTTTGGGATGGCTATCCCGCAGAAGAGCAAGGGTGATGAACTTTTGTTGTCTTGATCTTTCAATGAGAAGAATAAATTCTTATTGGATGATGATCAACTCTTATGATCCAGGTTATGAACGCAGCACGTACAAACCAAGCAATTGATGAACTAATCACTAAGTCATTATCAACCATGCCAGACCCGATTAACCTGATCACGACGATCAATCCCTGCAAGCAATCAGTGAACAAGCAAGAACGAAGTAACAAGTAATCTGAATTACAAATATATGATTGGGTTTAAAAGGTGGGATTTTGTAGATGTTCTTTACGATTGGTCTAGTCGACACAAGCGAAGAACAAGAGTTTTCACAATGGAGAAACTAAGCAAACAAAATCCACTGAACCCTAAGGATGGTGGCACTATGTATAGGAGAAAGAGAAGGGAGGGGTTGTGGTACTATTCACATATGAAGGGAGGGTATAGGCCTATGGACTCAAGTTGACTCAACAATAGTGTTTGACTGTTTTGGCAATTACGATGCGCTCAAAAGGAATATGGAGTTGGGGCTAGATTTGTTTAAAAAAGGATGAGATAAGCTTTCAATCAAGTACTTGTGGAGCTCTAATGGAGTCTGTATGTGAAAGTTATTATGCTTGTTTGAAGTCGGTGCTGTCTCTGAAGGCTGAATTAAATTGGACATGCTTTCCTTCATGATCAGCTCCTAAGTTCATAATTAAAAGAATATCACATGCATTAGGTAGCAACATATTTTATTAGAAACAAAATATACTCCTAGAAATGAAATTACCTGATAGTTCAATTGACGTGTGTGAGCTTTTGTGATTGGACCTTGCAAGTGCATAGGTTTAGCATGGAAGTGATGTCCTCATCAAACGGGGTGCTAAATGTGTGGCTTCGATGGTACATGTAGTGCCCTGAGGACACCACGACGGAGGTGCCTGGTGCCATCTCACTGCGTACTTGATGTTCCTATTTAGGTGGATCATGTTCCCGACCACTAAGGGGGACACGGTGTACCCAAGCTACTTTCACCTCATGGAGTCCATCACGGACTTAGACGAGGACGTTGTGCCATAGTACAGCTGGGGTTCATCTATGTTATGTGCAATGTACTGTGGCATGTGTGATGTATCTTAGCGTTGCATGGGAGTTGAGCCCATACTGGCGGGGTGCCATACGCTGCTACAGCTATGGGTGTGGGAGCACTTACCGGTCGGCGCGACCTTATTTCCGCGTTCCAGTCCACTTGTACGACAATAGCGACCTTTTTTTACCAGGATGAGGACAAGCCTACGGATGGCCTGACCATGGGAACCAGATGAACTTTGGCTATGCTGGGCTAGGTTAGGGAGAGGGCGCATTGCCTCTACCCCAAGTTTCATAATGAATTCGAGACTCTCCATGAGGATGACATCATATGGGCCCCTTGGACACAGGCCTTCATGCAACAGATAGCGATGAATGGCTTGAGCTTGCTCTGCTGGCAAGATGCGCCATATTGAATGACAAAATGTCATCTTGTATTCTCGCATATGGTGGAAGCGTACAACCCGCAACGGGTCATGAGGCTGCTCCAGCTCCAAAATCATGCCCCCTCACCACCTAGTCGACCTCTCCCCCAGGCAAGCCACACATAAGCCATTTTTAGTAGCCACATGTATTCTAACTTGATTTTTATGTTGGACTTGCAGACAAACAAAGAAGGGTCGAAAAAGTGATGACTGGCGGCCAACACAACAATGTTGGATAGATGGGTGGGAGTCGGTTGTACTTGCATCAACCCTGAATGAGACACGGCTATACGATGAAACATATGGCACATACTTGGAATGGTACATGCAGAACACGTAGCCTAGATTGATAGGGATGCCCCACCACGACATTGAGAGCCCAGTCACACTGACTGCCTGGTGTTAGTGGTGAACATATACTGAGCATTGAGGCGTGATGACTCAGTACGTTCGTAAAGGTCCACATTTTGAACCCTCAAAAAATTCGTGAACTAAGAAATGTTTTCCTTGCTACCCCATGTAGCTGGACCGCATGTGCGGCATTCTGAAACAAACTGAACATGTGTCCCAACCCGGATGGTCAGCCATAGTGGAAGTTTTGAAGGGGATGATAAAGTCCATACGCAAGGATGTCAAGCAAGTCATTCGTAACTTGAGCTATGGTAGACCTAGTGATGTCTACACGAGGCATTGGACAAGGTTCCATCGTGCACCAAGGTTCCATCGTGCACCATCACCATCGGCATCATCGTGGCCCAGCGCATCCATGCACTGACCTAGCGTTGATGAATGGTTGGGCGTACCACAAAGTGGCTTCGTGAATCATCACAGAGTTATAGGTGTGCTATATTGAAATACTTGACTCCTCATTAATTGTGTTTGTTAAAGACAGGCTCATCGTAGGGACTCGAGTTTACTGTTGGCGTCACACAGGCACGAGGATGTAATACCGGAGGCCATGGAGGCACAGGCCACAATGCCGACGGCTCGCGGAGATTCTCCATCAAAGGAGTATCAGCGGGTCGAAGGCTAATATAGTACGTTGCTGAACCAATGGGGTCTTTTGGGCGATGCACCGTACACCCTCGCCTCATAAAGTTGTGGGTATCAGAGGCCATCCACCTCTCAACCTAAGGCACCATAGGGCTATGCAACTGGCCTTCCCAGGGGCTGGTACCCAAGTCAAGCACAATGGATCCCATTGCATGGACAAACTTCGTAAGCAGAAGATTGGTTGGAAGGTTTTTCCTTGGAGCCACCTGCCATGATTGCATCTCCCGAGCATGGCCACACACCCACCGAAGATCCACGGTATGACCTATGTCGTGAACAACAGGCATCGACCGCCTGACGTTCCCAACAGACCAGATTTGTGGGCAGCGGAGATGACCTAGCCAATGCATGGGACTTGATTTTTTGTGGAGTCTTCCGATAAGTACTTGCTTATGTAATTTTCCTATAATTTTAATCGTATGAATTTTCTCAAAAAATTATTTACGCGTACTGTTTATAGGAAATTTTTATATAAAAAAGAGGTCCAAACATTACGATTTTTTTGAAGGTCCTTCCGTAGCCCCCTCGTGCGGATCCCATGTTCTAGTGGCTAGGCACTCCCCCATTTCCCATGGCATGGTAGCGCATTCGCATGTTGCCAGTTCTTTTATGGCCAATGGTCCTTACAAAGCAAATATACAGTTTTTCGAGAAACAATACTACGTTCGAATTTTTTTCGGCATGGAAGCAAGCATGAGCGTAGCATCACGTCGCTGTATGAAGCTTGTCCATTCGGTCTTGTCACTACGCAAAGCTGTCTTCATTGCATACGAACACACGAACCAGTACAACAGTTACAACACTACACCTTGCAAATAATGACCAACAAAAGGAAAAAACAGCACACACAACATCATATGTTGGACCTAGCCAACGCATGGGACCTAAATTAAGCAAGTTTTGCAGTTAGGGGTGCAAACAGATCGGATACGATCAAATAGTCTCAAATACGAATACGAATCCATATTTTTTAAAACGAAAACAAATATGAATTTGAATATTCTCAAAGACGGATACGAATATTCTCGAATACGAATACGGATATTTTCGAATACGGATTTTCTCAGATACGAATATCGGATAAAACAGATTCCTAGCGGTTTTACCGATTTTTCACCAGTTTTTGACCGGTTACCGGTTTTAAATTGCCTAAATTCAAATTTTGAATCTCAAAATTTGTACATATTTTTCATGGGTTCTAGAAACGGATCGAATACGAATCGAATAGTCTCGAATACGAATACGGATACAAATATTCTCGAATACGAATGCGGATACAAGTATTCTCGAATACCGATATGAATATTCTCAAATACGAATACGAACATTTTCGAATACGGAATTTTCTTATCACATTCGCGTTTTCTCGGATACGAATATCGGATAAAACGAATTATCCGTTACCGTTTTTCACCACTATTCGCAATGTCCACTTCATCATGCTTGGTGTTTTTGAGCCACTCAGCAGGTGGTTGTGGTCATGTCTCGGCCACGTAGGTGTGGATGGCCATCACGTGATGACGGTTGCTGAGTTCCATCGGCGGCTTCAAAGCATGGCCCTGGACAGATGGTCGAAATAGGCAACAATACTCCCCCACGGATGAGAGAGCGTTAGTAAACGATTCAATGTGCAAACTTCCAACTTAACTACAAAGATAACAAGCAGTCATGCACAAAACACTTAGAAGTAGCTAGACGATGTAAAGTTGAAATTATCAGGAAAAGATAGAGCTCCGCTCTATCCTGACACGCCTCCCGGCAGCACCAGGCACCTGGCGCACTCCTTGGCCAAGGCAAGGGGGCCATTTCTGTAAAAAAAAAACAATGTCCACAGGGCTATGTTTGCAAAAGAACTACTCACAAGGGCTAGAAATTTTTTTTTGTCTTTTCAGATTACAGCTTATAACTTTTTTTAAATAAATAAATAAGATGGTGTTTTGTCATCTTATCGAAACATTTTATTAGGACTATTTTTTTTTGAAGTGGTTTATTGGTATTTGGTTTGTTTGCATAAGCGCTCGTGTTAAGACTAAAAGTCATGCCATAATTATAAGCCATTTGCCGTAGCCGAAAAAATAAAGAAAACCATCGTACTCTAATTCTTGGGCTTAACAACTTTCATTCCAGTAATATCGTTTTTAATTTTTGTTATTATAGCCGTGCGAATCTCTCTCGTAAGGGTCTCGTTCTTGCGAAGCCGCAACCAGGCAGCCTCTGCTTTCTTCCACATGAGGGCTTTTTGGGTTCGCTGTGGTATCTTAGACCGGGGAACTATAGAACCGTTAATATAGTATTGTTCTTTGTCGCATGGTGTGGATTTTTTTTCCTGAGAAAATGTTTTTTCTTATCGGCGACGGATGATTAGCTACATGCCATGATTACTTTGAGTAGTGAGAGCACTTTGTTTGAGTTGTTTTTCGTTCTACATGCGCATCGAAATCGAATAGGTGACGGTGGCAGATGTTGCAACCTCTGCATTGTGTTCGAATTTTTTTGAGACTTCGATGTTGATGTCCATTTATTCTGCACAGTAGAGAAGCAATATAATTTGCCGAAGAATTGGTGCAGTAGTTAGAAGTACCACTTCACTGTTATTAATCCAGTTTTTTCAACTTATAACTTATGTTTTTTCTCAAATAAATAAATAGGGCAATTTCTCCGCCTCCATTACGAAGCGGTTTATTGGGACATCCTTTTCAAAGCGGTTTATCGGTTTATCAGTATTTAGTTTGTTCACCAAATGCTTACACCAGGGCCAAAAACCGTAAGTCACAGTAAAAAAGAACCTACCCATTATGTCCTCACTTGTTCGGTCTATTGACTCCAGGCGATTATCAATTGGATAACACCAAGAGTAAGTGCCAAATGTTGTATAATCTGAGCCGTGTTCGAATCCCAGATTCGACGATAGCGCTCACCATCGCACACACATGTGCGTTCGGTGGGAAACGTGTACATATGCTTCGTGGGGTATTGAATAAATCCTGGATTTATCCACCGACTTTCGCTCTAAATATAGCGTGTGTTTCAGTAAAGCATACATACATGTGTGATGTATGATGTGAGTGTCACTACTACAGAAAAGCTCATCATAGACGGTTTCTTGAACCGTCTGTGCTTATGCGTCAGTAATACCCTTAGGGCATTACAGACGGTTTTTAAACAGTCTAAGAACCATCTGTGATAACTTTTATTAACAGATGATTCTTACTACAAACCGTTTGTGATAGTCTATTATTACAGACAGTTCTAGTTAAGAACCGTCTATGATAAGCTTCTTGTGATCTAAAAAATAAGTCTCTTTCAGTTCATCAATAGTCTTTGATTGTGTTGTTTTCTCTAATTACGCTATAAAACAACGCAATTGGAGAATACAGATGAACCAAAATAGACTTATTTATGAGAAAAGATCATCATGCAATAAACTTTGGTGCCATATCTTCATCCTAGCCATTCATAAATCATTACAAGAACTAAAGCATCAACAACTAATTTTATGACGCACCCACGAGCATTAAGATTTACAATGCCAAAACCCTAGCCATCTAACAATTTCGTAATATCTTATCCAAGTATCAAGGAAGAGAAGGAAGGGGATCAGATGGGGGATATAGAACTGGCGTCGATGAAGGAGAGAAGGCGGCAGCGTCACTATTGTGTCACAACGGTGACGCTGCACAAGACATTCTTACCACAAAAGTCCTTATACAGTGAATCGTGGCATCACAACCAAAGGCAGAGGAGCTCGGGGGAGGCGGCGCTTCGATAGGTTTGCGGGAGCTAATAGGCAGTTCTTCGGTTTGGAGTGTTTTGGGAAGACATGTGGGCAGCATATATATAAGGGCATCTGGATAGCGGAACCGATCAGTAGTTTAAATAAAGAGGGCAGCAAAATATCACAGACGATTTTTAATACAAACCGTCTATGATGAGAGGTCGCTACGTCGCTTTAGTTTGAAAGTTTAAATAGAGGGAGCGACAAAATATCACAAACAGTTTTTAATACAAACCGTCTATGATAAGTTAATATCATAGACGGTTCTTGTTAATAACCGTATGTGATACTTTACAAACGGTTTTCATTAAAACCGTCTGTGATATTATCACTTCACAGACGGTTTTGCGCTGGTAGCAATACAGATGGTGTCTAAACCAAAACTGTCAGTGATTGTATTTAATACTAACAGTTTTAGTTAACCTTCTGTGATGAAACGTTTAGTATTAGCCTTTTATAGTAGTGTGTGATGTATGTTAGTGTAGTACATATTTGTAATCTTAAAAAATGTATAATCTCGACGACAACACGAATAAATTTAACAAGACGAATGACGCACGGAACAAGATTGTCTACCCGTGGGCCTCCTTTGCGTCTGATTGGCCCTGCTAAATGCGTGGAAGTAAATGATTTTGTCTTCAAAAGACGTGCGACAAGTGCAACACACCTTTCCTACTTTGCTTCACCCCTCCATTTTTCCACCGAGCCACCTTTCGGCTAGGCCCTAGCTAGCAAAAAATTCTCAAGCCTACCATTCGTCTACATGCACGCACTCGCGCGTACATATATAGCGCACGCGCGGAAAACAGGTATTGGCAGGTGATCCTGCATGCACGAGTGGAATTTCTAGAAGAAAGCCTCTCCACATCAATTGCTGTTCTTTACACGTCTTATTATGTATAATAGTAAGACAGTATATAATAAGTTATTTCTAAGTTGATCTCATAATTTCTATAGACAATATGAATACAACAGTAAAAAAATTCTATCTATAAGAATTTTATACACTACTACAAAGAGGCTAATAGTAGACGCCAAATCACAGACGGTTTTGTGAAACCGTCTGTAATGTACACTATTACAGACAGTTTTAATTAGAAGGCCGTCTGTGGTATTTGTGGCGGGAAAAAGGAGTATCACAGACGGTTCTTACCGCTGAACCGTCTGTGATACTGGAATATCACAGACGGTTTTTATTAAATCCCGTCTGTCATAATCTGGGATTATCACAGATGGTTTTTTATTAAAAACCGTCTGTGTTGTGTCAACTATCACAGACGGTTGTTGTTAAGAACCGTCACCGTCCGTGATGTCCCTTTGTCTGTCATATTCTAGATCAGAGGTTAATATATAAGTACACATTGCTTTTAATAACTTAACTACAGAACTACTGAGACAAGAGATCACAAATTAAAGGCAAATTTATTAATTTCAATTAGAGGCAAATTTATTACAAAAGTCGCACAGGTAAAGAGTTTCCCAGATTGTAATCTTTTGGGCTTCGTACGCTTCTTCTTCAACTTGGGGACTTGGAGGATCAGCCGCTAAATTCTCGAACGCCGTTAAGATTGCCCTTGTCCTCAGCACTTCCTCCTCCAGCCTGGGCAAATGATCAGCAACATCCATAATGTCGTAGAGGATAGCATGAAAAGATTCCTCAGAATCTGCCGTATTTGCTTGATCGGCAAGGCTATCCATCAGTCTCTCCAATGCGTGTAGAGCTTTTTCCGCTTTGCGCACATTGTGGAGAAGAACCAGGGTGAGGGCTGTTTCCCTTTCTTGAGCGGCAGCGAGACGCCTCCGTCGACGGCGGAGGATCAGGTCAAGCTGACGGATGCAAGAAAGTCGGGGAAGGAGAGTAGGGCGGGTGCGGAGAAGCTGCTCCAGATGCAAATTGCAGGCCGCCTGTGTAAGGTTCCGGCCGAACAATTCATTATGAACAGATGAGAGTAAGGAGATGATCACAAGAACAGTAGAAGCCATATTGTATTGTATATTGTATTGTACGTACGTAGAAGAGACCTGGATTAGGCGCGCATATTTAACCTTTAGCACAGACGGTTCGTATACCCAAACATTAATGATATAGACGCTTCGTATAACGATCGAGAGACGTTAATTAGACGATCGAAACACGAAGCGTTCTGGCATCGAAACACACGCGAAGCGCTCTGGTATGAAGCTTATGACAGACGGTTTTTTCTAAAAAACCATCTGTGATAATATTTATCACAGACGGTTTTTAATAAAAACCGTCTGTGATAAGCTGGTTATCACAGACGGTTTTTTATTAAAAACCGTCTGTGATAATGACTAAGGCATTTATTGCGCTGCTCAGACCGCATCTGTCTTCATTTCGATCCAGATCTAGCCACTGTTGCGCACTTTTTCACTCGGGAGGAGCTAGGCGATTTCAGGCCAGTTAATTTGGTGGGAAGAGGCAGAGATTGAGCTTTGAATTAAGATTCAGACTTTCCTGGTTGCTGTAGATATGGTTAGTAATGAAATTTATTTTTTTCTTTAATTGCATTACAATTTAGGTCTAAGTACTATAATCCATGAATGGTTATTGAAGATGGTTAATTTGCAAAATTGTTGGTTATATAATAGCTGTTGTGTTTGTAATATGAATTGAGCTAGCAAATTAAGTCTCAATATAATAAATGTGGCCGGTATATATGTAGTTATAATTAGTTAATCTAGATTTTAATACTAAGTTGTTGTATATGTACGTAACGTAGGACCGAAGCTGGATGTATGCCGCGAGCCGTGTGAGTGAAGAGTACATTAATGGTGTTTCTGCTTTTATAAGAGCCGCCGAGGAGGATATGTTGAATAAGGGGGTGGAATATATGTGCTGTCCATGCACTGACTGCGAGAATTTGAAGATGTTTAAGAACCGAGGGCAAATTGAAGCACACTTGATTCGGAGGGGTTTCAAAAAGGATTATACGTGTTGGACCAGTCATGGCGAAGTGAATAATCATATGCCGTCGGATGAAATCGCCGGTGAAGTGAATGATATGCCCCCGGATGACATCGCCGGTGAAGTGAATGACATGCCGCCGGCTGATGTCGATTGTGGCTCGGATTCGGATAGGTTGCACGATGATAATATGGATCAGATGCTTCGCGATGTAGAAAAGAACTATGATGAGAGAGAGTATGTTAAATTCCGTGGCTTGATGGAGGACTCAGAGAAACCTTTGTACACGGGCTGCAAGTACACGAGGTTGTCGGCCGTGCTTGAACTGTTGAAATTGAAGGCAAGCAACGGTTTGTCCGACAAGAGTTTCACGACGCTGCTAGGTCTTTTAGCGGACATGCTTCCGGAGGGAAATGAGTTGCCTAAAACCACGTATAAAGCCAAGAAGGTTCTTTGTCCGTTGGGAATGGAAGTAGAAAGAATACATGCATGCCCGAACGACTGTATCCTCTACCGTAAAGAGTATGCAAACATGCATGTATGTCCGGTGTGCAACGCATCCCGATACAAACGTAACAATCAATCAGATGATGGCGAGGGAACAGAGGCGAAGAAAGGACCTCCTGCTAAGGTGGCATGATATTTTCCTATAATTCCCCGTTTGAAAAGGTTTTTTGCAAATCCAAAGGAGACAAAACTGCTGCGTTGGCACTCGGAGGAGCGCAAGAAGGATGGAATGATAAGACACCTTGCTGATTCCGCGCAGTGGAGAAACATCGATAGGAGGTTTGCAGAGTTCAGTGCAGAACCAAGGAATATAAGGTTTGGACTGAGTACAGATGGAATGAATCCTTTCAGTAGCATGAGCAGCCGACATAGCACATGACCCGTGACTCTCTGCATCTATAACCTTCCTCCTTGGTTGTGTATGAAGCGAAAGTACATTTTGCTGTCGATACTTATCCAAGGGCCAAAACAATCTGGGAATGATATCGATGTGTTCCTAGCACCGTTGGTGGAAGATCTAAAAGTACTGTGGAACGAAGGGGTACAGGTATGGGATGCATACAAACGAGAGAACTTCACTCTGCGCTCCTTATTGTTCTGCACCATAAATGATTATCCTGCCCTTGGTAACCTATCGGGCCATAGTACAAAAGGTGACAAAGCTTGTACTCACTGTTTAGATGGTACCGAGAGTGTGTGACTGAGACACTCACGCAAAACTGTCTACATGCGTCACCGCCGGTTCCTTCGGAGGGCTCACCCATACCGCAAGATGAAGAAACAATTTGAGGGAGAGAAAGAAGACGGTTCAGCTCCAAGGCATTTAAGGGGACACGAGGTTTATGATATGGTTAAGGATTTAGATGTTGTCCTCGGAAAGGGGCGTAAATTGATGGCTCATGAGAAGAACACCTGGAAGAAGAGATCAATATTTTGGGACTTACCTTATTGGGAGTACCTAGATGTTCGGCACTGCATCAACGTCATGCACGTAGAAAAGAATGTGTGCGACAGCTTGATTGGTCTCTTACTGAACATCCGTGATAAAACAAAGGACGGTGTCAACGCACGGCTTGACTTGGCTGACATAGACATCAGGCCGGAGTTAGCGCCGACAAGCATTGATAATGGACGAACGTACCTTCCCCCTGCGTGTTACACTCTGTCCAAGGCTGAGAAAACAGAACTGTGCCAGTGCTTGCATGGTGTCAAAGTTCCGTCTGGTTACTCCGGCAACGTGAAGAAATTTGTTTCGATGCAAGATTTGAAGTTAAATGGCATGAAGTCTCATGATTGTCATGTGCTGATGACACAGATGCTCCCTATTGCAATTAGAAATATTTTGCCGATCAAAGTCCGAAAGACAATCATGAGGCTATGTTATTTCTTTAACACAATTGCTCAGAAGGTCAGATCCCGAAGGACTAGATGCTCTGCAGGACGAGGTGGTGATGACTCTATGTCACCTTGAAATGTATTTCCCTCCTTCGTTTTTCGATATCATGGTCCATCTCATTGTTCACGTTGTGTGAGAGATAAAAATGTGTGGGCCCGTATTCCTACGTAGCATGTAACCATTTGAGAGGTTTATGGGAATTCTCAAGTCCTACGTACGGAATCGTTCTCGGCCGGAGGGCAGCATCATCGAAGGTTATGCAAGCGAAGAGGTCATTGAGTTTTGTGTCGATTATATGGCTCAGATTCAACCGATAGGTGTCCCTCAATCTCGTCATGAGGGGAGGCTGAAGGGTCTCGGAACTATCGGAAGGAAAGCAATCACTCTAGATATGGACACGTATACTCAAGCCCATTTCATGGTGTTGCAACACATGACTGAAGTGGCGCCTTATGACTGAAGCCCATTTCAGAATCATCGCTACTGGCGTACGTGATCCAGAGACCAGAGATGAAGAGAAGAAGTGGGAAGAAGCAGATGGATAGTCGCTCATCGAAGAATTCAACTATGTCGGCTGCTCACCGAATAATCTGGGAATGTCTTTTTTTTGCACTTTTGTAATAAAATTGTCTTGAATTTTGCGAGAAAAAGAAGGATTGTCGGAGTGGAGAATGTTGTGGATGAGGTTCCCAGATAAAGAAATCTTGCGATTGTTGCAAAAGATACATGGACCATTTGGGTGGAAAGATGAACTGTTTCGTCATGCGCCTGACGAAACAGTTCATCTTTCCACCCAAATGCTCCATGTATCTAGCCAAAAAACAGCAAATGAAGCAAGTGACCTACTCTAGTGTTCCCGTTCAATGAACCGGATACACTAGTTTAGGGACTTTGCTATTTGGTTTATAGTATTAGCAACTAAAGTAGGTGCTAAGATAGGCACATCACCCCCTCTCTATGTCCATATCACCCCCTCCCTTCTCCCCCTCCCCTCTACTCCTCTCCTCTCGTCCAATTCAATATGATCACTTTCTCATCTTATCTTAATAGACCCACAAAATGAGCAACATGTCACCCGCGCATTCTTCAACATCATTGCCGGAGGCGTCCGCTCCAACATCAAGACACCAAGGAAGAGGGCTATCGAAGAAGCCTGAGGGCCGACAGACCATCACAGCGGTAAACACATCTGGGGTCCCTATCCTTCCTCAAAAAGTGGTAAACGCATTCCGAAGCATGGTCGGAATAGTTGCACGAGAACGAATTGAGATCACATACAATTCGTGGAAGAACGTGCCTGACACTCGGAAACATGACCTGTGGACCGAAATTTTGGCATCGTTCGAGTTCCCAGAAGAACACCTATACACTGTGCAACGACAAACCTGTGGACCCACACTTGGTCGCCAAGGAAACCATCGACCAGGATACACCCCTCGTCCAGAGGTACATTGCATCAGGACTGCTGGGTTGCTGTAATAAGGAATATGTACTTATGCCCTTCCATCAGAACTTTCATTGGATTTTAATAGTAATTGTACCAAAATGGAACAAGGTATATTACCTTGATTCTCTAAGTAAGAATAAAATGGACTTCACAGTTGTCAGCCAAGTAATCGATATGTAAGCACATATTGCCCATACATATCTACATTGTACTCTTTGTTTCCTTCCGAATGATTAAGGTTAACTTTTTCGAATTACGTAGGGCGTTCGCGACGTACATTGAAATGGGAGGTGACTCGAAGCGCGGGGCCAAAGACCTGCTGACACATGTTCAAGATTTTAAGGTATTCGCTATTTCACATTAATTAATCCTATGCAACAATTGGTACTAATGCCTCTTGAACTAACACATTCCATTTTTTGCAGTGCCACCAGCAGCAGCCGGGCAACACATGTGGATACTACGTTTGCCAACATATGGAACTACTCCTCGATTCCTCGAGGCTCACCAATCCCAAGGTTTGTCACTCTTCCCATAATTACTTCATACTTATCACGTTACATATATACGCACATTGATATTCCTATCGACAGACTGCGTCCATCCCATCAACTGCATTGAAACAGTCTGATCTTGGAGGGATTCAAGGAGAGTTGGCGTACTTTTTGCTGACTCAAGTCATAAAGTCAGGAGGACGGTTCCACTGCGCACCATGATTTCTTATTGGTCTTATCACTAAGTGCAATGCAGTGTAGATCTTTTGTAACTGTGCATTTGTTAATGGATATTTCATTTCAATTCAATTAATCGATTTGCGAAATGGATGCATGCTTTATGTTTGTGAAATGAAGTGCGATGTCAATTGGATGTTTTATGTCTGTGAAATGTATCTGAAAGGAAATGAGATGTGAATTGTATGTTTTTGTCTGTGATTATCTGCTTGTTTCAGAGGGCATGGCTAGCATTTCCTGAGGCTAGCCAATAACAGAAATGTATGTAGGGGTCGAAGGGAATATCACAGACGGTTTTTAACTAAAAATCGTCTGTGATATCTGATAATCACAGACGGTTCGAAAACCGTCTGTGATGACCTTCGATTATCACTGACCCATAAATACAGATGGTTCACAAAACTGTCTGTGTTGACGTTTTCGAACTGTCTGTGATGACCTTTTCTGTAGTAGATATAGACCATCCGTCATACACTAGATAGCTTCTTTAACTCTCCTCGCTCTCTCATTCATCTTTGTCTCTTCTTTAGCTAGCAAAAAATTCTCAAGCCTAGCATTCGTCTACATACACGCACTCACGCGTACATATATAGCGCACGCGCGGAAAACAGATACTGGCAGGTGATCCTGCATGCACGAGTGGAATTTCTAGAAGAAAGCCTCTCCACATCAATTGCTGCTCTTTACACGTCTTATTATGTATAATAGTAAGACAGTTGATATATATAGTATTATCTATATTATTTATAGATAAAAAGATAACTTACATAATAAGTTGTCTTTAAGTTGAACTCATAATTTCTACAGACAATATAAATACAGCAGTAAAAAATTATATCTATAAAGATCTTATAGACCATCTGTTACAGACTAGATAGCTTCTTTATCTTAGGGTGTGTTTGGTTGGTGGAATGGGGAGGAATAGGATGGGATGATTCCAGTTTTTTGGGTTGGGATGGAACGGGATGGTTCCGTCCATGTGTTTGGTTGGTAGTATGGGATGGTTCCATTTTTTGTTTGGTTAGTGGGATGGAAAAGAATGGAACCGTTCCGTCTCTTGTTTGGTTGGTGGGATGGCCCTTCACTGGAGCTCCCTGGCCGCCGGCCTCGCCGGCCGAGCCCGATCTCCCGCGCCGCCGCCGCCCACGCCCGACCTCCTGCGCCGGCCTCCCGCGCCCGACCTCCCGAGCCGGACCTCCCGTGACGCCGCCCGCCGCCGACCTCGCGCGACGCCGACCGCCGCCCGATCTCCTGCGCCGCCGCCCGCGCACGTCCTCCCGCGCCGGCCTCCCGCGCCCGACCGCCCGCGACGCCGCCCGCCGCCGACCTCGTGCGACGCCGCCCGATCTCCTGCGCCGCTGCCCGCGCCCGTCCTCCCGCGCCGGCCTCCCGCGCCCGACCTCCCGCGCTGGACCTCCCGCGACGCCGCCTGCCGCCCGACCTCCGGCGACGCCGCTCGCCGCCGACCTCCCGCGACGCCGCCTGCCGCCCGGCCTCCGCGCCGCCCAGATCTGGATCTGGAGCAGGGAGGGGGAGAGAGAGGGGTGAGAGCATGGGAGGGATTTTTGTGGAATGGTATGATCCGGTATTTTTTGTGGAATGGTATGATCCGGAATTTTTGAGGAATATTCCCTTTGGAGGGACCATTTACTTCCATTCTATTCTTCCCCATTCCACCAACCAAACAGCTGGATGACCTCAAAATTGAAACGGAATCATTCCATCCCTGGGTCATCCTAGCATCCAAACACATAACTCTCCTCGCTCTCTCATCCATCTTTGTCTCTTCTCGTGTTCTCTCATCCATATCATCGCTTGGTTGTACATTCCTAACGGCATGGGTCGACAGCCTTTCGCAAGAAATCTCCAACCGCACCTGATCAACAAATGGCAATGCAAGAGTATGCATGCATGATGACAACAAGCTAAGCCGCCACTCGGGGGAGAATGATATTCTAAAGCCAAAACTTTTGATGCCTTATTGAAAGATCAAAGGAGAGAAGAAACAGAAAAAAAAAGAAGGAAAAAAGAACAATGGAAAAAAAAACCAAAGGGGATCAAGTTAGGAACACGCACCATCCAACTGAGAATATGGTTCTCCATAGGCTGTACAAGTTTGAGGTAAGCCTAGCTACCCTAGCGCTTTACCACGACCTAAAAGGCTAGAAGAACGGAGAGAAATGCTGCTTAAGGCCAATTAATATTTTAATCCAAGTGTTAATCGGTTGGACGTACGCATGGCGTCGCTGTCTTATCTGAACATAGTTTGGTATTGTCTGCTTGTCTTATTAGGCTCCATGGCAGACAGGTCGGCATCTACTGGCCTTCGCTTGGAGCAGATCTCATGTACCTGGTAGTAGTAATTGACACGCATAATTCAATCGTTGTGCGATCTTTACATGGTGTGGTGGCTTAAAAGAAAGAACGGAGAGAGTACTGTTTTGCGACGAGGTTCGATTAGTACTCGTAATAAAACTTATCAAGATGTTTGAAGAAAGCAACGGGGAAGCTTAAGTTGTATAGCACGTAGCAACCTACAGATGGAGAGCAAAGAGGCACGAGTAGGGCTTCTGTGTTTTCTATTTAATAAAAGTAGAACTAATATCAAAACATATAAAAAGATAAATAGTAATATTTATCTATTATTTATTGTGCTTTAAAAATTATACGAATCACTATTAAAGAAAACCATAAAAACACATCTAACCAGGCACATTGATGGCGTAGGATAAAGCAATTTTGGCTCACATGGGGTTAACCAATTAATTCCCGCCTCCTCCCTCTTGTGTGCTTGTGTGATGTGAGGTTTCTTCCTCTCAAGCATGGTTTAAGGCCCACAAATGATTCAGAGAGAGAGAGCATTTTTTCATCACTGCCATGTTAGGGTATTATTAGATTCAGGAATAGAAGCTTGCAACTCCTTCCCATGTTAATAAGGGTATTAGATTCATCGATCCATTGTTTCCTAGCTACCCTACTGTTGCTGGGTAACAAAATTCGGTTGCTAGGGCACTCGATCCTAGGGAAAACATGGTTTCTGTTGTAGCACAACTACAATAGTGGGTACACGGTACCTTTTTCCATGGGACATACAGCACCAAGAAAGCTAGAGAGATAGCTAGTGGTAAAAATGAGTGGATCTGTTCCCCTCATGCCCCTCTTAGGGGTTTATATACATGAGTGGGGGTAGGATTGGGAATTCCTATCCTACCCCTTAATAATTACAAAAGGTAGGGATACATTGGTACATTCCTCTATACTATTGGGTCTATTACATATTGGGCCAGTTGTAAGACACAGTCATAGAGGGTTGAACCATCCTTACAACAGTTTCCCTATTCAAAGTTTCCCCATAAATGCTTCACACGCCAAGAGATGATCGCAAAACTGATGAAAAACAATCTCAAATCATTATTAGGGTTGATTTGCTGTTGTTGCAGCGTTGTGCCATGGAATAAAGTTACTTGTAGAAATCATTACTAATTGTAGTATTTTTTTTCTTTTGCTATAATTAAACCTTATCCATGTAGGCGCTGAGGCTAGGCAGGTAGTAGCGGGCTGACGGGTCACGTGCGAAGGCGTGTGGCCACAAGCCAGGACGTTCCCTCGACAGGCCAACGAGATGGACGCAGCGACCGGGCCAAAAATTTTACCCTGTGAGATCAATTATCGTCATGATACATTTTAGTTGGCCAAAAATTCCAGCCTACTTCTATTTCATATCTTAGGTCTATAGGAACCTACATATGAAGAGGAGTGTTGAAGTACAAGTGCATTACCCATCTTGGAGGCTGCTCGGCAAGCTTTTGAGGTGGCTCTAAGGTTTCATGTGAGACTCTGCCTAGAGGGCATCCCCTTGCACGCTTGGAATGAGGAGGTGGCTAGTTGAGCAATTGGCAACAAATGCTCTCTCGACCGTGTCAACGAAAAATCACTCCACCAAGAGGACACCCGTATGCTCAACCTGTGGGCTTGGACAGCGAACCCGAGCTCAATTCCTATGGTAACTTGGCTAACCTTCACTGATGGTTCTCTCCATGGGTCATCAGTAGGTCATCAGGCAAACTCAACAGAGCCAGATTGCTGCAAGGTCCTCACCTTCAGAGTGATCCTACATCTCGACTTCATCGAGGACTTTTCGCAACCCCACTTGAGGCCGACCTTGGCACAAAGACCTTCATGCCTTTCAAGCCCGCGAAGCAAGGCCTGACTTGGTGACTGGGAGTCGTCGATGGCACCTTAGAGCACGTGGAAGACTAGCACAACCATCACCAAAGCAACAAGACCGCCCAACCGAAAAGGGGTGCCACTGGCACCTCTCGTCACAGCAGGCTGGGGAGGCAAGAGGCTTGTAGGGGCGATGATAAGTACTGCAACAAGCAGGACAACAACGACGACGATGATCGCCACAATTAATGCAACAACGACCGGGTCGGTGGAGACCCTCCACCCACAAAGATGGTCGCAATGGGAGGTCGAAGGCCCCTAAGGGCCTCTAAGACAGATCACCATGGCTGCACCACAACACTGGAGGCAATTGGAGGTGACAACATGAAGTCATGGCCGACCCATCATCTTTGGCTCCCTTGGAAGCCGGCACACCAACCAATTGGAACCACACGACCATCAGCTCAAGGACTATACAGACTCCACATTGCAGGTGCTTTTCTCCTCTCATGTCATGCTTCTCTACCAAGAGCTCACTAACCTACTCAATAGAAAGCTTCGCCAATCTATGGAGAAGGCGTGTTGCAACCGTCAGGCATGGCTCCACAAGGTCGAAGAGTATCTTGCTGTAGCACAAGAGGCCAACAACCAGCTGCTCCCTCTCTCCAACGTGTCAGTCATGCTAGCCAATGCCCTACCACCTTGGCTGATCCAGCAAGCCAGGGCTGCACTGCAGCCTTTCTTAATGGACTGGCAGCACTAACACTCAACTGTGATCCGGCTCCTAGCATGATGGAAGTTGTCATGGCCCCCAACTGGCCTATACCTGCTGCGTCTCCCCTGAGGACATCCATGTAGGCCATTGCCTCTAGTAGGGTTGCCCTTCAGGTGGCTGCAAGCTCGTCCACACCAAGGCCTTCGACACCTCCCTTAAGGATTCCCCAAGGCTCCAGTTTCTGCACAGCCACCAGTAATCCTTGGCGCCAAACATGTAGAGCTTCTTGCGGGCACTGTTAACACTCCCAGGAATGCTGCCTTTAATGCCCCTACTATCTCCATGCCTCCAGCCTTGACAGAGTCTCCAGCATTCCATGGTGGTGCCAACACTTTGTCAATTCACCCGAGACCACTACCTTCACGGTCATTGCCCCCACAGACAAGCCCACAGCGAGCGTTGTTGCAGTTGTGCCAGCTATAGCCATCGCCCTAGTGGCAAAGAGGGTCACTGCAACCGCACATCTGTTGGTTGTAGCGTCATCGAAAGTGGCGCCCTTCGAGATAAGTGCTCCTCTGGTGACCACCTTTTCAGCCACAGCGCACGCGCCGCTAGAGGAAGCTCCAACAGCAGCTGCGACTCCAACACCAATTGCAACCCTCTCAACAGCACTGGTTGCCTTAGCAGAGCTCCCTCTAGGCACTAATCTCCCACCAGATAGTGAGCCATCTTGTGCAGTAGCTGCTGTCCTCGACAATCAAGGTGGTGGTCGCTCTATGAGTAACGATGGCCTACTGGCCGATATCTTCAAGTCACCAATGCCACCCCTACTACCTCTGCCTCAACCAGCGGATCAACCTATAGTTCCAACAAAGCATGGTCAAGTCACACACTTCACTCCTTGTCGCAACGAGCCTAGTGACGAAATAGTGCAATACTCCCCTCCTGAGGTGTGCACATGAGGTTATAGCCTGCAGGCTTAGTGTCTTAGAGGAGGAGTAGTCCATGACAGGGTAGGCCCTCAACTGTTACTTAGCAATGTTCAACAGCTCGCTGCCACTGGTGGCCATTCAAATGCTCTCCACTCTGTTCCACTTCAACTCTGAGCAGGCTCTTCAGGTCGATGAAGACCTAGCCAAAGAAGAGGAAATGGCTCAACTTGAGGCCCAGAGCGTGTCGGTAGTGTACAACCGCACTTGCCTATAAAGCCTTCACCACACAAAAGATAAATATGACTACAGTTGCTACTATTTTGGCACCACCTGTTCAACCTGACCGTGTACTTTGCTTCTATATCCTCTTTTGTGGACTTTACTATAGATGTTGTATCCCTTCATGGACTGCACTTATGCCTTTGAGGTGGCTACTAATAATTCCACCACTGGTTGCTTTAGCCCCTAATGTCAAGTGCGGCAATGTACTGCGCTACTATCTTCTATGCACCTCTTGTTCGCGAGCTGCACCTCTGCTACTGAATTGCCTTCTACAAATGCAATTACTAGTTGAACTGCTATTTATCCCTACTGTGACTGCTATCTACGCTGATTCCCCTACACGCACTATATCAAACTACGCTCATCACCCCCTTCAGTGGACAACTGTAGAGTTAGCCCTCACCATGCTCGAGCCTAATCTATCAATCCTTTGTTTGAATATCAGGGGCCTAAACTCCCTTGCTTATCGCGTAGCTGTCTATGAAATGATTAACACCTATCCATGTCACATTGCTTGCCTCCAAGAGACAAAACTTAGTTTGATAGACTAGGCTCAGGCTAGCTCCCTAGGCGACAATAGGCTGCATGACTTCTTCCTACCGGTAGACAACACGCGTGGAGGCATCCTAGTTCTCTAGTTGGAGACTAGGGGAAGCCACGGCTCTGGTTGGGAGGGCGTCGTGGGCGACTGGCACTAGCGTGTGATGGCTGGAGGTGGCACTCATGCTCTCACTCGTTCTTCTTTCCATCCTCTCCGGCGTGTGATGAGCTATAGGGGGTTAAGGGAAAGCTTACCGTAAAGACTGTAGGGGTAGAGGAAAAGCGAGGAGTTCCGGCGGTGTGAGGCCCGAGCAGTGTGAGCATGCGCATGGTGCTGGTGAGGTACAGGTGGCAAGGGCTTTGACCAAAGATAGGCTCGGGATCGCGGTGCTCTGGAGACGCTCTGGCCAAGAGCAACTGATCTGAGGTTGATCACCGGTTCGCTGAAGCTAGAGAAGATCGAGTAGCCAGCGAGCTGTGAGCTCTAAGGCCCAATTCCTCAAGGTGGGAGTGAGAGGGGGATGAGGCGAGGTTGATGAGATCATGCCTACACCTTTATAAGCACTGAGCCAACCGGGCGACGTGGGGCTTTGAACAGAGCATGGCAGCAGGGCATGGGCGACAGGATGGCCAACGAAGAGCATGGTGTGGCGATGGGGTGTCGGTTGACGCACGCTATAGATGACCAAGGTGCAGTGTCCAAGACAGGATGACGACATCTGTGATCAATGCAAGCGGCGCATGGTCGGGCAACGTGCGCACATAGGGCGCGAGGACGGTCATGGCTTGCCCAGGTGCATAAGCTTGTGCAGGGCATGGGCATAACAGTGATGACAAGGTGGCTCGACAGAGGCAAGGCAGGGCGAGGTGACTCGACGGGAGCAAGCGCGCAGCGTGCTTGCGACGTGGGAGGTGCATAGCTTGTCGGGCGCTAGAGCAGAGAAGAAAGGGAGAGAGGGAGAAGGAAGGAGGGGGCCAGCTACCAGAGAAGAAAAAGGGAGAAGAAAAGAAAGAGAGGGAAAACAAATGCTAGCTATTGGGAATTTGAATTCCAGAATGTGGGATTCGAAAGACAATTGCATCTAGAAATCAGAATTTTTATTTTATTTCTTTTTTAAATTAAATTCTCAGGTTATACTTTCTGTTGGACCGAAATGGCGACAGAGGGGGGTGAATGTTGTCTCTTTAAATAAAAACCCCTCAAGTACTCACTTCGAGAACTCTCCTCCAATAGCTATGGAAAGCAATGAAGAAGATAAACTAGGCTCTCTGGAAACTCGAGCACTCAGAGGAAAATAGGCACTGCAAACAGAGATACCAAAGAGGGCCAAAAACACATCAAAAGCAGCAAGCAAAACAGGTTGATAAAAGGGGGCCGGTCAGACCGCTTAAAGCAAGTCGGTCAGACCGCATGTGCAAGGCCGGTCTGACCGCCTTGTGCCTGCCGGTCTGACCGCCGGCCCTTCTCCGGTCTGACCAGGCTACGGGTTTCAGCAGAGGCAGAGGATCTGAAGAATGGTGCAGACTGATAATTTCAACACAGCAATACTTGAAACTTCAGATTTTGGCTGAGTCAACAAAGAACTAGAGGTATACTAGCATATTCTCAACAGAGTAGAGGCTCTAAATAACCAAAGAAAAACAACAAAGTCTCATGAAATTCAGATTTGAGCCAAGAACTTGACAAAGTACAGTGACAACACCAAAATTCAAATTCTTCTCCATTCTTTGATCCTCTGCTCATGAGCTTTTGCAGCTGGATTAGCAATGATCACAGGGCTCTTCAAACCAAATCTCAGGCCACCTTAAGAAGAGAAACAAGATTCACAACAAAACCCTAGAAATGCCAAAAACCTAAAGAACTACAGAGAGGGCACACTAAATCCAAATTACTCAATGGTCTTAAGTCCTTTGCTTGTGAGATTTTGCAGCCAAGTTAGCAATAACCAACGGACTTCTCAGACCAAAAATCAAACCATCTCATGAAGGGAATCAAGAAAACAACCAAAACCCTAGAAACAGGAAATGAAGAACAGAGAGACCCCAAAAAGTGAAATCTGAGATTAAATGTGTTTTGCTCTTGGGAAAACCGATCAAATGATCTTGAGGCAACCTCCCAACCTAGAGCAACCCATTTTGGGCCTTCTCAGCAAGAAACAACTCAAAACTCAAAAAGTCAAGAAATCAACAGAAAGGATGAACGAAGAACATAGGGCTAGTACGAGAGAGAACTTCTGAGATTTCATTCCTGGAAACAAGAGATACAGAGAACTACGTCCCTATACGCATGGACATTAGAACAAGGAAGATTACATGCTTATCACTCCAATCTCTCCCTCTCCCAAATCAAGAAACCCTCACTACATGCTTGGAGGAAGGGAGCCACTCAAGAACACATCGAGAGAAGGACAGAACAGCACTCTGCCTTCTCCACCCACTTTCAACAACTAAAGCCTAAAGCCAAAACCACCTCTCAAAGGCTCTTTTGACTAAAGCAAACCCTAACTCTCTCCCAAATACATGGGATACATGCAACCACTCACTCCTATTTATAGCCCTTGGCTAACGGGTCTCCAACCCGTTACGCCCGCTAAACCCGAACGGAACCGTCTCTCGCTTGTGCAGCCTTGCGAAATTACCAATTCGCCACTCCTGCACCTTCCGGGAAGCTTCCGCGCTCCTTGTCATCCACGACTCGCAACCACATCGAATCTCTGCTGTCTTTGACACATCCGACCGTTCTGACCTCGACACCGCCTGTGTCTAGTCCAGTCACCTCTTGTCTCACCACGACTCTGCCTTGACGTCGTGCAGCCATCATAGACAAGAAACACATCAAATAGCACCACTCGACGCATGAAAGCATAAATAGTATCAAAACATCATACTTACGCATGACGAAGTCCAAACCTGTCGAATCCAAGGAATAAGCGTCCTAATCCCATACGACCAAGTTTGACCAAGTCGGACCGAGCCCAAATGCACCATGCAACGTCAAGGTCCGAACTACCCAAACCAAACTCGACTTTCCTAAACCGATGCCAATTACTCATCACACACATGGGATGACCTCCATATGGTCTCTCAATCTCCCCTTGATGAGTATATTGACAAATCCAGAAAAAACGCAAAGTTGAGTTTGAAAAGAAAGTCAAACATGGTCCAAAGAAAGAAAATGAAGCTAATGACCATGTCGACACAAGGAGCAAAAGAAAGAACAAGTTTTCCTCAAAACTCCCAAAATGGCTTTTTCTATGACTATTCTCCCCCTTTTGGTAATAAACACATCAAGGATGCAAAAGAGAGAATATGACATGGAATTGAATGAAATGGCTGAAGTTGATTTATTCTAAGCATTGGAGCCATGAGAATTATCCCAAATGACCATCACGTGTTACACCAAGCCATAACACATAAACAGGCTATCTAGATCATGACAAGACATGTGTAAGCTAGCTAAACTAATTAAGTCACAATCTGAAATTTTAGTGCACATTCTGCGCATGTCAAGTCATCCATGATCATAGTCTAGCTAGAGGTATCCAAGGATAATGCAAACCATGTCAATAAGCTAAGCAGAACCAAGAAGTTAGTATTGAGTCAAATTAGAGAGCTACAAGCTCAAGAGTGAAACATTTGTTTAAGTACTTGTAATCTTTGAAATTTTAGCAAATTGAGCATAAGTGACATATGTTTCTTTGAAACTCATGGTTGTTTCCAACCAAACTTTTTATCATGTGCTAGATCTCAAGCCTTATGCGACCACTCCAAGCAAGAAGCTTAAGGAGATGATCTTGGTCATCCAAAACTCCCCCTGAGTTCATGTCTAGTGCAATGGCAAGCCGTCTCATGAGAAAGAATTGGTGAGATCAGTTTTTTCGCACAAAAGAGATCTTTTTGCTTTCTTAAACAGGTGTACTAACTCATGCTTCTCCAAGAAACTAGTATAGCTCAATCTAAAACTCAATAAAGCTCAATAAAGATTCAAGACTCAACTCAGCCTAGTTAACATGGCATGAATCATAAGTGGATAACTAAAGAAAGACTAGTCTAAAAAATTTAACATGACATGAATTAATTTAAGTTGTGCATTTTAATCAACATATCATGGCAAAGACTTGACTATACATATAAAGTCATGATCATTCTAGCAAATAAGCACAAGTTATGGTAAGGTGTAATGCATTGTAATCATGTCATGAAAGGATAATAATGAAGACTCCATGTAGTTATTTACAATGCAGAATGACATGCAAGAAATTCAGCTCCCCCTCATCATGTGATGCAACTTTTAGTTCAAGTTGAGTTATGACAATATTAAGATCTAGAAACTCCCAAATGAACTCCCCCTAAACCAAATCAATAAAATCGAGAAACTAGCAAGAAAATCCGAAAGGACAGTCCTTAAAGCATAGATAAGATATAGAGGAAACTATGGCTCAGACTGACTCTCATCCACCCCCATATGACTCCAGGACTATCAGCTGGTCTACTAACAACCTAAGGAGCAAACACGTACCCTGTCTACCCGAGGGTGGCCCAACCCTCGCTAGAACCCACAAGAAGTGAGTAAGCTCCACCTAGAGAGAAGAAAGACAGCTAATAAGTAGCATCCTGGAATCACAAGATGAGAGGAAGAAGTCTAAACAGCTAGTCAAGAGAAGCACTCTAACCTATGCTAGAAGGACTAAACCCAATGCACCCATATGCAGTGCAACAGAAAAGAGTAAGAGCATAATTAATATAATAAAGCAGTAAAGCACAAAAGCTCCCCCTCACAGCAGTCCATAAGGACAAACCACCCCAAGCTCTCCCCGCAGAGCTAAAAACCTAGAGCTATCCAATGGCTTGGTAAAGATATCAGCCAACTGGTGGTCACTCTCCACAAACTGAAGCACAATGTCACTCTTCTCCACATGGTGTCGAAGGAAGTGATAGCGAATATCAATATGCTTGGTCCGAGAGTGCTGCACTGGGTTCTTAGCAATGTTAATCGCAGAAGTGTTATCACAAAATAGTGGAACACTATCTATGACTAACCCAAAGTCCCGTAGAGTCGAGGCCATCCAGAGCACTTGGCTGCAGCAACTAGCAGCAGCAACGTACTCGGCCTCTGCGGTGGATTGTGCAACACCGGACTGCTTCCTCGAAGACCAAGAAACGAGAGAAGTGCCAATGAATTGGCAGGTGCCAGATGTGCTCTTCCTATCTATCCTACAGCCAGCAAAGTCTGCATCCGAGTAGGCTCTCAAGGAAAGACAGGAAGAGGAAGAGTACCAGATACCATAGTCAATGGTAGCTCGAAGGTACCGAAGAATACGCTTCATCGCCTGGAGGTGAGATACGCGAGGAGAAGCCTGAAACCGAGCACAAAGACACACAGAGAAGTGTATGTCCGGTCTCAAGGCAGTGAGGTACAAGAGGGAGCCAATCATGCTGCAATACTCCTTCTGATCAACTGGCTCGCCATCCTCATCTGGGTCGAGTGAAGCTGAAGTAGCCATCGGAGTGGAAACTGGCTTACCATCACTCATATCGAAGCGCTTCAGGAGGTCTTGAGTGTACTTGCCCTGATGCAAGAAAATACCCTCTCGAGTCTGCTTGATTTGGAAGCCAAGGAAGAAGCTCAACTCGCCCATCATGCTCATCTCAAACTCCGAGCTCATGACATCAGAAAACTGGGAAACGAGAGCATGCGAGGAGCCGCCAAAGATGATGTCATCCACATAAATCTAGACGAGCAGAAGATCTATGCCATGCCGGCGAATGAACAAGGTCTTATCTACCTTACCCATCTCGAAACCATGACTCAACAGGTAGGACTTAAGCCTCTCATACCAAGCTCTAGGGGCCTGCTTAAGTCCATATAACGCTTTGAAAAGCTTGAAGACATGGTTTGGGTATTTGGGGTTCTCGAAACCTGGAGGCTGTCTCACATAGACCTCTTCCTCAATAAAGCCATTGAGGAAGGCGCTCTTGACATCCATCTGGTAAAGCTTGAAACCCTTAGAAGCTGCAAAGGCAAGCAGGATTCTAATGGCCTCAAGTCTAGTTACAGGGGCAAAGGTCTCCTCGAAATCTAGACCCTCAACTTGGGAGAATGCCTGAGCTACCAGTCTAGCCTTGTTCCGAATGACTACCCCATCCTCACTCTGCTTGTTTTTGAACACCCACTTAGTCCCAATGACATTGTGACCACGAGGGGGCTCAACAAGTGACCAGACCTTATTTCTTTCGAAATTTTCTAGCTCCTCATACATGGCATTGACCCAAGACTTGTCAGAGAGAGCATGACAGACATCCTTGGGCTCAAAGGAGGCAACAAAGGCAGAATGGAGACAGAAATGAGACATGTCGGATCTTGAGCGGGTGACTCGCTCAAAAAGGTCTCCAATAATCTACTCAGAAGGATGATCTTTTTGGATGTGTCTAGGAGGTCCTGGATGAGAAGAAGAAGTGGCCTCTACCTCATGAGCTGACGAGGTAGGAACAGAGCCACTAGCTCCAGAGGAAGCCGAAGGCATGGGCTGATCGCCTCGAGGTGCGGTGGAAGAAGGCACCTCAAGGGGTGGATGAGGGACTGGATCGGGTAGACAACCCTCATCTCCATCGTCCTCATCATCCACAAGATGGGCTCGGACTGCTCTAAAGAACCTGAGATAACGGGCCTCGTCGAAGGTCACCTCACAGGTCTCTACCAACTTACTAGACTCGCAGTTCCAAACCTTATACGCCGCGAAGAAGTCGAGTAACCTAGAAAGATCCCATCACAAGAACGTGACTCGAACTTGTCTAGGTTCCCGGACTTCAAAATGAAGCACTTGCAACCAAACACACGAAAATGAGAGATGCTGGGCTTTCGCCCGTATCTCAACTCATAAGAAGTGCGGTGCAAGTGTGCTCGAAGAAAAACTCGATTTGAAACATGGCACGCGGTCGCAATAGCCTCAGCCCAAACTTCCTAGGAGTAGAATACTCATCAAGCATCGTCCTGGCTATCTCGACCAAGGTACGGTTCTTTCTCTCCACGACGCCATTCTGCTGTGGGACGCGCGGAGAAGAGAACTGGTGCTCTACACCTGTCTCATCGCAAAACCTCTCAAAGTAGGAATTCTTGAACTCCGTGCCATTGTCATTGCGGATCGCTCGTAAGGCACCCGGGAGCTCAACAGAAAGCCTACTAAAAAGACCTCAAAAATGTGTAAACGTCTCATCCTTCGAGGCTAAGAAAAACACCCAAGAGAACCTCGAGAAGTCATCGACCACAACAAGAACATACCACTTCCCTCCTGCTGACTGCACTCGAGCTGGTCCAACTGTATCCATATGGAGCAGCTGTCCCGGCGCATCGGTCATAGTAATTGTGACCGGAGGGTGAGAAGCGGTAACCATCTTGCCGTGCCGGCATGGAGCGCAAACAAGATCTTTGACCATCTTGAGTTTTGGCAGACCACGAATGAGATCGTGGCCGCTAACTCGAGTCAAATGGCCAAATCCAATATGACCAAGTCTCCTATGCCAGAAAGAAAGGTCGCAGGACTCAGAAGCAACCAAACACCGGAGAGGATCACCAGAAGACTCAGAAAAATCAGCACGAAAGATCCTCCCAAAACGATAAATCCCGCAAACCAGACTACCCGAAGAATCAAGAATTTTACAAGCGTTTTTCTTGAAGCTCACCTCGAAACCATCATCGATAAGCCGAGAAACTGAAAGCAAATTATACTGCAGCTTACTAACCAAGGAAACATCTTTCAAAATGAAATATTCATTAACGCGCACTGTACCTTTGGCGATGATGCGCCCAGATGAAGCATCTCCGAAGGTGATCGTCTCATCACCTGGAGCATGGGAAGGGAAGAAAACCAACGGGAGTCTCCGGTCATGTGTCGTGAACACCCGGAGTCTACAAGCCAAACCTTTCCCTTCCCTGCCCGGCGAACCTGAGTCAACAAGAGAGTAAAGTCTCAGTACTGGGGTAAATCAAGAGTGATTTCGGCACCCAATACTGAGTAACACGTCGAGCAGATGAGGTAGTCAAACACGACTGACCTCTATCTACCCTATGCTCTCTGTGGCTCAAAGAAGCAGAAGGTCTGTGAGCAGACCTGAAGCTGTTGCTGGGTCCGACTGCTACGGGAGAGCGAGTCGGAGCACTGGCAACATGCTGATCACGCCGCGGGTAGCCATCTTAATGGGGAAAGCAAGATCTACCCTCAGAACGACGGAAGTCACGACCAAAGGGAGCATGAGGACGAAGACCAGAAAACTCAGAAAAATCAAGTCCTCGATACTGCCCAAAACCATCAGCTGAAGCAACCCTAGACCTCGTGTTGGTCTTAGGTGCACTCAAGGTCTGGGGCTGACCCTGAATACGCCTAAGAGACTCAACGCGGTCTCTACGCGCGATCTTGGCTCGCCTGAAGCATTGATCGATCAGATGTCCATCCTTCTGATAGAAGGTGCAATGATACTTCACCTTTTGAGAGGTAGAAGTAGCATTATGAGGCTTCGCCTTCTGAGAGGCCGAAGCTGCAGGTGGAATCACCTTGCTGTCAGAAATCCCTTGGACAAAGCCCGCAGACTTAAATTGGACTTTCTCGGTCCTGGGCTCAGTCTCGATCACACCTGGTGCTATGGGTCTGAGCACGGCAGGTGGATGCTTCCTCATATCTTCATAGAAATCATATCCTAGACCCTGATTAAATATGCAAATCTTGGTTGGTCTAGAATAAGATTAAGCTTCTTCTTGCCTCCTACAAATCTCTCGAGAGTGTTCATAAGATACTGACACTCCCGAAAGAGAGAGGTGCAAAATGAGCAGGGGGAAGAAGAGACAGCAGAATGTAAGGGAGCAAAAGAAGAACCAACAGTAGAGGAAAAATGGCTTGAGCACGCACAGCCGACTCTGAGGGGACAGTCCTACTACTAGCCGGTTGGTTCACGTCGCTAAGCGTCTCCACCTTACCCTTGGGCTCCTTCCCCACCTCAGCAATCACATCACAATGAGTTGATGGCTTCTCTAGTAAATCCTTGGTTAGCTTCACACATTGTTCATTCAAACCAATGAGTTCAAGTTTTAGTTTATCACAACTAATGCATGTTGAGCTAACCGGATCCTTAGTCGCAAACTGAGCTAATTTGTTGTCATGATCAACCATCTCTTGGAATTGCTTAGAAATGGACTCAAGCTCAAGTGTCAATTTTGGACAGTTGGTGCAAGAAACAATAGACTCAAGTAAAGAAGCATGCAACTCAGCAATTTTATGATCTGCCCTTTTTAAGTTCAATTTCAAATTATTGCAATTTTCACACGTCTCGGGCAGATCGAGCAACATAGTATAAAGATCTCTAAAAGTATTGTCCTTATCCTCACATGAGGTGCAGGATGTAGTCTCAACAACAGTAGATGAAATAGGTGCTACTCTACTCATCTCAAGCTCAGCAAGAAGACTAATGTTCTCTACCTTAATCATGTCATGCTCGGAGGACAGACTATCATGCGAGGTCCTTAATTTCTCCATGTCACCCAACAGAGCACAACATGTATCACAGTCATCACGGGAGGGAGCAGATCTAAGTGAAGTAAGCTCCCATGATAATCTATCTACTTCCTTCTCCAACTCGCTAACCCTAGCTCTAGCTCTAGCATGAAATCCACCTAACTTAAGAAAAGCATGATTGAGCTGGTCGTAGGTGGTGGATACCTCATCGGAGTCGGAGTACAGCTCGCTGTCGCTCAGTTCGCCCTCAAGGGCCATGAAGCACATGCCGGAGAAGTCGTCGTCGCCCTTGGGTTCTTGCTCGTCCGTTCCATCATCGTCGATCCACCCCTCCACCTCGCTGAGATCGAGGTCGTCGAAGGCGGTGAGGACGCGGTGAAGAGCTTCTTGGCTTTGCCAAGGTCGCGGAACTTCTTCTTGCCTTGTGCGGGAGCTGAGGGCTTCTTGTTGCGGTTCTTGTCGTTGTAGTTGTTCTTGCCCGAACCGCCGTAGTCACCTTTGCCCTTCCCTAGCTTGGTGCAGTTCGTTCGAATGTGGTTGGGGCCACCACACTCGAAGCAGATCACGGGTCCTCCTCTCTTTCCGTCCCTCCTCCTCTTGTAAGCATGGGAAAATCTCCGAGCTAGGAGGGCTAACTGCTCATCCGCAAGCTGCTCTAACTGATCATCAGTTATGTCACAGAGAGCAGCAAGGGAGAATCCACACAGCGAATCAGAAGAAAGACCATAAACCGAACTGGGATCGGTGACTAGGGCCATCGACTGTGACTTCGACTTGCGAGAGACAATGTCAATCTCGTGAGTCTTGAGGCACGAGTACAGCACATCAAGAGTCAAAGTCGAGAGGTCCATGGTGTCCTTGATGGTAGTCACCTTCATCTCCCAAACACGAAGGTCGAGTGCAGCGAGCATCTATCGAGCGTTATCCGAGTCGGGGTATGTGAGACCGACCGCTCGGAGGTTGCTCAGAATCTTGTGAAAACGCGCAAAACACTTATCGAGGGACTCGCCAGTGAGCATTTCAAATTTGTTGTAATCTCGCTTGAACTGGTCCTGTCGCACCGTCTTTATTTGGGTGGTGGACTCATGGTAAGCATCGAGGGTCTCCCAAATATCGAAGGCGGACGAAAGATGAGATATGCGGTCAAACTCGCTACGACTCAAGCCCTGGATTATGATGTTCCTTGCCTTAGCGTTTGCCTCAACATCAGCCATATTCCCGGCGTTGATGTTCTCATCGGCAGGAACAACAAACCGGACCTTGACCTTACGCCAGATGGCATACCCTTGAGCCAGGATGTATGTCTCCATTCGGCTATTTCAGAAGGGGTAATCGATGCCATCAAAGACGGGAGGCTTGGTCGAGTACTTTTCTGTCGCCATGGCTCTAGAGACCAGTTAAGTTCTATGAAGAAGAGCTAACCGGCTCTGATACCAATTGTTTGACCGAAATGGCGACAGAAGGGGGTGAATGTCGTCTCTTTAAATAAAAACCCCTCAAGTACTCACTTCGAGAACTCTCCTCCAATAGCTATGGAAAGCAATGAAGAAGATAAACTAGGCTCTCTGGAAACTCGAGCACTCAGGAAAATAGGCACTGCAAACAGAGATACCAAAGAGGGCCAAAAACACATCAAAAGCAGCAAGCAAAACAGGCTGATAAAAGGGGGCCGGTCAGACCGCTTAAAGCAAGCCGGTCAGACCGCATGTGTAAGGCCGGTCTGACCGGTGGCTTACGGCCGGTGTAACATCCCAAAAATTTGCTTTCTGAAAAATTTAAATTCAAATTAATTATTTTAAAGTATTTGAGTTTTATTTGGATTTGCCCTGAATTTTTGTTTTTCAAAAAGCTGGATTTGAAAAGTATTTTAAGTAAAACCTAAAAATATTGTTAAATAAAAAGATATTTTGAATTTCTATAAAAATCCTAATTCAAATTAATTATTTGGAGTTATTTGGCTTTTATTTGGTTTCCTGGATTTTCTGGAGTTTAAAACCTATTTTTGAAAATAAAAAGTATTTCAAGTATGAAAATTAAATACCAACATTAGTTGGAAGTATTTTTATTAAGTCCAAAACTTATCCAGGAACTTCTGTGAATTTTTCTGGAATTTGTGGAATTTATTTCATATTTTTCTGAGCGTTGTTGAATTTTCTGGCAATTTCTGAAAATCTAAAATCTAAAATAAAAATAAAAATTCCCTTCCTTCCCCTCCGGCCGCCACGTGGACGGCCGGGATCAGCCCACGCCGCCCGCCTGGGATCCGCCTCCTCCTCCTCATCGGTCGACACGTGGCAGCCCAGATCGGCCTCCCCCGTGCGCCCGGCCCATCTGGCCCGTCCGCTCGCGCTCTTCCCCTCGCCCTCCGATCGCCATCCGACGCCCGCGTCCCTCTCGCCCTCTCTCTCTCTCTGCCACCGGGGCCCACCCGTCAGGCCGTCTCCCTCCTCCCGCCCACCATCTTCCTCCTTCCCGGCCGCGCCGCCGCCAGGCTGTTGCGCCTCCTCCGCCCTAGCCGGCTTCCCCCGCTCTCCCGCGCGCGGCCCACCTCCCTTTCTTCCCCCGCAAGTCGGGCACCCGCCTCCTCCCCCAATCCCCGCACCCCCTTTCCTTCTTTCCCCCCCCCCCCTCTTTCCTTTCCGCCGCCGCCATCTCCAGCGAGAAATGCGCGCCGCCCCGCTCCCCCTCCGCCCTATAAAAGGCCCCCCGGCTCCTTCACAACCCGCCCCACCTCCCTCTGCCCTCGTTTCCCTCTCCTCGGTGCCCGAGCAGCCCCGCACCGAGCTCACCCCGTGCGCGCGCCGGCGAGCTCCTCCGGCGAGAAATCGCCGTTGTTCCGGTCACCCACGAGCCCCGCCGACGCAACCCCGAGCTTCGCCGCGCCCGTGCGCACCTCGGCCACCCTTCAGCCATCCCTCCCCGCCGCCGGAAAGCCATCGCCGCCGTAGCCCGAGCTGCGCCACCGCCCTCCTCGTCGCCGACGCATCTCCGGCCACCCTCGGTAACCGCCGCCCCTACCGCTGTGTTCCCCGTGCGCCCCTCTCCCCGTTCCCCGCCTCGCCGCCGGCAGCCGGTCGCCGGAGCGCCGCCGCCGCTGCCGTCCCCGTGCGCCTCCGGCCGGCCGGCCACCTTGCCCACGTGACAGCCCAGGTGGCAGCCATGTGGCGCCACCTCAGCGCCAACACGACGCCCCTATGCCCCGTCAGCACCCGTGCCACCTTGGCCACCTTCCCCTCCGTGGGCTCGGTCTATAGACCCCAGGCCCACATGTCAGCCCCTCCCCCTCTTTTCCTATTGAAAAATAATTCACTCGAAATTAAATTCCATGCTGACGTCATAATTCGAGATTTCCTTTAGAAAAATAATTCCAATAATTCAGTTTTTCCATTTTCTCTCTTTTCAAACTTCCCGGAGCCCGTTCTCCCTCGTTTTAACTCCGTTTGAGCCCATTCAAATTTCTAAATTCATCAAAAATTCCAAACTATCCATTTCTTCCATCCTTTCAAATATTTGAAATTTATTTGATATTTCAAAATTTAAATTTCAAATTCCAATGCCCAGTTTAATTTCAAATCCTCAGTTCCATTCCAAATTTTATGTGCACTTTCAAAATTCAAATTCAAATCTTGCAAAATCTCCATAAAATCCATTCTATTTTCTTTGGTCCAAATATTGTCTCAGTAATTTCGTTTCCCAACCGATCTTCCAGATATTCGTTCTCCCTCGTGTGAACCCCAAATTCACTGAATCTTTCTCCTAAATTCGTCTAAAATCATAATCTATCCAAATATGGTCTCTATTTGAATTTTGGATTTTATTTGAATTTTATTTGTATTTATTTGCTTTGTTGCTCTGTCTTTTCGCGCGTAGATTCCAACGTTGTTGACGATCACTCCACCCAACAGCAAGAAGACCTAGAGAACCTGCAAGAAGGCAAGTCTCCTTTGATCATCTTGAACCTATGATTTTGAAATGTTTTACTTATTTTAAATTATGTGCATTGCTATTTATATACAAGATTAGTTCAATCTTAAGGTATTAGTTACCCCAATTTTGTTATGCCCTCAGTTGAAATTGAATGCCATGTACCCTTGTCTCCTTAGGATGTCCTTTGGCTCTTTAATGAGGGTATTATAATCATTTGTGAATAATAGAATGGTAGTATAATGCTTAGTCACGCTATTTAATACCTTTGAAATCTTGAAAATGAGAAATTATGAGTATTGTAATACCCTTGTGTTTCTAAAGTCTAGTGGTGATTGGAGTTGCCACTAATCCTTTAAAAATAAAACAAAATGTGGAAATTGATTTAGATTAGGGTGGATGGTTGGTTGGGATTGGTGCAGGAAGCACGAGATCTTGTAAAGTGTATGTTCCACCCTAGTCAATTAAGGACCGACGCTTGTGTTTATCCAGACTGAGCATTAACCGTACAACCACAAGTCTATATGGGTACGACCTAGCTGACTAACTTATGATAGTCTAGTTTAGGTGCCACCAGTGGAAAGTGGGTGCTAGGGATGGACTGGTTATTCACAGTGAGGGACAGGGATTTACTGTACTTATATGGCGCAAGAGGGGGCTTCGGTTCGAGCAGTTAGCCTACCTGCGGTGAAACCTCAGCGGGTGGTATCTAGCTAGATTAGATTAAGGTAAAGGCTTTGTGATATTTTATCTGGGTCTCATGCCAAAGGAAGCGTGTTGACTTTTAGGATAATTTATCTCTTGTGGGTAAAATTGTACAACCTCTGCAGAGTGTAAAACTATTCGAATAGCCGTGCCCACGGTCAAGGGCGGGCAAGGAATGCATTCACATGGTAGATTTCTGGTTTTGGTTTTAAAATCAAAGTTTGGTATTCCGAGAGTGGAGGGAACTCTCGGAAGGGTATCCTGGCGGTTGGAGCCAGAGAGGGTGGATGGAACCCGCAGTTTTAAACTTGACCAATTGTAATTGGTTAGCTAGTGTTGGTAGTTGGAATCTTCACTAGAAAGTTAATGTTAGTTCTGTTAAAACAATTACTTTATTAAAATGATGCCTTTGAAAGTAATTAGTAGTAATTGAAATTAAAACATTGCTTTGTGCAAAAGAACCATATAGCCTTCCTTTGTCAAGCCTTGCATCTATTGCTTTTTTCCCAAGACTTGCGGAGTACTTTATGTACTCACATGCTACACTCAAACATAAAAAGCAGAGGAATACGAAGCTCAAGAGGGAGACTACGACTACTGCTTCGCTTGCGGCTGTGATGGATTTTTCCAGGAGTTCTAGGTCGCGCTTCCCCAGTCAATTGCCTGTGGCGTATTGATGGGTCTTCACCGAGTTTATCTTTTGCTTCCGCTGTGTTTCGTGTGTGCGAGGTCTTGAAACCTCAATTGTAATAATGAGACATTTCGGTCTGTACTCTTTAATATTGTAATAAAGCGTTGCTGGTTATGTATTCATTTCTGTTTAACTGTGTGCACTAGCTTTGATCTGGGACTAGTGCAGTAATACACAGAGGGTCCGGGTTCGGAAATCCGGGGTCCCGACAGAGGTGGTATCAGAGCTAAGTTGACTGTAGGACGTGACGTAGTTAGAATGGTCGTTAAAAGAAGAACTTCAAAATTTATTTTATAAAATAAAAATTTAATATTGCGCTATCCTTGTCTTTTCTTGCTCTCTATCCTTACCTTCGTCATGGCATTCCTCCTTATCTATCTGCTTATTTCCTTTTTGGAATGGTAATTGTACCCCGTTTCCTTTGTAATTTCTATAGATGGCTCAGTAAAGCTGCGTCTAAGAAGCACTTGGAGAAGCTCGTCATCATGAAGCAGCGATGACTAGTTCTTTAGTTGTAGTACCCAAGTAAAGTCCTACGATTTTAGAACGCTTATGTATTACTTGCTTGTGTGTTAGGTGGACTGTACCAAGTCTTGTATACTTGTAGTACAGCCATCCAAAAAAAACTATTTTGATTTCAAGCTAAGCTTCTCCTAGTTGTTCTCTCTTGTGTGTTTGTTTGGGATGTTGTTTAGTCGTTTCCCTGATCTCTTACCTGTGCTAGTTCCCTCTTATCTTTTGCTGTCCTCGGAAACCGCTTCAGATGGTGAACACAAGGAGCAACCCTGGCAACAGCCGTGACGCCAACAATCAGCCAGACAACAACATTCCACCCCCTCCTGCTCAAGCGCCCAACTTGGAGCAGATGATGGCCATGCAACTGCAGCTCCATTCTGAGTCCGAAGCAACTTGGGAGCGTGAAGAGGATTTAAGAGCAGAGTTCCCTGCCCTTTTTCCCAGTCCGTCCGAATCTCGGGGACGAGATTCTTTCTAAGGGGGGTAGATTTGTAACATCCCAAAAATTTGCTTTATGAAAAATTTAAATTCAAATTAATTATTTTAAAGTATTTGAGTTTTATTTGGATTTGCCCTGAATTTTTGTTTTTGAAAAAGCTGGATTTGAAAAGTATTTTAAGTAAAACCTAAAAATATTGTTAAATAAAAAGATATTTTGAATTTCTATAAAAATCTTAATTCAAATTAATTATTTGGAGTTATTTGGCTTTTATTTGGTTTCCTGGATTTTCTGGAGTTTAAAACCTATTTTTGAAAATAAAAAGTATTTCAAGTATGAAAATTAAATACCAACATTAGTTGGAAGTATTTTTATTAAGTCCAAAACTTATCCAGGAACTTCTGTGAATTTTTTTTTGGAATTTTTGGAATTTATTTCATATTTTTCTGAGCACATCGAGAGAAGGACAGAACAACACTCCGCCTTCTCCACCCACTCTCAACAACTAAAGCCTAAAGCCAAAACCACCTCTCAAAGGCTCTTTTGACTAAAGCAAACCCTAACTCTCTACCAAAGCCATGGGATACATGCAGCCACTCACTCCTATTTATAGCCCTTGGCTAACGGGTCTCCAGCCCGTTACGCCCGCTAAACCCGAACGGAACCGTCTCCCGCTTGTGCAGCCTTGCGAAATTACCAATTCGCCCCTCCTGCACCTTCCGGGAAGCTTCCGTGCTCCTTGTCATCCACGACTCGCAACCACATCGAATCCCCGCTGTCTTCGACACATCCGACCGTTCTGACCTCGACACCGCCTGTGTCTAGTCCGGTCACCTCGTGTCTCACTACGACTCTGCCTCGACGTCCTGCAGCCATCACAGACAAGAAACACATCAAATAGCACCGCTCGACACATGAAAGCATAAATAGTATCAAAATATCATACTTACGCATGACGAAGTCCAAACCTGTCGAATCCAAGGAATAAGCATCCTAATCCCATACGACCAAGTTTGACCAAGTCGGACCGAGCCCGAATGCACCATGCAACGTCAAGGTCCGAACTACCCAAACCAAACTCGACTTTCCTAAACCGATGTTAATTACTCATCACACACATGGGATGACCTCCACATGGTCTCTAACTTTCCTTCATTAAATTTTTAGTAAATTTCAGGTTTAGCATTAGCGACTTAAACTTGAATTCCAGTTTCCACATTTACAATTCCTTTCCTTAACTTATTTTGTATATTTTGTTGTTTTTTGTATTACTTGTATTTAAGAATTATTCCTAGTTATTAATTTGTATTGCACAAAATTCAAAAAAATCCCAAATAAAATTGCAAAAGAATTTCGAATGACAACACTATGT
Source organism: Dendrocalamus latiflorus (assembly GCA_017311315.1). Lineage (NCBI taxonomy): Eukaryota > Viridiplantae > Streptophyta > Magnoliopsida > Poales > Poaceae > Dendrocalamus > Dendrocalamus latiflorus. The sequence continues at coordinate 9,841,805 of CM029678.1, read as the reverse complement.
AAGAAAAAGTTTTAAAATTTCCATATTTTTGAACATCCAAATTTTTAGGATGTTACAGTATGCCCGAGCACAGGGCATGCATGGCACCAGGGGAAGGAGAGGGGGAATGGGGCCAACTGGGTTGGAGGCTAGGCCGAGGCAGAGTGGGCTTAGCCCACTCCGATTTCCCACTTTTTTATTTTTGTTATGCAATTTAAATTTTAATTCAAATTTATATTCAAATCCAAATTTGAATTAAACTTTGCTTTGTTATTTAAAGTGGTTGGGTGGTGTAAAATCATGCATTCCTTTGCATCTGCGACTCTTATTTCCGGACTTAAAATTTCTGAAGTTTTGATTTTTGTTCATGATTTCTTTTAAAGTTTTTATTCTCGGTTTATGCTTAACATCTTGTTTCCCATTTAACCCAGGGTTCTGATTTGTAGGTTTAATTTCCTCTTCCTGCATTAACTTTCTTTTCTGTATTCTAGAGCCAAGCTTAGGACTTCATCTAGTAATTTGCAGCTCACTTTAACATATTCCAATTTATATTTGCCCCTTTTGGGTTAACTATATTTTTACTGCAAAATCTTCTAACCTAATCTCTGGATTATCTTTTTAGATTCGCATCTTCATTTATTTTAGGTTATCATTATTAATTGCCTTATTTCCTCTGGATTTTGTTTCTATGAGCTTTTGGTTATTTGGAACCTCAATCGAAACGAAATGGGGCAATTAAAAACCCAAGGAATCCCATTGCAAATAAGATGCAAATCACAATTTCTTAAATTGCACACTTTTTAAGTATCATGCATTTTTGGGTTGTTATAGATTGGGACTAAACTCAGGAGGAGTTGTCGTCTAGAATTGTTAGGGAAGCCAGGTGCGGTCATGGTGCAAGGTGAGGCATATGGCTACCAAGTGACTTGGGCCTGTGAGGATAGTTTGGTGTGATCTAGATACGCGAGATGCTTAGCGGAAAGTCATTGGGGCCACATGCGAGGTGATGGATTGAAGCAAAGGTGTTTGGAAGCTTTGTCAGGGTATTTAGGTAGTTTATCAAAGTATCATGTTAAAACCTTGGACAAAACTGCGGCGTAAGGAGGTGCAAAGCAAAGTGGTTTAGGTCAAGGTAAGCTGGTTTGGCTAAGTGGGTCAATCGTTAAAGGTTTTACAGGTTGAGTCTTGTAAATGCTTTAAGAAATGTGTGGGAGTGTGTAAAACCCATGTTAATGGGGTTGGGATTCCCCAATCACATAGCGGGTTGAGGCCCACTAAGTAGTGCTGCTTATGTGAGGGAAAAGATGGAAGAGCTAGGGTTGAGGTGATGAAAGAGACATAGAGAGATTGTCTAGGTCTTGAGTAATTTCTTCTCTCTCCCTATATGAGAAAACTTCAGGGAGTAAGGGTGGTGCTTTAGGAGCTCCTTATAACCATCTATGTACTCGTGAATCATCTACTCTGCTGGTAATATATCAACTCTTTGATTCATTCTTAGTGTTTTACTTGGTTTTTTTTGTGTTTTTGAGCCAGAAATTAAACATCATGATCTAGGTGTTTTTGCCTAAATCTTTCTTTAATTATATTGCTAGGACATGTGGAAGTAGATCTGGAAGACCTCATGTCATAGATTCCCATGAGCAATAAGTAATTTGGGTTTCAGGATTTTTTTTTTGTGTTATTGAGACCTAAATTAGATTTTCTTCAAATTAGTGAACTCAAACCCAAGATCCTTTTATTCTTAATTGGTTTATGTTCCTAATGCCTTGAACAAGTCTCATGCAAAATTTAGAAGTATTTGGATAAGATTTGAGCAAGTTTTAAGATTTAAGTTTTGACCCAATAGGTTTTTAAGTCTGTGAATAGGAGACCAGTCAGACCAGCCCTGGACTTGTTGTTAGTCTAGTCCGGCAGTCACATTGACCCATACAAGTTTGACCAGCCTTGTGCTAAAGATTCCTGGATTTATTGGTTTCAGTCTCTAGTTTTGTTTTGTTATGCATAGATGGTGTAAGAGAGAAATCTAAACTTGATGACTCTCGTAGTTATTTGAATGAAAATTTTAAATATCGTTAAAAGAAAAGTCTCAAGAATTATTTATCCTTCTCTGATTGTCGCCATCCTGTCCACGTTTGGACCTATCCTGTCCACTGCCTAAGTACACGATTTCTCTCTTATTGGAACTTACTGGGAACTAATTGGACATGTGAGCTTGCGTCGATCTTGTGTAGGAGACAGCCAGACTGGTAGTCGGCACTCGGCAGCGTTTCCCAGTTTCAGGGGAAGAAACGAGCTGAGGGTCCACTGTAAAGAACAAGCCAAAGAAACTTGATCTCTCTGCCATTTAGGCAAGAAGCCGATTTACAGGCACAAGGCCGAGCTAGCCCACACTGCTTAATTTGTGTTGCGCCATGAGGTTCTAGTTTTCTTGCGCTATATATATTCTTGTTCCTGCCACGTCAGCATCCATGCACACGCACTGGAGTGATAGTGTAAATGAAAGCTTAGACAAAGAAATGCTAAAATTGACCTCCTAAGATACGTGCAGCCAAGTTATTATACTTTCAAGCTCAAAAAATTATTATAACTTTCATAATATTATAGTTTCATTTTTGTATAGAAATTATAATAATAGAAATTAGTGGCCAACGATCCATTCTTTGCTTGGTGTAACAACAATTATTATCCATTCTTTGCTTGGCCAACGATCCATTTTTATTATTTCATTTTTATATAGAAATTATAACAATAAAAATTAGTGGCACGTTGTAACCATCTATATACTCGTGAATCACCTACTTTAGTTGTAATAGATCAACTCTTTGATTCATTCTTAGTATTTCACTTGTTCTTTGCTTGGTTTTTCGTGTTCTTTAGTAAGAAATTCAAATGTGTGATCTAGGTGGTTTTTGCCTGAATATTTGCCTTGATTACATTGCTAGGATATGTGAGAGTAGATATAGAAAACCTCATGTTATAAGTTCCCACAAGTAAGAAGTAATTTGAGTTTTATGGGGTTTTTTTGTATTCTTGAGATCTAAATTAGATTTTCTTTAATTTAGTGAACCCGAGTCTAAAAACCTTTTATTCTTGATTGGTTTAGATTCCTAATACTTTGAGCATGTCTGATACAAAATTTTAAAGTGCTTAGATGAGTTTGAGCAAATTTTTGATATTTGAGTTTTGATCCGAAAGATTTTTAAGTCTGAAAATAGAGACCAATCAAATCAGCCCTGGACCTGCGAGTAGTTTGGTCTAGTGGTCAAACCGCCCCATCTGTGACGGTTTGACCAGCCTTATACTGAAGGTTGCTGAATTTGTTATTTTCGGTCTCTAATTTTGTTTTGTTAAACATGGTTAGTGTAAACTAAACTTAGCGACTCATAATCATTTACGTAATGATTTTAATTACAGTTAGAAAAAGTTTCAAAAATCTTCTCTGATTGTCCCATCGATAGTACACGTGTTCTAGACCGCGTTTGGACCTATGCAGTCCACTCTACCTAAGTACACGATTTCTCTCTCATAGCAACTAATTGGACATGTGAGCTTGCGTCGATCTTGCGTAGGAGACTGCCAGGCTGGTAGTCGGCAGTGTTTCCCGGTTTCAGAGGAACAAACGAGCTGAGGGTCCACTGTGAAGAAGAAGCCCAGGGTAACTGGATCGCTCTGCCATTTAGGCAAGAAGCCCATTAAGGTACATGCACAAGGCCGAGCTATCCCACACTGCTTAATTTGTTTTTGCGTCATGAGATTATAGTTTTCATGATATGTTCTTTTCGGTTCCTTTGAATAACTAAACAGAATGATTTCTTATTACTACCACATTTGCATCTATGCACACGCACCGGAGTGATAGTGTAAATAAAAGTCTAGACAAAGGAATGCTAAAATTGACCTCCTAAGATATCAAATTATAATACTTTCAATTTCAAAAAAAATATTATAACTTTCGTAATATTACAGTTTCATTTTTATATAGAAATATACCACAATAGAAATTGGTGGCGAACGAACGTTGTGTTTTGGAAAAGCATATCAATTTTTAAAAGTTGCTCTTTTGTGACTTAAGGGTAGTACATCTTTAAAAAATATTATAATTTTTACAATATTACAATTTAATTTTTATATAGGTAACGAATATTGTGTTTTGGAGAGTGTATCAATTGTCAAAACGTCGCTCTTTTGTGGCTTAAGGGCAGGACATCTAATCATTTAGTCTAGCAAAATGTTATAATGCATCGCCCAAACTTTTCATGGAAAAGATGGCAGGTACTCCGCGGGTGAAGCATTAAAATCTAGCAACTTATCCATTGCATGTCAAGAAAAGATAAATAAGAGCTGACAATAGAAACAGAGACCACAGTCTGATAATACAAACAAGACAAAACCTACAAACAAGAGCAAATACCCATTGATATGATTGATAGAAATGAAATACAGTCAGTGGCGATCATAGGATTACCAGGATAAGCATTCGGAGTTAACGAAAATATTGCTCAATAGAAAAAGAAAAGGTTATCACTGGCAAAGACCAAAGTACAAATTGCTCCCACTAAAAATATCTCAAAATAATATAGAAAATTATAAAATAATTAATAAAATATAATTTTAACTCTGTGGCTCTTCATGCAATCTTAATGACAATTATTTCATTTCATTGTTCTTTAGGATCACATTGCTAACTTCAAACTTTAAATTCAAGAAAATTACCTTTATTATGTGAGTCTAACCAACATTATCTCAAAAAAATTTAAATCTCCAAACTTATTCTTCATTTTTGAAGACTATATGATCTACATTCACAAAGACACAACCATTTAATCAATTATTTAGGATTTGCCGACTTTGAAATTGAGAGGGGGAGTGAGAGAATGAACGCAACTCAGCTTACGATGAGACCTTGTCACAACACCCGCTACCTCCCTGCTCGCTCATGCTGCCTCGGCAGTCACTTTGCTTCTAGTACCGCATTGCGTTAAGACATCTTCTTTATTTTTCAAATCAATAGATTTCTTCATTTTTCAAAGCACTAAGATCTAAAATTAGGAATTTAGGATTCACCTATGGCAGTTTTGGTGTCGCTGATGGTGCCCGACCAGCCCTTACCCTTCGCACTTCGGCCCTTCTTCAACCTCCCATGCCAGGAGGCCACGTGGCCATTGTGGTCTACAGGGTGTGGGCTTGCACCCTTGTTGACCCTGGCCGCTTGTTTCCTATGTGCACCGTACATGTGGCCAAGTGCTTGAGCCGTCGAGTGAGTTGACCTACACATACAGAGAGAGAATATGGAGGCTAGGTGGTTAGGGTTGGGAGATGGTCAAATAGGCCAATATGAATTGGGCTAGCCAGAGAGGATACGAGTTGGGCTCACTGCTCACATGGTCTAAGGGGAAATTAGGGAAATAGGGTGGAATTAGGTTGATAAGGTACAAATATGATGAATCTGATCTAAGTAAGAGTATGCATGTATATTATACCTAATATATACTAGATTTTTTGTTAAATTTTTTAGATGTTCAATTGAACACTCATAAACCACATGAGGTCTACCCTGAATACAGTGCATACGAAGGTGACCCTGCTATGAATAGAATTAGAAAACTCGTGCCTAAAACAAGCCCCTCGTTCCCTGAGGCCCCATAGCAATTCAAACCGCTTGACCCCACGTGTCAGCCACCGCGCTGCGCTGCCCTGACCTTAAAATGCCTCGCCACGCCCTCCTCCTCCTTTCCCTCCATTACATGCATCCACGAGCTCAGCCCTCTCCACCCTTTTCGTTTCTACAGGCCCCCTCTATTGGGCGAGCCAGATCCGATGGCCGTCGAGATGGAGCTCTCCGCGGAGGGGAGCGGCGGCGGCAAGCCCCCGCGAGCACCGCAGATCAGCCTGGTGAACCTGTTCCTCTCGTGCATGGTTGCCGGCGGCGTGCAGTACGGCTGGGCGCTGCAGCTCTCCCTCCTCACCCCCTATGTCCAGGTGTGTATACGCATACACATGTGTGTGGACGTTATATACGTTTCTAGCTATTTGCGGGTGAGTGCGTGTTTGTTATTTTCCCCAAGAGCCTTTTTATTCTGATTCTTTTCTTTTGTTTCTTTATGGTGTGGAGATATTATTACTGTTGCAATAAGAACTAATCTTCTGTATGGAGACATTTAAGAGTGTTGAGTATGTCAATTTTGTTTGGGCAAATTTGGAGAAACTCTTATAGTGTACCAGATATCTTTTTTTTTTTGGCCAAATTTCCTCTTTGATATGTATTTTGGATCTCTTTTTTTTCTCCACATTTTTGAATTCCAGATTTGATTTCTAGACACCAATATTGTGGTCCTATGTTATCAAAATTTTAATCAATTTTGGGAGTAGTTTCATTTATTTTAGGCGCTTATTGTGCAAAAGGTTATATAGTTTTTGTATGGATGAACATGTCATTTATTTCATGAGAAGTTATTTACCACTGTTTCAAAAAAAGAAGTTATTTATTACAGTTTAGATAAGATTCTTTTTATCCATGAACTAATTCCCTTCATATATTAATTTGGTACTGTGATATATATATCTTGGTAATCAATGCGAGTTTTTTTTGTAAATGTTGTTTTCCATTTAACATGGATGAAATAGTGATAGAAATCAATTTTAATGAAGGAGTATATGTAGAGACCCGAATATGCAAATCCGGACTCTCCTGTGTATTCTGCACTAGTCCAGGATCACGCTAGTGCACACAGTAAAAACAAAGATGAAATATCGAACATATCACGATTCACTAAGAAAAGACTCAAATATTATTAATAATCATCAGAGTACGACCTTATGGCCAAGCTTACATTAGACTAGCCCGAAGGGCTTAACAAAAACTAGCAGCGGAAATCCAAAAGAAAGCGCAGCAGCCAATCGACACGCCCACAGGCTATCGAGTGGAGAACGAAGCCTAATCCGCGAACACGTCGAAGTACTCTCCTTCTGGAACCTCCTGCTGGTGATACTCCTCCTCAACTGAGCAACAGGGGCATAAAGCCGTGAGTACATTGGTACTCAGCAAGCCGTTTGTAACAAATGAATGCAATATAATACGCAAGGCTTAACAATGGATGGCTGAAAGGTTAATTTTGCAGAAAGCAATAATTTGAAGTAAATACAATAAGTAGATTGAAAAGCAAGCTTTGTAAATGATAATAAATAAGTAACCAAAGGAATTGAGACCAACCACAAGTGAACTGACCATTCACCCAAGGGATCCACCATGAACCAAGATCCATGAAATGAACACCCGTGAACTAACCATTCACTTCCCAACTTAGCCCAACCAAGTTTTTATGAAAACTCTACCCCTCGTGTGAAATCACCGAGCATTGTCCATGACCGAGGACACGGCTATTCGAATAGTTTTACACTCTGCAGAGGTTGCACAACTGTACCCACACGATGTGATAATCCTCACGTTAAAGAAAATCACAACAAGGCTTTTACAATGATCCATCCCCACCTGATCCCACTCGCTAAGGTTTCGCCGTCGAGTAGGGCAACCCCCTAGTCGATAATTGCCCCCTCTTGCGCCACAACAACATCAGTAGTAAAACCAAAGTGGAGACTTCACAAATTATTATGCCAGGTCTATCCCATACTAGACATGTGGTTTGCACGATAAAACTCAGATCAATGGCGCACAAAGTTATGTCCTTAAGAATTACCCAGGCGAAACATCCACATCCCATGTGCCTCTCGCACCCCCTTTACTGCACGATCAATCGCCCAAGTGAAAACCAATTTTTGTATAACCACCGCCAATGACGCACCAACGTCACGGCACAAATTTTATAACAGTGGTACCAACCACGATTCAATATCTCATTAAGTCAAATTAATTAATCACATGTGATGATGAACCCTTTCGCAAAATAAGCAAGGCTAAGCATTCTATTCGTACCAACCCAATGTGACAAATAACATAGCATCACTAATTAAATTCCCAACCTAAGGTGACAATGGCATCAAGGTATTCCAAAATATCAAGGAGGGAAGTAACCAGTTGGGACGATAACTACCAATACAAGGGTTTGAGTAAAAATAGCGATGCCAGATAATTTAAAACAAAATAATTAAATAATAGATGGCAAACTGGGTTCAACATGATCAAAGGACACGACTTGCCTTGGCCTTGCTCAGCTGAGGGCTCTTGATCTTCAAATCCAACTTCCGCTCCTTCGAACGCGTGATCTAACGAGAGAGAAAGCAAATCGAAAAGACAAAATAAATTCAAATAAAATTCAAATGAACTCCAAAAACTTCCAAACCTGGACCAAAAGGTAGAGCTCAATTTTATATGAATTTAGGAAAAAGAATCGGGTCAATCGGAGCTAGGACGAGGGAGAACGGGCCTCTGGAAAATTGGATCTAAAGAAAATCGGGGAAATTAAGAAATTGCACTGTGCTGTGGACCCGGTGCACGGAATCCCCGGTCTACCGTGAACCCGGCGCACGGAACAGTGCGGCTGACTGGGCAGAGGCACGGCGGCTAGGGCTGACGCGGCAGCTGACATGGCGACACGTGTGCGGGTAGGGCTGAGGTGGCGCTGACGGGGCGGCTGACCGGGCTCGGCTGACGTGGCACAAAGGCGCACGAGTCTACGGGGCTCGGCTGACAGACGGGGCCCACATGGCGGCGGCAGGGTGCACGGTGGACGGCGTCCACGGGGAGGCGAAGGGGCGCGGTGCTGACGTCAGGGCTGACGTGGCGGGCGCGGGGACCGAGGAGGCGCGGGCGGCGGGTGTCCGGGGCGGCGGGTCTGGCCGGCGAGGTCATTGGCGGTGGCGACGGGACGTCGGCGACTCACCGGCGGCAAACGGCGGGGAACGGCGACGAACAACGGCGAGCGCTCCGTCGGCGAAAAGCGAAGCGACGTCGTCGGCGGGGCGGCGGCTTCGAGCTCCGGCGGCGAGGCGCACGGCGGCAGAAGCGGCGGCGGAAGCGGCGGCTGCGGGACGAGGAAGCCGAGGGGGCGGGCTCCTTATTTATACCCGGGCGGCGAGGTATCCGGGACGGGCACGGCGCAGGAGTCCGGCTCGGTTACGCGCGGGCGGCGGTGGCGACGTGTCTCGGTCGGAGACGGAGAGGAGTCCGGGTCGGGGACGACGCCTGACAGGCGGGCCCCACCTGTCGGTGGCACGGGTGAGTGGACAGCCCGGATGCGGGCGCGGCGCGAGGAGGCGCTCGGATGGGCGACGCGTGTCGTCCATCCAGCGGAGGAAGGCGGGCGCGGGCGGATGCTCGCCGCGTGGCACGGGGCGGGGCAGGCCGGGCGGGCGGCTGGACTGGGCCGGTTCGGTGGGTTTCGGCCCACCGGCCGGTTTAGGATTTTCTTTTTTTTCTTTTTCCAGAAATTAATTTAAAGGCTTTTGAGCTCTAGAAAATAGCAAATAAATCCAGAAAAATCCAGAGAAAATTCCAACAAAGCCCTTGAGGCTCAAGGAACTCAAATAAAATATTCTTGGCAAATGTTAATGTTTAACTTAATCACATTAAACCCTTTTAATTAACAAAAATTCCAATTAAGCTTTAATTAATTCCAGAAAAATCCAAATGGTGAATTTTATTTCAAAAGCTTCAAAAAGGCTCTGAAAATCAGGATGTTACAGTATATAGACTGCATGGTATTGGATTGTAAGTTTGTGAGTAATTAAGTGACACAAATTGTTTCATTTTCTGCTGACTGAAGCATGGCACTCGATAACAAGGTAACCTTAGACAAATGACATTTTTGGGTCAATTCCAAAAAAAATGACTAAATCCAATAAATAGTAAATTCCAAATAAAGATCACAAGTAACTGACGGTCTAATCTCCCTGGAAGAACTGTAGCCTTTATGATGTACAATACTTTCACAATTGAATCTTATCCTACCAAGGGAAACTTTGTATGCATTGAACTGCTTATAGGCAAAAATTGCTATACACTCATTCTTACGGTACACTCATCATGAATTCAAATTAAAAAAAGGTGTGAAAAATTAAAAAAATTAATATAGTTTATGGTTTACTCCTCCTATGTATAAAATTTGAAGTTTAAATTCATTCTATGTTAAGAGTGCCAAAAAAGAGAAAATTATGACAAATTTGAACTTTTAACATTTGTCAGATTTTTCTCTTTTTTTATTACTCTTAACTAAAATGAATTTGAACTTGAAATTTTATACATAGGTAGAACATATTTAGAAATACATGTAAAAAAATATTAGGAATTTTTTGCTTTTTTTTAGTTTAAGTGCACAATAAGTGTGCCGTAAGGGCGAGTGCATAATAGTTTTTACCTTGTTTATATGCCAGGAAACTAAACTAGCTTCATACCAGCATTAGCATACATGCATGGATTTCACTAACTTAATCTGAGTTTTACATTTGTTTGGAACAGACATTGGGGATTCCTCATGCTCTTACTTCAGTTATGTGGCTCTGTGGCCCTATTGCTGGCTTAATTGTAAGTAACTACGACTATGGACTCTTAAGAAGTTCTTTCATGATATTCGAAATAAAACTGCAAAGATCCAAGAACAGAAAGACAATGGTTAAGGGCAAACCGATATAAATGTGCATCAAACTATAGAAGTGATTTGTATAGTTTTTTACTTGTTCATAGAAATGTGATACTTAAGTAGTACATTCATGACATAGGTCCTCTTATCTTCAAGTGATTTACTTGTGAGATTTTAGTTTACTGAGTTGAATACTTTTAACGTTTGTGCTCCCATCATGCATGCAGGTGCAACCCTGCGTTGGTCTCTACAGTGACAAGTGCACTTCCAAGCTTGGAAGGCGAAGGCCGTTTATCCTTTCAGGCTGCATCATCATCTGTTTCTCTGTGAGAACTAATTAATTAATTAATCACCTCTTGCCAACACTGACTGACATGTGGGCCCCCCTGAATTTCCGTCTCATGCGGTCCCAGCTAAATTTTCTGATGTTTCCTGATCAAAAGAGCTTAATCATTTGTGTGCTCCACAGGTTATAGTCATTGGGTTCTCATCAGACATCGGGTATGGTCTTGGTGACACAACAGAAGACTGCAAGTAAGCTGCCCATATTGCATAGTATCCATTTGTTCTTAATTCAGAAAGCTGAAGCTAGCCATCGACCTGAAATCTGATGCCGAAATTACTCCAGGGTTTACACGGGCCTCGGTACCATGCTGCCGCGGCGTTCATCTTGGGGTTTTGGCTGCTTGACTTCTCCAACAACACCGTGCAAGTGAGTACAGTAGTTTTCAGTAGTTTCAGTGCCCTGTGACAACTCTCTTGACTTGTGCGTGTATGCATGCAATGTGTGTTTCTCTAGGGTCCAGCACGCGCTTTAATGGCAGATTTATCAGGTGATGAGTTCTTTCATGTACATTACACTGGCAGGCTAGTTTCTTGGTTGATTTAATCGTCAGTTCTTGGTTTCTGAAACTTGTGCCTGGATGGGCAGGTAGCCATGGTCCCAGTGCAGCCAATGCGATCTTCTGCTCTTGGATGGCATTGGGGAACATCTTGGGATACTCCTCTGGCTCCACAAATAACTGGCACAAGTGAGTCTCACCTGATCATGATCAGTATACATACCCTAGTACAAATTACTAATGATGAGAAGGCTATTTTTACTGAATACTAGTACATGAATCTGCTGCTGAGCTTATCATTTGATGCACACGTAGGTGGTTCCCCTTCCTCCAATCAAGGGCGTGCTGCGAAGCTTGCGCGAATCTCAAGGCCGCGTTCTTGGTGGCAGTGGTAAGCTGCAATATAAGCATCATACCTGATTAACTCTGAGTTGTATGCATGGCTCCTAGTTGATCTTGGGTTGATGGACATTTTCTGTGCGTTTGATTTTCAGATATTCCTGGGCTTGTCGACGATGGTGACGATCATCTTCGCCAAGGAGGTGCCGCTGGACCCTGCCGTCGCGAAGCAGAGCGAGGGGGAGCCGACGGGGCCGCTGGCAGTGTTCAAGGGCTTGAAGAACCTGCCGCCCGGGATGCTGTCCGTCCTCATCGTCACCGGCCTCACATGGGTACGCACACTACATATGCAATGTGTAATTCAGTACTAGTGGCGCAGCAGTACTAGTCAGGCTCATGGTTATCAAAACCATTTTTAAATTTTTATCGAAGGTAGCCGGTAGAACCGACAAGACTGATTTTTGAAAAATTTCGGTCATTTTTAGGCTGAAAAATTCAAATGAAAATAAAATCAGCTAAAATCAGTCATAAATTGAAGTAAATCAGAGTAACTCGGTGTAAAACAAAAATATTTGAGACTGGTTTATAGTCTAAACAGAGATGGCCATTAAAACCGATTTTCATAACCATGAATTAGACTGTCAGAGATGGAAATCTGGCCCGGTAACCAGGTTTCTCAGTTGGGGCCGATTACATAGTGAACAGCCAAAATATCCCTGTTTTGTGGAGTTCGGCCAATTAATGTTTCAAATTTGAAAGTTCACTAAATTGTATCTGCATTTTCATCGTATTTCCCGTACTTTTAGATGTCTAGACTCTAGTTCATACCCACCGTTTTCTTGTATCTTTTTCACCGAACTTTAAAATTTTCACAAGTTTTCAAATTTTGATCGGTTGCCTTGCCAAGATTTCTGGTTACCGCGGGTTTTGTTTGTTCCAACCGAGATTTCAATCCTTGTAGTAGTACTAGTAGTCGAGCCAGGTAATTGACGGTTCTGCCCCCTCGTGATACATCTCCGCGTGCATGCAGCTGTCGTGGTTCCCGTTCATCCTCTTCGACACCGACTGGATGGGCCGCGAGATTTACCACGGCAGGCCGGACGGGAGCCCCGCCGAGGTCACCGCCTTCCAGGAGGGCGTCCGGCAAGGCGCCTTCGGCCTGCTGCTCAACTCGGTCGTCCTCGGGATCAGCTCGTTCCTCATCGAGCCCATGTGCCGGAAGCTGGGCGCGCGGACCGTGTGGGTGATGAGCAGCGTCATCGTCTGCGTCGTCATGGCCACGGTGTCCGTCCTCAGCGCGTGGTCGCTCGGAGGCTTCGGCGGCTCGGTGCAGGACGTCGCCGCCACCGAGAAGGGCCTCAAGGGCTTGGCTCACGCCCTCTTCGTCTTCCTCGGCTTCCCCTTCGCGGTGAGCATCGCCATCGTCATGCAAAGCCCAGACTTGATCTTGTCTCTGATGGCTAGTTTTGCGTGCAATGCTGCAGGTTCTGTGCAGCGTTCCGTTCGCCGTGACGGCGCAGCTGGCGGCGAGCAAAGGCGGCGGGCAAGGTGAGCTGCTCTGAGCACTGAAGTTCATAGTCGATGTCCAAGCAGGTGGCAATGAACTGACGGCGAGAGCGACTTGTGTGGCAGGGCTGTGCACGGGGGTCCTGAACATCGCTATAGTGGTGCCCCAGATGATCATCGCCATCGGCGCCGGGCCGTGGGACGCGCTGTTCGGCAAGGGGAACATCCCGGCGTTCGCCGCCGCCTCGGTGTTCGCGTTCACCGCGGCCGTCGCCGGCGTGATGATGCTGCCCAAGATGTCCAGGAGCAACTTCCGGTCCGTCAGCATGGGCGGCGGCCACTGATCATGGGTGCTCAAAGATGAAAATATGATATGGCAATAATAATTCCTCTGCAGAATCTGATACATATATATCCCTCTGATTAGTGGCTGACTCTTAAGTTAATCTCCGTTATCAGATAACTTTTTGTGCTTTGTGTTTGAGACAGAAATACCCTTTGACATTTTGTTCATTATGCGACTTCATTTGCATCATGCCACTAGCTCTATAGCCAACATCAGATGACAAGAGTTCTCAAATTAATCACCAACATTTGAAGAACTAACCTATATATGCTTAAGTTGGCAATCGAGCTTGTAGGTGGGCTCGAGCTCGGCTCGGACAAAACTCAAGTGGGCTTGAAGTACTACCGCAATGCCTGATGCCTTAAGTGGGATTCAATTTAGACCTTACTTAGATGCTCTATCCCCTTAATCCAAAAATACCATCGATAATCTTTACTACTTAAAAAGAGAAGTTAGTGGTAGTACTTCATTCTTCTACTTTCCATCCCCTCTTCACGTAACGATTTACGCCTACAGGTGGCACTGGAATTCCTGCTTTCCTTTTGCTTTGGCTCCCACCTCGCTCAACTCAGTGTCGTCCTCAAACTGTCCATCCTCTCCTCAACTCCCAACAGCATCGCATTGCCTCCTTCTCCCCATCCCGCACCGCCTTCTTCTCTCCCCACAACTCCGCGTCGCTGCCTCCTCCTCCCACCCCGCACCACCTCCTCCCCCCACTCCTCCGCTCCGGTTGCCTCCTCCTCCTCCCCCTCTCCTCTGCTCCGCCCACTAGTCGCCTCCTCCTCCCACCCCGTGCCACTGCTGCCTCCTCCCCAGCTCGCATTGCCTCCTCCGTCCTCACTCCTCCACCACTCCTCTCACCTCGCTTCCTTCCCATCTCCTCCCACCCCCGCGCCTCCACCCCTACTGAAACACCTCCAGCCGCACACCATCCTCACCTCCTCCCCTCATTCCCATCGTGTGGGCGGTGGAGTCCTTACGTCCTCCCCGTCTCCTCTCTTGGTGCCCCCGCCACAACTGCTCCCTTCACATGCCCTTCAACTATCCCTGAGTTCATGTCCTCCACCCTTAGCGAGCTCTAGGTGCGAACATCCCAAAACCCTAGCCCTCCGATTTTAATTTGCCCCCAAAAGTTTTGGTTTAGTCCTTTTCTGTTTTTCATTTGCATCCAGTCTCTGCAAGACGAATTGGGTGACCACGGGGACAAACTCGATGATGAGCTCTCGTAAGCCCCAGGATTTTATTCTATTGTATTTCAACAATCCTTTTCTCTCTGTTGTGTGTGCATCTAATTGATGAGGATAAAATAATCCTCAAATTATTAAGTCATTATATTCCTTGAGTATACCCATTATTAGTACGGGAGAAGTCCCTTAGGATAGTCGTAAGTCTTACTGCAGCTACTCCATATGGTTGTAGATCCTTCTACGACCATGTAGCCGTAAGTCTTACTGCGACTACTCCTTGGTCATAAATCCTTCCATGGCCATATAGTCGTAAGTCTTATTGTGATTACTCCCTGGTCGTAAGTCCTTCTATGACCACGTAGTCGTAAGTCTTACTGCGATTATTCCCTGGTTGTAAGTCATATGACCACGTAGTTGTAAGTCTTACTGCGACTACTATCTGGTCATAAGTCCTACTACAACCACGTAGTCGTAAGTTGTCTTGCGACAACCTTATGATTGTGGATTTTCCCGAGACTAACCTATCTCCGACTAACTTGTCTATGATAAGTAACTGCATCGTGGGTTCATCTGATAAGGAAGTTAGAACATGCGTTTATCCCATAACCGCACACGATCTCTCTCTGACAACAACTGCTACACGGAGAACGGCCTTATATGTCTCTTTAACAGTAACTTTAGTCAGGCGGTTATCATCTGAAGCGTTGAGGTGTCTTCTAGTGCGGGACAACTAACGTTGCTTCGTTGGCTATTTAAAGGTTAACGTCAAAGAGAGAAGGGGTGATTTTGATCGAAGGAGAAGACAATGTTAGCCATTGATATAATTCTCTCCTGTAATTCCTCTTTCTAGCAATTAGCAATCACACTGGATGTAGGGCTATTATTCTCTTAGTGAGAAGGCTCGAACCAGGATAAAATTTCATGTGTCTTTACTCCGCATGCGAATACATCGGGTCTTCTAATAGTTCCCCCGAATCTAAACAAATCATACTTAAGATCGATATTAAAACATCGACAGTTGGCATCGTTCATGGGGAACCCATTCTAAGACCTTCATTGAAGACTCCCGTAATTGCCTTGTCATCAGATTCTCCTTTCTTTCTTGCTGATGTCCTCATGGCAGATGAATGGAATGAGGAGAACTGGTTTGACTTGGCCGACTACACGAGTATCGATATGGAGGCCTACTACGACTACGAGCAGACCTTGCTTGCTTCCGGTGGTGAATGTCTCCCTGGAGATTCCTCCAGTGATCCTAAAGACGACACCACCGAATAGGCTAATGAGGGATCAGAGTCCCCCACAGCAGTACACCCAATGGAGGACTCATCTCCCCCAAGTGGCAAGGGCCAATCCGACCATGATGAGGGCTCGCAACATGATGATGGGTCCGTTCTCAAGCATTCAAGTCCCACGGCGTTGCCCCGCACAGTTTAGGAGAGCCCCAGACTCTGATGATCGAGGAGAACATCGCCAATTCCTAGTGGCGACTCTTTAGACAACCCGGCGAAGGCCATGGGCAGGCACACTCTATGTTCATCCGTATTCTCGTAGGGAATAGATCAGGCTGGGGACGGTTATAACCCATACTTCCCCTACCTGGCAGAGTTTACTCCAAGCTACCAGACAGTCTCACTCGATGATTCTTCGGATGAGAGGGCATCCCTCTGAAGTGGAGATTCTAGACAGGAGGTTTTTGCCCTGCCCTCAAATTCTCATCACCCTCTCAGAGGAAGACTTGAGGATGCTCCCCGTCGATCACACTCTCCCTCCTTTGGTGGGGATGGTGACAAGACCTCCAATGATAAGCCCGATCAATACTCTGATGAGCGTGGGAGAAATCCTAGAAATAATCGCTCTCCTCTGAGGCAGCCCTAGTTTGCATCAAGGGTCGAGGATCCCTAGATTGATCGACAAAGGTGACTTGCCGCCTAGAGTGCTTTGCCTGGGTAGGCCCAGTACCAGTCCAAAGAGGCACGAGAGCTTCAACGGATCAATGATTTGCTCGAGAACCTGACTCGTGAGCTTGTTTGAGCATTGGGCTATGACCACTTCGTTGAAGACATTGCACGAAGGCTTCACGACGTGATGGCTCGACTTGAGCAACCTCGTCGATGTCCCTCTAAGAGTCGACAAGGTACAACCATATCTAGTTATTCACAAACCTTGCCTTGCAAGAGTCGGTATGGTGACGGGGCACGTCGCACTCCCGATTGCAACACCAGCCAGAGGAGAATGCCCCAGACTGCTTTGGATTGGCAAGTCGATACTCGATTACCACTTCGAGCAAGGAACCTGTAGCAATAGATGGTCTACAAGTGTCATCCACAAGTGGACGAGACCTATTACAGGTCTGGTCTACTTACCGTCGAGCATCGCCGAGTGCGTTCGTCTGGCGATGCTAACTACCCATTTCTACAAAGGAGATGTTAGGAGATTGTTACTGGATGTCAAGCATTCATGCCTGAGCTCCGAGCAGTGCGCTGGCCGCTACGATTTTGACTAGTGAGCATGGAGAAATTCGATGGGTTTGAGAATCCCATCGAGCTCCTTTAGATTTGAACGACTAAAGTTCGGGCAGCAGGAGGAGGCGAGCACATCATGGCCAATTACCTTCCAACGGTGCTCGAAGGACCCGCTTGATCCTAGTTGCTCAACCAGCCTTTCGAGTTGATCTACTCATGGTAGCACCTCTGCGACCTTCTGATAGCCAACTTCTAGGGTACATACAATCGCCTTAGGAAAGAGGATGACCTGCATCAAATGTGCCAAGGCAGCGATGAGACCTTAGGGCAATTCATTCGGTATTTTAGTTAGATTCAAAACTCTATTTTGGAGGTCCCTGATGCTTCTGTTATTAGAGCATTCAGACAGGGGTGAGAAATCGGAGATTCACAGAGGACATCACCGTGAACCCTCCAACCACCATTGTCGAGCTCTTTGAGATGGTTGATCGATATGCAACTGCTATCGAAGCAATCGAATGGACCAGAACCATTGACCAAGTTGGCCACCGTACTAAGGAGCAAGGTGATAGTGGCAAAACGAAGGAGAAGGCCAAGAAACCTGGAGACAAGGCCTAGGGCCATAAGCCTTGTGCCGTAGGGTCGAAGGAGGTCTTGCCTATGGACAATAAGAAGCCATGTAACTCCAAACAATACTCCAACCGGGGCAATGGCAAGGCACCTATGAGGAAGAAAAACAAGCCTAGATGGTGCCCTCTTCATAAGAAAGAGGGGCACGATCTTCGCAATTGCTGAGTCTTCCTACGAAGACTCGAGGATTACTATTCAGGCAAGGGCCCGCTCCAACAATTGAGGAGTTGGGACAATCAAGCAGTTGCAAGCACTCGGACAAGGATGGGGACATGCTATTCTAGGATCTGAAGCACACAATTGAGCACATCTGAGGTTCGTCTGCATACGAGTCCAAGCGACAGTATAAGGCTGTTGAGTGCGAGGTAAACTCTATCGATCCTTCCCTTGTCAATAATTTGCCTAAGTGGTTAGATGTCACCATCTCTTTCGTGAAGGGTGATTGTCTGATCCCCTCAACTCGACCTAGTCGGTTTCTGATCATAGTCAAGCTCACCATCAACAACTATCGAGTAAATCGCGTGTTGATTGATGGTGGTAGTTCTTTAAATATTTTATTTTTTAGTGCCTTGGACGAGATGCAAATTCCTCGTACCAGAATAAAGCCTATGTGATTTTCATTTCATGGAATCATACCGAGTTTCTTGGCTAAGCTCATTGGCCAGATTTCTCTACCTATTACATTCGGTTCTCCGAGAAACTCTCCTTTGATGTGGTCGACTTCGACTTGCATACAATGCATACTTGGATGACTAACTCTGGCATGATTTTTGATAGTTGTTCATTATGCATATCAATGCCTTAAGTTGCTAGGTCCCAAGGGAGTCATTATGGTCTGTTGTGATAAGAAAATGGCACCAACGTGTGATCACAAGTCCCTTGAGATGGTCAGACAGCTACCAACTCAAGAAGCCACCAAGGTGCGGCCTTCGAGCAAGCACTCGAAGCTTAAAGCTGCGTCAAAGCTGAACAAAGAAGTCAAAGAAGTCCCTTTGGACCCAGAGGAACCTTCGAAGACAGTTTGCATTAGGGTTACTACCAACTCTGCGTAGGAAGATGCCCTCGTCGCTTTCCTCTAGGCAAACGCAAATGTGTTCACGTGGTAGCCATCCGACATACCCAGGGTCCCTAGGGAAGTGATCGAGCATAGGCTAGCTCTACAACCTGATAAGAAGCTTGTAAAACAAAAATTACAGGAATTTGTACCAGATCGATGAGAAGCTATCAAGTCAGAATTAGACAAACTACTTAAAGCAGGCTTCATAAGAGAAGTCGATCACATAGAGTGGTTGGCTAATCCTGTAATGGTAAAAAAAAGTCTAACGATAAGTGGCATATGTGTATAGATTATACCGATTTAAATAAAGCTTGTCCTAAAGATGACTTTTCGCTTCCTCGTATTAATCAATTGGTAGATTCGACTATGGGTTGATGAGGCGATGGGGTCCCGATTTTCTAATAGGACGATAACTTCGATTTGGAGGAGAATGAATTTGACGATGCAGGCTTCTAACCGGCCACGACCAGAACACCAAGCAATCGCTAAACCACACTCTGAGTCATTATCAACCGTGCCAAGAACGCGGTTGACCTGACCACGAAGGTCTATTCCTGCATGCAATCGAAGAACACGCAAGAACAAGATAACAAGCAATCTGAAATTGCAAATATTTATATTGAGTTCAAAAGGTGGGATTCCGTAGAGGTTATTTACGGTTGGTCTAGTCGACACAAGCGAAGAACAAGAGTTTTCACAATGGAAAAACTAAGCAAACGAAATCCAAGCAAACTAGAAGGGTGCAGCCTCCTTAAATAGGGGTTGGAAAGCCGCATAAAAATAAGGAAAATAGGGTGATACTATTCACAGTATTATTTATATGAACAGTAATATGTGAACAGTATAGGCCTGGTGAGGGGGCGCCTCTCCCTTGGGCCCAAGCATTACAAGGCACAATTTGGCCCAAACAGGTGATGCAGCACCTTATTTTGATAATTACGGTTTGCACAGGAGAAATTTGAAGTTGAGGCTAGATTCATTGGAAATAGGACGAGAAAAGCTTTCCAACAAGTACTCGTGGAGCTCAAACGGACTCTGTATGTGAAAGTTATGCACATTTGAAGTTGGGTCTGTCAGGCTGAATCCGAATTGATCTGGAGGCCAAATTGGATTCCAAAACCTGTCCAACTTGAACCCTTACTTCAATTGGTTCCAAAGTGATGTGGTGCCACAAAAATATATATTTTTATCATTAGGTAGCATCATATTCTCATTTAAAATATGTTAAAGTTGAAAAAACGAATTCACCTTTAGTTCAATCTTGATATTGGCCGCTATGGTCATATGTGTTGGTGGTGTGGTCATATCATGGGTTGTGAAATGTTAAGATTTCTAGACGCATACTTTGGTTATCACTATATCAGTATTTCTTCAGAAGATGAAGAGAAAATCACATTTATCACCCCGTTTGGAGTATTTTGCTATGTCAAAATGCCATTCGATTTGAAAAATGCTGGTCCAACTTTTCAACGTTTGATGCAATTAACCTTCATACATTAAATGGGCTAAAACTTGGAAGCCTGTGTCGATGATGTGGTCGTAAAAAGTATCAAACTGCTTAATCACATGTCAGACCTATAGTAGACCTTTGACAATCTGAGAAAGTATCGTTTCAAACTCAATCCTAAAAGTGTGTGTTTGGAGTTTTCTCAAGAAAATTGCTCGAATTCCTTATTTAGGCAAGAGGTATTGAAGCAAATCTTGAGAAGATCAAGGCCATCAAGTAGGTGCACCCTCCGACCATGAAGAAAGAGGTCCAGAAACTCACTAGGTGCATGGTGGCTCTAAGTCGTTTCATCGCACGACTAGGAGAAAAATGCCTTCCTTTCTTTAAGCTTTTGAGGAAATATGAAGGTTTTGAGTGGTCAAAAGAGGCCAATGACACTTTCGAAGATGTCAAGAGATGCCTTACAAGTGCTCCTGTATTGGTTGCAGAGCGTGAGTGCGTTTAAAGACCAATGTATTGTTGTCTTAGTGTATCTATCCGCCATGCCACAGGCAACAAGTGTTGTATTGGTTGCAGAGCGCAAGTGCGTTTAAAGACCAGTATACTCTGCAAGTAAAGTTTTACATGGTCCTAAGGAGCGCTATCCTCAAATCCAAAAACTTCTCTATGCCCTCCTCATGGGTTCGAGGAAGTTGAGGCATTATTTTTAGGCGCACAAGATAATTGTGCCATCTGAGTTTCCTTTAGGAGAGATCCTCTAGAATAAGGAAACAGTGGGGCGCATGGCCAAATGGTCGGTCGAACTTGGGGCATTTGACCTCCATTTCATGTCCCGAATGGCCATTAAATCCCATATCTTAATAGACTTTGTCACCAAATGGACAAACTCTGAACCTATTTAGGATCCCCAACAGTACGATTCCCACGACTTGTGAACGATGTACTTTGATGGGTCGCTTACATTAAGTGGCTCGGGGGCTGGGGTAGTCCTAGAATCTCTCATGGGAGAGATCTTAAAGTATGTCATCCAATTGCTCTTTCCAGTGACTAATAATGTCACTGAGTATGAAGGTTTGTTGGCTGGCATATGAGCCGCTAAAGCGCTCGGGATTCGATAACTACTCGTGAGAGGAGACTCTCAACTAGTTGTGAATCAGGTCGGAAATGAGTATCAATGCTCAAGTATGATCATGTCTCAGCACTTGTCGGAAGTACGCAAGCTTGAAAAGCATTTTTTCGATTTCAAGTTACAGTATATCCCTTTGAAAAATAACTTTCTCGTAGACCAGTTGGCTTGAATAGCTTCTTCCAGATCGCAAGTACCACCGGGGGTCTTCTTGGAACAGCTCCGGAAGCTATCTCTGTTGTCGGGACCCCGGATTTCCAAACCCTGACCCTCTGTGTATTACTGCACTAGTCCCAGATCAAAGCTAGTGCACACAGTTAAACAGAAATGATTCATGACCAACAACGCATTTATTACAATTATAAAGAGTACTGACCACCAGGTCTCATTATTACATTGGAGGTTTCAAGACCTCGCACAATCAAAACACAGCGGAAGCAAGGTAAATGCAAAGTAGACCCATCAATATGCCACATGCAGTTGACTGGGGAAACGCGACCTAGTCCTCCGGGAAGAATCCATCACAGCCGCAAGCGAAGCAGTAGTCGTAGTCTCCCTCTTGAGCTTCGTATTCCTCTGGTTATTATTTTTGAGTGTAGCATGTGAGTACATAAAGTACTCACAAGTCTTGGGAAAAATGCAATAGATGCAAGGCTTGACAAAGGAAGGCTATATGGTTCTTTTGCACAAAGCAACATTTTCCTTTAATTACTTCTAATTATTTTCGAAGGCATCAATTTAATAAAATAAATGTTTTAACAGAACTATCATTAACTTTATAGTGAAGGTTCCAACTACCAACACTAGTTAATCCAGTCTATCTGACCAAGTTTAAAACTACGGGTTCCATCCACCCTCTCTGGCTCCAACTGCCAGGATACCCTTCCGAGAGTTCCCTCCACTCTCGGAATACAAAAACTTTGATTTTAAAACCAAAACCAAAAATCTACCATGTGAATGCATTCCTTGCCCGCCCTTGACCGTGGGCACGGCTATTCGAATAGTTTTACACTCTGCAGAGGTTGTACAACTTTACCCACAAGAGATAAATTATCCTAAAAGTCAACACGCTTCCTTTGGCATGAGACCCAGATAAAATATCACAAAGCCTTTACCTTACTCTAATATAGCTAGATACCACCCGTTGAGGTTTCACCGCAGGTAGGCTAACTGCCCGAACCGAAGCCCCCTCTTGCGCCATATGAGTACAGTAAATCCCTGTCCCTCACTGTGAATAACCAGTCCATCCCTGGCACCCACTTTCCACTGGTGGCACCTAAACTAGACTATCATAAGTTAGTCAGCTAGGTCGTACCCATATAGACTTGTGGTTGTACGGTAGTGCTCAGTCTGGACAAACACAAGCGTCGGTCTTTAGTTGACTAGGGTGGAACATACACTTTACAAGATCTCGTGCTTCCTGCACCAATCCAAACCAACCATCCACCCTAATCTAAACCAATTTCCAAATTTTATTTTATTTTAAAGGATTAGTGGCAACTCCAATCACCACTAGACTTTAGAAACACAAGTTATTACAACAATTCATAATTTCCCATTTTCAAGATTTCAAGGGTATTACATAGCATGACTAAGCATTATACTATCATTCTAATACCAACAATTAAATATATTACTCTCATTAATGAGTCAAAGGAATTTCTAGGGTTGCAAAGGTACATGGCAATCAACTTCAAGTGAGGGCATAACAAGGTTGGATATAACTAATGCCTTAAGATTTGAATTATCATTTTATGTAAATAGCAATGCACATAATTTAAAATAATTAAAACATTTCAAAATCATAGGTTCAAGATGATCAAAGGAGACTTGCCTTCTTGTGCACTGGTTGGTCCCTCTTGCTGCGGTTCGACAAACTCTTCGGCGACGTCGGGTTCTACGCGCGAAACGATAAAACAAACAAAATAAATTCAAATAAAATTTAAATGAACTCCAAAAACTGCAAAACCAGAAACAAAAGATAGAGCTAAATTTTAGATGAATTTAGGAAAAAGAATCAGGTCAATCGGAGTTCGGACGAAGGAGAACAAGCGATTTAAAATTTGCCGGGGTGAGAAAATGCTGGAAATTAGCAAAAGTTACTATTCATCTGAGAGCAGCAGCACTTTTGGAGAGAAGGCTAGCGCCAGCGAGAGGAGGCATGGGAGATGAATTTAACTAGCAAAATGGGTTGCTAGGGACTTAAGGCACCCATAGGAAGTGACGGCACACCTAGCGGAGCACGGTGACGGTATGGGCGGCTACAACAACATGGGTAGGAGAGAGGAATAAAATTCGGGCATACGACATGAAGACGTAGGGTGAGCACGGGCTAGAACACGGCTTGGCGAAGCTAGGAAAATTGTTGGCTCGGCCAAAGACCCACCGGAGATGTCGTAAACGACGTTTGAACGACATCGGGAAGGAAAAGGAAAAACTTAATATCTTGGTGCTCGGTGAATGAAATCTAAAACTATTTGGAGGGTAGCTACTTGGGATGGTTTGGCACAATGTGACGCGAACGGATTGGGGAGAACGCCACCGGATAGACGAGATGCCATTGATGGCCATAGCGAGGTTCGGAGGCAAAAATTTGTGAAGGTTTTTCGGGGAAAAGGAAGTGAGCACGACGTAGAACACGACGAGGCAAGTCTATGAAAAATTACGGCAAGGGCTAAAGCTTACCGGAGGCGACGAATCGACGTCGGGAAGCGCTCTTGACCTAGATTGGGGAAAACTCGATTCCAGGAGATTGGCTGCACCAAAACCAAATTAACTTGGCAAGAAGGTAGATGGCATATGATGGCACAATATGACGCAAAAGGATCACAGAAAAACTCACCGAATAGCTCGAGACGCGACGAGCAAATTCGGGACCGAAGGGCCTCGATGCCGACGGCGTCCTGACCTTTGAGGGGACTTGCCACGGCTTGGGATGGGTTTAGAGGGGTCAATGGGTCGTATTTATAGGCTTGAAAGAGGTAGGAACCGGCTCCAATTCGCGGATTTCGGTTTAGAGTCTGTTTCAGAAAATCGGAGATAAAAGGCAAACGGATGAACGAAATAGAAAGAGGTCAATTGGGATAGATTCCTTGCGTGATTTGGCACAACTTTCCTTTTAGGAGGACATTGAAATAAGGTACGGATTGGAAATTATAAAGAGAGAGGAAACGGAAGGAAACTGTACAGAGAGAGAGCGAGAGATCGAGCGCGCTGGAGAAGCATGAACAGTACCCGCGGGGGTACTGTTCATTCTCTCTCCTCTTTTTTTTTTGTTTTTGGAAATTTACAATTGAGCTCAAACAAACTCCGAAAAATCCAAGAAAATACAGACAAATTCCTTGTGACACAAAGAACACAAATAAAATATTTTTGACAAATATTAATGTTTAATTTAATCATATTAAATCTTTTTAATTAATGAAAATTCCAATCAAGCTTTAATTAATTCCAGAAAAATCTAAATGGTGAATTTTATTTTAAAAGCTTCAAAAAGGCTTTGAAAATCAGGATGTTACACAAGCACTAGAGACAATCCCAAATGAGTCAATCTCTCTAGAGTACGAAGAGACGTGGATGGCTCCCATCTACGACTACCTTCAGAAGGGTTCAATACCCGATGACGATCCTGTAGCAGATTGTCTTATCCGCAAGGCCAGGATGTATACCTTGGTCGATGAAGTATTCTATAAAAAGGGTACTTAGGGAGTTCTCATGCAATGTATATCGTAGAAAGAAGGGTTAAAACTCCTTTATGACATACACAGGGGCATCTGTGGGGCACATGCTTCCTACAGAACGCTGGTTGGTATGGCCTTTTAACAAGGTTTCTATTGGCCAACAACCGTTAGTGATACTAGAGATATGGTTAAGAAATGTGTACAATGTCAGTTTCATAGCCGGCAAATACACCAACCAGGTCAGGCTCTTCAGATGATTCCTTTATTTTAGCCTTTTGCAACCTGGGGTCTTGATATCCTGGGGCTGTTCCTAAGAGCGCCGAGGGTTTCGAGTTTCTCTTCATAGCTATTGATACATTCATGAAGTGGATCGAAGTTGAACCAGTCGCTGGGATAATAACGGAAGCCGCAAAAAGGTTCTTGATGAAAGGTGTAATTACTTGATTTGGAGTCCCAAGTCGGATAATTATGAATAGTGGTAAGCAATTTTCAAGCGTAAAATTTCAAGAATTTTGTGACGAATTAGGTACCAAGTTATGTTTCGCTTTGGTCGCCCATCCTTAGAGGAATGGGGCAGTCGAGCGTGCGAATGGCCAAATAATGCTAGGAATCAAAACCTGAGTCTTTAACCAGCTGATAAAGTACTTGGGGGCTAGAATTACCTTCAGTATTATGGGCGATTCTCACAACTCCGAGTAGGGCGACAGGTGAGACTCTGCTTTTCCTAGTTTTTGTGGTTGAAGCCATGCTTCCTCCAGAACTGAAGATCCAGTCGGCACGAGTCAAGAATTTCAATAACTCTAACCAAAAACAGTTTTGAGCAGATGATATCAACCTGCTCGAAGAAAAAAGGAATCAAACCTTAATCCGATCAGAAGTTTATCAGCAAGCCATCAGTAAGTACTACGATCATAAGGTCCAGCCTCACAGCCTTGCTGTAGGCGACTTGGTATTGAGGAAAATACAATCCTAGTCTAATCAGAACAAACTTCCCCCAGGTGGGAAGGTCCTTACACCGTGGTCGAAGTCACACGCCCTGGCTCTGTGCGAATTGCTATGAAAAATGGCCAGATTCTCTTGAGCTCTTGAAATATTGACCAATTATGCAAATTCTATGTATAAATATTTCTACCCCCCTTTCAATAACAATTTTAGTTTATGAAAATTATTATTGTCGTATGTCTTGTAGAGCTTCTCTTATATTAGTTTGACCACTTCTAGCGCATCCAACTTGTTTAACTGGTTAGATACAGGAATACCACTAGTTGAAATCTCTCCTATCTGCATGTGGTTCTGCCCACTAGAAAGAGCTTCCTAGTGTCAGTCTATTCCTAACTGTTGCTATCATCATACAATAATTGTGTTGCCTACAAATATGTTGAACAAATATAATAGAAGGCAATCTGAGTATTTATCCTCTGATTGTTCATGTCTTCGATTTATTTAAATCTGGTCGAAAGGAGGTAACATCACCTAGTCGGAGCCACTCCTCTCTGGATATGGTCCTGCCCACTAGAAGGAGCTCCCTAGCGTTGACTCGTCCCTCATTTTTGCTGCCAGTACGTGATAAATCAAATTCAGCAACGATGATCAGATACATTACTCTACTCTCAGCATACTTCACTCTATACAATTTTCTTAGTTTATTCGTATAAACCAAGTAAATAGTTGGGGGCTAGGATGGAGTTATTCATATAACTTTATTTCTTAGTCATAATTTTGTTTCTCTTTTCATTTCATTTTTTATCTTAAGAGTACTAACTGCTCAACAAGATAAATTACAGGAAAAAGAAAGTTCATTCATCTCCCAAAGGTAAGTCCTTACAAAATTGTATTTATTTACAAATTACTCTATTTTGGAGGAGAGGAAAAGCCAAGTTGCATTTCTTTGGACACCTTTCATCCAATTGGCCTACTTCTTCGATTAGGCGAGACGCCTCCTCCAAAGAGTAGGCGAAGTCATGCTCGATGGGATGTAGGTTCAGGTTTTTGTTGCATGCCTTGAGTTTTGCCAATGCATAACTCACTACACCCCTGACTGCATCCCTAATCGACTCCGTCTGATTAGCCCTCAGGGTAGCAAAGTACTTTTCCAAAGGTTTGGCTTGTAGTACAATAATCCTCGTATGAGCGGATGTAGTCTCCTTAGAGGGAATCATCTTTTTCACACCAAACTCACTGAGTAAATTGTTCAGAAGAGTACCGCAGTCTTGAAGGCCTGCCTTCATTGATTTCACTTGTTCCTCTCTATGAGTCATTGCTTCAGAAAGATGTTTATTTTCGGTCATGGACTCTACAAAAAGAGTTAAAATTGGTCAAGGCAATACTCATTACAGTCGTAAGCTCTTCTACGACCATATGGTCGTAAGTCCTATTACGACCACGTAGTCGTAAGCTCCTCTACGACAATATAGTCGTAAGTCCTTCTACAACCATGTAATCAAAAGTCTAACAGCAACTATCCCTTGGTCGTAAATCTTTCTACGACCACGTAGTCGTAAGTCCTACAGTTTTCAAAAACTAGTCGTAGGTAAAGTTTTTCTTACCTGATAGCTGAGTATCAAGTAGCTTTATCCTCTTGCCTTTCTCTTTGCTGATACGAGTAAGCTCTCTGATCACTTTAGTCTTGTCTTCGACTTCAGTGAGCAGCTCACACGATTCCATCTTTATTTTTGTTAAAAAGAGAAAGATAAAAGAAAGGCTAGAAAGAGACATAGATAAACAAACTCAAGCTTTAGGGCTTACTGTTTATTTTCTCCTCCAAAGTTCTGGCAGTGGAGTTGGCTTTTATGAGGCTTATCGATAAATTAGCATTTTCGTTCTTTAGCCTCTGTGCATTAGCCTTCTCATTTTCGAGTGCAGAAGCCAAGATCTTTGCATCTAGCCAAGATCTACAAAGGTTAAAGGTAAACCTAAAATTCTGGTTGTGTGATCAAGATAGAATGCGACTACGTAAGGTAAGAGACTTACGATGACGCTGCTTTCTTGGAGAGTTTGACATTTACTTTTTGTAGGAGCATCAGCTGCCTGTGGTACTCAGCCACAATCGCCATGTATTCTAAGGCTCTCTGGATAAGGAAAGGTAGTGAGAAATAAGAAGAGACAAAGTATGAATATTCGAGTTATCAATACTCACATTCATACTCCTACAAGCAAAAATTTTCAGCATCCGCCCAGAATCTCTTAGTTCGTCGAGCTCTTTGACCCTAGTCTGCCGTACCTTCTCGAGACGTTCATCATCGAAGATGTACTCCTTATTGGGAAGATCGTTGGGGTGTGGGACTAGGTTCCGAGTATGACCAGAAGAAGATCCTACCACAAAGGGTGGATTAAAAAACGAAGAGAAGAAGTTAGGATCGTCTTGTCCTCTAGCACCATCTTTCACTATGACCACTCCAGTTGTCGTAGTCTTTGCAGTTTCGGCTGCAGCTTTTGTCGCTGCAGTGGTCGTTTCTTCGACCACCTTCTCCATCGTCTTTTTGATAGCAGGTAGAGTTGTAAGAAGTTTAGGCGATTGAGAGGCCAAACTACAATCGTAAGAAATAAGTCAGCATTTGGAAAGACAAAGGTAAAATACAGTATACATACTCGCATTTTTATGCCTTTGAGTCATTGCTTTTAGCTCAAATTTGGAAGAAACCCTCCTAAGGAGTGGTTTCTTCAACTTCTTTTCCACAACCACGTCTGGCTGTAGAGGAATGGGGACCTTCTTGACCACATCCGGTCGAGAATCTTGAGCCCCTTCGACCACGTCTGGTCGAAGATTTACAGCAAGAATTGACGTTCTTTCCTTTTCTTGTCCCTTCTGATGGTCGGAACTAGATTTGATCATCGGGACAATCTCCTTCTTGATCTCATATAACATTACAAAATTATAGAAGAATTAATGCTTATTATCCATTTATGTGCAGACAGTTGAGAGGTTGAAAGCTTTATGCATGAAATATGCCACTTCTATCTAGCTCTTGATACCATCCATTGATGTTGCTAATCCGGAGAATACATCAAAATCTAGAATGTCAAGGTCAAGAGCAAAGAAGTCACAAAACAACGGCATTGTTGTGAACTTTGTGCACCACATCGTCTCCTTTTGTGACTCAGCCTCATTCCCGACATTTAAAGTTTCGCTCTGTAATTTTGCCTTGTGCGGCTGATATGATCTGATATGTCCTTTTGATCTAGCACATGCAGAATGTCAGGGAGTTCCATGCCTGGAAATGGGACTGTCACCTCAAGCCCATCAGTTGAAAGAGAGTTCCAGATCACCTATAGAGGATTTGGTAATTGTATCGTATGAAGCACAAGGCAACAACGGAAAAACAAGGGTTGAAAAGGGGAAAAGCAGAGGCTAGAAGGGAAAAAATAGTACCCTCACCTTAGATTCATCAGTTGAAAGAGAGATACCCCGATCACCTGTTGACATGGTTGTAGAGAAGATTAAATTGTGTACTATAGCATATTGACTTCCTGAGATTAATTGAATTAATATGTTCCTACATCCTGGTGAAATTTGATAAGTGAAAATGTGATATGCTTCTTTATTGATATATTGAGTATCATATGAATTGAAACTGATATGGATTGGTTCTCCTATGTACTTGATTTTACCGGATCTTTGTTGTTCTGTAGTAACGTACCGGCACTTACCTAGCAAACCAAACAACTTAGACTGCAAATACCAGACAGAAACTTTTTTTTCTTTTTTCAAAGCAAAATACACAGTAGCACGATAATGATGGATACTGGCCAGTATGACCTTTGCATGGAGCCGGCGCGGACGAGCATGACGCGTTAGTTTGGGCCAGGCCTTCCCAAGAGAAAAAAACGATGCTTTGGGCCGACAAAAATCCTGGCTCAGATTGGCCCCAGAGGCAAAGATCATGGCTAGATAAGTGAAGTGGAGGTTGCCCTCTAAGCGCTTAACTATGATATCTGGCTCAGGAATGTCTCTGCGACTTAGAAAAGCGAGTTAGTAGTAATGGTTATCTGCTCCTCCTAACTCTTCTTATGCCTACTTAAAATATCTCTAACCAAAACATAAAAAACAATCCACTAAAAACAAATTTCATCACTTAAAAATTCTCTAACAACAAATAATAGAGCTCTACCGTACACGCCTAAAAATTCTTTAACAAAAAAAAAATAATAGAGCTCTATTAGGTGCATGGTAGAGCCGAAGGCGAGAAGCCACGACGAGACCGAGTGCATGGGCCAGACAAACTGATCTCGATAATATCGACTCAATATGCTAAGATCATATTGTTTTTCTTAATCGTAGCAAAGCACGAGTTACAACTCTACCTAATCTAAATGCACTAGCTTGAGATCAATGTGTCCTTCGACTGAGCCATACAAAGTTAACAACTAATTGCAGTCCAAGAGGATCTGATACATAAGAAGGGGCAAATACATTTTAAACTAGCCAAGTTGAAAAATCCGGTCTGGAAGTTTAAAATGTTCTAAAGAAAACCTACCGGCTAGATATAGAGGAGCGAATGGTGCATATATCCAATCCAGCATCCATGGCGAAGGCTCCAAGGTGAAGGATGTGCACGATGACAATGAGAGATGGAGCTCTCTCTCTCGCTCCAAGGTGAAGGATGTGCACGATGACAATGAGAGATGGATCTCTCTCTCTCTCTCTCTCTCTCTCTCTCTCTCTCTAGCTCGCTTCCTCCAACTAGTATAACAAAGCCATGTGCTCACCTTTCACAAAGGCCAACTAGGGCCAGGGCCACTAGTCCAGCACTTGACTTAGCTTACATCAGCCACATGAGCCCGTAAAGCTCGATCGAACGGCCGGTTGCCTAGGAAATGTGCAGAACTGGGGCTACACCCTGCAGGTGCATCGATCATGATTCATGCATGTACATAATGTGCAAAAAAGTGTGATGACGTGTGATAAGGATTATTTCTCTCTTCGCATTTGGAGGCATCCATATATACCCGAGGGCATATCCAATTAATGCATCCTACCATTAAGTGCACCCCGTGTATCCTCTTTGAAATACGATGCAAATAATCACGAATTTTTTTTGAAAAAAATTAGTTAAATCGTTCATGATGCAATTAAGGATCCTGCAAACGTTCAACTGAAAACACAATGTATATTAATTGGGAGACACCACACCCCCGCCCCACACACAAAAAAAGCAAAATTTATTGGATAGTAGCTTTATCTTTGTCTCTTTTTTCTTTTGATTTTTAATTTCCTTTTCTGATGGATTTGTCTTTTTTTTGTTTCTCCATGCGTAGATTATATTGGATTTAGACTAGAAATTTTATGGCACAATAGATTAATTTTGTTTCAATATTATCAAAAAAAATTCATGATTATTTGCACCGTGTTTCGAAAAGGGTGCATGAGAGAGCACAAAAATGTGGGAACATGATATGCACAAGACATGCCCTTGTCTATACCCTTCCCCCTCTCCCTCTCTTTCTCTCGATTTAAGGGGGTGCTTGTATAAGCTAATATGAACACCAGACTTCTTGAAGTAGCTTCTCTACTCCTCTCACTTTCATCTCGCTCCGAGGATAAGATAGGGAGTCACAGGCGCATCACGTACCCCACTCTTTCTGCTCCCTTCTCATGCACGCATCTCTCTTTTACTTTTCCTACTGCTCGCCATATTCTTCTAAAGCCACTTCTTTCAGCCAAAAGCCATTAATCGTAGCTAAAACCCATCAATTGTGGTCAATACGAATACACCCTAAGTTGCTCGTCTTGAGAGATATGTAATGTTGATTCCACATGATGTTGCAATCAAGGCCTGAATAAGCCAAACTCTGTAATTTGACTATTTGAGTGCAAGGAAAGAACTTTCCCAATTAATTGAGTTGTGTACTAGCTAGCTAGACGTGACCCTACATAGTTGGAACCAAACAATTATCTCTCTCTCACTTTTCCTATCGCTCGTCACCTTCTTCTAAAAGCCACTTTTTTCAACCAAAAGCCATCAGCCGCAGCAAATACGAATACCTCTAAGTTGCTCGTCTTGAGAGATCTGTAATGTTGATTTCATAGGATGTTGCAATCAAGGCCTGAATAAGCCAAACTTCTGTAATTTGACTATTTGAGTGCAAGGAAAGAGCTTTCCAAATTAATTGAGTTGTGTACTAGCTAGCTAGATATGACACTACATAGTTGAAACCAAACAATTATTTGCATGCATGGATTGTACTTGTCTTTTCACCATGCAGCATCTTGGCGCCATTTAGAACAATAAATTACGATTTTATAGGGGGAGCTAAAATGAAGGTACAATTTGTCAAGTGATGAGCAGAACATGTGCATGGGCTAATCATTTTTCAGATACAAATAAATAGGTTTCATGGGATTATTACATATAAATGTAGGCCAGATGGGGGCACAACTAGGTTTTAGTTTCATCATGTATACTTGTTTTTAACAGAAGGAACTTGAAAAAGGTTCTGAAAAAGTGGGCAACAATAAGGGTAGATACTCTGCATAAAGAAAAATAAAGGTGGAAATGTGGAGCTTGTGGTCCTACTTATCTTGGCAGTTAGGTTTGGGTTGTATATATGGTCCTTCAATTTGCAGTACACTGCATGCACTTGTGCCCCCATTGGCTGCAAGTTTGAAAATAGGAAAAGGGGGTGCATTGAGTGGGTCTGTGGGTTTGGGCTGGTTTAGATTTTTGAGCTGAAGAAACTACTGTTTTTAGAAATCCCCAAACCTAGTTGATGCCAAGAAAATCAAACTTGTGACCTCCTGTGTATTTATCCCTCTTGATAAGTTTACTACATGTTCAATAGTAAATAGGTTTCCATGTGCCACGATTTTCTATACTATATATATAATTAATTAGACAAGTTAGAACAAAAGAAGGAGGCGCTGCATTTAAAAAGAAATATTGGAAAAACTGAAATCCCTGATTTTTCAAATATTTTGATAGTCCTACTCTTTTTTTACTTCTGTTGAAAAAACTGGATGTGGTAATGTGTAAACGAATTATGAACAGATCCTAAACAGTTTGCGAGCTACAATGTTTGACAATTAAGTGCTCTAAGAGCGTGTATCAAAACAATTATACATAATAGATTTTGAACATTGGCAGGACGTTTCTCTCATTTTGAAGATTGGCAGGACGTTTCTCTCATCATTGTTTCTGTCATTAAATTGTTAACACTTCCTCCCCCGACCCTCCGTAAACTTGCCACAAGCAACCCGGCCACCTTAACATCTTGCACTACTACTACAAAAAAAACGCTATGCTAGACATCTCATCACAGACGATTCTTTGAAACTATCTGTATTATAATTATCGCAGACAATTTCACAAGCGTGACCGTCTATATTACTAGTAATGGCTAGAACGGTCTGTGGATTATCACAAATGGTTTGAATTTAAAACTGTCTGTGATATCTGCAATTATCATATATGGTTCTTAATAAGAACCGTCTGTGATAACTCACAAGCGATTCTTAATAAGAACCGTATGTGATGTCTAGAATTATCACAAATGGTTTAGATGAAAAACCGTATGTAACATTGCAATTAAAAACTGTTTGAAAATCCAAATCCTCTTACCTTGCTTGAGTTGTTAGATCTCCTAAAATTCAAATCTGGTGAGGCTATTTTTTCAATTTTGCCATGTAGAACTTCCCAAAAAGTGTCTACTTTTCCAAAGATTAAAAAGCATGCCAAATTTATGCCAAATCTAGTGAAAATTGGTGGAGTCCTTCTACATATAGTCAAAACTTTCAAAAAAAAAATTCAGCAATATTGGCCCATGAGATTGAAAGATATAGCAATTTCAATTTGAACCCAAGACGAATTCGAGTCCGAGTAGGATTCTGTTGTGACACGTTTAGTAAAACGGGTATAACTTTTGTATATGATGTCCGTTTTCGATGTTCTTATACTTGTTGGAAAGCTAACGACGAGCCCGATGTAGAAAAAATGACTAGCTTGTGCCATTTGCCTTCTAAGACCACTAAAATCAACCATATTCAGCCCTGAATTTGTGTTACAAGTTTTTTGTTTCTATTTTGCCAAAATTTCCGATCTTCCCTTTGGAATTTTGGGTTCACCTTTACTGCAAAGTTGTAGATCTCATCGAAACATTTCAAACAAGCATATATAAGCCATATAAAACTTTGCTATTTTATCTTTTGAGACTAGTTGTTTACATTGCATCGATATATATATATATATATATATATATATATATATATATATATATATATATATATATATATATATATATATATATATATATATATATATATATAATATATAGACACACACATATATACATATATATATATGTATATATAGGTATATATATATACATATATACATATATATATACATACATACATACATATATACATATATATATATATATATATATATATATATATATATATATATATATATATATATATATATATATATATATATATATATATATATATATAGCCTTTGTGATCTATATCAAAATTCACAGATGGTTGTTATATAGAACTATCTGTGATAATTATGTTTATGACCGCCGAGCCCGTCGAACCACTCCAACCCAATCCTAGCCAATAGAAACCCACCAGCCGTCACCCCACGGATCGTAGCTCCACTTCTCTGTCTCCGTGCCGATTCCACCAAAAATTTTCCCACTCTCGCCTCTCTCTCCTTTATAAATACTCACCTAAATCCATCCCCTACCTACTATCGCTCAAAATCTCTCCAGCCTCCTCACCATCCTTCTCCTCGACCCTAACCCTGATGGCCCTTACAAAGTAAACAGCACGCAAGTCTACAGGCGATAAGGCGTTGCGGAAGCAGATGCTTATCAAGACAGCACTCAAGTCAGCAATAGTGAGCATCAAGGACATCTAACTCATGCGCTGCATCTTGAACCTTCTGCGCGCTGCATCGCAAGAGGGCATAGGCTAGGCATAGTTGTGTTATTGCCATATTCTTGCTGTGTCTGATGGGTAACCTGCTCGTTATCTTGTGATGCTGTAATGGTGGATTCTAATCTTAATGAATATAGAATGTGCTACTGTGTTTGTTGCTGCATTTGCTTGTTTTCAAAGGGCATAACTAATATTTTCTAAGGCTAACTGAAAAATAAAAAAAATAGATATAGAATGAACTATCACATACGGTAAATCGTCTGTGAAGGACTATCACAGACGGCTCGAACCAAAAACCGTCTGTAATACTTGCACATCACAGATGGTTCTATCTATGAACCGTTTATAATGGGAAAGTATCACGGACAGTTCTATATACCAACAGTCTGTGATACTTTCACATCACAGACGATTTTTACCAAGAACCATCTATGATAATAGACTATTACAGACGGTTCTAGTTTCGAACCATCTGTGATAACGGACGATCATAGACGATTCTAGTTCTAAATAATCTATGATACAATTTTCATAGATGGTTCAAAAACCGTCTGTGAATTACTCCTATTATCACTAACCCATGAAGTCAGATGGTTTATAGAGTGATGACAGTTTCGAGCCGTCTGTGATGATCATTTCTGTGGTAATGTTGCATCATTTTACTAATGAAAGCGGCGGGGATAGGAGCCAATTTGATCTACGAGAATGGCAACCCTTTTATATAAATGTATGGTAAAACTCAATTCTAACTTTCACGTTAAAGCTAGGGGTGCAAACGGGTCGGGTTAATCCCGACCGATCCGGCACCGAATCCGATTGGTACCGAACCCGATTGGTACCGAATCCAGAGAAAAAATATGGGTTAGGATATGGTAACAGCAATATCCGTCCGAATCCGATACGTCTTCAAGTTTGATTTCAGGTTAGTGCTACTATTTGACGTTTCATTTTCTTTTGCAACGGTAAAATAAAATCTTCCACATCAGCTATTAAGTAGTAACATCAAGTTCTTGACAGTACGTCCTCCTACTCCATTTGCTGTACTGCATGCATTCCTTACAAACGGGTTAATCCCGACCGATCCGGCACCGAATCCGATTGGTACCGAATTCGATTGGTACCAAATCCGGAGAAAAAATATGGGTTAGGATATGGTAACAACAATATCCGTCCGAATCCGACCCGTTTGCACCCCTAGTTAAAGCTAACTCGAGTCTTATTGGAGCACATGAGTTTCGAATGATTTTGCAAGAAATCCACAAAAATAGTATAATTTCCACATAATCTCTATGAACTTCATGTATTACAAGCATGGCTTCAATACAAATATCACCTAGAAAAACGAAAAACATAGAATTATATAGGGCCTTTTTTGAACTATGGCTTATTAGTCTAATAAAATAATTATTAAAAAATTATTAAAAAATTAAAATAAAAAACCAATTGAAAAACCGAAACAACAAGGCCTATATGCGATCTCCACCACTCCACGAATTATTAAAAAAAATTTAAAATACAAAACCAATAGAAAAACCGAAACAACAAGGCCTATGTGTGATCTCCACCACTCCACGTAGGGGTGGATATCGAGCTCAGTTCTTGTCTTAACGAGCTTTTCTCAAAATTGATACAGTTTGATTTAATATCATTTTACGTATAATTTAGAAGTATTTTTAGAAACGAGCTAACGAGCTGAGTTGAGTTAGAGCAAAATTCAAATTCATTTAAAATCAACTCATTTCAATGTTTAATAAATTAATAAATATAATTAAAATAATTTTAAATTGAGCTAATAAACCCCACTAACCAGTTTTTTTGCCACCCTCCCCATAGCAAGGGGTGGGATGGTGGGGGCCAAGTTGCCAGACGCATGATACCTGTACCTGAGTTAGGTAGCAATCTCTGCACCGCCATAGGGCCCCATTCCCATCCTCCCCTAGATTCCTTCAGCTTTCCTCCTCTTAAAAAAACATCAAATGAACAGACCCTCCCTCTTTTTGTAAAAAAAAAATCTATTCCTTATTTTCTCTGTGTGATTCTCTCTCTAGCCAGCTCATTCCTCCAATTCCCTTTTGTAGTATCCCTATCCCCCTCCCCTTCCAATATCTTGCATGTTCCAAAATCTCCAGAAAAAAGAAGTATTTATCTACATACGTATCACACTTTTCACCCTAAAGAAATTGTTTCTCATCACCTACCAAGAAATCATAAGAACTCCATATATATTGCCAAAAATTTAACAGGAAACAATTTATGTCCCCTAAAAATATAGAAAAACTCCTGCATTCTAAACAAGCCCTAGGACTTCAAAATGTTGCCGTTATAGAATGTCTTTTTTTTTTACAAAACTCATATGTAATTATCAATTTGAGGTTTTTTAATGGAATGCATTAAACTAAGTGACATGTCAAGTGAGTAGGAGAATAAACTAGCAAGAAGGTTCTCCAAAACGATGCTGCAGCTTCTCCCCTCCACATGACGGCCAGCTTCTTCCTCCCTCAGCCGCATGGCGCATACACAAAAATATTCGCAAGTGTAGGTGCCAACAGCTGAACACATGCAAGAATCTCCGAGCACACCTTTGGAAGGATCATGGGGCATTAGTTTAAGCTCCTCCAGATTAAGCAAAAGGTGATCGAGGATTTTAAATTGCAGGTTCAGTACTTAGGATAGTTATTAACAGCTAATCATAAGAAAGGCTCTGTTCCGAAGAAGAATGATAAGCTTTTCAGCGACCTTCTTATCTATGTATGATTGTGTCATTATTGTCGTCAATGGTGCAATGGTAATCATCCGAGTTTGGAACATCCTGTGATATGGTATGGATTTACTCTGGCAGAGAATGACCAGGGCTAGTATTTATATATCGTGTACAAGACGATAAATCTCCAATAGGGACTAGCTTGGGCACATGTTCTGCAATGTCATTTCTATGGACCTGTTATGAAATTTAATTATCAACCATAATGAAAATATGAGTACTCAATAATATTTTTGTGTTTTTCCTATATTCTAATGAAAATATGAGTACTCAATAAATTTTGTTGTGTTTTTCCTATATTCCAACATTTGTTTTAGGTATTGGTATTGTTGCTATATATCTCTACTTTTTTTTACGTAGTACAGAAAAAAATTACCATCTCACCCCAAATCTAAAAAAAATTTTACAAGTGGTATCAACTAATATTCTCTACTTTGAAAACACATGCCTCCTAACTTGAATCCAGAACTGTTCTTGTGATTCTGCTTTGTTAAAAAAAAGACACTTATGAAAATAGTTTTCTTTTCCTTTCCATAAAAAATAAGATAAAATTGGTTTTCTTTTTTAGGGTTGACATAATTTTCTCCTAGGGAGCTATATATGTCTTTAATGGGAGAGGAACCAATCTCCAAGTGGACACTTTTTTTTCTCTCTTTTCGCCCTGATATTTTGAGATTACTTATCACTCCTCTATGCATCAATAATTCATGCACCGTCCTGTTCTTTTTGGTTTATGTCTTATGGCTTTCTTTGAACAAACAATCGAAATGGCTTCTCTGTCACCGTTTTAAAGCAGTTTATCTGGACAACCTTTTCGAAATGGCTTATCAGTTTATTGTCATTTGGTTCATTCACATAAGCGCTCATGTTAGGGCCAAAAAATATAAACCGCAACAAAAAAACCCACACATGAACAGGTCCTTCTCATCAAGCTCGAGTTACCGTCAATGTGATTAGACTCCAATACGACTTCCTTCCTAATTAATTAAGCAAGTAATTACCTTGATTTCATCGGCTCGTGAACAGTGTTATCTCGTGCGGTAAAAGAGGCGAAATGATCCGGTGGTCCAATATTTGTGTCAATTAGGAAAGCGACAAAACAATGTGGGCAGTGGATATATCTGATCGAACGGTCACCACACTACTAAAAAAAAATCATAGGCGGCTCAGAACTGTCATCACAAATGGTTTTCTGAACCATCTGAATTTATGTGTCTGTGATATCACAAACAATTTATAAGCCATCTGTGATAATCACAATACAGACGGTTTGTAACTAGAATCATCTGTGAAGAACACTATCACAAACGGCTCGAACCAAAAACCATCTGTGATACTCACTCATCACAGACAGTTCTAGCTACCGACCGTCTGTGATGGGCGAGTATCACAAACGGCTAGTATATAGAAACGTCTGTGATACTTTCCCATCATAGACGGTTGGGAGATTAGAATCCACTATTACAACATCACAAGATACGAGTAGCTTACCCATCTAATTAACACGGCAAGAACATGAAAAGAACACATTTCCTAATCCTATGAACCTAACTCTTAAACATAGTAAGAACAAAGAAAAAGCAGAGATCCTAGTAGGCAGTAGAAGCTCAATCGCGCCGATGAGACCTCTATACCTAGGAGAAGCTCAATCGCGCTGACGCGACCTCTATACCAAGGCCCTCTCGCCCTGATGCAACGTGCGACCTAGATGTCCTTGACGCTCACCATCGCTGATGCTGACTTGAGTGTCGTCTTGGTAGCCAGCTGCTTCCGCGGTGTCTTGCCTTCTATAGACTTGCGCATTGCCTTGGTGCCAACTATTTCCGTGGCGCCTTGCCTCCGTAGACTTGCGCATTGTCTGCTTCGTACGGGACGGCGAGGAGGCTAGGTTTGGGTGAGTATTTATAGGGGAGGAAGAGGCAGGAGTGAAATTTTTTAGCGTGGGACGGAGAGGTGGAGCTAGATCTGTGAGGTAGGGGATGTGGGCTTCTGTTGGCTAGGATTGGGTTGCGGAGAATTGACGGGCCCAGCGGTCAGGGACATAATTATCACAGATGGTTTGAACCACAAACCGTCTATGATATATAATTATCACAGATGATTTAAACTATAAACCTTCTGTGATATATAATTATCACAGACGGTTTGAACAAAAACTGTCTGTGATACATAATTGCAATATATATACATAGTATAAATAACAGGGACACCATGGTGTTTGGGCACCAAGCCTCTATGCCTTTGGATTGCTTTTAGATGCGTGCTAGTGTGATTGAGAATTTCCATCCATGATTGATTTAGCATGCCTAATATATTATATACCATTACACTAGCACGTATCTAAAAGTAATCCAAAGGTAGGGAGGCTGGGTGCCCAGACACCATGGTGTACCATTTCAGCGTCTTACATACATACATACATACATACATACATACATACATACATACATACATACATACATACATACATATATACACACACACACACACACACACACACACACACACACATATATATATATATATATATATATATATATATATATATATATATATATATATATATATATATATATATATATATATATATATATATATATATATATATATATATATATATATATATATATATATATCGGTACAATGTAAGCAACTGGTCCGAAAAGATGAAATAAAAATTTTTATATGGTTTATATATACTCATTAAAAAGGTTTCGATGAAATCTACAACTTTGTAGTTGAGGCGAACTCCAAATTCCAAAGGAAAGATAAAATTTTTTGGCAAAAATAGAAACCGAAAACTTGTGATGCAAATTTGAAACCAAAGATGACCGATTTTGGGGGTCTTAGAGGGTGACAGGTGCAAGCCAATTATTTTTTTGGATCGGGCTCGTCGTTGGCTTTTCAACGAGTATAAGAACATCGAAAATGGATACCATATGCAAAAGTTATGCCCATTTTAGTAAAGATGTCTCGGAACGAAATTCTACTCGGACTCGAATTTATCTCACGTGGGAGATTATGAAAATTTAAGGGATTGGGAGGCAGAAAATATATCATAGACGGTTTTTTTTGTACAAACCGTGTGTGATAACTTCATTATCACAGACGGTTTATAATAAAAACCGTCTATGAAATATTACAGACGGTTTAAATGAATAACTGTCTATGGTGTCTGCCATTATCACATATAATTTTTATCAATAATTATCTGTGAATTATTACAGACATTATTAGTAAGAACCGTCTGTGATAACTTACATTATCACAGACGGTTCGTATGAATAACCGTCTGTGAAAATACCACAGACGATTATTCGTATGAACCGTTTGTGATAATTACAACACATATGGTTCTTAAAAATTGTCTGTGATATAAACGTCCAGTATAGTCTCTTTTATAGTAGTGTTAGTAGTTGGCTCATGTGTGTGCATTCGTATTTACGCACGCCCTGAACCAAGATATACACCGTGGATTTCTTATTAGGTGACACTTAGGCCCCGTTTGGCAGAGCTCTAGCTCTAGGAAATCTGTAGATTTCCTAGAGCTGGTCATCTGTAGCTCTAGGAAACCTTGGATCTAGAGTTGCAGGCATGTTAAGTACATTTACATGACTCATTTCATTTATATTATATATTAAATAAAAATATTTAAATCACTTTAATTTAGTCAATAAACTATAGATCCAGCATAGATCTCGGAGCTAGAGCTGTGCCAAACGGGGCCTTAAGATAAGCACCTGGTGTGAATTCACACTTAAGTCGTCCCGGTCCATGTTGCAGTGATTAGAGTATCTGT
Source organism: Dendrocalamus latiflorus (assembly GCA_017311315.1). Lineage (NCBI taxonomy): Eukaryota > Viridiplantae > Streptophyta > Magnoliopsida > Poales > Poaceae > Dendrocalamus > Dendrocalamus latiflorus. Next base: position 9,800,226 of record CM029678.1, on the reverse strand, counting down.
GTCGTGTTTAGGATTAAGGTCAGTTCACTTTTGGCTTTTGATTTTTACCTTCTACAAGTCGAAAATCATTTTAACATGTTGGTTTTTTAAAGTATCTTTTTTCTTTGTATTGTCCGTAGAGATATAACCCTTGTTTTATTTTCCTTTAATTAAATGGCGTAGCTAAAGTTAGCAACCAGTATAATGCCCATTTAAACCCAAAAAAATAGCAGCCGTAACAAAAATATATAAGTAAAAGCTGTTTTGATCGGAGATGAGACAACATATTTTGTTAGGCGAATTAGCCATTACTCGCAAAACGCAAGATATACATTTGGACGATACGTACCAAAGTAAGTTTTTTTTTTAACTGCCGCGCAGTGAGTTGGCGTGGGCGTCAGGATCAGGAGCAAGAGTTAAAAGCGAAGGCAAGTACTGTAGGAACTCTCACTTCGCTGTATACAGCGCAGTGCTGAAATCGTAGTACAACAGTAGTCGTGGTTTTGTACACAGAGAGAGAGAGAGAGACTGCAGGCGCAGCACACGCTGCAGCGGCACAACTACGGTGGGACCCACGCACCCCTCTTGTTTGTCAGTAGTAGTAACATAAACTCCTTTTCCATCGTCGTCGTCACCATGCATCTTCACTTCCGTTCTCCAAGAAATAATCGTGATTTTACTCATTTTATGGGTGACTTTTGACATTGGCATCGCCAAGAATCTTACCCCAATATGTTTTCTCACCCAACTATTAGAACGCCAGTATGACATTATGTTAACAACTTGACTTTGCCCATGTTGCACAACTTTAATAGCTCAAGCTTAAAAAAAGGTTATTTCTTTCAAATTTTACACGCCTATAGGCTCTATTTCTTTATTATTCATATCTTTTTTTTTCTAACAAAGAAAATAGCCTGTCATATATACTCCTCCCCGTGCTCCACTAGCTCCTGCTCCTCCATTGATGAAGCCAATGGCCTCCCCCTTCTACCCCCCAAACTTCCTCCTCCAAATGCAGCAACCCTTCCCTCACCACCATCCCCAGCAAGACCTCCACGGCCATGGCCACCACCACCCGCACGAGCAACACCCCCTCCATCCCCCTCCTCCCGCCCAGCTCAACCCCTTCCTGCAAGACTTCGGCGGCACGGGAGCCATGGCTCCGCCGCCAATGCTGGGCGGAGGGAAGCGCCCGCCGCCGCCGATGTACCCCGACGGCGACGACGACGCGAGCAACCACCACCACCACGAACTAGGGGTGCAGGCGGAGCAGCTGCAGGACGGGGCGGTGGCCTCGGACGACGAGGAGGGCTCCGCGGCTGGGTGCGGCGGGGCGGAGAAGAAGCGGCGGCTGAGCGTGGAGCAGGTGCGGACGCTGGAGAAGAACTTCGAGCGCGGGAACAAGCTGGAGCCGGAGCGGAAGCTCCAGCTGGCGCGCGCGCTGGGGCTGCAGCCGCGGCAGGTGGCCATCTGGTTCCAGAACCGCCGCGCCCGGTGGAAGACGAAGCAGCTCGAGAAGGACTACGACACCCTCCGCCGCCAGCTCGACGCCGCCCGCGCCGAGAACGACGCCCTCCTCGCCCACAACAACAAGCTTCAGGCCGAGGTACCCACCAATGTCCATCATCTCTCGCCATGCACGCACGCGCGCATCTACCATAAACCGGCAAGATCCAGATCATCTCGGTCGATCCTAGCTTCTTGGATCGTGATTGGTAGCTTAATTTGCATTCCAAGATTGGTTCTTGGAATTAATCTTCGTTGTTCTTGGTGCTAGCTTAATGATTGAGGTGGTGGATAGATACTACTAGCTAGCTAGTTGATGGTAGGACGATCCATGTGGGTTTCAGCGTCTGCAGAAAGTATGTGTCGGGATCGGTGCCGGCTGCCCGGCCATATGAGCACTGCGCCTCTCTCTCCGCATGATTAGCCATTCCATCTGCCAATCTCCATCGATCTCCCTTCTCGGCCACTCATGGCACGCTTCTCTTTTCTTTCGCTCGGTGCATGCAGATTGTGGCGCTCAAGGGAGGTGGGGGGAGGCAGGAGGCGGCGTCGGAGCTGATCAACCTCAACGTCAAGGAGACGGAGGCGTCGTGCAGCAACCGCAGCGAGAACAGCTCCGAGATCAACCCAGCCGCGGTTGAGAGTCCCATGAACCACGGCGGCGCCATACCGTTCTACGCCTCCGTCGGCCGCCCGGGCCCCGGCGTCGACATCGACCAGCTGCTGCACAGCCACTCCTTGTCCCCGGCGGTGGCGCCGCCACCCAAGATGGAGCTCGGGTGTGGCAATGGCGGCAACGCGGACACGGCCGCCACAGCCACCAACTTCGGCAGCCTGCTCTGCGGCGCCGTCGACGAGCCGCCGCCGTTCTGGCCGTGGGCCGACGGCCACCACCACTTCCACTGATCGACCGCGTGCATGCATGCACATTAATTATGATCTTGCACAGTGGCTGTGCATTTCTTGGCATTGAGGCCGGATCGAGGAGATCAGACTACACGATGATGAGTTAATCCTAGACAGATTAAAAGACGATCGATCAATTTGGGAATTAAATTTGTGTGTGCATGATGGACGAGATAATTAAGAACTATATATGTGAGGTGATATGGTCCAATTTCAATTAAGGAGAGGAAGAATAAGTCCTAAGAGCGATTGGGTATGTTGGATCAATGTATGTAGATTTTGGGGTTGAGTAGCAAGTGTTTTTTTCCTCCTTTTATTCTTTCTACCTTAATTACTAGTTTTTTGTTGTTTCATATAGGCATTAAATTTGTGAGGCGGTGTGGCTGTTATGTATAGGATTATATTGTAGTAATTCAAGTATGGTACTTAAATTAACCTTGTCTTCTATTTGTGTGGATCTGCTGTGAAATTGACATACATAAGTAACAATATCTCTGGTCGTAAGAATGGCTAAAATTCCTTTTTTTTAGTGCAATCGGTCACTACACCTGTGGATCAGAACTAGCTAGCTCGATATGTTGTACTGTGGTAGTGTGGTGTGCGGTTGGTGTTTGGCATGTGGACCTGATCTTAGAGTCTACGAAACAGACAGCTTGTACATATACAGGTTGTTGTGTTGTGGCCATTTAATCTATCAATTTCTTCTTATGAAATAAATCATTGTTGGGTACTCATTAATCAGCGAGAGAAATATAAGAAATGTACATAGTTTCTTTTCAAGCTAGATATTTCCCCAACACCATTTTTTTACAAATGCACTTTGTTACTAGTAGATGAAACACTTGTTAGTTTAGAATTAATTAAATTTCGTTAAAACTTCATGAAAAAGCAGGTTCATGGTTGGTTAAATAGTGGAAGGGAATGTTGAGGCCTACAAAAACATGCACATGTCGAGTACAGTGTTCACCTCTCACCTGCCACTACCAGTCGTACATTGGCTCTCTTGTCACCCATCTATCCCACCATTCTTTGTTACTTTCTAAAACATATGCTGATAAATTTTTTAAAGTTTAGCTACCAGTAAATTTAAAACTATTTAGATTGGTTATACGAAAATTATATCATTAGATTTATCATTAAAAATACTTTTATAATATTATAATTGTATTAGTATATCTTAAAATAAAGTAATAAAAAGTAGCGGTCAAAGTTGCATCTCGAAAACCGTAAAAAGTAAAAAACAGACAAGTAAAAAAGAAGGAAGAGGATAGCTGCTACAATTGATTAAACAAGACAATGTTTCCTTTTAAAGTGTTTGTTGGCAAACATAGTAATAGAAACTAAAATAAAATTTGTGAGGGTAAAACAGTAATAATTCTTCCCTTTTGATTTCTTCGAGTCTACCCCCAGCATGCATCATTGTTCGTTCTTTCCATAGAAAAATGTCTCTTAAAATCAGAGATAATTATCCGCAATACCATCCCACCTATAAAAAACCGAGCGCCCATGTGAGAACTCTTTTCACTTGCACAATTGTTTTAGCAGCTCCTGCCGTTTCGTTTTCCCTCCAATGTAGATCTGAAAAATCTACTCAGGTACTCTCATAGTCGGTCAAAACCAACCATGCCCACACCCCTGCAGCCCTGCGATGATTCTTGCACGATTTCCTCCTGCTTCGTTGCTCCCTCACATTCCTCTTTATGCTTCTTTGCTATTAATTGAAATGTTTCTTTTATATTTCACAACAACGTGCGGCCATTCAGCTAGTATATGTGATATATATGTACATGTATAGTTGGGCTTGTTGGGCCTAGCCGGTTCGGGCTAGACCGACCATGTCCAAATTGACCCAATATCTTGCACTGTATTGTAGGCCGATATAGTTTCCACATAGATGAACCATGCCAAGTCAGATTAGGCTTAAGCAAAACCAGCCCATACCGCGCGACTTAGGGCTGGGCCTGGGTTATCATTTTTTTGGCCCGCAAGTAAACCAGCCTAGCCCGGTCCAACCCGGATTTTTAACTGTAACATGAAAACAATATAATGCTTGTCAGACCAGGCTATCAGTAAAAGCTTCTGTACTGACAAAAGCTGCCTGCCTTTAGCACAGCATCAACATCAACAATGGCGAAACTCAGTAGTACACAAGTACTACGTACATGCAGTAGACTTCTGCGTGATCACCATGTCACCGCACAACATGTACTAGTAGTCTACTGCAAAAAATGGAGGGTTTGATGAAAAAAAAGTTTTAGAAACGAAGGGAAAATCACCAAATAATGATTCTTCTTTCTTTCAGAAATTTGCACATATGCCACTGCAACGTCCAACGGGTTATTTTGTAAAGGAGTGTCATGGGAGACCGGCTGGCCGGGCCTACTTGATCAGTGTCAATGTACAGCACACCACACGGTGTTGTGCTCTGGCTTTGGCTCAGCGTCGTTTCTAGAAGCCTAGAACTAGATTTTTTTTCAATAATTAATTTTTAATTTTGAATAACAATATTATACCTGTATTTTTTTATTTGACAGAAATGGCTATTTATTGCTCTACAGTTGGGCGACCTAGGCAAGTCGCCCAACGGTTGGGTGACACGAGGCCAAGTCGCCCAACGGTTGGGTGACACGACGCCAGGTCACCTAACGGTTGGGCGACATGTCCAACCGTACGACGACTAGTGGCTTTAGTCGCTCAACCGTTCGGTGACTAATACTAGTCGCTCAATGATGGAGCGACTATTTACTGCCAGCTCGTCCTTTCTCTTTGACCCGCTTCTCACGGGCACTCTCACCATTTCTCTCGCAAGAAAATGAGATGAGCTCTAGAGAGAGGAGAAAAAAAGAGGGAGAGAAGGAGAGGGGAAGTGAAGAGGAGGGGAAAGTCGCAAAGAAGCTCGGGAGAGGAAGAGAAGGAGAGCAGGAGAAGTAGAGGAGCTCGGGAGAGGGAGTGAGGAGAGGAGGGGAGCTTGGGAGAGGGAGTGAAGGAGGGGAGAGCGGCTTGGGAGAAGAAGAGAAGAAGAGGAGATGAACTCGTGATGTTAGAGGAAGATAAAGAAAGCTTGTTGATAAGAAGAAAAGGTCTTCGCATGAAGGTAATAGTCTCATCTGTTCTTGTTGTCATCCGAATGTAGGCAATGTGTAACTACGTATTTGTTTAGCACATATTTAGTGAATGTATGTTGACAAATGGTAATATTTGTAGTGAGAAATCAGTCATGTCGGAACCCACAACATTGAAAGTACGTTATGATGCTGGTACCATTTATGAAGGTCCATATGATGTTGACCTGATTAGTTTTCCGCAAATCAGTATGGTATTTATAGACACGGAGAATGCTCAAATCGAAGATGTCCTGGACTGGCTCACACGCAGCTTCTACTTGGACCCTTGAGGTGTGTAGTGTCGTCCTATATGGGCTTTGGAGACGGTCTGCCACAGACATTCGATGGGAGTTGAGGAGACTGATACACACGGTTGCGTGAAAGGGATTTGTGGAAGGCTGCAGACAACGTGCTTATGAGTGCATGCTACTCGTGCAACTATGTCCTAAGGAAGTCACAGGAGGTCTGGTTGCTGGGAGCAGCTCGGACGCGCAGCATGCGGTTCATCAAGAGGATGCGGTGGGCGATGTTGCATCGGTAGAACTGGAATATCGCACACCGCACGCTGAACCCACCCGACAGGCAGATGCAGATGTTGCTGAGGCAGATATCGAATATCGCACGATGCAAGTTGAACCGACTGGACAGGCGAACGTAGGGGAGTATGATAACAACATAGTGTGTAGTGGTACTAACAGTACAACTGCTATCAGGTTGTAACTTCATTTGCAAATTTTAACTTCATTTGTAGTGTGACTCCGTGAAGTGCATCACCATTTCTTCTTGTTTCTGTATTGTACTAACAGTATATATGCTATTAGGTTGTAACTTTATTTACAAACTTTAACTTTATTTGCCACCCTTGCATAGTGACAAGACCAAACAAGACAACCTTGTGCAGTGACAATGATGCGCACACCATTCAGTTACACACTTTACAAGATTGAACATAACCACAAACAATAGGGGAGAGTACCGTGGTACAAGCTTCTCCATGCATGGCTACTGGTAGAAGGTGCCTCGTGCTATCCATATGGAGTGTTGCAGAGGGGGGCACATCGAACGTGGCTGGCCATCGTTGTAGTGGTACGCACATATGCAACTAGGGTTCACACAGCAGCATGTGGGATCATAAGAACTTTCTATGTTTATGACCTCCTTATTGCACCTCTCACACTGTATTTGTTGGCGGATGTCTTCGTTCTCCTTATTGAGATTGTCAATCCATGCCTCTAACTATAAGGTTCGATCCTACAATGTATCCATTTACGTCACAACATGGCATTCATGGGAAGAATCGATCCAGCGGACAAAGTCGTATTTCACCATCTGCTGCAAAGGAGGGTTAACATGGAAGCTCTATTTGCAGTAACAGAAAATATACTATTGGCTAATTGTACCCCAGAGTGTAGGCATCAGAAGAAATATCGTTCGCCTTCAAAATGACCATCCGCGACCTACACGACTGCGTCCTCTCTATGCCTACATTTTGGTCATACTGGTTAAGCACGCTTATTTGGCATCAAGCGGTAGTTAGGGCCGAAGTCCTCCCTCCTTTCCAGGGGAAGGTCTTGCATTGGTGACCCCAATTGGACTGGCCCCTCGGGGTCTGCCATGGTACGTTTCTGTAGAACGGAGAAGGTTGTTCTTCCTACGGTTGGCATGGTCGAGTGTTCCTACTTTAAGTGGTGGAGCATGCATTTTATAGCCCGTGGGGGAGGGAGTGTGCTTTCTTACAAAGTGGATCATGTGTTAGCTTTGTGCAGCTTTGCACAGTGACTAGTCCTGATGGGCCAGCTTCGTGCAGTGACAAGACCATATCGGGCAGCTTTGAGCAGTGACAAGACCAAAAGAGATAGCCTTGCACAGTAACAAGATCAAACGGGTTAGCTTTGCACAGTGACAATACCAAACTGAGTAGCTTTGAGCACTGATATGATGAAAGGAGACGGCTTTGCATAGTGACTAGACCAGACGGGCCAGCTACATGTAGCTTTGAGCAGTGACAAGACTAAAGAAGACGGCCTTACACACTGACAAGACAAAACGGTTAAGCTTTGCATAGTAACAATACCAAATGGGGTAGCTTTGAGCACTGACAAAATGAAAGGAGACAGCCTTGTGCAGTGACTAAACCAAACAGGCCAGCTTCATATAGTGACAAGACCAAACGGGGTACTTTTGAGCAGTGACAAGACCAAATTAGATAGCCTTACGCAGTGATAAGACCAAATGGGTCAGCTTTGCACAGTGACAAGACCAAACGGGTCAGCTTTGTGCAGCAACAAGACCAAAGCAGATAGCCTTACGTAGTGATAATATAAAATGGGGTAGCTTTATGCAGTGAAAGAGGCCAAAGGGGGCAGCTTTATGTAGCGACGTGATCGTTTGACATGCCGCTGCCTCGCAGATGCGAATTTGCCCAAATCGAATTGGACTTGTAAAGTGTACACCATGTCGGCTAATCCCATAAGTACTGCCCCTTCTGCAGTGTGTTTTCCTCCACCACAATTACAACATTACATCGCTAGTATGGAGAAGCAATAGGAGGAGATCACCTGACTTGCAATGGCTACTGCAGCCCATGAGGAACAAGCGGAGCGTGCCAGTAAGCCACCTCCCCCAAGCGAAGCCCCCCGTACCTTCAACCGCAACCCATACGTCAACGTTCCCATCGAGCATTTGCCGCAAGACCCGCCCATGTGGGAGATGCCCCCCTCTACTAGTGTAGGGACCATAGTTTTAAATCTTTGGCTATAGCTGCCGCTATAGCCCGCTATAGCTGTTTTAGACAGATGAAGCTATTTGAGTCCATGTATAATTTAGCCGCTATAGCCCGCTATAGCCTCATTTAGCTCCGCTATTAGCTGTTTGAGAAGTCATCCGCTAAACGTCATAACCGGAGATTTAAAACACTGGTAGGGACACATGAAAGTTCTTCAAGTTTAAGGAGTGGTTGAGCTTAGGCATGCGTTACTGGTGGTTGTGGTAACTACACTTGGGACTATCCTAATTGGCGTTGGGACATGGCCCGCTACTGGAAGTCGGTAAGAACGGGTTACAATACATTCCCTTACTAGTTCTCTTGTATGGCATGCATTAACAAGCTGTCTCCTCTTCTCATAGTCTCCGGATCCGCTATGAGCCTACCACAAATGGATTGACTGGGAGGTCCACTAGCATGACCAGTAGACTCTGGACTACGAGGAGTGGGACACCCAGATGGTATGCGAGGGGATGGAGGAGTGATGCCACAGCGAAGATTGAAGTAAGCGTATCCGGCGGGAGATGCAAGCTCACCTGGAGGCATGCAGGCACAAGGAGCGAGAGGCTTGTGAGGAGGAGCGCCAGAGAAGGCGCAAATTGGCAGGCAAGGCCATGGCCGATGGCGAGGACTACAATGATGAGCTGGGCCACAAGGGAAAATGGCCACGTTCTATGCAGTAGTTTGACAATCTGCGTCCATATGTCCCATGTATTTCTAATTCCCTAAAGGCATACGTGTACCATTCTTGCACTACTATAAAAAAAGTCTAATACAAGACACCACGTCATAGAAGGTTACTCAAAACCATCAGTATTAAATACAATCACAGATGGTTTTAGTTTAGAGACTGTCTTGTTGCTGTCTGTGCTAAAAACCGTCTGTGAAGAGGTAATATCACAGATGATTCATGATGAAAACCGTCTATAAAGTATCATAGATCTTGCTCCACAGTGATCAGCTCCAGGTCGATCTTGTGCTCGGGGTCCCGCAGATACTTCCTCAGCATAGACACATGAAAGACATTGTACACTCCACTCATCGAGCTTGGCAACTCCAGACGATAGGCCAGACTGCCCACGCGTGCCACCACTAAAAACGGGCCGATGTTCTACGTGCTAAGTTTCCCGATGGTACCAAAATGAACGATGGCCTTAGTCGGTGACACCTTGAGGAGCGCAAGGTCACCAACAGAAAACTCCAACTTGCAACGCCGAACATTTGCATAACTTGTCTGTCAGCTCTGAGTGGCCAACAAGTTCTATCAAATCTCCTATAACTTCTCTGTAGTCTGCTGAACAAAGTTCGGGCCAAGCAAAGACCTCTTGCCCACGGCATCGCAACAGAGAGGAGAAACACATCTCCGGCCATACAAAGCCTCAAAAGGAGCCATCTTGATACTCGCTTGATAACTATTGTTATAAGCAAACTCCTCCAATGCCAGATGGTCCTCCCAACTGCCCTTTTTGGACAGAACACAAGCATGAAACATATCCTCCAGAGTTTGAATGGTCCGCTTTGTCTGACCATCTGTCTGAGGGTGAAAAGCCATGCTAAGAAAAACTGTCATGCCTAATGCAGCATAAAGACTTTGCCAGAACTTAGAGACGAACTTGATGTCCCAGTCAGAAACAATCAACTTGGGCACACCATGCAATCTCACCACCTCTCTGATATACAATGGGGTCAGATCCTAAGATGTGTTGGTCTCTTCATCGAATGAAATATGCGGACTTGGTAAGCCTGTCCACAACAAGCCAAATAGCATCCCAACCACGAGGCGAGCGTGGCAAGCCAACCATAAAGTCCATAGTGATATGCTTCAACTTCCACTCAGGAATCTCCAATGGCTATAACAAACCAGCAGGCTGCTTATGCTCGGCCTTCACCTGCTAACATACACCACAGGATGTGACATATTTAGCAATGTCCACCCTTATCCGTTTCTACCAGAATACCTACTTCAGGTTACGATACATCTTGGTCTCACACAGATGTACAGAATATGGAGTCCGTTGAGGCTCTTGAAGGATATCTATCTTCACCTCTGATTTCTGTTTGCCTCTGAAGCAAACCACACCACTCTCATTGTAGGACCTAGATTTTTTAATCCAGAATCCCCTTTGAAAACACTTTACTATTCCCTGGATCGGTAGATAGTGCTCATAGATACATGGCTGCATCATTTCATACATCGCATGGATCACATCAACTCATAATAATATTACATAACTGAGTTTGAATTAAGCCGCATCGGGCAACTGTTTTACATAAGGGCCGACTAGGCCAAATGTTCACATTACAAAAGCATAGTAGCGGAAGCAAAAGAAAAATAAGGCCTTTAATCCACAGGCAAGCGACTGGGGTAAATATGTGCCATATGAATATTACCTAAGCTTAAGCAATATTTATAGGCACACAACACCATAGTCTAATTGCCTAGGACCCAAAAGCGCAGGAGACGTCCTAGTTCTCGGCATTATTTCCTCCATCTGTAGCAGGGGTACCTTCGTATGCATAATGGTCTTGGTTCCCGGTTTTTGTTTTAGTAAGGTGAGGGTGAGCACAAATCCACCGTGCTCCACAAGCCAACATACAAGATGAAATAGGTAATATGCATGGCTTATCAAAGAGAGGCTCGAGTTATTTTATTTGCCAGAAAATACTTTTAAATACAGTACTTAGAAATTGCCTATGACATAGCATTTTGAACTAAAACATGTTGTGTGTAAAAGAATGCTTTACTATTAATGATCCTGAGACCATCCACCATTACATGGTCTCTGCACTGTATGCTATACCTTCAGCGTTATAGCCACTTACATTATCACTGGGGCGACACCCAGGGCAACACAAACCAGGGCCTTTCTCTGCCCTCCATTTTACCAATTCCACCCACAATGTTTTCAAAATAGAACTATATCTAGTCAAGTTCCCATGTCCGCCTTTGACCGTGGGCACGACTATTCGAATAGTTTTCCACTCTGCAGAGTTTGTACACTTTACCCACAAGAGATAAATTTGTTTGTTGCCCCACATGATTCCTTAGCCATGTGGTTGAGTAGATTATCACAAGACTGTTACAATGCATAGTCCTACTTGTGGTTACGCCCGCTAAGGTCTATCTTCTGTAGGATGCGTACATCCCTTGAGAAGGGTCCCTCGTGAGCCATCACGGGCAAAGGCGGGGATGAGACTATCCATCCCTTTGCTCATGTTCACACCTTCACGTAACCACACTAGGGCTATGCAAATTAGTTAGCCCTGCCTACAATTTGCCAGCTTGTGGTTGTACTGTTGTACCTTGAGAGGTCATCACAAGATTCGGTACTTAGGATTATTTGGGCGGTGCTACCACTAACCACACTCTCGTGCACCGCTGCACCACACCCTCGATCCATCCGCCCAGATATTTAAGCAAGTTGGGGTTTTTGCAAACATAAAATATTCTTGTGCAAATACACTAGCCATTTTCACTATGGCTTCCCAAATCAGTTTCTCATAATTTAAAGTAATGCTTGGGGCATTTTGGTGCCCTCGAATATCTAAGCACAACTAAGCATGGCATATAATTACAGACTTATTTTCGAAAGGGTTACTACTATAGTTTTACTAGGGTGACAAAGCTCACATATTCGAATATCCTAAAGGAGTGTATTATTAACAAGCTTATTAATGGGTATGTAACTAGGGTATTGAAATCAAGCATATACTTAGCACATAAAATAACAGCATGTAGTTGATAATTTAAACGAAGGTAAATTGCAGAAAATGTAGGTTCAATATGATCAAAGTATTGACTTGCCTTGATCACCGTGAGCTTGGCCTTGGTTGTCTAGAGCGGCTTCTGCTTCAGCTTCCTCCTCTTGAGCCTCGTACGCTACTTTTACGTGCGCGAAAATTTGGATAAAAATCAACAAACCAAATAAACATTCGCAAGAAAATTCAAATAACTCCAAAATTCATGATTTCAGTTCCATTGGGTAGATTTTGATTTTTGGGTGAATTCAGAAATGTTTTTCATTTACTTTGGAGTTAGAATGAATTAATTACAATTATTTGAAGTTTAACCATAAGTCAATTATATGCAATATAGCCTCTAATTTAATTTGAGTATTATGGTTGAAAAAGGATTCTCATCATTGCTAGGGTATAGGGTTAGTATTTATGGTTTAAACCATGTAGTGGCTAGTTCTACAATCTTTACTAACATGCAAGGATTTATGATTTATTCTTTTAGAAAATTTTCATTGGCTAAATCATTATTCCATGAAAGCTTAAACCTAAACAACATTCTTTCCAAATTTCTCACTATGCCGTTGATTAATAATTAAGCTTTAAAATAAAGATTAAAGGAACATTAGTTACTAACATATAATGATTAGCCCAAGAGTAAATGTTTAGTAAGCTCTTTTATGTCCTAATAAATTCTAGTATCTTTTATGGATTAATTGCATATTTTTCTAGATTTTTCTTAGCTGCAATAGGCTAGCAACAAAACAAGAAAATAAAAAACCTAAATATTCTATATGCTGCGGGCTGGGGAAATCGAACGCGGGCGGCTACGCTGAGCGCTCGCGCTGCTAACCAGTCGAGCACAAGTGTTTCTCGACTTACCAAGGGAAGGAGTAATAGAAGAATTGAGCGGCAGGCGTCCAGAACAGAGCAGCTTCGGGGAGGCGTACGGGCGGCGGTGTTGCCGGCGAGGGCCGGTCGGAGGGGCGTTGGCGGTGGGCAAAACGGAATGTCGGCGCAGAGTGGAAGCCGAAGGAGGTGCCGGTGGTGGCCGAGGAACGCCGAGGTGGGCCGGCGATGTGCGGCAGCGGCGGCTTGAGGGAAGGCTCGACGTTGGCGATGTACAGGCACGGTGGAGCTCAGCTGAGGGTGGGGACGGCTTTGCCGGGTTCCTAGGAGGCTCTGGGGAGAGGGAATCGGACTGGCATGGCCTCAATCGACGGCGCACTCATCTGCCGGATTTGGAGAAGATGAGGTCGCCGGCGAGCAGGAGGGCACGGGAGTTCAATTGGCTAGGGTGGGAGCGAGAGCGAAAGATGGCGATGCATTTGGGAGCTTCAGTGGCCTTTATAGGCGATGGGGATGGGCTTGCGGCGAGGAGCGTCTGCAACGATTGTGCGGGTGTCATGGCGCAGGGCAGCAGGGTGTCAGGCGACGGGGGTTACAGTAGTTGCAACAGGACTGTGATGTGGTGGGAGCAGGCGCCGAGGCGGAGACGCGACGAGAACAGGTGCTGTGGCTAACGGAGCGGCATGGTAGGTGGAGACTAGTCGCGGCGAGGGGACGGTCGATGCGAGTGCTGAGGCGAAGGGAGCAGGCGCGAAGGGGTAGGGTATGGCGAGGCAATGGCCGATGCAGGGGATGGCAGTGCGACGTGAAGGCGACGTGGGCGCAAGCTCGATGACGGGCGCACAGGAGTAGCGGGGCCAGGATGATGCGAGCAGCAGAGGAAAAATCTTCGGCATTGACTGGAGCATGCGGGAAACAGGGAGGAAGAAAGGGGAGCGGCTGGTTTTGGCTGGGCCGGCCAAGCCGAAAGGATTTTTTTTAATATATATATATATATATATATATATATATATATATATATATATATATATATTCATACCTATTGTTGTGCACATTTTTATATGTATAATTTCTTTGCCTCTATTTCTTCATTACTATTATTCTTGTATCTTTTTATTTTTATTTGTCTATTAATTATTAATGTGTAGGTATTTACATATTTATTTACCCAAAGTAAAAATTCAGTTTTTATTTCAAATTCTAAATTCCTATCATTTCCACATTTCCTTCTTGGCTTTCCATTAGTTTTATTTTTCATAATTTCTTCAATTACTGGAACCTTAAACCGAAATTCAAGGAAATCCAACAAAGTTCAAATACCAAGAAAAATATATTCCAAAATAATTCAAGGGTTACACATTTCCCAAAACTCAAATTTTCAGGGTGTTACACTCATCCACGCTAAACTCTCGGGAATGACCCTTTGAGATCCTCTTCCATACCTCCAAAAGAAGTCGATCGTGCTGTTGAGCCTCACGAACACGCTTGAGTATGGTAGACTGGATGATCATCTGTGTCTCTGCCTGAGCAACCCTAGCAAAACAGAATGAGATACTCATCCGTTCAAACTCTAAGATCAAAGACATAATTGTCCGTGGAACTCCTGTCCTGCTCAAAGCATTAGCCACCATGTTAGCCTTTCCAGGATAATACTGGATTATCAGATTGTAATCTTTAATCAACTCCAACCACCTCCGCTGCCTCAAATTTAGCTCCCGTTGAGTGAAGATGTACTTAAGACTTTTATGATCAGTAAAGATATCACATGGCTCCCCATACAGCTAATGCCTCCATGACTTTAGAGCAAAGACGACTGCTGCCAACTCAAGATCATGAGTGGGATAGTTCTGCTCATGAGCCTTCAACTGTCTGGAAGCATAATGAGTAACTCGGCCCTCCTGCATCAGCACACAACCAAGACCAATATGAGAAGCATCCGTGTATACTGTGAAATGCTTGCCACTCTCGGGCAGATATAAGATAGGTGCATCAACTAGTTTGTTCTTCAGAGTCCGAAAGATAGCCTCACATTCATCTGTCCAAACAAAAGGAACCCCTTTTTGCATGAGCCTGGTCATCGGCTTGGCAATGACAGAGAAATCCTCTAAAAGCGCTGATAATAGCCGGCAAGCCCAAGGAAACTCCGGATCTTCGACACACTGGTTGGTGTAATAGCCCAAGTTTTTATAAAAAATGATAGTAATAAAAACAATTTAAAAAGTGTTTTGGTTGCCTGAGTTTTGAATTTGATTTGCGTTGATTTTCTCCTTTTAAAAGGCCTTGATTTTGAAAAATAATTTGACTCAAAACCTAACAATATTATTAAATAAAATTTATTTCCAATTTATATAAAAATAATATTTTAAATTAATTATTGGGACTTTTTTGGCTTTTATCTAGTTTACTGTGTTTTTCTATAGTTTAAAATCCATTTTTAAATTTAGCAAATATATTAAATATAAAATTATAATACCAAATTAAGTTGAAAATATTTTATCTAAGTCCAAAGTAATTCCAAGAATTTTTGTGAATTTTTCTAGATTTTTTGGAATTTATTTGTATTTTTTCTGAGCTTTATTTGCTTTTCTCGGGTTTTTTGAAAATCTAAAAATCGTAATTAAAATTTAAATCTCCAGCCCCATCCCTTCGTGCAATGTGTGGACGGTCCAGATCTCTCCACTTTGCCTCCCGGTTCATCCCCGCCATCTGCACCTCTTTTCTAGTTCTCTCGTTTCCCAGCCGCCCGATCTCCTCCCCTGGCAACATGGCACCATCTCTGCCGCCCACTCCCTCCCCCCTCTCTCTCCCTTCCCACTCCTGTCGACACCCCGGCCCCACCAGTCAGGCCTTTCTTACTCCATAACTTCTTCTTCCTCGCGCCGCCGAGCCGCCGCTAGGCCGTTGCACCGCTCCGCCCTTTTCGGCCTCGCCCTTATCCCCGTGCGCTGGCCCCCTCGCTCTCTGTTCTTGTGCCACACTTCTCATGGCTGTCATTCCCCCATTTTCGCACCCACCTTTCCAATTCCTTCCCCCACAATCACCGCCACCACCCGTGATCTCCGGTGAGCAATTCGTGTTGGCTCCGCCCTCTCCAACCCCTATAAATACCCCCCTCGGCATCTCTTTTCCCCGCACCACCTCCTCCTCCGCTCTTCTCCCTCTCCCAAGTGCTCCATTTTCCCCTACCCTGAGCGCCCTCCCATTTTGAGCTCGCCTCCTTGCCAGCGAGCAATTGGTAGCGAAGGAGCCCTCTGCGAGCCCCGCCGATGTTGCCCTCAGGATCATCGCAGCACCGCCGATCTTTCTCGCTCCTCGGCCAAGCCTCCTTGTCACCGGAGCACCGTCCCTGCCGGAGCCGTGTGCCGTCGCCATTCATTTTCTATCGCCAGCCACCTCCGCTCATAACCGAGCCCCACGCTAGGTAGCAATGAGTTCCCCTCCGCCTCCTCTTTCCTTTCCGGCCCTCGCCGCCGAAACGCCGGCGAGCCATGGCCCTAGTGCGCCCCACCGACTGCCATGCCACGTCATGGCGCAAGCGCCGACGTGGCTGCCACCTTGCGTTGCATGGTGCCCCACCTCAGCACCATCGGACACGCAGGCGCCACGCCCCACCCCGTGCCACCCAAGCTGCCTCCCTGGTCCATGAACCTAGTCCACCAAAAGCCAGGCCCACCTGTCAGTGAAATAAAATCCTTTTCCTTTACAAAAATAAATATTTAGAAAACCAAAAATCCAATGCTGATGTCATAAATCGAATTCTCAATACAAAAATAATTCTAGAAAATCAGTCTTTTTTTCCTTTTTCTTTGATTTCAAACTTCTGAGAGCCTGTTCTGCTTCATCCTAACTCCGATTGAGCCCATTCAAATTTCTAAATTCATCAAAAATTCCAATCTATCCATTTATGCCTTCCTTTTATTTATTTATAGTTTATTTGGATTTTATTAGTGTTTTTTGGGGTAATTTTATCGTATAGACTGCGACGATTCGGAAGAATTCTTCGACGATGACTCGCACTAGACTGAAGAGCAAGGCAAGTCACACTACTTGATCATATTGATCCCAGATTGCAAAATAAAATTATGTTGATTTAAATTATATTGCATGCATATGTTTATTCAAGTATTTCAATTCCAGTTTTAAACTTAGTTAATTCCCAATTGTTATTGACACCTTTGATCTTGTACAACATTATACATTGTCACCCTAGAATAAAACTCTAGTTAGTACACTACTATGACTAAAGAATTTTTTGTAGCAAATGCTTAGACATGCATAGTTATACCTTTAGGTTGGGATAACCTTTTCAGATAAAATGATGAGGTTTTCAAATGTATTTTTGACTTCGGTGAGTCAAGAAGGATTATGAAATATTTGAAAATAAAATATAAAATCTGGTTTAGACTTAGGCTATTGGTTAGGTGGTGGGTGCAGGCATGCAGTGTTGTTCGGTGACATAGTATTGATTGTCGGGCACAAGGGGTATGTGGTTTGAGCCTAAATCAAGTTAAGGACCGGCTTGTGAGATACTGTTATAAAGCCCTATCGTACTACCACAAGGCTGATATGAGACAGTTCTAGCTGATTAATTTGTGGGTCCCAACCCGGGTCTTGTCGTAGGTTGAAAGTGAGCATGGCGTAGGCAATGAGAAATCTCACTGAGCTCAAGAGGGTATCTCGGTCTGGTGGATTCCTTACTGGGGTGAAACCTTAGTGTTGGCTTGGCCAGGTTGAAGGCTTTGCATTGTAAAGGCCTTGTCATGATCTCTCCACCACACACCTAAGGAAGCGTGTTAATTGCATGACAATATGAGTTGATCATGTCTTGTGGGTAAAGCTGTACAACCTTTGCAGAGTTTATAATCTATCTTAGATAGCCATGCCCACGGTCATGGGCATGCTGAGTAAAGTTTTTCATAGATTAGAGTTTCGTTTTCAAAATGGTTTATGAAAAGCTTATGAATGGATGGAATCCATGAGAAATTTGAAAGCGTATGGATGGATGAAATCCATATGAGATCTTTTGGAAAAGATGGTTTGGGTGGGATGCCCGTGATTAGGTTAGTATGGGGGATGGACCTGCTCTAATGGTATTAATTTCATTTACAATTACTATTTTTAGTCACTATATTAAATTCAGAAATTCCAATCTATTTACTGTATTTCTTTAAATGTTGTTTTACGCTAACCATATATGCATTCCTTTGTTGCCTTTATCATTATATTGCATTCTTCCATGTGACTTGCGGAGTACAAGTTTGTACTCACCTTGCTATCTCCACACAGAGAAATATGACTTCGACTACAGTGAAGATCAGGATGAGTAGGCCTGTCTTACTGTCGTTTGCCTGTGGGCAGGCTTGTTAGACTTCTTCCGCTTCGGTGTTTTCTTTCGCTGCTTATGTTTAAATTTGGACTATTGGCTGTGGATGTAAACTTTGGCAATCTTGCCCATATTTAGTTAATAAATGTCATTATGGTTGATATTTATCTTTGTTATCCACTGTGTGCACTAGCTGATCCTGGACTAGTGCGATTTACACAGAGGATCTAGGAGTTGTTGCTCCGGGGTCTAACAGTTGGTCTCTGCCTCTTCACCACCATAGCCACTTTCTTTGGATCCACTGTGATACCGTGCTGACTGATAGTATGACCAAGAAAGCCCACTTCAGACGGCTAGAAAGCACATTTCTTTAGCTTTGTAGAACTTATTCTTCCAAACCAGGCTAAGATGTAACTCATGTTCCTCCTTTGTTTTGGAATATACCAATATATCATCAATCAAAACCACCACAAAAACATCTAGGCACTCATGGAGCATCCTGTTCATAGCTTCCATAAAGATAGCAGGGGTGTTTGTTAGTCCAAAAGACAAAACGACATACTCAAAATGCCTATACCTTGTGTTGAAAGCCGTCTTCTCTATATCCTCATCTTTGATTCTCAATTGATGATAACCAGACTGCAAATCGAACTTCAAAAATACCTTGGCACCCCTCAACTGGTCGAAGAGATCATTAATATGAGGCAAAAGATACTTGTTCTTGATCGTCACTTGATTAAGTGCTTGATAATCCACACAAAGCCAATTGGTGCCATCCTTCTTTTCCATGAATAAAATTGGAGCAGCCCATGGCGACGTGCTCAGTCTGATAAACTCCTTAGCCAGGAGTTCATCCAACTGCTTCTTCAACTCCACCTACTCTACAGGGGCCATCCAATACGGGGATTTATAGATAGATAGCGTAACCGGAATATGCTCAATGCCGAAGATCGGCTCCCGCTCTGGTGGCAACCCTAGGAGCTCATCAAGAAAACATCAGGGTACCTACAAACCATCGGAATGCCCTCTACCCGCAACACAGCCTTGTGACCATCAACCATAGCCAACAGCAACCTGTACTTCTGCATACGCTGATTAGGAAACAACTGCACAGCAACGTGAGAGAAAACTGCGAGGCACTCCCTTGGAAGATAACGTCACGCGTAGATGGAGAGTGCAAGGTGACCATCTTCCAGAAGCAGGATATGACTGCCTGATATCGGGAAAGCCAATCCATGCTAAGGATCATATCAAAAAGCTCCAGAGGAATAACCACCAGATTCGCAACAAACTCCTCATCTGCAAGAACCACCATACAACTCAGACAAACCCCGGGACTCGAGATAAGCCCACTAGGAGAGCTGACAACAAGTGCCCTCCCGATCATTTGCATAGTGAGACCTGCCCGAGCAACAAAAACCTCCAAGACAAAAGAGAAATTAGCACCCGAATCAAAATGTACACAAACATCAAAAGTATCAATAGATATAGTACCTGTCACCATGTCTCCACAGTCTCTGCCATCACCCGCGGGCATGGAATATGCCCTAGGAACAGCTGAAGAAGAAGAACCTCCCGCACTCGAGCAAGCCGGTGCAGAAGTCCACTAAGGTGCAGGCGCCGAAGGAGTAGTAGGCTATTGAACCCAGTATCCTTTGGGTGGAGGCGCTGGAATAGTTGATGTAGGTGCTAAAGACACTGGCAGGTAGTGCGATGTAGGAGCCATAGACATGTACTGCGGGCTAAAAGCCACAACCATCATCTGCACGGTGCCAGTAGGATAGGTAGATCCAACTGGAGGTGCAGGCACTAACTTTCACTGCAGCTTCCCCTTGGGATTCTACTTGAACACCACGTCCTTGTGGTTCTAACCACAGATAGAACACCGCCCCTTCCAAGAGCAATCACTCCACCTGTGTGGATCACCATAGTAGAAACACACCAAGCCCATCCCGGGCTTCACCGTGGCACGGTACTACTGAGAACTCCTTCCAGAAGGGCTGGATTACCTAGAACTGCCATGGTAAGGCTGGTGGCCGTGACTCTTTCCTTTCTTGTGAACAGGGCCACCAGAATGGCCCTTCCTCTCGCTCTACCCTCTAAGCTGATCTCCACTAGAGGCCTTACGGATGTCATCTGCATAAGCTTGCTGCATCTCGATCCCCAAGGCCTGCTCCACCATGGTGCAGAAGTCTGTGATCAGAAAAGCACCCAACGAGTGGTGGATTGATGGCCTAAGCCCCTAACGGAACTGCATGGCCTTCTTTGCATCATCATGTGCCACGTGAGGGACGAAGCGGACTATCTGGTTGAAGCCCACCTCGTATTCTACCACTGTCTTCCTGTCCTAAGCATACTTACTTAGGTTGATCTTCATTTTATTGAGGAACATATCTGGATAGAACCTCCTCTCGAACTATCGGACAAACTCAGCCTAAGACAGTAGTCTGTGCACAACCGTGTGAGCTGACTGCACCCAATTCCACTAGATCTATACCTCAGCCATCAGGAGTTCTGCCATGTACTGCACATGATCCGGAGCAACCACCTCAAATGCCTCAATCTTATCCTCCATGTATGACAGCTAGTCAGTAGCCTGAAAAGGAGTGGCCCTGCTGTCAAAGCTATCTAGCTTCATCCCTACCGAGTCTCAAAGCGAGATGTCACTAACAACACTAGCTGCAGTGGCCCCAAGCAACGTAGCAACACCAGCACCAGGGGCAGATTACCCCTACCTCAACGTCCTCAGCTCATGCTACATGGCCCTCATAGTGGTCAATAGCTCCTCCTGACTACCACCCTCTGACGAGGAGATTTGGCCTCCTTAGCCGCCGATTGCGCACCAAGCGCAGTAGCATGGCCATGCTCGTTTGCCTTAGGCGGCATTCCTACAGCCACCACGATAACAAGCATACACAAACATCAACTTCAAGTAAATAAGGCATAAGCACTAATAGAACAAAACGAAACCCTTTTTCCATCCTCCATGTGCAAGTGTGTCAAATTACTTATTATTTTTCTAGAATCTAAAGCCTAGACTCTGATACCAACTGTAACACCCTAGGAATCACACTATTTCAGAATGCTACTAAACTACACCTACGACCAGCTGGATTACAAGGAAAACCCGGCAGCACCTCCCCAGAAAAGAGGCTACGCGGAAGCATGACAACATATCATATAATAGGGAATGGAAAAACAACATAAGAATATAAAACTGCGCAATAACATCATTTATCAACCTAGCTTTGAGTACTTAAACCCCACTAAAGCCAACCACGATCTAACATTATTAAATTACAGGGCTCAATGACTGAGAAAAAGAAATTGTTAAAAATCCTCTAACGTATTAGAGTAAACTCATGAAGACTTGTGTAATTGTAACACCCCAAGATCCACATTACCCTGGGATGTCACTAAAGCCACTCCACAATAAGCCAAGTTACAAGATAAATTAAACCGGCAACAATTCCTAAAAACAATATAAGATAAGCGGAAGCATAATCAACTAAGCAAAGTAGGATAGTGATAACAATTCGATAATTCAAATCAACCTCCAACAATTTAACCAAAGAATAGTTCACAAGTTTAACACTATTAAGATAAAGTAAACATTGATGAGATAGCTAGGCGAAAGACTAGAATCACTTTGTCTTCATTACAGCATAAATCTATGATCTAAGTGCATTATTGTGGTGCCGCTCTACCCTTCCCATGCATGCTCATTGATCACCTGTAGGGGGGGGAACAAGGGTGAGATAAAAATCTCAGCAAGCAAACTGTTTAACAGGCTATTCAAACTACAAACAATTATACATCATCCTTTATATTTCCATACAACCACAACCACAAATCATGTCCACAATTATTTAAACCACCACAGACTTCCATGAATCATACCTCATAAATTTCATAATTAATTGGCATTTGAATGCAATCATTCCACCCACAAATGAATGCATATGAATGCTATCATGCTATGCTCCACATCACTCTTTCCCAACAGGATAAGAGTGTGCATCGTATTATGGCAATATACGATGCTGTACCGGTACGGTCGCGGCTAAGTGCGGCGACATCCACATATGCAAATGTCATGACATGATATGAATGATATGATAATCATAAACCACATGAATTCCGACCTCAAAGGAGCATCAACATGCTCATCAACATATCCACAACCACATATCCACCATGTATTTATTTTTTCATATTCCGCATTTAGCACATTAAACAGATTACCACATGACTACGAGTAATTCATCCAAAGCATGTCAATTGATCAATAATTGCTACCACAACCTCATTTAGAAATCATACAACTATGGCATAACATATCAAGTTACGAGAATCATGTAAATTGCAAGTAGTAAGAATACCAAGTTAAACGGTAGCACATCCGCTACGTTTACTTGCCTCTACCGACGAAGCGAAGCAAATCACGTGCGTTCAGGAGCAAAACCACCTGTCCAAAAGTACTTCTCAGCACAACACAACAGCAATGAAAATACGTCTTAAGAAGTAAATACGTCGCTAGAACCCCGAATCCACACATAATCCTCTCCGCTTAACGATTCTTCAATCTACCCACTGCAGCAACGCTGCTTAATATTTTTGTATCTTTAACAATAATAAGTCATTTACAGAAAATGTTATATTTATGGATTCCGCACTTAAATACCTTCACTTTTCATGTAGATCACATATTTTTATTTCGATCCCAGCAAGGTGTAACTTAATGCGCAAAGCAGAGAACGTTCTCTGTTCTGGCAATCTGGGCAGCCAGATTTTAACGCGTCCCAACCACAGTGTAAGGCTCTAAAAATTATAATTTTTATACAGAAGTTAGATTACTGAATTCCCTACATTTTTCTCCATTTCGACCAAAATCATAAAAATCATTTTTACCCCTAAATCACCCTTGAACAGCAATCTGCCCCAATCTGTACCCCTGTCGGACAGCGAAGTTTCCGACCCTGCTACGCCCAAATCCCGTGGCCAAAACTTCTAAAAATATTACAGTAGGTGGGTATGGTCGTCCTCTACAATTTTCCTTTTGGACAGATCCGCAGGAAAAATCGTGTCATAGGTCTAAACTGTGCAAACAGACGCGCTGCGCGGATTGATCTACAGGCAGACAGCAGGAAATCTCTAATCGGGTAATCAATCTGCTAATCCCCATCTAATCCCGTGCCATGAACCCTAATTACTCTAAAAACAGAAGGGTTTGGGATTGGGAAAAATTTCCTAGAGGATTCCTTGGGATCACCCCTCTTCTTTCCTCCTCTTCTCCTCCTTCTCTTCTTCTTCCTTCTCTTCTCTTCCCTTTCTTCTTCTTCCTTCTCTTCCTCCTTTGCTCCAATGGATAGCAGCTGTGGAGGGGTGTTGGTGGTGCAACCTGGGAGGGGGGTGCGGCCAGGGGGTGGGAAAAGAGGGGGTGGCGGCCAGGGGGGAGAGGGGAGGCAGCTAGGGTTTTTAGGGGTAAGGGGGAGGGGGTGCGGCCACCCCTTGGGGAAGAGATTGCAGGGGAGAAGGGGGTGTGGGGGAGGTGGAAGGCAAGAAGGGGTGGCTGTGGGGGGAAGAGGGGTGGCGGCCACAAGGGGGAAGGGACGGCCTAGGGTTTGTGATGACCTCATGTCATTACTGACCCACAAACTCAGGCGACTCATGAAACCATCTGTGATGATATTTTCGAACCATTTGTGATGACCTTTTCTGTAGTAGTATTGGTTCCTTAGCCTACGTGCCATGTAACCCCCATGTCAGATGAACGGTCATGTTGTTTTCCTTACATCATTTATCCGAAGTTCTCTTTTGTGTATGAATTCTTGACTGTATCACAATATCACTTACCTTCCTACTTATGAATCATTGCTAACTCAATCATGCTCACAAATTTTTTCAGAACATTTATCGCACTACAACAACATATGATGATCGCAAAGTGTTATTGCGAGTCCAACAGATTTCGTACCATTCACAATCTACTAAAAATCACAAAAGGATCAACCGATATTTTCTGCCCTTTTGTCTTAAAAATAACTTACAAATAAGATTTTCTAAATGTTACCTACCTACAACAATTACCATTTACCTTTTCATCGGATTAATAAAATAATTATATATATATTTTTAAAATTCACCCAACAGTTGGGCGACCAGAGGATTATCGCCCAACCGTTGGGTGACTTGGGATCTTGTCGCTCCACGGTTAGGTGACATGGGGTCTTGTCATTCCACGATTGGGTAAACTGTTTATCGATATTTTTTAAAATTTTAAATTAGATACTTAAAAATTATATGTATAAATTTGATAAAATACTTATATAATTTTACAAGTTTGTTAAATTTTTGAAAATATATTATAGTAGAAATTAGTGATCAAAATGTGTTTCGAGGTGGCATGTCCAAAACATGTTCTTTTCATACTGGTGGGAGTACTACGGAGCCAGTGGATTGGATGAGCTATGAAATGCTCTTATTTCTGGAGACGCTAGTAATCTCTGCAACTGTCTAGAATTGTTCAATTTCATAGTACTGTATATGAATGAGCATCAATTCAACATATGCATACAACTAAAGAATCAAACTTTATTACAGAAGTACAGCTTAACATCCAAGTTTGGGTGCAGCGGGTGTACAAGCCCAAAGTTATCTTACAGTACAAAAGAAACTTCACAGCCATACCTAAGCGAGGATAAGACCTAAAACCACTGGTCGCCAACGTAGAAGGGTTCTTCTAGTTCCTCATCAACAGCTTGTTTATTGTTGTCCCACCATTATTCTGTTTTTTGTTTAACAAGTAATGAGCACAACCGTACCCAGTAAGTCACAAGGGTAAATCCAAATTTAACTATTTGCAAGGATTGTCAAAGGAATGGAATATAGTGGTTTTATTATTGAAAGTGGATGCAATTTTATTTGTAAATATTTTTAAACATGAAATAACAAAACGAGAACTTCTTAAGAGTAAGAGGTTTTCAACAGTTGCTTTCTCAGAAAACACCAATTTAAAATAAAGAAATCTACTTATGTCTTGCTATTGGAATCATCCATTAAACACAGCTCCATTAACCGGGAGCATGACTATTTGAATACCACTAGTTTCACATTAGTTGCAATACCGACAAGATTAGTTTCACTCTGCAGAGTTACTCAGCTTTACCCACAAGTGTGACCGAGTTGAGAAACAAAGTTTTTCACTACTCAATTCTTTATATAGCCTCTACCCAGTACATCTCCACTTAGACCCGGGAATCGACTAGCCAGGCCAGAACACTCCCACCCATCCTTCGTGGAACCTACCGTTGTTCAATATGATTTTACTATTTCCATACCAACTCCCCTTCCACACCTACCACCTGTAAATATTCAATCGAGTTGAGCAGCTACTAGACCAGATTTGACAAGTCAACACTTGTGGTTGAGTGATTTCTGTGTCCTTTACTCAGCATAAGGTTTCAGTCCATACTTTTCACCATGGGGCTACCAACCACACCCAGATCCCCAGTGCTCTACAGCACTACCACATATCTGCTCAAGCCTCCACCTTAGGGTAAGGTTGTGGACTCCAACCATCTAGTGGCTTTTCATGATACCTCCTTAATCCTAGAACTATTTAAATAATTCTACCTGCTAAATGCTTTTATTTAAATAATTCTAATTATTTATGATACACATATGGCTGCTGCTTTTATTTTCACCTTTGGTTCTTTTTCTTATTTAAGGGATCAAAATTCTCTTCCTCAAAATGGTCCTTAATCTCTTGACCTAGAATAGAATTAAATTTAGCAATCACCTACGAATCCATCTCATATATTCCATATTATGCCTTTCTCAAAGTAAAAAAGCAAAAGAGCCCTTTCTAGCCTCCATCAAGGGAAAACCTTTCATATCTGCGCACAAAAGGCTTCCGGTTGTTTGATCAACCGCTGCCCCTGGCGTGCCAACATAGCTAAGTTAAAGCGCTCAAATTCTCTCAATTTGCTTGACCCAATTCCTTCCAATTTTTCCAATGTTGAGGGAATGGAATTACATTCTCCCTGGTCTGATTTATAGACCAGCAGTGAAACCGATTCTTGCCCTACGGATGAAGGCCCGAGTTTACGAGGTGAAGCACTCGGAAAGACCAATCGAAAAGAAAGAACATCCACGGAAACTCTATCTTTAGTAGCGAGAACATTGACTCACTCAGAGGCCATTTTCCGATCTTTCTTTGAAGGTGTGAGTGTGAAGCCAACTCTAAAAGTGGGTCTGTTCAAGTAGAAGAAACATGCCAAGATAAAGTCACTTAATAGCACTAATACAAAAGAGACTATATTGGATGCTTACATCACAGATGGTTTTCAGAAACCGTTTGTGCTGTAATTATCACAGATGGTTTATACGAATAACCGTCTATCGTATTTTCACAGACGGTTATTCATATGAATCGTCTATGATAATGCAAGACATCACAAACGGTTCTTACTAATACCCATCTATGATAATTCAGAGATAGTTATTGATAAAAACTGTCTGTGATAATGGCAGACATCACAGATGATTATTTATTTAAATTATCTGTGATATTTCACAAACAATTTTTTATTACAAACCGTCTGCGATAATCATTATCACAGACAGTTTATAAAAAAAATCATCTGTGTATATGTTTCTAGCCTCGTAATCCCCTAAAATTTCATAATCTCCCGCCCACTTCTCCCCAAGATGAATTCAAGTTTGAGTAGGATTCCATTCTGAGACACCTTTACTAAAACGTGCATAACTTTTGCATACGGTATCCGTTTTCGATGTTCTTATACTCGTTGGAAAGCTAACGATGAGTCCAATCCAAGAAAATGACCCGCTTGCACTAGTTGCCCTCTAAGACCCCAAAATCATTCATCTTTAGCCCCAAATTTGCATCGTAAGTGTTTGGTTTCTGTTTTTGCCAAAAAAATTTATCTTTCCTTTGGAATTTGGGTTTTGCCTCAACTTCAAAATTGTAGATCCTATCAAAACCTTTCAAACGAGCATATATAAGCCATTTAAAACTTTGCTATTTCATCTTTTGAGACTAGTTGTTTACATTGTACCGATATGTATATTGCAATTATGTATCACAAACAGTTTGTGGTTCATATTGTCTGTGATAATTATGTCCCTGACCGCTAGGCCTGTCAATCCTCCCCAACCCAATCCTATCCAATAGAAACCTACCAATCCCTACCTCACAGATCATAGCGCTAAAAATTTTCACACTCCTCCTTGCCATGCCGTATGAAGCAGATGATGTGCAAGTCTACGAGAGGCAAGATGTTGTGGAAGCAGTTGGCTCAAGTTGGCGTCAGCTATTGTGCGTGTCAAGGACATCTAACTCGCACGCTTCATCAGGGGCGATAGGGCCTAGGCATAGAGGCCTCGTTGGCGCGGTTGAGCTTCTACTGTCTACTAGGATCTTCACCTTTTCTCTGTTCTTGCCATGTTTAAGAGTTAGGTTTGTAGGATTAGGAGATGTGTTCTTTTCATGTTCTTGCTGTGTTAGCTAGATTGGTAACCTACTCGTTATGGTGGATTCTAATCTTAATGGAAATGGAATGTGATGCTGTGTTTGTTGTTGTATTTATTTGTTTTAGATGGCATAGTTAACATTTCTTAAGGCTAACCAAAAAATATAAAAAATTTAGGTATAGAATGAACTATTACATATGGTTTTGTGGTATAAACCGTCTGTGAAAGATTATCATAGACAGCTCGAACCAAAGACTGCCAGTGATACTCGTACATCACAGACGGTTCTATCTATGAACCGTCAGTGATGGGAAAGTATCATAGATAGTTCTATATACCAACTATCTGTCATACTCGTCCATCATAAATGGTTAATAGCTAGAACCTTTTGTGATGTATGTATCACAACTAGTTTTTGGTTTGAGTCATCTGTAATAGTGTTCTTTACAGATGGTTCTAGTTACAAACCGTCTGTGTTGTGATTATCATAGATGGCTTACAAACCATCTATGATAACCTTCGATTATCACAAGCACATAAATTTAGACAGTTCAAAAAACTGTCTGTGATGATAGTTCCGTACCATCTATGATGACCCTTTTTGTAGTAATGTTGTAAATTTTTTTGAATGAACCAATATATAATTGTTTATATAATAATTAAATATTACTAAGGTTGTCAAGGTGAATATGGCTACAAATTAACTAGGGCATTTTTCAGTGGTAGGACATATCTAATTTACAAGTCACTCTAAACATTTATTTTAATTAAATAACATTGCACAAATAACATTAATTCAAATACTGTAATTAAATAATATGAATTTCATAGGATTCAATATGATCAAAAACTTGTAACTTGCCTTGCTGTTCAACAAACTCGGCTATCTCGTGTACTTCAATGCTCAGATCTGGTCCTTGCAAGGTCAGCTTAGAATACTCGGGAGCTAACGTAAACACATAAAATAACATAAATTCTGCGCTTAAAGTTAATCAAGCTTGGAAAATAAATAAAATAAAAAGGAGTAAAATGCAATAAAAATCAAATAGGGTTGGTTTGGATTTTATTGGAGCTTGGATTGGTGGAACAGAGGTCAAAAATGAATTCATGGCATCGAAACTATCAAAATGGGGTATTTTTGAAACTATTGTTTCGATGAACAGTGATTTGCTACAGTAAGGAATAGTACTGTGCCAACCCGGATTGAACAGTGCATACACGGGGAAAATTAAAACCACGTTGACCAGTTGGACCAGCCAACTCAGCCCCATGGCGTATGTGATCGAAGGCAGCCCAGTTGGGCTGGAGCCATGCCGTCCGATATGCGACGTACGCTGAAATCACATCACGTCGCCGCTTGGGGAGTCTTCTTCCACCTCCAGCTCTCTTTCCAGCGAAAGCAGGGAAGTAGCTTCCCTTAAGGATCGGTGCTGGCAAGGCTCTCTGGTGGGAAAGGATGACATAGATGTCAGACCCGGATTTTTCAACCCAGAATTCTCTGTGATTCCACCGCACTATTCCCTGGATCAGTAGATAGTGTTCACAGATACATCACTGAATACATCAAAATACATATCATGCAGAAACATAAATATAATAGTAGACTTACTCATGAGCCCAGCCAGCCGAAATCAATAAAATGCAACAGCGAAAACAAAGCACATAGGTGGCACCCTCAGGACGTGCCCACAGGCAGCCAACTGGGGTTCGTGACCTAGTCCTTGACATCTTCATCTTCTTTACCATCATGGCAAGGTGTATTGCTGAAGCATAGTGATCTGACTCCTGATTCCAGATTAATTGAGTGAGTAAGGGTGAGCACAAACCACCGTGCTCCGTGAGCCAATACACAGGATGCAAATAGATAACATGCATGGCTTATCAAGGAAAGGCTTGAGTTATTTTATTTGCCATAAATTGCTTTTAAAATATGATACATAGAAATTTCCTGAGACCTAGCAGTTTGACAAAAACATAATGTGTGAAAAAATGCAATAATAATAGCAATCTAGATACCATCCACCGTTACATGGCTTCTGCACTATATGTTAACCTTTCAGCGTTATAACCGCTTACCTTATCACTGGGGTGACACCCAGGGCAACACAAATTAGGGCTTTTCACTGCCCTCCACTTTTTTATTCCACCCACAAAGTTTTTGAAATAGAACTATATCTGATTAAGTTCCCATGTCCGCCCTTGACCGTGGGCACGGCTATTCGAATAGTTTTCACTTTTCAAAATATCTTGCCCCTTTTGTCATCTCACCTTATGGGCTTCTCCCACTTGTGGTGGGTCCGATACGTTGCGCGGGATATAACCACGGCTACTAGCGCATTTGGACTCCACTCTTCACAACGCTAGCACGGCTAGATACTTCAACCTCCTCTCGGTGTCCCTTTAGGCCTCCCCTTGCCCTTGCAATATTCCACTCCTTTCCACTACCGGTGAGATGAGTCCGAGGGTTTCAATAGATTTACCTAGCCCAGTTGCAATTTGCAGACTTATGGTTGTACTGTTTTACATAGATGGTCATGACAGGATTCAGTCCTTAGTGGAATCTGGCCGGTTCTACCACAATGCACACACCGTGCTTCCACTGCATCACACACTGCTCCCGTACCATCTGCCCAGATATTTAAGCAAGTTGGGGTTTTGGGAGCATAAAATAATCATGTCAGAATATACCAGTCATTGCCACCATGACTTCCCAAATCAGTTCTCATGATTAAAAGTGATGCTTGGGGAATTTTGGTGCCCCTAAGTATCTAAGCAGTACTAAACATAACGTATAATTGTAGACTTATTTTTGAAAGTTTTACCATTATAATTTTGCTAGGGTGGCAAGGCTCAAATATTCAAATGTTCTAAAGGAGATGTAATACTAACAAATCAAATAATGGGCACATAACTGGAATCTTAAAATAAACATATATTTGCACATAAAATAACAGCATGCAATTTGATAATATAAATCAGAAATAGTTTGCATAAAATGTAGCTCAACATGGTCAAAGTATTGACTCACCTTGCGCGGTTTACTGTAGTCTTGAGCTCACTCAAGCTTTCTCATTCGTTGGTCTTGAGCTTCTGGTCTTTATCTTCACCTCGATCTTCATCTCGCTTGATCCAATGAAATTTCAAGACTCCAATTTCTAATTACGCACTAAACAACTGAATCCAAATAAAAACAAATAACTCAAAAGGGCCAAATAAATTCAATTGAAATTAATCAATTTTTATTATGATTGAATGGGTGATTTGAGGTTGGTTAGGGCATGGAATTTTTGATGGAGTCAGAGGGATTGGAGCGCAGTGATAAATAGCTAGGAGAAATCCGTCGAGATGAGTGCCAAGGAAGGTTTATAGTGAAGGAATATTCACGGGAATATTTCTGCTAAGAACTCGGAGATGGCTAGGTATAGCTGATGGCAGATTGTCATGACTCAGCCTTTAGTTTAATATTTTTCTTTTATTTTTCTTTTATATTTATCAAGGATATTTCATGAGCTAGTTTAGACTTATGGACAAATGCATGTATTTAGCTTATTAAATTAATTGTTAGAGTCTGCACTCCTAGCAATTTGAGTCCTAATAAAATTTATTTGCTTCCATGGATTAATTTCTAATTTTTCCTTAATTTCCTTAATTGAAATGGATTAAAGAAAAAGAAAATAAAAATAGAAAAGAAAAGGCAGGGACGGGGTTCGAACTTGCGTCTCGTGGGTGTGAGTCGTAAGTGGCCTCTGGTGACCAACTGGGCATTTGCCCTTTTGTGAATGAGAGGGGGGTTTATTTAGAAGATGTGTGCGCTGGGATCGGCTCAAAACAGAGCATGCCAGTGGTGCCTAGCGTTGTCATTGTCGCCAGCAGCAGAAGCGGTGGCCGGACGTGAGTACCCACAAAATGGATTGCTCACGTTTGCACCTACCCGTGGGCGAAGACTCATCGGCCAATATGGGGAAATGGGGCCGACGGTGGAGATGGCACTGGAGAGGATGGGGAGGAGAACAGAGGAGAGCATGAGCATGAGGGGGACGAGTAGAACCTACCCAGGTAGTTGGCGTGGCCAGAGTGATGCCGAGGCGGGCCGGCGGCGATGGCCGATGGTGGCACCAACGAGCTCACGTTGCCGGCGAGGTACAGGCAGTAGGAAAGAAAAGAACTGAGGAGGGAGAAGAAGGGAAAGACAGGGGAGGAGCCGAGCCCGCGCACAGAGAGGGAAGAAAGGAGGGAGAGAGAAGAGAGAAAGGGGGCCCGCGTGCAGGAGAAAAAGAGATAAAGAGAGAGAGGGAGGAAGAGAGAGGGAAAAAGAATGAGAGAAAAATGAGAGGCTTTAGCAATTGTTGGATTTTCATTTTTTTAATTTGAATTTCTATTTCATATTTAAGATTACTGACTCCCAGTTTTGCAAGATATTAAAATTCAAATTTTGAATTTTCAGTCCAATTATTTAGATGTGAGTATGTGATTCTTGGTTTGAGTTTAAAATTATAAATTTTTGTTTGGATTTTTAATTCAAATCTTGGTTCAAATATCTAGATACAAAATCTAATATTCCTCTATTTTTTATTTTATTTAGTTTGCCCTTGGATTTCGATTTTTGATATTATTTTGTTTTGAATTGTGGATATAAATTTTTGATTATCCAACCTTGGGTTTTCTATGCTAATTAAATTATAAGAAGGAATTTTTGGTTTAATCATTTAGAGATATATTTTAATATTCTTTTTGGTTTCATTTTATTGACTTGAATTTGAATTCAAGATTTTGGTATTTTCAATTCATGATCTGTAATGTCATTTTCCATTTTTATTATTTATATGATCATTATTTGCACTTGGGATTATTCTTGATTATTAATTTGCATGCCACAAAACTCAAAAAGATTTCAAATAAATATTCAGAAGAAATTTAAATGCCAGCAAAATGCAAGAAAAAGTTTTAAAATTTTCATATTTTTAAACATCCGAATTTTGGGATGTTACAATAGGTGGCCTTCACTCAACATGGCAGTTCTGTTTTTGGGCTTTGAGAGGTGTTTAGGCGAGTGGTGGCAGCCAGCGGCAGGAGAGAAGGCTAAGGGTTCCATTGAGACTTAAGGGTTCTTCGACAAATCCTTGGTAAGATTAAGGGTGGTTTGGCCATCTATGGGGCATAAGAAACATCAAGGCAATGGCAGTTTTGGTTGAGAAGGACTGGGTTGAGCTATCCACGATGAGGTTGTTCTGGCCAGTAGTGGCTTTTGGCAGTGGAGCTATAGGGAAATGCTCGAGTCCATGTGAGTTCACCAATGAGTCCGAGCTCAGGGGAGGTTGGGAGAGCAGTTGCGGTGTGATTGAGCTCAATTGGATGGCTTTGAAGTGTAATTGGGAGTGGTGTGGGGCTCTCTGTGAAAGCAATCGAGTTTTAAAGCCACGGAGAGGCAGTGGGAGCAGTAGAGTGACTCGGGCGATGCCGACGCGTGGAGGGGAGAAATGGCAGGAGCTCGCGGGGGCAGTGGGAGTACAGGTGAGGTAGTGTACAGCGTCTACAGATGTTGGCGAGTGATGATGGTAGCTAGTACGGTGAGGGCATGTGTGTCGAGTGGGGAAGACCAAGAGCTTTGGCAGAAGCGAGCTTGGGTCAAATGGTGCGCGAAGTGAGGGAGAGGGCAGAGAGTTAGGTGACTGGCTGGTGGGACTGCAGAGGCAGTAGCTTGTTGGGGCTAGTGTGAACTACTAGGGAGGAGCGGCCACCATTTTGGATGATGGCAAGTGGCTGCGTGGGTAGGGAGGAACAGAGTGGCAGCAGAGAGGCAGGTTCCAGGAGGGCGCCAATGAATGAAGGATATGGGGAAAAAGAAAAGCAAGAATTAGAGGTGAATTGCCAAATTTGGGATGGAAATGAGAATATCTGTTTCTGAGTTGCCTTTTTGTTGTCTCAAGTATTTGCAGGGGGTCTTCTAGGTAGGTCAAATCATCTTGTAAATCAATATCTTCTATTGGGATTCCTTCTGTAGGCCACCGCAGACATTTTGACGGTCTTGTGTAATCTTTATTTTGTCTCTAATGATCTTCACATGGGTTTCTGCATCTTGAGTGATTTGAGGACCACGAAATTGTTGTTCCCCGATCTCTATCCAATTTAGTGGAGTCCTGCATTCTCTGCCATATTATACTTTAAATGGTGCCATTTCAATACTGGCTTAAAAGATGCTGTTGTAAGAGCTATTATAGGATCGACTAATGCAATCAGAGGGAGTGAACGATTGTCGCCACTTCTTGGAGTCTCCGGATGATCGGTGATGCTTTCGATCACTTGATGATCAATCGTCTGATCAAATGCCCAGTGTACGACCACTTGATCAAATGTTCTGCTCTCGACCACCCGCTCGATCGACCAATCTATTCGATTGCTTTGCTCAATCTGATGAGGACATTACTTCTTCGGATACACACAACACTCCTCCACTTGACATTTAAGGACCAATCACTAGAGCTCGCGCCCGACAATTGAATTTACAGGTGTGCTCGTTCCTAAGTACTTCTTTTTGTTCATTTGAGAATCGATTGCTACCTAATGATTTAATTATGATTAGGAACCATGGAGAGGACCTAAAAGTACTTGGAGAAGGGCTACGAGGTGCACAAGTCCAGCAAGGGCGGTCGAATCATGCTGGAGGCCCAACTCAAGCCGACTTCGAATCCAATTCGGAGTCCAGGACCAAGCCGCACTAAAACGGACGCCTAGATCGCATCCGGGCTCCATTTTGGACGTTCTATATATGGATGGAAAGCTGAGAAGGCAACATTTCCAATGCCTTTGGTCCCATGTAAAAATTCCTTCGAGTCAACGGGAATCGTCGAAACAAGTGGGCGTTCAGAATCTGTCAGGGTGCTGCACCACCGTCTTTTGGGCCGTTCGGCTTTGTATCGTGTTGGACCCCATTAGGGCGTGTCCAGGGGTTTTGCACGCCCCTCACTCCTCTATATCCAGCCACCACCTCACCATTAGGGTTTGGGTTTTGCTTAGATTATTCTGTCTTTGAACAGTTTCGCTGTTCATAGGTTTGTGAGACCCCAACTTTCGAGTGCTAAATCAATACATCTGCAATTCAGTTGTGTTCTTCCTTGTTCTTGCTTGTGTTCTTTGATTCGCAGGCGAGGATTAGCCTTCTTGGCGAGGTCAAACGGGCTGCGAACGGTTGATAACCTGAGGAGATGTGGTGCTGCGATTGTGGGGTTTGGAACGTGTTGTTCGGAAGCCGGATCGAATTGTGTCGCGCCTCCACCAAATCGAACATATCCAGAACCTGTTGGAAGATCGGGACCCCGTTCCTATCAAGTGGTAATCAGAGCTTCAGGTGTTCCTTCAGGTTCAAATTTACCCTACCTTTGTTGTTTTCGATTTCATCCTAGAGTCCAAGAAAAAGCCCTACAAAAAATTTTGTAGTTATAGGTTGTTCCCTGTCCCAGATCTCATTTAGCCTTTTGCACAATTTGATTTCAGAGTCTGTAGTGTTGAGTTTGTGTCCTTAGTCGAGTTGTGTTATTGGTTTAGATTGTGTTTTGTTTCGGGTTGTCTTGCTTCCGCTACCTCTCATACAAACCCTAGCCGTCAACTTTTGTTTTCCCACCCATATCCCACCCTCTGTTTTGAGTCATCCATCACGTCTCGTGATCACCCAGCACGATCCCCCACCTTTCCCGGAGCTTTCGCCCCCAATTTCCATCAATTTCCTTCACCCGATTTTATTTTCGGCATCCACAGCAACCATAACTCGGAGGCCCTCCTTCAAACGGCCGTAACTTTCTCATACGGACTCGAAATCAGGCGATTTGTTTTTCAAATTGGGTGAAATTGAATTGTGCATCCAAAACTCCCTAGCTTCACAGGTTTGGCAAATTTATTTTGCCCAAATTCGGTCTGGAAAGTGCTGTACTCGAGCTCTGAAATTTCATCACCGAATTTACGGCACATTCATCATTTTCTGTAGGCCACACCTTACATCAGATTGAGGTGAAACTTTGTGTGGTTCCTATTTCTGTGCTCTGCTTTGTGAAAAAAAAGAAAAAAGAAAAAAAAGAAAAATTTCGGCACTTGGGCTTATA
This sequence comes from Dendrocalamus latiflorus, assembly GCA_017311315.1. NCBI lineage: Eukaryota > Viridiplantae > Streptophyta > Magnoliopsida > Poales > Poaceae > Dendrocalamus > Dendrocalamus latiflorus. The sequence goes on along the minus strand of CM029678.1, from coordinate 9,764,472 downwards.
GTGCTGAGAGTGCTATCCGTGCCCAAAAAAACCATGACAGAGCACAGTTTTAGGTGACAGAGCTTCATTTGTTTTGTGCTTATGCTGAATTAAGTTTCTCATTGCCTGGCCATCTTTGTTGCTGTCTTTGCTTTACTATTCTGGTCTTGACTCCTTGTTCATCATATCCTAACTGATATAGGACACATTTAGACCAGCAACTAGGACCAGTGCTTTGGACATTTATTCAGCATTACTATCTGTTATTGATTTGTGTTCCACTAACATATTTAGCCTACTAAGATCCATATACCTACTTCCGGATAGCACAGTTTTTGACCCTTGCAATCGCCGGATCACACACTCCAGGTATCCTTTGCCTTGCTTTGGTAAGAACACTTGTAAGAGGTTGGTAAGACACTTCCTTTGCGGGTTCCCACTGCCCTTACTTTGTAGTTGATAGGGATAATCCTTTTATTTTCCCTGTGTTTCCACTAACCATGGCAGGAGATGAAGAGGACGGGACACCGGGCGATTTCAACGATTGTGTTAGTTGCGCCCAGCTACAAGCTGCGCTCGACAAACAAAATGCTTCACTCACTGATCGTGACACGAGAATGGACACCATCGTCGCCGCCATTGCCTAGTTGAACACCACGGGAAGCATTGAGCGGGTGGAGCGGCGGATAGCTGACCTCACTGGTCGGATGGACACATTGGAGGCACGCCTGCCACCTGTCAATGACGGCCATCATGATGATGACACAGTGTATGATGCGGATGGCAACATTGATCAGCGGGCGACACAAGATGCATGACTACATTGGCGTCTTCAGCAAAACCGACATGGTATGGGAGGTAATAACTAGAACCGTCATGGTAACAACGACCCTTTTGCTAAAGTCAAGTTTACCATTCCATCTTTTTCTGGTCTTTATGATGCTGAAATATATCTTGATTGGGAGATGACGGTAGAGCAGAAGTTTAATTCTCACTTGGTTCCTGAACAACATAGAGTTAGACAAGCTACTAGTGAGTTTAAGGACTTTGCTATTATCTAGTGGAATGAACTGGGTACCATGCGCTTACAACCTGATACATGGGAGTGGTTAAAAGAAGCTATGTGTAATCGTTTTGTTCCTCCCTCATATAAACGTGATTTGAGAAAAAAAATTGCAGCGCTTAGAACAAGGTGATAGTTCTGTTCAGGACTATTATGCTGAGCTTCAAAAGGGTATGGTGTGTTGTGGGGTTGTTGAGGAAACGGAGGATAAGATTTGTCGTTTTTACGGGGGGTAACGGCGTGAAATTCAGGACATTGTTGATTATAAAGATTTTACTACTGTCAACCAGTTGTTCCAGCTTGCTATGCTTGCAGAAAAAGAATTGCAGGGACGCAGGGAATCAGCGAAGGCAAGCACCGGACGACCCTTCTACACGCCGCGAACGACTACATTGGCGGGACTGCCCAAGTCTTCTTCGAGTTTTCGTTCTCCTCCACCACCTGTGAACAAGTTTGCAGCAGCGCCACCGAAGCCACCTTCCACGACACGCCTTGCAGATTCTACAAAAAATTCTTTGCAGGGTCCAGCCAAGAGTTCTTCTTCTGTGGCTTCAACAGGCCGCTCCTCCGACATTCAGTGCCACCGCTGCCATGGGCTTGGTCATGTGCAGAAGAATTGCCCTAGCCAATGGGCATACATCGCTACAGAAGATGGAGGCTACATCAGCACTTCAGATGTCGAGGAGGATGATAATGTTGCTGCTGCCTCGGACGACAATGGCGGTGGTGATGACGACCTGGTCCTTGGTGGGGCGTCCATAGCGATGCTACGGAGCATCCTTGTGTAGCGAGTCCTCAGCACACAGGTACAACAACTCGAAAAGCTTCAACACCATAATTTGTTTCAGACTTTCTTCGCAATCAAGAACCGGTGCGCACGTGTCATCATTGATGGAGGAAGCTGCAACAACTTGGTGAGTTCTGATTTGGTCAAGAAGCTTGGCTTGACCACGCGACCACATCCACATCCATACCATATTCAGTGGTTAAATGATTCTGGAAAAGCTAGGGTAACGCAAACATGCCGAGTCCATTTTTCCATTGGTGGTTATGCTGATCATGTTGATTGTGATGTGGTTCCCATGCAAGCATGCTCTCTTTTATTGGGTCGACCTTGGGAATTTGATAATGATGCTTTACACCATGGTACTAGTAACAAATACACTTTTATGCATAAGGGAAAGAACGTTACTTTACTGCCTTTGACCCCAGCTGAGATTATAGAGGCCGATAGGGAGAGAGCTGCTGCTGCTAATGATACAAAGGAACATGATAAATCTGAAAAACAGCAAGTAATCCATTTGAAAAATTCTGTTATGCTTGCCACAAAATCAGACCTTGCTGCAATTGATGATGTTAATGATGCATGCTATGCTTTTGTGTGCAAAGATGCTTTATTTTGTCTTGATAATATGCCTTGCACTTTGCCTACTCCTGTCACTAACCTTTTGCAGGAGTTTAGAGATGTTTTCCCTGATGAGATACCTCCAGGACTTCCACCCATTCGAGGGATTGAGCACCAAATTGACTTGATCCCTGGAGCGAGTTTGCCAAACCGTGCGGCGTACAGGACCAATCCCGAAGAGACTAAGGAGATTCAGCGACAAGTCCAAGACCTTTTGGACCGTGGGTACGTACGTGAGAGCCTTAGTCCTTGTGCTGTTCCTGTTCTTTTGGTTCCCAAAAAAGATGGTTCTTGGCGTATGTGTGTAGATTGTAGAACCATTAACAACATTACTATAAGGTATCGTCATCCTATTCCCAGGCTAGACGACATGCTTGACGAGTTGTGTGGTGCTATAATTTTCACAAAGATTGACTTGCGTAGTGGATACCACCAAATAAGAATGAAACTTGGCGATGAATGGAAAACTGCCTTTAAAACTAAGTTCGGCTTGTATGAGTGGTTAGTCATGCCTTTTGGTTTAACTAATGCACCTAGCACTTTCATGAGATTAATGAACGAGGTTTTACGTCCTTTCATTGGCAAATTTGTGGTCGTTTACTTTGATGATATGTTGATTTATAGCAAGTCCATGGATGAACATTTGAATCACTTGCGTGCTGTTTTTAATGCTTTGAGAGATGCACGTTTGTTTGGTAACCTTGAGAAGTGCACCTTTTGCACGGATCGAGTCTCTTTTCTTGGCTATGTTGTGACTCCACAGGGAATTGAGGTTGATAGAGCCAAGGTGGAGGCGATATGGAGTTGGCCCACGCCCACGACGGTCTCCCAAGTGCGGAGTTTTCTTGGCCTTGCAGGATTTTATCGCCGCTTTGTCAAGGAATTCAGCACCATTGCGAAAGCATTGATTGAGTTGACAAAGAAGGGCGTCGTGTTCCATTGGGGGCCATCACAAGAGGAGTCCTTTAATCTTTTGAAGGACAAGCTTACACACGCACCATTGCTCCAACTTCTGAATTTTGGTAAGACTTTTGAACTGGAATGTGATGCTAGCAGAATTGGTATTGGTGGTGTTTTGATGCAAGAAGGCAAACCTGTTGCCTACTTTAGTGAAAAATTGAATGGTCCTGCTCTTAATTATTGCACGTATGATAAAGAATTGTATGCTCTTATTCGTTCTTTAGAGACGTGGCAAACACTATTTATGGCCTAAAGAATTTGTCATTCATTCCGATCATGAATCCCTTAAGCATATTCGTAGTCAAACCATTTGAATCGTAGACATGCTATGTGGGTTGAATTTATTGAATCTTTTCCTTATGTCATTAAACACAAGAAAGGGAAGGATAATGTGATTGCTGATGCTTTGTCTCGACGCTATACCATGTTGTCTCAACTTGATTGGCGCATCTTTGGTCTTGAAACTATTAAAGCACAATATGCTTTTGATGCTGATTTTAAGGATGTGTTGTGGCATTGTAAAGAGGGACAAGCATGGAATAAATTCGTGATCAATGATGGGTTTTTGTTTAGAGCTAACCGCCTATGCATTCCAGTTGGATCCGTTCGTCTTTTGTTGTTGCAGGAGGCGCATGGAGGCGGTTTGATGGGACATTTTGGTGCTAAGAAGACGGAGGACGTTCTGGCCACACACTTATTTTGGCCTAAGATGAGGCGAGATGTTGAGCGGTTTGTGGCTCACTGCACTACATGTCAAAAAGCTAAGTCTCGCTTGAATCCACATGGTTTATATATGCCTCTTCCTGTTCCTTCTATTCCGTGGGCAGATATTTCTATGGACTTTGTTTTAGGACTGCCCAGGACTAAGAGGGGCGGGATAGCGTTTTTGTTGTTGTGGATCACTTTTCTAAGATGGCTCACTTTATACCATGTCATAAAACCGATGATGCCGTTCATATTGCTGACCTCTTTTTCAAAGAGATAGTTCGTTTGCATGGTATGCCTTCTACTATTGTTTCAGATCTTGATGCCAAGTTCTTGAGTCACTTTTGGCGTACTCTATGGAACAAGTTGGGTACAAAGTTGTTGTTCTGTACAGCATGTCACCCACAAACCGATGGCCAAACCGAGGTGGTGAACCGCACATTGTCTACCATGTTGAGAGCTGTTTTGAAGAATAATTTGAAGCTGTGGGAAGAGTGTTTGCCACATGTTGAGTTCGCATATAATCGAGTGGAACACTCCACCACCAAGGTAAGTCCTTTTCAGGTAGTGTATGGATTCAATCCCCATGCCCCTATTGATATTTTACCTTTGCCTACTAGTGAGAGAGTACATAATGATGCTAAGGAGCGTGCTGATTTTATTGTCAAAATGCATGAGACTACTAAGGCAAACATTGAAAAGATGAATGCAAAATATAGGATTACTGGTAGTAAAGGTAGAAAGGAAGTTAAACTTGAACCGGGTGATTTTGTTTGGTTGCACTTGAGAAAGGATAGATTTCCTGAGTTAAGAAAGTCAAAATTGATGCCTAGAGCTGCTGGTCCTTTTAAAATAGTTGAGAAGATAAACGATAATGCATATAAACTTCCGTTACCTCCCGAGTTTGGGGTTAGTCCCACCTTTAACATTTCAGATTTGAAGCCATACTTGGGAGAAGAATATGAGGCTGAGTTGAGGACAACTCCACTTCAAGAGGGGGAGGATGATGAGGACATCACTTCTTCGGATACACACAACACTCCTGCACTTGACATTCAAGGACCAATCACTAGAGCTCGCGCCCGACAATTGAATTTACAGGTGAGCTCGTTCCTAAGTACTTCTTTTTGTTCATTTGAGAATCGATTGCTACCTAATGATTTAATTATGATTACGAACCAAGGAGAGGACCTAAAAGTACTTGGAGAAGGGCTACGAGGCGCACAAGTCCAGCAAGGGCGGTCGAATCATGTTGGAGGCCCAACTCAAGCCGACTTCGAATCCAATTCGGAGTCCAGGACCAGGCCGCACTAAAACGGACGCCCAGATCGTATCTTGGCTCCGTTTTAGACGTTATAAAATGGATGGAAAGCTGAGAAGGAGACCTTTCCAATGGCTCTGGTCCCATGTCAAAATTCCTTCTGAGTCAACGGAAATCGTCGAAACAAGTGGGCGTTCAGAATCTGTCAGGGTGCTGCGCCACCGTCTTTTGGGCCGTTCAGCTTTGTATCGTGTTGGAGCCCATTAGGGCGCGTCCAGGGGTTTTGCACGCCCCTCACTCCTCTATATCCAGCCACCACCCCCACCATTAGGGTTTGGGTTTTGCTTAGATTATTCTGTCTTTGAACAGTTTCGCCGTTCATCGGTTTGTGAGACCCCAACTTTCGAGTGCTAAATCAATACATCTGCAATTCAGTTGTGTTCTTCCTTGTTCTTGCTTGTGTTCTTTGATTCGCAGGCGAGGATTAGCCTTCTTGGCGAGGTCAAACGGGCTGCGCACGGTTGATAACCTGAGGAGACGTGGTGCTGCGATTGTGGGGTTCAGAACGTGTTGTTCAGAAGCCGGATCGAATTGTGTCGCGCCTCCACCAAATGGAACATATCCAGAACCTGTTGGAAGATCGGGACCCCGTTCCTATCACAATCGCTTTGCTCATTGTCGTATGATCTAAACTACCAGCAATCACCAATGCACTTCAAGCAAATCAAGAACCAGATTGATTCAACACTATCTTTATTGCTGAAATTTCATTGATTTACAAATTGCCCTCACAAGCACCCCTAAAAGCCTTCTCGATGAAAGCCCTCTCAAAACAACACTAAAACTTTCTCAAAAACCACACGTTAGCCAACTCCTAACCCAACACGTGACGAAGCCTCTAGGATAGCACCTCCTGTATCTTCATCACGCACCATCACCTTCCGTCTCGAAGCCTCCTGGACCGCACCACCTGTGCTTCACCATGAATCGCAACCTTTGATCTCTACATGCTCCAGTGTGAGTCCAACCACCTCACGTGACATCCTCAACCGCCTGGACCTTAGACTTCCCTATCCTATTACCGGTCCTCCTCGTCATCGACCATGATCGTCTCCGCGCCAACATGCACATCAAAACCAAAGAACATTTTCTCGGCACAAGTTCTTCACAACTTGACCATCATCAATCCACACACACAAACCACACCGTCAATGACCATAATTTCTGTCACTACCTAGATATAACCCTCATTACGACCGGTTACAACTGCTATACAAGACCGGTCGCTAGCTCATCAAGTACTTGAACATAATACTTGGGAAATACTATCGCTCAGAACACTTGGGAATAACAAGCATCGCTACTGACCACAGAATCATCGAGTATCGACTACACAGTACAAATCACAATGCCTTCGACCACCGATCACTGACCACATATGTGAAACCCAAGAATGCAAAGCCTTCAACTACCAGCTAGCAAAGTCTATGACTACCGAGTCCTTCCGACTATTAGTATCGAGCCCTACTAATTTCTGAGTATCGAGTTCTTCCAACTTTGAGTACCTAGTTCTTCTTACTATCAAGTATTAAGTCTTTTCGACCACCAACTTTTGAGTACCGACCACTGCTACAATACTCTTCCATGTATCGAATCATTTTAGTACTGTTCACCGATCACTACTAGCCAATCATACTGCTGGCCTGACACTAGTACTCAAAGATAACTAGAATTCAAGCACTTGAACTAACCATGAAGTCTATGAGTACCAATCGTGAAGCCTATAGCAACCAATTGTAAAGCCTTCGACTACTGCTCACGAGGTCTATGACAACCGATTGAAAAAACTAAGACAACAACAGCAGGCCACAAAGTCTATGAGTATCGAGTATCGACCAGAAAACTCTACAATTATCGAGTATCGACCAGGTACTGTAGCTATGTCCATGAAAATACTGTAGCTACGACCATCGACCGGTTACTGTAGCAGATGACCTTACGATCTCTGACGGGTTCATTGTAGCTAAGACTGGTTAAATGTTGCTTACGACTGGTTCACTATTTGAGGTTGAGATCTATGATTACCTACCATAGTCGTTCTACCGTGGTCAAAATACTATGGTCGATTTATTGTGGTCGAAGCCGAATATGATCAAAGTCAGACATGGTCGAAATCTGACATGATCGAAACTGGACGTGGTCAAAGTCAGACGTGATTGAGGTGTATCATGGTAAAAGTCTGTCATTCAGACCTACCGATCAGACCATCCATCATAAGGCCGATCGGACTACCAGACGTGGCCGTTTTGCTATCATAAAAACTCATGCATAGAAGCACATCGACCAGAACTTTCACGAATGCAAATTCCAATAAAAACAAATATCAATTATTCATCATCAATAAAATGCACGACCATCACATAGTCTAACAACTATGCAAACGGTAAGCAAGTACTCAATGCTATTCTATATACAAGTGCACAAGCTCGTAACATGTCTTCTAAAATCTAATTTGTTATTTCTATCTATCCCCTAGTCTGAGGATGGTAGGTTGTACTAAAAGCTAAATCAGTGCCCATTGCCTCATGTAACTTCTTCCAAAATTTTGATGAAAATTGTGCCCCTCCCTCTGAAACAATTCTTTTAGGAACTCCATGCAACACTATAATTTTTGTTAGATATAACTATTCCAATTTGTCTTTTCCATTTATTTGCTTGATCGGCAGAAAATGTGCCACTCTGGTTAATCTATCATCAATTACCTAGATAGCATCAAACCCTTCTTGAGTTTTGGGAAATCCTGTAATGAAGTCTATTCCAATGTCCTCCCACTTCCATTCTGGAACTCACAGTGGTTATAACAATCTTGATGGTCTCTGATGATCTATCTTTATTTTCTAATACACATCACATTTTGCCACATACTCTGCTGTTTCTTTCTTCATAGCACCCCGCTAGAATCTTTTCTTCAAGTCTTGATACATTTTTGTGCATCCAGGATGTATTGAAAGTTGTGTTGAATGGGCTTATGCTAATATCAAATCTTTTGATTCCTGCTTTTTGGGTATACAATGATGACTGCAGAATTTTAAAAATCCTTGTTCATCTTCGGTAAATTTAGTTGAACTCCTTTCCTAACTATTTTTCTTGAGCTATTGTATCTCTTCATCTTCATCTTGAGCTACTGCTTGATCGGTTGGATCTATAATGCTGCCACAAATCCCCATTCAACTATTGTCAAGTTCAGTCTCTACAAGTCTTTCTGTAGCTGAGGTGGATAGTCTGTCTCTCTAGATATGCCTTGATAGATTTTTCCGCTGAGTACATCAGCCACAACATTAGCCCTCCCTAGATGATATTGAAGGTCAACATCATAGTCTTTAATTAATTCTAGCCATCTTCGCTGCCTCGAATTTAACTCTGCTATGTGAATATGTACTTCAAGCTTTTGTGATATGAGAATATTCACAATGATTGTCCAATAGATAATACCTCTAGATCTTCAATGAATGTACTATAGCTGCTAATTCCAGATCATGGGTTGGATAATTCTCCTCATGGGATCATAGCTGTCTTGAAGCATAAGCTACAACCATTCTATCTTGCATTAGTACACACCCTAATCCTTGTCTTGTAGCATCACAATATATTTGAAATTCATTTTTCTGGATTTGGAAGTATTAATACTATGTGTTATAGCACAAATAGATTGGAAATTACTGAATTTAATACAATAAGTAAAAACAGTAATTGTAAATGAAATTAATACCGTTAGTGCAGGTCCATCCCCCACACTAACCTAACCACAGGCATCCCACCTGGATCATCTTTTCCAAAAAAACTCATATGGATTCTATCCATCCATACGCTTCCAATCTCTCATGGATTCCTTCCATCCATAAGTTTTTCATAAACCATTTCGAAAAACAAAGTCTAATCCATGAAAAACTTTACTCAGCATGCCCATGGGCACGGCTATCCAGGATAGATTATACACTCTGCAGAGGTTGTACAGTTTTACCCATAAGACATGATCAACTCATATTGCCACATGATTAGAACACTTCCTTAGGTGTACGGTGGAGAGATCATGACAAGGCATTTACAATGCAAAGCCTTCAACCTGGTCATGTCAACACTAAAATTTCACCCCAGTAAGGAATCCACTAGATCGGGACCCTCTCTTGAGTCGAGAGAGACTTCTCATGGCCTACGCCATGCTCACTTTCAACCTACGACGAGACTCAGGTTGGGACTCGCAAATTAGTCAGCCAGGACTGTCCCATACCAGCTTGTGGTAGTATGATAGGGCTTTGCAACATTAGCTCACAGACCGGTCATTACCTTGACTTAGGCTCAAACCACATACCCCTTGTACCCGATAATCAACACTGTGTCACCGAACAACAGTGCATGCCTGCACCCACCACCTAACCATTAGCCTAAGTCTAAACCAGATTTTATATTTTATTTTGAAATATTTTAAAACCCTTCTTGACTCACCAAAATCAAGGATACATTTGAAAAGCTCATCATTTTATGTGAAAAGGTTATCCCAACCTAAAGGTATAACTATGCATATCTAAGCATTTGCTACAAAAATTCTCTAGTCATACTAGTGTACTAACTAGAGTTTTATTCTAGAGTGACAATGTACAATGTTGCACAAGATCAAATGTGTAACAATTGGAAATTAACTAAGTTTCAAACTGGAATTGAAATACTTGAATAAACATATGCATGCAATATAATTTAAATCAACATAATTTTATTTTGCAATCTGGGATCAACATGATCAAGGAGTGTGATTTGCCTTGCTCTGCAATCTAGTGCGAGTCATCCTCAAAGAATTCTTCCGAATCGTGGCAGTCTAGATATGAAAGTAACCAAGAAAACTCAAATAAAATATAAATAAATTTAAATAACTCCAAATAATTAAAAGGAGGATAGAAATAAATAGATTGTAATTTCTGATGAATTTAGGAATTTGAATGGGTTCAATCAGAGTTAGGATGAAGGATAACGGGCTCTCGGAAGTTTGAAAAGAGAGAAAAAGAATAAATCAGATTTTATGGAATTATATTTTTTTACTGGAATTCGGTTGGTGAGCAGTGCAAAAGAGAGGGGACAGTAAGGGGAATGCGATGGTGCTCGTGGATTTTACCGAGGGTGGCCGGAGAGCGATCGGCAACAAAGGAGGCGGCGATGCAGACGGTGGCTCCGATGAGGAGAGCCTTCCAGTGGGTCGTGGGCTTGACGGAATGGCGGTCGAGGTTGACGGAGGCTTAGCACTACCAAGACTGGATCGGTGGGGCTCGAGTGGCGCCGGCTCATCGGGAATCCTTCACCGAAGGCGTTCATCAACATGGAGAGGGGGAAGACGGCGTTGGAACTCCTCGAAGCTCGAGAGTGAGAATGGGAGGTGGGGTGAGGTAGAGTGGAGTGGAGCGGTGCTTGGGGTGGTATTTATAGGGGAGGGGGCAATGCTAGCGAGCTAACCGTCATGCGAAAATGGTGGCGACAGCCGTTGCGGGGAGAACATGTGAGAGTGGGGGAGGTAGGCACGGGTAGTGCGGCGCACGAAAGGACAGAGGTGGGGCGGAGCAAGCCAACGGCCATGGTGGCGGGGGCGGTGGGAAGAAGAGAGGAAGGAGAGGGATGACAGGTGGGGCCGGGGTGTCAGCAGGCAAGGAAGGCGCAGCACGGTTGCGGTTCAGATGGCACCGCATGGCAGCATGGATTGATCTGAGCCGTCCACAGGGAGAGAAGGAGAAAAGGCTGGACAGGCTAGATGGGACGGCCGGCAACATCGTGGGTGGATCTGTGCCATCCACGCGTCGCTCAGAGGGACGGGCGTGAGATTTAAAATTTTAATTTTGTTTTCAATTTTCAAAAATCCCGAGAAAAGAAAATAATGCCTAGAAAATAGCAGAAAAAATCCAAATAAATCCCAGATAAATCCTAGAAATTCTAACAACATGCAAGGAACCCAAATAAAATTAATTAAACACATTTTGACCCTAATTGCTCTTGAACCTTAATAACTTTTAATCTACGCACAAATGAAAAGAGGGATTTAAATTCCAGTAAAATCCAAATGAAACCAAATATATTTCAGAATTTTTGGGATGTCACATGGTCATACCGCTGGACTAACATGATTACTCAAGGTACTTGAAGATAGCAAGAATTGATGCACTCGAATCAACTATGAAGTCTATAAGTACCAATCGTGAAGATTAAATTAACCGATCATAAAGCCTTCGACCACCAATTGCGAGGTCTATGATAACCGATCGAAAAGCCAAAAACAATGACAATAGATCACAAAGTCTACAAGTATCGAGTATCGACCAGTAAAGTCTACGAGTATCGAATATCAACCTGTAAAGTCTACGACTATCGAGTATCGACCAGGTATTGTAGCTACGACCATTAAAAAATATTGTAGCTATGACCATCGACTGGTTACTGTAGCCGATGACCTTACGACCTCTAACTGATTCACTATACTAAGTCCAGTTCACTGTCTCTTATGATCGATCAAATGTTGCTTATGACTGTTTCACTGTTTGAGGTTGAAATCCACAATTACCTGTCCTGGTCAAAGCTGGACAAGGTTGAAGTTAGACATCGTCGAAACCAGATGTGGTTGAATTCGAATGTGGTCAAAGTCTGTCGTAATCAAAGTCTGCCATTTGAACCAACCGATTGGATTGAACGGATCGGACCATCCATCACAAGGCCGATCAGACTACCATCCGTGATCAAAACCAAATGTGGTCATATTGCCATCTTAAAAACTCAAGCACAAAAGCGCATCAGCCAAAACTTTCACGAATGCAAGTTCCAAGAAAACCAAGTGTTAATTAATCATCAACAACAAAATGCATGACCATCACATGGTCTAACAATCTCCCTCTTGATGAATACATTGACAATACCTCAAAAACTCTTGAATGAGAGAAATTACAAGAGAATTTGTGAAAGGAAACAACCACAACCAAAAGAGAACAGAGCATAGACCACACAGAAAAAAAAACTAAAAAATCCCCCGCAACTCCAGAGAGAGCGATTTTTTAAAAAAATCCTTCTCCCCAAACTTGCAGAAAAATTCTCAATTCAATTCTTCCCCTTTCGTCTAATTTCTCCCCCTTTCATCTAATTTCATCAAGTCCTCAGCCATATCATGTTTTAGTCAAGTATAGCAAATTGATTACACCTGTTACAAATATGACTATAAAGTAAATGAGTAAATATGATAAAGATAGCTCTACTGCTCATTATTTGGTCTCAAAGACTTGGACCCGATATATTATTTGACAAGTATAATAAACAAAGCTTCTGTAACATTTAAAATACCAAGCTCTCCCTCGGAATAATCCCATAGGATGCAACACAGCCAACTCGCTTCTCAACTGAGCAAAATGAGAAGTATCAAGTGGTTTGGTGAGAATATCAGCAACTTGAGAATTAGAATCAATGAAATGCAAGACAACATCTCCCTTTTCCACATGGCCTCTAAGAAAATGATAACAAATATCAATGTATTTGGTCCTTGAGTGTTGCACAGGAATTTTAGCGATACTAATCGAACTAGTGTTATCATAGAAAAGTGGAAACTATCAAATTTTAAGCCAAAATCCTTGAGAGTAGTTGTCATCCAAAGCAATTGAGAGAAACTAAGAAGCCATGTGGATGTGACCCTGTGTTTGTGATGAGCAGTTGACAACAGTTTTAGAAAGTTTGAGTTTGATTTGTGCGCTGTGTGCCAAGTCGTAGCTTAGCGCAGTCTGGCGCGGTAGGATAAAGTGGACATTTGATTTACTCTTCTCGACGTGGTTTGTGGTCGTAGTCTATGAGTGTTGCATACTTTGTGAATTCAACCTGTCGAGAGTAGGTTACGATCAGCAGGGATGTTTTGCAAGTAAACTTTTCTTGTTACAAATTTTTGTTCATAATGTTTCGAGCGGTGCTATGTGATGTTTTCTTGTCTGTGATGGTTGCAGGACTTTGAGGCTAAGTCGTGGTGAGGCATGGGATGGCCGGACTAGGCACAGGCGGTGCTGAGGTCGAAGCGGTCGGGAGATGCCGAAGATGGCGAGGGTTCAAGGTGGTTGCAAGGCTTGGACAGCAAGAAAAGAGGTGCTTCCAGGAAGGTGCAGGAGTGGCATTTTGGTAAAATACACAAGGCTGCAAAGTGGAAGCGGATTCGGTTGGAGATAATGGGTAAAGAGCTGACTTGTTGAAGCTAACGGGTAGAGCAAATTGTAAACCCGGTAAATTGAGGCTATAAATAGGAGGGTTGTTCCCTGGTTGAGGTAGGATTTTTTTTGCTTTTGTCCCTCTTCCTGCGTGAGTAATTGCTTGGCAGCCTTGGTCTCTAGGGTTTTTCCTTTTTGTGTGTGTTGCTCAGAATGTGAGAGTTGGTATGGAATGGCTGTAGACAATTTCATCTTGTAATAATTCATCTCTCTGAATCCATTTGAGAAATCCTGTGTTTGAGATGCTATGGTTTCCAGTTTATCTCTGTGTCTGCCCCAGTTTATCAAGTAGCTGCAGAATCTTTGTTGCTCTGAACTGGGAATATCCTCAAGGCTCTTTGGCTAGTCCATTCCCGAGAGTAAAAGGCTAAATCGAAGAGTACCTTCGTCTCATAGTCGTGCCCTTGAGTTCCTCTGTTTACGCTTTTTCTAGGGTTTACTGTTTTTGTTGGCAGAGGAGTCTTGATTTCTTATTGTCGTCTCAGATTAGTGGTTATGTTCTTGCAGTATTTGAAGTCTTGCTTCCAAAAGTTCCAAAAGTTCTCGGAGACTAATTTTGCGATCGAATTCCATATGTGTTCTCTGTTTTGGTTCAGCTTTGGCATTTCAGTTAAGCAGCTCTGATCTATTATCAGCCAAGAGTAGGCTTCTCAGTTTTTCGATTCAAGTTTCAGAAGTTTCAGTTCTTGCAAGCCAAATGCTTCTTCTGTTCTGTTGTCGGCTGTATTTCCTGCTTGATCTATTTATCTGCCGAACTGCTCTTTCAATAAGTATTTTCACTTCCTAAGGATTGGTCGGCTGTTTAGTTTGTTATCCTGTTTCTCTGACCTGAGAAGCTAGCAATCGATTGATCTTTTCTCTGTTTGTTTCTTCTTTGTAGTATTCACTATGCCTTCTGTTTTTGGTCTACAGATACTAAGATACAAAACTGAAACAGGCTCTGTTCCCGGTCAGACCGAAATCTTCACGGCGGTCAAACCGGCCTCACCTTGGCGGTCAGACCGGCCTTGTCTTAGCAGTCAGACCGCCCTCAGCACTTGCTTTCTGTTGCTTGCTCTCTGGTTTTGTTTTTTCCTTGCTGTTTTCTGCTCTTTTTCAGTTTCCAGTAAGCATTTAGCGTTTTGCTTTATAGTTGTTATAGCTATCGGAGAAGAAGTGTGTGCGAATAGTTGAGGCGGTTTTGAAGGCATCATTCACCCCCTCCCCCGCTCTATTGCCATTTTGATCTTACAGCAACAAGAAGCAGTAGCTACATATTCCACCTCAGCTGTTGAAGGTGCAACAGACATTTGTTTCCTAGAAGCCCATGAAACAAGAGATGTGCCTGGAAAATGACATGTCCCAGAGGTACTCTTCCTATCAATTCGATAACTTTCAAAACTGCATCTGAATAAGCTCTAAGGGTAAGACATGAGGAAGAAGAGTACCATAAGCCAAATTCCAAAGTTGACTAAAGATACCTGAAGATTTGCTTTATCGCTTGACGATGTCAAGCACATGGGGGAAGCTTGAAAGCGAGCATACACACACACACATAGCAAAGTGCATGTCTGGCCTTGAAGCGGAGACATACAAAAGGGAATCAATTATGCTTCTTTATTTCTTTTGATCAACAAGCTCTCCATCTTTGTTAGGATCCAACGCAGTCGTACATCCCATGGGTGTTGATATTAGTTTGACTGTCCCCATGTCAAAGCGACAAGTAGATCCTTGATGTACTTAGTTTCATGAATAAAAATACCCAACTTCGATTGGTTGATTTGAAAGCCTAGGAAGAATGTCAGTTCTCCCATCATGCTCATCTCGAATTTGCTGCTCATAGCATCTGAAAACATGGAAATAAGAGTATGAAAAGAACCACTAAAGATGATATTGATGCGGGGGATTGCCTGATCTTCACGGCGTATGATCGATGGAGATAATTTGGATCCGTGCAACCTGACGAATCGATGGCGCCAACCATTGTTAGAACAGCAACCTGCAATAAAAGAATTCACCCAACAACACGCTCGTGATCCCGTCTACCTGACCACCAAGTAGATGCTTCATCGCTCTGGTCAATCACAAGGAATCACAAGAACGACAGGGAAGAACCCCCAATTCCCCTCTAGGTTGCAATCATATGCCAAACCCTAGAAAGAACAAGCACATAGCACTCTAAAAATAATAGATTAATTTTCTGTAATCTATTGACTGGACTTGGCCGACTTCACCTTAGAAAACAAGTTCAAGTAGTACTTGGTCCCACCTACTCGTGCACGTTAGCACATAAGTTTGCAACTCAAACTCGGACTCAAATAAAAAAAACTCGATACGTGACTAACTTAGCTAGAAAAATTCTCTTTCCATTGCTTCCACGTTGCATGCATGTCTTTGGACTAGAAGTGTGGCTTCATGACTTTGTACATAACTTTTGTGTTTGGAATAGTACTCTCATGTGCATGAATGTCTTGGCCTAATGGACGGAATGCCTTGATTAGTGTCTTCCATCAAGTAGTCTCGGTCATGCATGCATGTATTTTCTTTTGTTTTTTTCTTTGTCTCGATTCACATGCACATGCATGATTTTCTTGCTCGACTGATTTCTTTTGGCTTCGACATCCCAACATCTCCTCATGCAAAAACCTGAGACCAATCAAAATAATAGCAATAGGTAGTAGCCAATTTTCATGTAAATTAAAACCAAATTCAACTAGGAGCGAATTCACATGTTGATTAATCTTTTTAGCTCATGCTCGCGTAATCCGTCCGATTGGGATATCCTCATTATCTTGTACACTTGAAGTGATGGACGTTGTACTAGTATCGACGAGACCTTCTAAACGCATCTTTACTTTAGGCTTGTACAGATCAAGTATATGCCTGTATATAATTAAATAAAATAGTAGTAGCTCAATTAAATTAGAGCTCACCTAATAATATTTAATACGGCTCAATAATTCTTTCCAGTCAAATAATATATTTAACTGAAAATCACTAATCATGTCTATATCCGCATCAAATATCATCCGCATAATTTAGAATTAGTAAAAGATCATTGCCATACTTGAGAGTAAACAAAGTCTTATAAACCTCGCCCATTTGAAAGTCATTTTTAGTAAATATAATTTAAGCGAATCATACCATGCTCTAGGTGCTTGTTTTAGACCATATAATGCTTTGAACAATTTGTAAACATGTTCAGAAAACTTAGGATTCTCAAAACCAGGAGATTGTCTAATATAAACCTCCTCCTCAATATAGCTATTAAGAAAAGTATTTTTCACATCCATTTGATATAGTCTAAAACCCTTTGATACAACAAAAGCTAAAAGAATTCTAATGGCTTTTATCAAACAATAGGAGCAAGTATTTCACCAAAGTCAAGACGTTCTACTTGGGTGAATCCTTGAGCAACAAGTCTAACCTTATTTCGAACAACAACACCATCCCCACTTTGTTTGTTCTTAAAGACCCATTTAGTTCTAATAACATTATGACCATGAGGAGGAGAAACCAAAGATCAGACTTTATTACGCTCAAAATTTTCTAATTCCTCATGCATAGCATTAATCCAAGACTCATCAGATAAAGCATGACTTACATCTTGGGGTTCAAAAGAGGAGACGAAGATAGAATGAGCATATGAAGCATTGGAGTTATACCTGCTGCATAAAACTCTCTCTATTAACTCACCGATCACTTGTTCAAAGGGATAGCTTCGTTGAATATGTAGAGGTGTCTGTGAAGTGGCTGTAGGAGTGCTCGTAGATGTAGTTGACGAGGTCATAATGGTCATAGCGGCCTCTACCTCATGAGTGGTTGTAGGAATAACCTTTCAAGGAGTGGTTATGGAAGTGGTTGTAGGTGTCATAGAGTGGCCCGAGAACTCCCTGTTGTTGTCATCGGAGTCATAGAAGATGTCTTCAAGTGCATCAGAGACCTATATTTCTGCATTGTTTCGTCTAGAACTAGGACTAACCTCATCAAAAGTGACCTCGCAGGTATCAATGATTTTGTTAGTCTCTAAGTTGAGTAAACGATAGCCTCGAATATGAATGGCATAACCAAAAAAGATGACATCTGATGATCTAGATTCAAATTTATTAAGATTTCCATGTTTAAGTATGAAGCATCGACAACTAAACACCCTCAGGTGAGAGACATTAGGAGAATGATCAAACCGAAGCTCATAGGAGGTCTTATACAGTTTAGCTCACAAGAATACTCTATTCAAAATGTAACAAGTAGTCGAAATATATATAGCCCAATAACAGGCAATTCATCTAACATTATTCTAGCCATTTTGACTAAGGTTCTATTCTTACATTCGACCACACCATTCTGTTGAGGCACTCGAGCTAATGAAAATTAATGGTCTAAACCCTTTTCAGCACAAAAAGAAGCAAATGACGTGTTCTTGAATTCAGTTCCATTATCACTTCTAATTGCTCTAAGTGCTTATGGAAGTTCATTAGCAAGTCTAAGGGCTAGCTGTCAAAAGTGACCGAAAGCTTCATCCTTAGAGGCCATAAAATACAACAAAGAGTATCTAGAGTAATCATCAACAATAACAAGAATATACCATTTACCTCCAATCGACTGAACCTTAGCAGGACCTACCGTGTCCATATGCAATAATTGACCAGGAGAATTAGTCATGACGAGGGTGAGTGGAGGATTAGATGATGAGACCATCTTACCATGTCGACAGGATGAACAAATTAGATCCATTGACTTTTCAATCTTAAGACTAGGAATTCCTCTAACCATGTTCATATTACTAAGTTGAGCAAGATGATCAAAGCCAATATGACCTAATCTATGGTGCCAGAAGAACAAATATTTAGAGTCCAAAGAGATAAGACACCTAAGATCAAAAGAAGCTGAATACGAAAAGTAACCCTTAAACAAGCAACCAACTCGACTAATTTTGCATACAAGATCACCAGATTAATCCAAAATATAGCATGAATACTTTTTAAAGTTTATCTCAAGATTATTGTCTACCAACTATGAAACTGAAAGCAAGTTATAGCTCAACTTACTTATGAGAGCGACGTCCTTTAGGATGAACTTATCCTTGATGCACATGATGCCTTTAACAAGAATTCATCCTTGAGAGTTGTTCCCAAAACTGATCATCTCATCACCAAGGGCACGAGTGAGGGAGGAGAACCATCGTGAGTCTCCGGTCATGTGGCGAGCGCAACCGGAGTCAATGAACCATATGTTTTATTTCCTCTTGCGACGAGCCTACAGAGCACGAACAATCATTGGTACAATAAAGATTTAAGTGAAGCATTAGCATTTAACAAATTTCAACCAAACAGTCGATGACACCTCGGTTTGACCACAAGGCGGTCTGACCTCCTCAGTCGAGCTGGTCTGATCGTCGACCAGTCTAACCTACCAGCAAAAGTTGGTTCAAAATGATATGGCTACATTTGTAAAGCTGGTTTGACTCCCAATCGTTCTAAACAAGCAGAGACTACTGATCGAAAGTCTCTTGAGAAGCTGGTCCGACCGCCAAAAATAGCTAATAAAAAATCTTGTTCGATCACATAGGTTCAACCACGAGACACAACTGGTCAAATGTTTAATTCAACCATGGAAGGTAGGTGGCTGAAGATTCTTCCTGATCATGTCCTTCTTTTCTTTCTTTGCTTTTCTAAAGTAGAATTGAACCAAATGACCGCCTTTATCACAATGAGTACATTGATACTTAATTTGATGAGTGGTCGTATCCACTGTCGCAGCACTTAGTTTGGTAGAGAATTCTTTTGCAATACTTGTAGATCTAAAGATAATTTGTTTTGGTTTACATTCAACTTCAAACACTCATGGTTCGATTGCCTTGACAACTTTAGGAAGATGTTTCTTAGCATGCACAATGAAATTGAATACTTTATCATGATTTTTCACACTAGTTTTCAACTTGTCTAAGATCATATTCAAATTCTTTTTTCCAAAAGAAAACCTCTCTAAAATGTTCTTAAGGTACTCATTTTTCTTAGCCAATGAGGAACAGGTGTGCACTTAATAGATTCATTAGCAAGATTCTTAGAAGCACTAGACTAAACCAATCTCTTCTTTTTAGCAAAATCATTAAGTTATCTATTTAAAGATTCTATTTTAGCGTTAAGTTTAGGGTAGTTAGAGAAAAAAAAGAGCTTCATGATACAACATTTGTTGTATTGATTTCTAAGATGAGTTAAGTCTAGCTTATAGAAAATCACACTTAAAACATGCTCTAGAAGAATTAGACATAAGCTTATCAATTTCATCATTAGCAAGTTTAAGTTTTCGATCACAAGAATCATGTGTCAAATTTAATTTTTCAAGTTTAGCAGTTATATCTCTATGTTGAAATAGATTTGTTGCACTAACTGATCTAGCAATTTGTAACTCAGCATGTAAGACTTGACAAGCTTCACAAGGATCATCTTGAGGGATAGATGGTCTTTTAATTTCAGAATTCAAGCTTTCGACTGCAAAATTATTTTCCTTCAGTTTTTTTAGTCTTTTTCAATTCAATAGCAAGCTTAATGAAACCATCTTCAAGCTGATCATATGATGGTCTCACCTCATCGGGATCACTATACTCGTCTTCACTATTGTTGCTTGCCATGAAACACATGCCTGTGAAGTCATCAGTGTTTTTCTTCTTACCTTTGATATCATCCTCATCGTGGATATCATCGTTGCAGCTCTCAAAATCACCATCACTTAGATCAAGGCACTTGATAGCTAACAAACCTTTTCAGCAACCTTGCGATGGGAATTTCCACTCTTGATGTTATTCTTGGATGATCTACGACGATAGTTTCGGTCTTCCTTGACCACTTTCCCTTTGAGCTTGGGGCAATCCATTTTAATGTGGCCTGGCTTGCCACACTTGAAGCACCTGATCAGACCTAGAGCACCACCTCGCTTTCTCATCCTTAGATTGTTGAGAGCCTTGTATGCGCATAAGGAGATTAAGACCAATTCCTCTTCAGGGAGCTACTGAAACTGATCTTCTGAAAAAGTGGACAAAGCAGACAAGGAAACACAAGACAAAGCACTCAACGAAGCAGTCTGTATGGAGTTAGTCACAAGTGCTAAAGATGAAGGTTTATCAGTCTTAGATGGCAAAGCTTCCATCTCATATGTTTTCAATCTAGAGTACAGATCATCCATGGTAAGAGTATCTAGATCGACGATTTGATTAATAGTCGTGATAACCATCAACCACTCTGAACCTAAAGACCTCAAAATTTTAGTTTAATTATTTCCATCAACAAGTATAATACTAACTCCATGCAAGTTACTCAGAATCTTCTCAAAACAAGCAAAAAGATCATCAATAGATTCACCAGGTTTCACAGAAAAATCCGAGTACTCTTTTTGATAAAGATTCTTACACTCTTCCTTAATATTAGTCGTTCCTTCACGATAATCGCAAAAGAGTTTTCTAGATTAAGTGGGTAGAAGCAATATGAGCTTAATCTGGCTAGTCCACCTAGCCTGCCAAGCAGTGACATGTGTCGACCATCTACGCGATGTGTTTGCCCGCACCGTACCCAGGCTGTTCGATCTCTCCATGCCGCCGGCGGATGGGCCCGACTTGTCAAGACCGTCCCTCTTGTGTTCGAGCTGGCTACGCCCGGGCATCTACGTCCACTCTGCATGCATTGCCGGCCACCTTGGCATTTGTGTATAAAAGTCGTGCCGCCTTCCCTAAGTTTCCGCATCCCTGTAGCCGCTCACTCCCATTGAGTTCGACCATGCACCGTCATTGAGTTCGCTGTCATCACCATCACCTTCTGCTCCGGCTACTGTTCATTGTCCTCATCGGATAGCCATCTGCCATCGCTTGTCGAGTCACCGTTGCCACCAGTGAGTCCACCGCTAAGCCGTCCTCCTCTTGCGCCCCGCTCCACCGTTCTACTCTGTCGGCCAACCTCGCCACTGCTTCCCCATCGCCGTCTCCCTGTCGGACAACCGCTATATCTCAAGTGCTACCCACCACCTTGGACCACGTGCTTCCGTATAGACCAAGTCCACTATGCACCATCACCCTAACATATAGGACCCCCATGTCAGCTGCACTATGCCATGAACTCGTGAGCCAAGTCGAGCTGAGTCAACAGCCACGTAAGCAACCACGTCAGCCCCAGTCAACGTGTCCATCCATGTGGGCGCCATGTCATTAAACCGAGTCGTCCCAGATGCCACGTCACTGCCATGTCAGCCCTATCTGCCACATCAGCAAACGCAGTCGCCAGTGCACAGTTCCATGAGTAGAGTCCACCATAGACTAGTCATTCCATGCACCGAGTCCACAACACAGTAAGATTTTCTAATTTTCAGTATTTTCTTTAGATTAGATTTTCCAAGTATCTATTCTCCTCCATCCTAGCTCCAATTGGCCCGATTCTAATTTTCTAAATTCATCTAAAATTGAGCTCTATATTTTGGTTCTAGTTTTGAAGTTTTTGGAGTTTATTTGAATTTTATTTGATTTTATTTGTGCCTCACTCATTTTCTCTCTTGTTAGATAACATCTTCGAAGGAGCAAAAGCAGGACCAGATGATCAAGAAATTGCTAACTGAGCAAGGCCAAGACAAGTCGCGTCCTTTGATCTTGTTGAACCTAGTTTTCAAATCTATTATGTATTATTTTGTTTTAAATTATCATGCATCGCTATTTTATTATAAAACCTTTGTATTAGTAGTTAATAACCTATTTGATTAATTTCTCCTTGATAATTTGAATGCCATGATTCCATTGTCACCATATGATGGGTATTTATCTAGTGATATAATATTAGTTGTCACATGGGTTGTACGTTTAGTATGCTTAGCCATGCTTGTAGTTCGTTGGGTTATCATCACATGTGATCAATTAATTAATTTTAACTTAATGAGATATTAAATCATGGTGGTTAGCCACAGTTATAAAATTTATGCACCTTGGCATGAGTAGTGTCATTGGTGGTGGTTATACAAAATGGTTTTCACTTGGGCGAATGATCGTGCAGTAAAGGGGGGAAGTGTGGTTAGCACTTCAAGGATGTAGATGTTTCGCCTAGGTAATGTCTAAGGACTTAACTTTGTGCACCATTGATCTAAACTCTATCGTACAACCACATGTCTAGAATGGGATAGACCTAGCTAATTAATTTGTAATGTTTCAATTTTGGTTTCACCGTTGGTATGTTGGAGGGCATTGATTAGACCTCTCTATGGGAATAAGAGAATAAGAGGGATCCGTCGATTAGGTGGTTAGCCTACTCGATCGTGAAATCTTAATGGGTGAAATTGTATTGAGATTGAGCTTTGTAACTGCCTTGTCATGAACTCTCTGTCGCTCCCCAAAAGAAGTATGTTAATCACGTGGCATATGAGATGATCATGTCTTGTGAGTAAAGATGTGCAACCTCTGTAGAGTGTAAAACTATTCAAATAGCCGTGTCCCCAGTTATGGACAATACTTAGTGATATCACACAAGGGGTAGAGATTTTATAAAAACTTGGTTGGATTTAATTAGGAAGTTCATTGGTGGTTCATTACGTGAATGGTTAGTTCAAGAGTGGTTCAATGGAGTGAATAGTCAGTTCACTTATGGTTACTCTCAATTCCTTTGTTTATTTACTTATTAATCATTTTCAAAGTTCTCTTTCAACCTATTTATTGTACTTCAAATTATTGTTTTTTTGTAAAATTACCACTCAGCCATCATTTGGTAAGCCTTGCATACTATATTGTATTCTTGTTGCAAACGACATGCTGAGTACTCTATGTAGTCACGGTTATATCTATATTTGCTTAGTTGAAAAATAAGAACCATACAAACCAGAGGTGTGTGAAGGAGGATACACAACAACTTCTCGGATTATGACTTCACTCCCCATTCGATTGCCTATGGACATATTGAATGGTCACTTCATCTTCGTTATGTTTTCCACTGCTAGTTTTGTTAACCTTCTGACTATTAAAGTGTAAACTTAACCATAAAGTTACAACTCTAATAATTAATAATATTTGAGTCTTTTCTTAGTAAATCGTGATGTGGTCAATATTTCAACTATGCTTGCACTATGTGCACTAGCGTGATCATGAACTAGTGCAGAATACACAAGAGAGTCTGAATTTGCATATTCAGGTCTCGACAATATGACACTTCTAAAAAGCAAAATCAATACCATCTAGCATGGGGGATGATTCACATACTTCTCCAATTCCATCGCTACCTACTCTGATACCACTTGTAGGATCGATTATTGCAATCAGAGAGGTTTAAATGATTGTCACCACCTTTTTGAAGTCTCCAGATGGTCGATGATGCTTTCAACCACTTAGTGATTAATCACCTAATCAAATGCCTAGCATACGACCTATTGATCAATGTTCTGGTTGACCATCCGCTCGATCTACCAATCTATTTGCCCGCTTCACTCGAACGCTTTGCTCACTGTCGTATGATCCAAACCACCAGTAGTCACTAGCACACTTCAACCAAATCTAGAACCAGATTGATTCAAGACTATTTTTATTGCTGGAATTTTATGGATTTACAAAGTGTCCTCCCAAGCACCCCTAAAAACTTTTGCAATGAAAGCCCTCTCAAAACCACACTAAAACTTTTTTCAAAAGCCACATGTTAGCTCTTAGTCTCTCCCTACTTTTATAGGCTAACGTCCAAACCATGTCCGCCTCAACTACGAAAACACAACTCTATCTCTTCTGAATGTTAAGGGACCCAAAACCTTTCCAAACATGGGTTTTAACCAAACTCTACCTTTTCCAAGTTATGGACTCTATCCACAACTCCTAACTAAACAAGTGACAAAACCTCCAGGAATGCAACTCCCGTAGCTTCATCTCTTATCATCCATCTCACGTGTCGGAGCCTCTAGGACCACACCACCCGTAACTTCTCCACGAATCACCACCTTTCATGTCCACGTGCTCCAGTGTTAGCCCGACCACCTCGCATGACATCCTCTACTGTCTGGACCTCAGACTTCCCCATCCTAGTCCCAGTTCTCCTCATCACCGACCATGATCGTATCCACACCCACCTACACATGCAAAGACTGAAGAAATGATTTTTTTCGACACAAGTTCTTCCCGACTTGACCGTCATTAGCCCACTCTATCAAAACACACCCTTGTCTATCGATGTACACGAACCAAACCATCACAAACACTAACCATGTCGTCCACGACCACAATATCCATGCTCTCTAGAAATCCATCTTCCGACCACTCAACACGACCGGTCCAACCGCAGAACATAATTAGTCAGACCGCTATCCCAACGCTTACTCGAAGCCTACGAGTACCAATCACATACTAGAAGTACTAATCGTGAAGCCTACAGCAACCGATCGCAAAGTCTTAGACTACCAATCGCGAGGTCTACAACAACCTATCGAAAAGCTAAAGATAACGACAACAGACTACAAAGTCTACAAGTATCGACCAATAAAGTCTATGAGTATCGAGTATCAACCAGAAAGTCTATGACTATCGAGTATCAACTAGGTACTGTGTCTATAACCATGGAAAAATACTATAGCTAGGAGCATCGACTGGTTACTATAGCCGATGAACATACGACATCCAACCGGTTCACTAGAGCTAAGACCAGTTCACTGTCACTTATGATTAGTTAAATGTTGCTTATAACCATTTCACAGTTCGAGGTCAAAATCTACGATTACCTGCCATGGTCGAATCCGGACGAGGTCAAAGTCAAACATGGTCGAAACCAAACATGGTCAAAGTCAACGTGGTCAAAGTCTACCGTGATCAAAGTCTACCATGGTTGTAGTCTGCCGTGATCAAAGTCTGCCTTTCAGACCTTCTGATCAGATTGAACAGATAGGACCATCCATCACAAGGCTGATCGGACCAGCCATCACAAGGCCGATCGAACTACCGTCCGACCTCGAAACCAGACATAATTGTTTTGTGTAACAGCCCAGCTATTTATTTCAAAATTTTTAGTAAAATTAAAATTAAAAATTAATTTAATTTAAAATAAAATAAAGTGTTCTTTGGTTGCTTGAATTTTGGAGATTTTATTTGCCTGTTTTTAGCTTTTAAAAAGGGCTTTTCTTAAAAAGTAATTTAATAAAAATAAAGAGTATTTTTAATTTTTATAAAAGCCTAGTCCAAATTAATTATTTTAAAGCATTTGGCTTTTATTTGGATCTTTTGTGCTTTTTAGGATTTTAAAAATCAATTTCAAAGCCAAAAAGTATTTTTCTAAAAATTAAAAGACCAAGTTTAAGTTGGACATATTTTTCCTAAAGTCTAAAACATGTCCAAGAATTTCTGCGAATTTTTCTGGAATTTTTAGACTTTATTTCCTATTTTCTAAGTGTTTTTGAAAGTTCCTGGAAATCAAAATCTAATTTTAAACCGAACCTCTCTCCTCGGCCGACACGTGTCGCTCCCTAGTTCAATCCATCCTCTCCCGATTTAATCTCAGCCGCTCTCATCCACTTACCCATTCGTTCCTTAGCCGACGGTCTAGATTTAATCTACCATCGCTCGATACAATCTCATCTATTCGTTGCCACTTAACCTCCTCCCCTTCCATTCAACGATCGGGATTAAATCCCATGACGTGTCGCTCATCTGGCCGTCCACTCCCCTCCTCTCTCCTCTCTCACCAACTCATGGGACCCACCTATCATATCCTTCTTCCAGCTCCCCCCACGTCCCCAGCGAACCAAGCCGCCATTGCTGACCTCCCCAAGCTTTTAATCGGCCATTTCTCTTCCTTTATGTCCCGAGCTAGTGCACCTTTTAATGTCCCTCCACTCCTCAGTTAATCCCGCCCGTTTCCCCCTCCTTTAAGCCTCTTTATCCTCAGTGTTTCATGCCACTTCCGGCTGCATTAATCCGATGAGTAACCGGTGACCATTCGTCCTCTCCCGCCCTATAGAAACCCCTCCCTAAGGATCCCCATGCGCCCCTCCCCTTTCCCCTTTGCTAATTTCTCTCTCCGAGTGCTCGAGAGCCTTGGCATTGTGCTTCTCTGTCCTCGCCATCGCACCGAACTCCGACGAGAAATCGCCGCCGTACTGGTTACTATCGCGCCTCGCTGACATCACCTACACCTTCCTCAACCCCATGCGAAGCTCTGCCACCCTTTCACTGAGCAAGCCGACACTGGAAAAGCCCTCGCCACTGGAGCCGAGCACCACTACCGTATCCTGCTCATCGCTGGCCGCCACCAAGCATCCCAAGCGTCCCACCAAGGTAAAACAGAATCCCCATCACCTCCTATCTCTTTTGCACCCGATGCCGGCCGCCGCTGTCCACAGGAGCTCCAGCGAGCCCTCGAGCCTTGAGCACTGCCCCGTCTGGCCATGCCCTGTCAGCGGCCAAGGCGATGTGGCAGTCGACGTGGATGCCATGTGGAGGCCACGCCAGCGACTGCTCGCCCGGTCAGCAGCCACGCCACCCTCCCTACCACCTCAGCAGCCTACCCAGTGCATGAACCCAGTCCACCATTTCCAACCCCAACTGTCAGTCAAATAAAATCATTTTCAATGTAAATATAATTCAGCCAAAAAATGAAATTAGATGCTGACATCATAAAATGATTTTTCAGTATAAAAATAATTCTGAAAACCAGTCTTTTTCTTTTTCTTTGGTTTTAAACTTCCGGGAGGCCGTATTTCTTCATTGTAATTCCGATTGAGCCCATTCAAATTTCTAAATTCCTCAAAAATTCCAATCTATCCATTTATGCCATCCTTTTAAATATTTGAAGTTTATTTGGTATTCCAAATATTCAAATTTCAAATTCTAAAACCTAGCTCTTTTTCCAAGCCTCAGTTCTATTCAAAAAATTTTGTGCACTTCTAAAATTCAAATTCAAATCTTTCAAAATATCTATGAAATCGATCGTATTTTTTTGGGTCCAAATATTGTTTTTGGCACTTCTCTTTTTCTAAAAATAATGAGATTTCCTTCCCAGGCCACCCATCTTAAAATTACTCCTCTCCCTCACTTAACTTCCAAAATTCTATTAATTCAATTGCCATCTCGCCACTTTCTTTATTATGTATAGACAGCACTTCCCTTTCTCTTTATTTTTTCTTTTTCCCATGCTTATTCTCCAACCGCCCTTTCTCTTTATTTCTTCTTTTTCCCATGCTTATTCTCCAACCGAAGAACCTGCTACTCTCTCGTCCTCTCCTTAAATAACAGAGCTTCACTTTGAGATATTACTTGTTTGTGGAATCAATTCTTCCCGCTAAGAAAATTAAATGGCATGCAGTAGAAATGTCTCCAATTCCTTCTCAGTTTCTCATCCATTAACTCATCAATTATTTAGTTTCTTGCATTCAAGCTTTGAAAACCGACATTTCATTTATTACAGTCTTTACTTCGGTAATCACTTCTGGCCATTCCTTTCCTCCTCTTCGCCTATAAATTGAACTACAACCTCCTCTCCTCATTCCCCCACTTGTGATGCACACTAGCAAACCAGAAATCCAGCCAAAAAGAAGATTTCATGAACAATTCCTTTGTTCGATATTTTTCAGCAATTTCCATTCCAACCGATATTCCGATGACTCGTTCTTCGTTCTCCGAACTCCGAATCCATCGAGTCTTTCTCCTAAATTCATCTAAACTCATAATCTATCCCTGAATATATATTTTATAATTTTTGGATTTTATTTGAGTATAGACCACGACGACTCTGGAGAGTGTGATTTCGACAATTCGCAGCATCAAGATTTTGAGCAAGGCAAGTTACACCTTTGATCATGTTGTTCCTAGTAATTTAAATTAATTATGTTAGATTTAAAATTATTATGCATGCGTACTTTTATTCAAACCTAGTTTGAATCTGATTTAAAATTCTAGTTATACCTAATTCCTTTGTGTATAGCCAAATTTGACTCTGAGCAATCATGCCTTGTCACCCTAGATGAAAACCTAGTTAGCACATTAGTATTAACTAGGAATTTTATAGAATTGCTTAGCCATACTTAGAATAATTTAGGTGGGAAGATTTGTTTCATATACATTGATGATTTATAAAATCTACTCTTGGCTTCGGTGAGTCAAGAAAGTCTATGAAATTTTGATAAAATAAAATTATGAATTATGGTTTAGACTTAGGCATTGGTATGGTGGTGGGTGCTTGCTGGCATGCATTGTTGTTTGGTGACACAATTTTGATTGCCAGGCACAAGGGGTATGTGGTTGGGCCTAAGTCAAATTAAGGACCGTTCTGTGAACTACTATTACAAAGTCACACGTACTAACACAAGTCAGGTATGGGACAGACCGGCCTAAGTAATTTGTAATGTTTCATCTTGGTTTCGCTATAGGCTGAATGTGAGCGTGACGTAGGCCATGAGAAGTCCCACATGGCACAAGAGGGGGCTCCAACATGTGGATTCATATTGTGGTGAAACCTTAGTGGCGACGTAACTAATTTGACAATAGAACATTGTAACAGCCTTGTCATGAACTCTCAGCCGCACACCTAAGGCAGTGTGTTAATCGCATAGCAAAACGAGAGGACATGTCTTGTGGGTAAAGTTGTACACCTCTGCAGAGTAACAAATTATCCTAGATAGCCGTGTCCACGGTCAAGGATAAGATGAGTATGGTTTTTCACATATTAGACTTTGGTTTTTAATAAAATCTGGTTTGTCGAAACTTGTAAAATCTTTTGCAAAGAGGGTCCGGGTGGGATACCTGTGGATAGGTTAGTGTGAGGTTGGTGCCTGCACTAACGGTATTATTTCAGTTAAGAAGACTGTTTTTACATACTGTATCAATTTCAATTTTTGCACGTACTTTACGATATTTACTCCAATATTGCTTTTTGTGCAAATAACCATAATATGCCTTCCTTGGAATTTCCTTATGCATGCATTAACTCTGTTAAACCTCCTGATGTAACTTGTGGAGTACTTTATGTGCTCACCTTGCTTAACTCTGTTGCCAGAGGATGACTGCACCGATTTTGGTGAGGACTGCGACTAGGCACGTCTTACAGTCGTTTGCCTGTGGGCAGGCAGGATGGGCTGCTCCTTTTATTTTACCTTCTGTTGTTTACCTTTATGTTTGGTCATGAGCTATCTTATTGTAAACTTGGCCATAAGGTCTGTACACTTTACTTTATAATAAAGATTCGTTATTATGCATGATATTTATCCCTGTTAACCCTGTGTGCACTAACTTTTCCTAGATAGTGTGATTTACACAGAGGTTCCGGAGTTGTTGCTTCCGGATCGGACAAAACTCTAGTCACATGTCACAAAGATTATACATGAGCTACAACTATTTGCAAAACACATTCGCAAATACTAGAATTATACGAAAGAGAGGAAGAGCAAGTAAGATTTAGCTATCAACATACGATGAGACTCAAGCTACTGGTGCCTTTTTTCCTAAGAATTCATCTAGGCTTGAAGGTTTTTGCCGTGGTGCTTAAACTTTGGTGCTAATCCTGTGATCTGTTCTTCAGTTCTTGCATTGTGGTGCGCTTGGGCAGGGGATATCTACCTATCTTTGCTGATGCAGGTTCCGTCCGTGCGGCAAGGACTGGAGGAACATGTGGTCTTGAGCGTTGCCTGAGCGTGTGAACTCCCAAATTCAATCGCTGCTACGATATGAACGTGTGTTGCCAAGGATTGGTGCTACTATTGCGTGAAGAACTGGTACAGAAATGCCGTTCAGTTGGTGGGACATGGAGGATAGGCACAGACATCTCCTGCTGCTGCTGCTGTTCGTGAATCAAGAGGTCTTCACCTGCAACTTTACTACTGCTTTATTGCTGCCCATTGATTGGAGATCACTTGGGTGTTGTTTGGATTAATTTCGACCGAATGCTAGGACTGTTATTTTGTGGCACACTATCTTACTGCCTGCTTGTTGGTCGATTGGATTATTATTGTGCATAAATAAGAATTGATTTCCGGCTGTTTGGGGACGTGCCGTGGAGGTCGGCCCAGCAATTCGTGTAGAAATTAGGATTCCTTTAATTTATGTCGTATCAATATAACAAGTTCATATCTCATCGGACTAAATGATCTGGTTGCATATTCTTCTTTTGCCTCACAATAGCTGGTCAAATTCTAGGTGAAAAATGTGTTATCCGTAGACTGTTCAATCTTTTTCTGGCCTAATGATGAATAAATTTATGTAGTTGACTCTTCGACCACTCGTGGTATGGCCATACGCTTTCTTTATCCAACCACATCAAGGGGTATAGTGACATCTTTCTTGTTTTGTAGGAGGAGCAAATCCCATATCCAGCTAGTCACTTTCCTTCATATGTTTTATAATATACCCGAAAACTATCTTTATAACTAACCAGTTTGGGAGTAGCGTTTGGCAACCCCTAAATGCACTATTACACATGTAGAAAACTAGAATGACCTCAGGTACAAGAATTATACATCATCATTACTTGAGACCAACTCATAAGACATATAACTTTACAATCTCAACAATGTCTCAAGGTAGGTCAGTCCAACACCATATTCTCTAATATATGTCCACATTATTGATTTGATATCTTCATATCCGTGATCCATAAAACATGACCATGAATCAATATATGTGTTGATCTACAAATCATAATTGTCCCACATAATGATACAAGATCAGAGATAATTTAAAATAACATCAAAACTAAAATAAAAAGTTTCACAAACAAGTCATATACTTATTGATCAATACGAAAGATGTTTATTTAAGAAACAAAATAATATGTTATTTAAAAGATCACAAGCATAGAAGTAATACAATCATCTTCGTGATTACTTGTAAAGCATATCACTAACACCGTAGTAATTGTAGTAACATTAACATCCATGGGATGCATGTCGTACATTCATATTTTTATAGGGGTGAGAAACGGTAATGGATAATCTGTTTTATTCAATATTCATAACTGAGAAAACGTGAATGTGGTAAGCAAAATCCGCATTCGAAAATGTTCGTATTCGAGAATATTCGTATCCATAATTGATAATATTCGTATTCGAGAATATTCGTATTCATATTCGAGACTATTTGATTCGTATTCAATCTATTTCCTATGCCTATCATCGGTAACCGATCAAAAACCAGTGAAAAACTAGCAAAACCGCTAGAAATTTGCTCTACCGAGATTTATTACAGAAGTTCTAGGAGGATATTCGTATTCGACAGAATTAAGTACATATTTGATTCGAATTCGTATCTATTATGATATTCGATTCGTATTCATATTTACAAATATTTTAATTTATATTTATATTTATTTTAAATATATAGATTCATATTCGTATTTAAAACTATTCCATGTATCCATCCGATCCCTCTATTTTTACACCGCATTTTGCACGGGCGCTAAAGATTTATTCGCACAGTGACGTCTAGCATGCGTGGGGCCTGGGCATGGGAAAATGTCGTCCGGGTCCATGTGGACCACATACTGTTGGTGATGATTTTTGTAAAGAATAGGGACTGTTCGCGCATTGCAGCTAAGGTGAAAAGAGGGAGGAGGAGCAGGAGAGAAGCTATAGATCCAATTTTTTTTACAGTAGTTACATTTTTAATTTAATTTTTGAATATTTATTTTTTCTAAATCTAGTCTCTTTCGTAGATTTATTGAACTCGGCAGGCAACCTACCGAGCCCCCATGCGCGGCAACAGGCCGCCGGCCTTATAGAGGCTTTAATTAGTGTTTTAATTAATACTAATTGTGATTAATTAGTACTAATCATATGTTTAGTGATAATTAAAACACTAAATTAATTTTATTTTATTTAGTGCTTTAATTACTGCTAATTACATTTGATTAGTACTAATCATAATTAATTAGCACTAAAAGTGAGCTTTAATTAATTGTCAATCATGTGCATGATTGTTGTATTTAATTACATAGTATTATTCACAAGATTCAGTCATATAAGCTATGTTATTATTCACAAGATTCAATCATACA
Organism: Dendrocalamus latiflorus; assembly: GCA_017311315.1. Taxonomy (NCBI): domain Eukaryota; kingdom Viridiplantae; phylum Streptophyta; class Magnoliopsida; order Poales; family Poaceae; genus Dendrocalamus; species Dendrocalamus latiflorus. The sequence goes on along the minus strand of CM029678.1, from coordinate 9,731,885 downwards.
AGCCATGTTACTTTTGCAATTTTTAAAACCCCTAATTATTACATTTTATTTTATCGCTCCGAGGCTTCTAAGTGTCAAACCTGTAGTTGCCTTATAACAA